>OX244268.1:11657752-12269002 GCA_945867215.1 Epinotia demarniana | reverse complement strand
ATTAGGTTTATAACGCCCCTTCAGAATACCATTTCCTTTTAACCTTTGGCGGCAGCATATAAATAAGATTTTCACTGTAAGTGAAATTAAATTTCGTTTACCTACAAGAGGAAAGTACTTAAAATCCTTTCGGGTCTTAATAAAGTCTGCTTATAGTAACTAGATTTCCTTTAATCATTTTGTTACTAGAGACGTCTTTCAAATCCCTTTTTTGATATTATTTTGCACAGGAGCTTTATTTATGTGGTGTACTTCATCATCATCATATCGGAAAGTCGTTATAAACGACAGAAGACAACGAGGACAATCAGGACCGCATGTAAGAAATATATAATATATATATATATATATATATATATATATATATATATATTTTAAATTTATTTCCAAAGAAAAAGTAGGTACAATGTTTTTTCATTTGTTTCGCCAAACATAATTGTTTATTGGCGAGTATTACACTCATTTTCAGTTTATCTATTGTACCTAAAGATCTGTTACATGAAAGCATGCATAAGTACCTAGATTCTATAAGTAAATAAAAGACTGACCCCAGCTAGAACCCCATTTCACTTAGAAATCCATATCAAAAGTAGGTAGACGTTAGGTAGGTAGAGTCCCCTAACATTGTATAATTATACCAGTTAAAGTATGTAAAAGTATATAAGAAATTATTAATGTGATCAGAGCAAGTACATAAGCCAGACTGGCAAAGCCAATTTCACTCAAATCGAGTATATCGAATAGACACACCCATAAATACGACCGCAGTGTCAAGCGCGATCATTTTTAGCAAGATTGCTCTAATTGGCTATAATTATTCCATACTAAATTTTAAAACTTAACTTGAGGAAAAGTAATTTTACCTAACTTGTGAACCCTTCAGCTCGATGAGCCATTTGTATTTAATAACACAAAAGTAATTTATATGTCAATAGATCGGCCAAAGTAGGTTCTATCCAATTAATATTATAAACAATGGCCAAATATCATAGTTATTGTATAAACTTAAAATAAGTAAGTCATGACGGGTCAAAAACGTGAAGAACCCACATTTATTGTTTAACAGTTCAGATTAGAAAGCCATAAGAGACGCAGAAATGTTGGTAAGACGTCAATTAGAATCTACTTCATTTTATCAAAGTTTTTAGTTACATTACTAATAAGTTGAGTCCGCTTGGGATATCACGAATGTAAGATCAAATTATAATATCAACAGTTATAACTAGTACGGGAAGTAAAGGACTTCATTCTGCACCAATAATGCAAATTACAACTAGATAACGGTGTGACTAGGTTTAACTACACTTTTGTTGTACAAATAACTTCTGTTGTAACTAAATAAAGTTTTTATTATTATTATTATTATTTAAATCTTAGAGAAAATAGGCGAAACCGGCATGGGCGGGTTTACCCCCACCAGCAACCAAAGCGGCTCTACGCATCATAATAGGTTTACAACTCATTATTCGCCCGCACGGACGTCCCCACTAGGTGGCGGACCTAATCTTGTATAATAACCGCTCATTGTCCCAGTGCAATTTGTGTAAAATGTCACTTAGGAATAAGCTGACACTCTACAAGACTTGTGTTCGTCCAATCATGACATATGCAAGTGTAGCATTCGCTCACGTGCCTATGTCATCGCTCAAGCCGCTTCAGGTCATTCAGAATCGTTTTCTCCGAAGGGCGACTGGTGCCCCGTGGTACCAATCGAACCTCAGCCTGCACCACGACATGGAGATTAGCACCATGTATGGTTTCTTTAAGCAGGCTGCCAGACGTTATTTTGATAACGCTCCCCACCATAGGAATCCGTTAGTTAGGAAGGCTGCTGACTACGTCCCCATCCCTCCCCCCTCTGTCGTTACTCGGCGCTCACTGATTAGGGGCCGCACGGTCCGGCGTCCTAGGCACACACTCACGGACCCGGACGACGAAATCACAGCGTCCATCGAAAGATGGAACGCTGCGCTTTCGGCGTCCAACACATCGCGTACACTTCAGCGTTCCCGCCGGCGGGGACGTCCACCGCGAGACAACACAGACACATACAGTCCGCTTTCGTCCCGGTACCGCCGCATACCGGGTAGAGTCAGTCCGACGCAAGTCGGGCCTAGCTGAGTTTCTTGCTGGACTCTTCTCAGCTAGGCTAGGTTTTAAACTCCCAGTAGTTCGATACCACTCACACCCCAGATTCGGTTGATACCGTTCAACCAATCTCACTGGAGCGCAAACTCTTAGAGTATTCCAGTGTACAAACTTCCCCGCGTGGTCGTGCCGGAGGCTTCCCCTGGATTTTCCCCAGGCCACCCTCCAACCACGCAGTTCGACCGCTATATTGGGTCCGTCCTATTATAGCAACAGTCAGGGTCAAAAAAAAAAAAAAAAAAAAAAAAAAGTGCAATTTGTGGATTGGCTACGCTTCGCACAGGACTACACCCTTCCCCGTGCCCGGATCGCCCCGACGTCAACCGCCACTACCCGCGCCGCTGTACCGCCCGTCTAGTTCCAGCCAGCCGCGGCGTCCCACAAGTGGGTCTCCCCGGGGTCTGGTGGTGAATGAAGCGGGTAAGGGCAGCCGCGCCGCAGCGATCGCGCCCGAAGCGCCCTAGGAAGCCCTAGCCAGGGCCCCCCAACCGCTCGCCGCCCCTCACCTTTGTCCAGCAAAGGTGAGGGTAGAGCGATAAATCGTGTGGGCTAACTACCCGCACGAAAAACCAGGATGTCCCAGCCGACCCCGCTCCCCTCGGGAGCTCCCAAAGAAAAGACCAGCCGCCCCCGGACTTTCCACCGCACCCGCGGCCGCGGCCTTGCTGACGCAGCCGGAATCGCCCGCGACCCGCGCATTCAGCGGACGTTCAAAACCGCCCTGCTAGCGTCCGCGGCAGCTCACAAGGCCGCATCAACCCCGAGCACCCCGGGAACGCCCACCAGCGAGGGCACGCAAGAGCTCCCGTTTCCCAGGCCGCCCATCACGGTCAGGGAGATCGTGGGCCAGCTTGCCCCGCTGGTCATAGGACTACCCAAGTCCATGAAGAAGCCGACCGCCGCCGCGCCACCCGCGCAGGCCGCAGTCCCCCGCGCCGTCGCCTCCACGAGCAGAGCGCCCGGGACACCCACCTACGCAGCCACCGCGTCTGCGTCTGCAAACGAACAGGCCCCCGCGCCCGTGCCCCGGCCACAGACTGCGCAGCGCAAGACCGCAGCCCCGAGACCCGCGCCGCGATCGCCACCCGCCCCCGGAGCGGGTAAGGCGAATCCAGCGCTCCGCACAGCGCCCGCGCCGCGACCACCGCCCGCCCTCGGAGCGGGCCAGGCGAACCCAGCGCAAAGCGCAACGGCCGCGCCGAAGAACGCCGTGCCCCGCGCGGCGCGGCAAACTCCGACGCCGACTCCAACCACGCCGCAGCCGACCCTTCCGCTGCGCAAAACGCCCGCCACCACCTCGCCACCGCTGGTGCAAACACCGGCGCAGGCAACACCCGCGACAGCCCCGCTCCCTCCGCTACTCAGGGCCAAGCGCAGACCGGGGTCCCCGCCATTGAGGGCCCAATTACCAAGCCTCCCCCGCCTGGACTTGTCCCCGATGGACATCCAGGACGAGAGCGCCGAGGATGGTGATGACGACGAGCGTCGGGAAGAGGCCGCAGCCGCGCCGGCCCCTAGCCAGACGCCACCGACAACATCGAGAGCAGCTACGACCCAGCCGCCTCTGAAGAAGCCGCGCCCAATCACGGTCGACAACCTCCCGGATTGGAGCGCGCACTTCAAGCGGATACGGGAGCAACTGGGCCGCTTCCCCAATGCCCGCCCCTACGGAAACGGAGTCCGCTTCCGCCCCGACGACCACGAGGAGTACAGGGTGGTGCAGGCCTACCTCGAGGCCCTCGGGGACTCCATTTCCTGGTCGGCGCTACAACCCAAGGATGAGATCCCCCTGAAGGTGTGCATCAGGGTGTTACCGGCTAGCACGAACCCAGCACACATTACGGAAGACCTGGCGGCGAAGAGTTTCACGCCAATATACGCGCGCCATGTCGACGCGCGCGCAGGACGGCCAGGCTGCATATTTTATGAGCAGCTGTACAAAACGGAGGACCTCATCCCGGCGATCTACGGCGTCCGGGAGCTGCTGGGAATGACGGGAGTGGTGGTGGAGGCATGGCGTGGCAAGAAGGAGCCGGCGCAGTGCCACCGCTGCCAGGCTTTCCGGCATTCCTCCCACTGCTGCCGCCGCCCGATTAGGTGTGTTCGCTGCGCGGGGCCACACTATGCGGGCCAGTGCGAGCGGCCGCGAGACCAGGAGGGGACCTGCGCAAACTGCGGCGGCCCCCACACAGCCAACAACCCATCGTGCCCCACCTACCAACGAGAGGCACGCTCAAAGAGAACCGGTACAGCCCCCCTCACAAGCCGCCGCGGGATCACCGTGCCCCAGCCGCGCTCGGTGGAGGCCACCGAAAATGCCCCTAACACCCTCTTGGCGAGGGCGAACGACGCGGTACCTCTGCGCCGTCGCCGCCGAGGGAGGGGCAGCCGCGGCAAAAGGCAGCCCGCCGCCACCACTAACGACTCCGTCACCCAGACAGCCACCTTCGAAGCCCAGACCGCCGACGCCCGCACCAACGCCGCCCCTGCGCTCGCTCCGCCTGCAGCAGCGCCGACCGGAACACCGCCCGACACTGCCCCCCCCTCCCTACCGGCAAGCCAAGATGGCACTAGGGAGAGGGTGACAGCGCAGTGCGTGACGATCGTGCAGAACGTGCTCAGCGCTCTGCAGACAGGAGAAAACCCCTCCCCTATCATCCTTTGGGGACTGGCCGCCCTGTACCAGGATGGCTAGCCCCCCTAAGACCCGCCGGACCTGACCACGGAAGTACCTGCAGCGCCGTCGGCTCGCAGGTCGCTCGCCGGGCCTCTCCTAAGGGAGTCCCACCCGACAGGGCTTGACCTCGCCGCGGACGAAGTAGACGATCCCGAAACACCACCGGACTCGACGGGCGTTACGCCCACCACAGTCACCCGTCCGTTGTAGCGGACGGCGCCCGATCCCGCCGAAAGCAGCAACAGCTGCGACTAGCTTCTCCGAGCCCCCTACAGGGCGCGTGAGAGTACCACCAGGGGGGGGGGGGGGGGGTGCAATTTGTGTCAGCTGAACCTCTCGGAAGAAGAGCAACTAAAGGAACAAGGAACTAGTAATTAGGGACAGTGATAGGGAAAGTGATAGGGCAAGTTGTAATTAAAAGTTTTATAAATATTTAATTCTATTATAAATTATCTTTCATTACCTCGATATCTGCGTGCACTCTGCGACCCCGAACTTAGAACTCGGGCTTCGAGTCTGCGAGCTGTCGTAGGCCGGCTGGGCGAGCCGACTGGATTGTGTTCCGGGCCGCACCTAGTCAGTGTTGGTGGCTGTCCGAGCGCAGGGGGCGGGGCCGACGCGTCGCTGCTGCGCGTCTCGGACTAGTCACTTCTTAGGTGATTGTTGGGTGGAGGGCGCCGCGGCTCTAGGCACCGCGCATTCACCCGGTCGCCGGACGGACGATAGGCGGACGTCGTTCACAGTCGTTCACTGCTGGACATAGGCTTCCCCCAAAGAGTGCCATACCTAAAGACCGGTTCGGCGCCACCTGCATCCACTACTCCCTGTGGTGTACTCTAATATTATAAACGCGAAGGTTTGGATGTTTAGATGTTTGTTACTTAATCACGCTTAAACGGCTTAACCGAATGCGATCAATTTTTGCACGACGATAGTTTGTAGCATGGATTCACAAATAGATCGTCAGATCGTACACAAGGACAATCATTACAAATTTGAATTATTTTGCCATAACATAAAAAGGTATCTTATTTCACCAGCTATAAAACTAGCCTATATAACTGTCTTACTCGCGTCATGGCTGTACCCATGCCTGCATTTCTTATCTCTCCAGGAAACTGTTTTTGCATTTAATTTCTTTGTTTAATAAACCCTGAATTTAACGAAGGTTAAAAAAGGATTAGATACCACTCCGGGTTTGTTAGCCGAGCTTTACTCTACTCTCGTTGTGAATGGAGCTTTCATAAAAGCTAACTCAATGCTTTGCAGAAAAGAGGTTTTCGCTCTGAATTAAAGACAAGCTTTTGTGATTATGAAGGTTTTTTAACTGTGTCTGTGAAAGAAATGCCTACTACAAAACGTGACTATATTTATTTGTATAAGGATCTGGCATGAACGCTACGCGTGCTAGTAGGTATTTTATAACAAAGTTGTGTAAGTATCTCATTGAATATATTTCATTAAGGCACAAACTTGTCACAAAGATGATTACTTATTGTAATTAAAATTGTTCTTCCACGAAATGCTTTGTATAATTGAAGTTGAATAGTCATTATTTAAACATCCGTCTAGACATACCTAAGACAACAAAACGCGAGGATAAAAATATAGGTTCGTTAGCAAGATTATTTCGCTTATGAGGTATTAGGTAGCGACTATATATATACACAACTAATTAGATCAATTGTTATAGTGGGGCAGAGTATATAAAACATACATGTAAAACATAATTATTTTTTCTTAGAGTTGTTTTAAGTTATGTTAAAAAAAGCGGCCAAGTGCGTGTCGGGCCACGCGCAGGGTAGGGTTCCGTAGTTGCCCGTCTGTCACAGAATGCGGACTTGAAAGGGGCTTTTGGGGTTTTTATTGTAGCTTATCCTCGTAAATAATCGTAAATATGATTATTTTTATAACACACCAATGTATAGGGCCGTTTCGCACGACCACCTTCGGTTAGCGACCACCTGAAGGACAAGTTAACTAGTTATGTCTACTACTCGTTAACTATTTATGTCTACTGAACTGTGAAAGTTTTCCTTTTAAATTCACTATATGTACTACTGCCACGAATTTTTTTCACGTCTCCAGTAGTAGACATTTAGCTTAAGGGGGGGGGGGGGACACATGACTCGACAAAAATTAGGGCTTTAAATCCCATTATCTCGCAAACGCATAAGTGAGTTGAAAAATAGTTTTAGAAAACCCATGATATTTTTGAACAAGCTATCCAACGATACTCCACATTATAGATTTAACGAGAAAAAAAATACATCACCAATTTACATGTAGGGGAGGTACCCTAAAAAAAATTTTTTTTCAGGATTTTTGTCGGCGTGATTGGTTTATATACCCACGCTGAATTGCAGTTTTCTAGTTGTTAAGGTTACTGAGCTAAGCCGAAGTCGGACAGACAGACAGACAGACGGACGGACGGACGAACATGGCGAAACTATAAGGGTTCCTTGTTGACTACGGTACCCTAAAAAACGGGTAAAGTGCGTGTCGGGCCACGCGCAGTATAGGGTTCCGTAGTTACCTGTCTGTCTTAGTTACATCGTCGTGCGCCGTAGTGATAAGGTAGATAAATGAGCGTTTTTTTTAACAGTGCACGTTAACTTTTTTCATAATTCAATATGTTTGGGTTCTTCTTACTCAGAATCGTTGATCTATCGATCATTAAGGGGATGCCTTGATTTGAGTCGAACACGCCGGATGCCTTGATTTGAGTAGGCTGAGTAAAAAAAGGAAAATACAGACCCAAAGTTAATTTTCCTTTTTTACCTCAGCCTACTGAAACAATATGTAATTAATCGACACAAAACAGTTTAAAAGATGGTATTTTACTTGATTTACAAACTCACTTGGAAATAATAATAAAACTTCACTAACTTAGGCATTTGTCGCACAAAAAGCCGGTCCCGAAGAGTTGCGTATTGTTTTCTCGTGCGCTGAGGATGTTAGAGTGTCTCTTTCATAAGGGTGTGGTTTACTCGCATCGTGGTATCCCCTTAACTGTCATTTTCCCATACTAAAAAAGAGATTTAGATCTACCTGAGACGTATGCATCTTCATAATCAATTCATCTACGCGATTACGCTAGTCGTTACACACCAGCCAAAGTGTACTAGAGACAGGCTCGCACACTGGACACAGGTACCTGCGTATATTAATACTGTATTTAGTACTTCTATTGAATATACGTTCGTTAGCAAAATTCCTCCGCCACCTGCCGCGCCGGAATGCACACGCTGGATAAACTTAAGACCCGTTGCATCGGCTCGGGGCAATTGCTCTAATTAAGTCGCTCGGGGGCCATGGGACGTGACGATATGATGTCACCAAAGACATTGTAGCGGCCAATCGTTACCCGCTCCGCTCCGCTTATGCCGCTTGTACCACGCAGCGCAATCACACCACCGGTCCTGAGACAAAGCGCATACGTCACGGCCGTCCCCACCGGCCGGCGCGGCGCAGACGGCACTCGCCATTCTACCGCCCGCGAATATATCCGCGCACCTTGTTTTATATAGCTGCCGCTTACGCTAGGCATTTTTGTATTAGTATATTTCATTCATTTTATTATAGTTTATAGTCTTCAAGTTTTGCCTATTAATTTCTCGCTTCTCCGCTAACGCCCTGCTTATAATTATTGAAGCTAAACTGTAGTGACGACGCAAGTTACTACAAATTGGTGACCCGCGACTGAGAAGAGGACACAACAATTGCCGGCAAGGAGGAACATTTCGCGACGAATAACGGAACAAATAATATGACGCCTACACCTCCAGGTGGTGCAAGTGGTCAACCGGCGGTTGGTAACGAAGCCAATTCAGGTACTGTGCAGTTGGGTGGTGGTCCAAGTGATGTGTTTCGAGTGGGTGTGCGAGTGCCACCATTTTGGCCAGACGAACCCGAGGTTTGGTTCTCACAGCTGGAAAGTCAATTTATCTTATCCGGCATCACTATGGACGAGACCAAATACCATTTCGTGTGCGGGCAACTCGACCCAGAGTATGCAGTCAAAGTCAAGGATATTCTGCGAGATCCCCCAGCTACCGGCAAGTACACTAAATTAAAACACGAGCTTATCCAGCGCATTTCTACTTCACGTGAGAAGAAGACCCTACAGCTACTGCAGCACGAGGAGATAGGTGATAGGAAGCCAACCGAATTCCTTAGACATCTACAGGATTTAGCTGGGCCGCACATGCCAGAGGAATTCATCCGCACAATCTGGACCAGTAGATTACCACCTAATGTACAGACTGTTGTTGCATTTCAGCCTACCCTGGACCTCGACACCCTAGCAGGGCTGGCAGACAAGGTTATCGACGTAGCGCAGCCTTCCTACCACGTCGCCAGCACCTCGGCGGGGATGCCAGCAACCGCTTTGGAAAATCGAGTAGCGGAACTGACGCGGCAAGTAGAGAGCCTACTAAAGGTACAAGGTCACAGGTCTGGTTCGTTCCAACACCGTAAGCGCACGCGTTCTCATTCCCGCCCCCGAAGCCGGTCCCGCTCCAGACAACGGCCTGAAGGTCATCCACACTGCTGGTACCATTTTACTTTCGGCAGCAAGGCGAACACATGCAAGCAGCCATGCAGTTACCATTCGGTAAACTCTCAGGGCAGCCACTAATAGCGGCAAGCGACTGCCCTACAGCAACAGGCCGCCTGTTCGTCACTGACCGCACCACAAAGGTACAATACCTTATTGACACGGGTTCAGACCTGTGCGTTTTTCCAAGGTCAGCCGTTCGGGAGCCACGCACGTCTCAAAGCCCATAATCGGTGTCGACTTTTTAGGTTTTTATAATCTTCTTGTCGATTGCCGAAATCAACGCCTGGTCGACGGCATCACTTCTCTCAGCACTCCAGCTATCGTCAGCGGCAACAACGAGGCAATATCATCCGTTCGCACAATGGTAACTGAAGATTCCCCATTCCGCAAGCTTCTCTGTGAGTACCCAGACATTACCCGTCCAGCTGGTAAGCCAGGCACACCGAAGCACAACACTGAGCACCACATCAGGACTACTCCAGGCCCACCGGTCTCCAGCCGTCCACGTCGCCTAGACCCAGAGCGACTGATCATTGCCAAAAAGGAGTTCGAAGACATGGTCCAATGTGGTACTGCACGTAGATCAGAGAGTGCATGGTCCTCTCCTCTACACTTGGCGCGCAAGAAGAACGACGGCTGGCGACCGTGTGGTGACTATAGAGCGCTGAACGCACGGACAGTGCCTGATTGTTATCCAGTGCCACACATACAGGACTTCGCTTACCAGCTGGCAGGTAAGGAAGTCTTCAGTACCATAGACCTGGTCAAGGCATATAACCAGATCCCAATCTTCGTCGACGACATTCCCAAGAGCGCTATTATCACGCCTTTCGGATTGTTTGAGTTCCCTTACATGACATTCGGACTACGGAATGCAGCTCAAACTTTCCAGCGCTTCCTGGACGAGGCACTTAGGGGACTCGAATTTTGCTTTGGGTACATAGACGATATAATCGTCTACTCAGAGTCAGAAGCACAACATCACCATCATCTCCGCCAGTTGTTCGAGAGACTGCAGGAGTACGGTATGCTCATCAATACCTCGAAGTGCGTTTTTGGGCAATCTAAGGTTACCTTCTTAGGACACTCAGTATCCGCAGAAGGCATCCGTCCTTTGGAAGAGAAGGTGCAGGCTATCCAGGAATTTCCGGTACCCAAGGATTCCAAGGAGTTAAGGAGGTTTCTGGGTATGATGAATTTTTACCGCCGTTTCATTCCCGGGGCTGCAGCAATTCAAGCTCCACTCCACACTCTACTCTGCGGCGCTCAGACTAAACGTTCGCAGCCACTCGAACTTAATGCAGAGCAGACGGAGACCTTCGAAAGCTGTAAGTACAGACTTGCACAGGCAGCTCTCTTAGCGCATCCAGATTCCAAAGCCGAGCTGGCTATTCAGACTGACGCATCTGATGTCGCAATTGGTGCCGTGCTACAGCAACGTAAAGGTGACACATGGGAGCCCTTAGCATTCTTTTCGCGAAAGCTCAACTCTGCTCAAAGAAAGTACAGCCCGTATGATAGAGAGCTTCTTGCAATATACGAGGCAATCCGATACTTTAAGTACATGGTCGAAGCGCGTACTTTCTCTATCTATACGGACCACAAACCTCTTACATACGCTTTCAGCACACGCAGAGATAATTGCTCCCCACGTCAATATAGGTACCTGGACTATATAGCACAATTTACCACCGACATCAGATTTATCTCCGGCAAGGACAATGCAGTGGCTGACACGTTATCCCGCATCGAGGAACTCAACATTATGCCCGCAATAGATTACCAGTCTTTAGCCCACGACCAGGAGACAGACGCTGAGTTGCAGAACCTGCTCAGTAACGGTTCTTCGCTGGACCTGCAGAAGGTAACAACTCCACATGCAGGTGTGGCCATCTACTGCAACATATCTACTCCGGAGCCTAGACCGTACATAACTCCATCTCACCGGCGTCAGGTATTCAATTCTCTACACAATCTCAGCCACCCTGGCGTTAAGACTACAGTTCGGCTGATCACGCAAAGATACGTATGGCCTGGCGTGAGGCAAGACTGTCGACAATGGGCAAAAGAGTGTGTACACTGCCAACGTTGCAAAGTAACGAAGCATACTTCCGCGCCTATAGGGCAATTCAAGCCCCCCGGAGCCCGTTTTCGACATGTCCACATTGACATTGTCGGTCCCTTACCCATCTCTAATGGTTTCAGGTACTGCCTCACAGCAATCGACCGCTTCACGCGATGGCCTGAGGCGTACCCACTGATGGACATCACTGCAGAGACCTGCGCGGCCGCATTCCTGGCTGGCTGGGTCGCTCGCTTCGGGTGTCCAGAACGCATCACGACAGACCGCGGCCGGCAATTCGAATCGCACCTGTTCCAGTCCTTGGCAGCACTGATGGGTACAGAGCACCACAAGACGACAGCATACCATCAAGCAGCTAACGGCCTCGTAGAACGGCTACATCGACAGCTCAAAGCCGCCATCACTTGCCATGCGTCACCATCATGGACAGAGGTCCTACCTTTGGTACTGCTCGGAGTCAGGAGTGCCTGGAAGGAGGACATACAAGCATCCGCCGCCGAACTGGTGTATGGCGAACCACTTCGCTTACCTGGGCAGTTCCTGTCAGCAGCACCAGATCAAGTGGTCGACTATGAGGACTTCGCCAGCCGGCTACGTACGCACATAAGCAAGCTGGTACCACAACCAACTTCTCGCCATGGTACTCGGCCATTCTACGTACCCAAAGACCTCAACACGGCCACGCATATCTTCCTACGTCAGGGTCCAGCACGAAGACCACTCCAGGCAGCATACCTAGGCCCTTACAAGGTCATCAGAAGAGGATCAAAAACTTTCGACATATGCGTCCAGGGCAAGGAAGTTACCGTCACCATAGACCGCCTCAAACCGGCTTATATGGCGAAAGACGAACAACCAGCACTTACAACTGACCCGCCAAACGCCACAACAAGAAGGCAAGAGACCGAGAAGAGAACGAGAAGTGGGCGGACTGTTAGATTCCCAGATTACTATCGCCCGTAGTCACGGTCTCGGCAGGGGAGTACTTGTAGCGGCCAATCGCTACCCGCTCCGCTCCGCTTATGCCGCTTGTACCACGCAGCGCAATCACACCACCGGTCCTGAGACAAAGCGCATACGTCACGGCCGTCCCCACCGGCCGGCGCGGCGCAGACGACACTCGCCATTCTACCGCCCGCGAATATACCTGCGCACCTTGTTTTATATAGCTGCCGCTTACGCTAGGCATTTTTGTATTAGTATATTTCATTCATTTTATTATAGTTTATAGTCTTCAAGTTTTGCCTATTAATTTCTCGCTTCTCCGCTAACGCCCTGCTTATAATTATTGAAGCTAAACTGTAGTGACGACGCAAGTTACTACAACATTTACAGATTTTGGATGCCAGCGTAACACATCATCTGGTTAAATCTAGAAGTATATTTATGGATCATTCCGTGGCGGTCTGAGTCCGGCAGGGTCAGAAGTAAGGCTGACTCGGTCGTCATCATGCGAAATCCTTGCAAAATTGGTACGCGGAATGTGAGATCTATGCTCACGCCGGGCAAGATGGAAGAGTTGAAAACAGAAATGACTAGACTAAATATAGACATATTAGGATTATGTGAAGTGAGATGGGATGGAAGTGGTGATTACTGGAGCGATGATTACCGGATAATTTACACAGGAGAAGATCAAGGAGTTAACGGTACAGCAATAGTTTTGAACAGGAAATGGGGCAACTTAGTAGAAAACACATTACACTTTAGTGACAGAATAACAGCAGTCAAACTTACAGCCAGTCCTAATACATATAGTCATAGTCCAAGTATAAATGCCTACTAGCAGTTACTCTGATGATGATATAGAAGATATTTATAACCACCTTGACACAATTTTGGATTCAGTAAATGAGAAAGATATTTTAATTGTAATGGGGGATTTTAATGCTGTTGTAGGGGAAGGACCTGAGGGGAGTGTCGTGGGTAATTTTCGACTTGGGAAACGAAATAGCAGAGGGGATAGACTAGTGCAGTTTTGTGATGAAAATAATTTAGTTATATCGAACACAATTTTCAAACAACCCAAACGACGGCTATATACTTGGAAAATGCCTGGTGATATCGGCAGATATCAATTGGATTATATTACTACAAAAAACAAACATTGACAGGAAATAATCTCATGTAAAACAATGCCTGGGGCAGATATTAACACCGACCACAATCTCCTAGTCAGCAAGTTCCACTTTGCAAGCAATACAGTGAAGAGAAAGAATAGACCAAAGAGAATTGATCTCAATAAGCTTAAGGCAATAGATAGCAATTATAGAGTGCAATATAGCAATAATGTTGGACTAAAATTAGAACAGTATAAGGAAGATGTAAAAGATAAAGACAATATTAATAGTATAAGTATTGAAAGACGATGGAACAATGTTAGAGCTATAATTAAGACTAGTGCTGAAGAAACTTTGGGAAAGGAAAAAATAAGCCCAGAAAGAAGTGGTTGACTATAGAAATAATGGATGTGATGATTGAAAGAAGAAGCGTGAGAAACAGAACAGATGAAGATAGCATAAAACGCTACAAATATCTAACCAATAAAATTACATTAATGTGTAGGGAAACCAAAAGTAAAGACATAGCGCAGGCATGTGACAAGATTGAAAGATATATGAAACAAGGGAAAATAGACAAAGCATACAGTAAATGAGGGATCTATGAAGACAACATAAGACAAAAAGTGCTACTATTCTCGACGAACATAGAAAAATCTTAATAAACAACAAAGATATTGTCCAACGTGGGATAACACCAACTATACGCAGGAAATGGTCTAACAGATAATAACATTGAATCGGAAACGGAAGTAGATACAGATAGACAAGGACCAGATATCACTACAGAGGAGTTCAAAAAAGCCCTAAGTAGTATAGGGAATGGTAAAGCAGCAGGAGATGATCAAATTTACATAGAACAAATAAATAAACTAGTATGTGATTCCATGATAGATGAAATATTTGCAATAGTAAGAGATATGTACATAACAGGTGAAGTTCCAACAGATTATTAAATCAGCAAAATAGTAGCATTACCCAAAAAACTGAATACATTAAAGTGCGAAGAACATAGAACATTAAGCTTAATATCCCAAGCATCTAAAATACTACTAAAAATTGTGCAAAACCGAATGAAACCGATAGCTGAAAGTTTTTTGGGTCCCGATCAATACGGGTTCAGGCAAAACAAGGGCACGCGTGAAGCAGTTCTTGCTCTTAGGATGGTGATAGACAGGAGAATGGATCTAGGCCTTGACACCCATGTAGCATTTATAGATATTGAAAAAGCGTTTGACACAGTAGACTGGATCAAGATGATGGACATTTTAAGATCAATAGGTATCCCTATATCTATAATCTATCGATTATAGAGACAGACGAATTATACATACATTATATAAGAAACAGGAAACAATAGTAGAAATAAGGCAAGAGAAAGGAAAGGCAAAGATAAGACAGGGGGTACGACAGGGCTGTCCACTCTCACCTATGATATTTAATATTTGCATTGAAACTGCAGTCAAAAAGATTTTAGATTCAAGCAAGGGGGGAGTCAAAATTAATGGGGAAAGCTTCCATTTCATACGCTTTGCTGATGACATCGCGGCTCTAGCTGAAAGCACCACACAACTAGAACAGCTTGTAACAGAAATGGACAACATATTTATGGAATTTGGGCTCAAAATCAATATAAAGAAAACAAAAACATTAATAACATCAAAACAGACAAGCCATAGATCCCATCCACTTAGGAAATACCGCCATAGAACAAGTTAACAGTTTTAAATACTTAGGTGGCATAATAACCTGTGACTCCAGATGTACTGCCGACATAAAAGCAAGAATAGCAATGGCGAAAAAAGCGTTGAATGGCAGAAAACATCTCTTTAGAGCCAAGATTTCCAGAAGCGTAAGGAAACGGTTTATAAAGTCATATATCTGGAGCATAGCGTTGTATTGCTGCGAGACATGGACACTTACCCAGCGAGACCGAGAAAGATTAAGTGCCTTTGAGATGTGGTGTTGGCGAAGGATGGAAGGAATTAGTTGGACGAAAAGAAGAACGAATGAAGAGGTTTTGGATTTAGTCGGAGAGAAGAGGGGTGTGTAATGATGGGTATAAAAATAAATAATATAATTTCATTCACTATAACAACATTTGATATATTTTCAAGGGATATAATCACTCATTGTATATAATAAACGTTTGTTATAATCTCAAAATATATATGTTTATTTTGTATAACGATCATCGGATATAACACTTATTTTGTATAATCATTATATGGTATGATGCTCATGTTATATACAAGTTATATATCATAACTATCAAGAAGAATAATATTTCATTTATATTATTAGTTACATTAATAACGCCTTAACGATCATAATTAATAGCAAACACGCCATTACTCCAAAGTGCCACGATGTAGTAAAACGTTATTTAGGTGGGTAGTTTCATTATTAAAATTAATATTATCTGTTTACGTTCAGTTTAGTAAGTATTAAAGTATAATAGATTTTTGTGTGTCATTTGAGTTTTATTTACCCAGCATAACCTACTTTTCTCTTGCAGTTCGTTTCGCGTACCAAACCTACTTCTACATAACCTAATAAAAGTACTGGTATAAAAATCATACGACATCCAAAAGAAAATGTAGCAAACATAACGGCTTGCAAATTGTACTATGTTAGCATATATTAGGTAGTAAAAAAGTTGGGTTCTGGCGCTTCGCCGGCCGCTACTGCGGCACGCTCGCTGCGCTCGCTCGGCTCGCGCGCTATAGGGTCGCAGTTCAACCTAACACTCCTCCTCGCTTCGCTCGTCGTCGTACCTACACCGACCTGCCTTAAGAGTCTACCAAAAAATATTATGCGAACTGTGCATTAGAATAAATTAGCATTATATCATTTGTTCATTATGGGAAATATGGATTATATTTAAAGTATGTTATACTAAATATTATTATATCAAATGATCGTTATATAAAATGATAATTATATCTTATGTAAATATATTTAGTGTTGTTATATCACTGAATAATTATATCAAATGAGCGTTACAACTAATATTATTTCAAAAATTTTTATATGCATCGTTACGCACCCAGAGAAGAGATCCTTGCTAAGGACGATTGAAAATAGAAGAGGAAATATGTTGGGGCATCTGTTACGACATGACATTTACATAAAAACTATAATCGAAGGGAAAATAGAGGGAAGAAGAGGCAGAGGAAGGCCGCGACGTGCTTTTATGGACCAGGTCAAGGAGAAGGTCAATGTAGTGTCGTACCAGGAGCTCAAAGCAGTGGCAGAGCGTAGAGCTGAATGGCGGTTACTCCACCGACAAGAGCAGAGCTCTTAAGTTGAAGAAGAAGAAGAACAAGTTATATATGTAACAATAGTTTTACAAGGTGGTGTACCTTGTACGTTTAAACGTTACGTAATTATGAAATAAAAATGGGTTTGAAAATGTGAGATACTTAAGAATTTCAAAGGCAGCTTTTTTAACAATAAGCAAAATTTTGCTGTATTTTCCAACAAGATCAAATGCTCACCAGGCTTGTCCCTTCATATATTTATCGTTCGCTATAGCGGGAGGACGATTATTAACATTACAATTGACTTTCAGAAAAAGACACAGATCATTATATCAATCTGTATTTTACTTAGATTACCATGCAAACATCACTTAATACGTTTTGTATTTAAAAAAGGTATAGTGAAATAAAAAAATGAATATTAATCAAGAAATTGTTAAGATGGAAATATAAGGCAGCACCTTGGGGCTATATTATTCGAAACTGCAGAGCCGAAACTAATATCGTAATATCCCTATAGAAATTGAATTTAATATCTGCTAAAGGCTACGGTACACTAATTTCCATTAACATCTAAGTGCCTAATCCTGGCGTTGCTGTAAGTACCTACCTTACATCAAATTAAAGAGCGTAAAATGGATAAAAGCTATTAAGACTTAGGTAATGAGCCCTAAACATTTGCTAAATATTATCGTAAGGTAAACGTTGACCCCTTCCCCGCTATTGTGTAACTTGGTTTAAGCTCACCTCAACGCTCACCCATAAATATACCTTGACGCTGCGATGCGTAGTACATAACTAAGCGTAGGTAGAGGTCTTAGTTACGTTAGGCGTGATGGGTAGAGTGAAGCGCATGAGCGCGTAAAGAATAAAAGCCCTGAGGCTTCCGCTGCTGAAAAAACGTATACCATAATTTTGCAGTAAACGGCAAATATCTGTAGATATTGCCCAATAAAAATAAAAAAAATATGTGGTACGTTGGACCATTTTGGCACGGAATACTAAAAAGCGATGCGTCGGGAAGACATCCTTTTGCTGTAAACATCGGCAGCGCGAACTTGTCATGCAAATGTTTTTTTTTATTATTAGGTAGATGTTTGGTAAGAGAATTTTATTATTCAAAAATAAAACTATTCATTACTTTTTTATGTTTCTTGTTAATTTGTGGTAATTAGGTAATGACATAGAAGCGAATAAGCAATAATAACATTAATAATTGTTTCGTAATTATCGTGTAGTCTAAAAAACGTTTCTAGGGGTGGTATTCCATCATTTCATCACTGTCCAATGTGTATTCGCGTCTCACATTTTGCTTCAAGAGTGAGTAAGAAGCAATGTACGTAGGACAAATATCTTGTACAAGTAGAATACCACCCTAAGGAATGGAATGGCCTCGCTAATAACGAGAACTGGAATCACAAGCAAACACGCTTGTGTCGAGGCTGAATTCTTGTTTTTGATCGCATACGTCGAGTCGGAGTCGTCACGTCCCGGTTGCAGCGCCGATCTTCCCTAATTAGATAACGAATTAACGTCTTGTCAGACTGTCGTGTTTGCCTCATCAGGGCCCTTTGCGAGTTGTTTGTGTACCGTACCCTTCCGGGCTAAAACGACTTGCAATGAATGAGAGTCTCGTCGACTTGCTGTGTTTCGGCGGTGAGTAGTAAAATTAGGTTTCAGTTCGCCTAAACACTTTGAGTAGATTAGGTTACTCTTATACTGCACATCAACACTTTGAGTGAAGTATTGATGTGCAGTATAAGAGCGGTTTTTGAAACCGCATGCCTACCTACACGCATAAAACTTGAATCGCACTGGCACAGTGGCAATTAAATATGGCAAATAATAGACTTTTTTAATGCCCAAGGACATTAAAAGGTACGATTCCCGCTGGTTTAATTATTGCACGTACTGGTCACGAACATAAGTTAATGACATGAAAAAGAATTACTAAAATAAATACTCTTTTATTTTATGTTTAGACCGATGCCGGTGGGTACCGCAATACAACTATTTCTTCTTGTGTATCTTTAGTGTTCAGCGGAATTGACATGAGATACTTCACTCTGTTTTCATTTGATTATACAAATTTTAACCCTCAGAGACCTCATACATCTCTAAGAATAATGAATTGTTATTTTCTTCTATAAAAAAATAATTAAACATTGGTAATGTAGTTTATTTTCCTGTTACTTATGAGTCATTTAGAATCATTAATAGTGTGGCGTATTTGCAGAGTAAATAATTTACATACATACATACATACAATCACGCCTTTATCCCTAAAAGGGGTAGGCAGAGCACATGAAACTTATGTTCCAGTGCCTTTTAGCATAAATGTGGGTATAAAAGATCGACAAAATGTGATATCGCAGTGACAGGTTGCTAGCCCATCGCCCGCAACACACTTCAACCCTGTTCCCTTAGTCGGCTCTTACGACACCCACAGGAAGAAAGGGGGAGGTGCTATTCTAGCCCGACACCACACGGGAAATAATACGGGGAATAATTTGATTAAGACTTTTTGAAAAATTTGGGAAATTTTGCAGTGACATACTTAATTTTGTCACAGCATCAACATGGCATTCACATGAACTGGTCATTTAACTTAGTGTCTAATCGATATGACAGCTAAGTTATGTCCAAGACCCACGAGTTATCATTAATTGCTATACTACGAGTATACCTATTCATTCCCGTTAGCATCTTTTGGCTAAGGTTTAATATCTACCAAAAAAATTCTCCGCATAATCTTTTCAAAACGCTGGACAGATAAATACTCTTTTCACACCAGCGTCTTAAATAAGCAAAGCGTATAAGTGCGTTAAAAGGCTTATAATGCCACGTCTAGACGCAGCAGGGAACCGATGTCATCACGAAGGGATTTGTCGCTCGAACGCTGCTTGGGAACAAATTCGATAAGGGTGCAGAAAGGAAATTAGCTATTTGTGTGATTATAGCACCTGATGGAAGGAAGTTGCTGGCGGTTTAGTTTGTTGATTTGGGTAATTGAAAATATGTGCAGAACGAAAAAAAATGGATAAACATGTAAATAGGCTTAAATAAGCCAACAATAGCTAAAAGCGATGTGGTGTCAAGTAACAATTAAAAACAAAGACTCGTTTTTTAAGTTATAAACAATCGCTATGATAAAAAACGATCGGGTGCGGAACGATGGCTATAAATATTTTTGATATAATATTACTCGCAATAACGTTCATCTGATATAATTATCAAGTTCTATGACAACACTTAATATATTTTAATATGACATAATTATCATTTTATGTAACGATCATTTGATATAATATATAATAATATTTAGTATAACATACATTAAGTATAATGCATATTTGCTATATTGAACATTGGATATAATGCTTATTCCGTCTAATGTACATTTGATATAATCAAGCCAGGGTAGCCAGAAAAAGTGGGGCGGAGCCCCCCGCAGTAAAAAAAACACTCGCAACAATTGTACTATTAGTGAGTTAGGTTAGGGTTCACTTGTGTCCCTTAGAGCGGAATATATATAATAAAAATAGGCACAACGCGAAGCGGCGTGACGTCGACCCGCTGGCGGTTGGGTTAGGTTTACGTTAGGTTTGAACGGAAAAGAAGTAGTTTGGCTTAGGCAAATGAAACGCAATTTGCACATAAAAAGATATATATTTTTACATATGATGAGATATATATAATAAAATTATACCGCTTGATCATTGTACAATATAAGATGTATATCAAATAAGAAATATACTCTATGATGGTTATAAAAAATAAACCTTCGTACCGAATGATAGTTATACTAATTTAGAATATATATTTTGATATTATAGCTAACGTTATCATATACAATGAATGATTCTACCCTTTGAAATTATATCAAAAATGGTTTATATCCAATGAAATTATATTATTTGTTTTTTTACCGATCATTACATTCATTACACACCCGTCAGCATCAAAAGTAGCTCTACGCAAACGAAGACGTCAAACAGTTTTTTATTTTATATTGTAAATTATTGACATACACTTCTCTTGAGGTGTCAAAGCGGACCCCGGGCTCCCTTAGGGGCATTACCAGGAATAACGCTAGGACGATGATGACACTTCTCTTGACATTGTGATTTGATTATACACAGAAATAACCTGACTTAATTTTGTATACTGTATTAATTGTATTGGAAATGACATTTTATTTTGTATTAATATAATTTGAATTGTAGGTACATACATTTATTGTACCTATAGCGTAGACCGGGGACAATAGAAACAAGTCATGATTGAAACAAGTCAAATTTCTCGAAAACTATAATACCTACGCACCTGACGCAACACTCAGAACACGCGTTCTGCCATGTTTGAATTCTTGGCCAGTAGCGATCGAGCGACGGTGCGAGATGGGAGTGTAAACGAGCCAAATCAGTTTTTCGCGGTAAAAACTGAGTATTTGTGCTGTCGTATATTTGTTTATAACCTTGTTTACTTTTATATTTTGAAAGATCAAATTATTTTGGTATTATAGTTAGGAATAAAGGAATGTTTATGATGGCATTTGATCAGCGTTGGAGTCTTTTTTGTATGTAATATCTGACCTTGAAGTTAAAAACGTCGTGTGGGAACGGTAGAAACAACTTGCTTGTGGACGATTGAAACGTTTCAATCGTCCTCGCGTTTTAATCGTCCCCAAAAGTAACCAAACTCAAACTCAAACTCAAAATTATATTTATTCAAGCAGGCCCAGTAACAAGCATTTTCAAATCGTCAGGTAGAAACATAATCTTAAGCTAATTACTTAGAGTAATTTATTAAACAAAAAGTAAAATTTATATGAAATATTTAAAATTTTGTATAAAAAAATACTAGTCTAGAATGTTTCTAGAAAGACGAACTAATGTCAAAAAATAAATAAAACGAGAATAATTAATTAAAAACACAATGTCAATTTTTTCTAAAAGGAATAAATAAATTATAAATCCAGTCAAAATTAGTCCCAAGAAGTTTTATCATTCATGTAGTCTTGTGCGCTATAATAAGCTTTCGAAATAAGTTTACGTTTCACATAGTTCTTGAATTTATAAATAGATAACTCACTTACGTTTCCAGGAAGTTTGTTATAAAACCTTACACAATTACCCATGAATGATTTTTTTATTTTTTGGAGCCGAGTGGTGGGCACCGCGAGCTTATGCTTATTTCTAGTATTAATATTATGTATGTCACAGTTTCTCCTAAAATTGACAATGTTTTTATGTACATACACAATATTTTCATAGATATATTGACAATGCAATGTCATGATATTAATATTTTTAAACTTATCCCTTAGTGAGTCTCTATGTTTCAATCTATATATCGCCCGAATAGCCCGTTTCTGCAGAACAAAAATTGAATGATTGTCCGAGGCACTGCCCCGCAATAAAATACCATATGCCATAATGCTATGGAAGTAGCTAAAATATACTAATCGAGCTGTTTTCACGTCTGTTAATTGACGGATCTTACTCACTGCAAATGCTGCAGAACTCAGTCTATTCGAGAGATTAGCAATATGGGGACCCCATTGAAGCTTAGAATCTAACGTTAAACCAAGAAAAACTGTGGTATCAACTAGTTCCAATTCCTCATCTTTCACAAAGACACTCCTTTGCTCGTGTTCAACGTGATTCGTGACAAATTTAATACATTTAGTCTTCTTCTCATTTCACAATAAATTGTTAATATTAAACCAATTTGAAGACCAACCGACTTGAAAATATATGGAGGTTCTGTTAATGTTCACTATTATTTGTGTAGTTTTTGACCTTGTTTATAGATTATGGAAATGTTAGTAAGTTTTTTTTTTAATCTGCACACTGCGTGTCATTTTTTTTTTATTCGAGATTTTACGAACATTTATTTTTAAGCGACGTCTAAAAAAGGAGGTTCTCAGTTTGCCCCGTATATAAAATATACCTATATATCAAAAACAATCACACGTTCACATCACACATTTTTTAATCATAATTTGACATATCGCAAATATTTTGCTTAATAGACCAATTTAAACTGATTATTTATTGCGCCAATAATTTAATTTTACATCCCGACGTTTGTAACACTCTTTGTCACCGGGTAGGTACACGGAATGGTTATGATTGAAACATTGTTATAGTTGAAACAAGCACTTTTGTATGAAACATGATTATGCCTATTTTCTGCATATCTATATCGTTAAATATTAAAATTGCATTAAAACTACTTTGGTTAAGTTAAATGTATAAGGTAGCAGCAACAAAGAAAACTAAAAGTCGTATACTTTTTATTACACGCGCGTTTTTATCGAGATGTTCAGATCAGCTCATAAATTGAGAAATGTTTATAATATGCTCGCGAACTTTTGATGAGCTCCTTGTATGCCGTGGTAGTGACGGAAAAGATTAAAAAAAGTATAAGTACTTTCATTGTGCCGAAGATATTAGAGTGTTTCAATTGACCTCACATAGTGTTTCAATTGACAGTCATGTGAGGTCAATTGGATCATACTGCCCCATTCTCTTTATGACATTATTATCACATAACTATGGATTATAGATCAACTAAATACATTTTTCTACTCCTGTACTTTTATCTGTCATTTACATAGTCCCGAACACTAATTTATTTATTTTTATTTATTTATTTTTTTATTTATTCCATACAATTTCACAGCATTACAGTAACACCAAAGCACTGTGAAACAAAACAAATATAGATATATATACACAAAAGAAACAAACTATTATTATAATAACACAGAAGACGGTCGTGCATCCATCTTCTCGCAGAACGTCAAACATTCATCACACACATCTATCCATCGGCTAGCAAATATATCACAATTTGGTGCTGATTCAAGCAACGAGTTCATGAAGTGCAAAGCTCGAATAAGCGGGGACTTTCTGCGAGACAACGTTCGCGCTGCCGGCGCCGCTAGTAAATGTTGACAACGAGGTCGAAAATTATATCTAG
The DNA here is from genome assembly GCA_945867215.1 of Epinotia demarniana. Taxonomy (NCBI): domain Eukaryota; kingdom Metazoa; phylum Arthropoda; class Insecta; order Lepidoptera; family Tortricidae; genus Epinotia; species Epinotia demarniana. Next base: position 12,245,220 of record OX244268.1, on the reverse strand, counting down.
AGGGCGAGGGAACATACAGGCGCACCAACTGAGCTACTAATCCGGGACAGTCTGAATCACCACGCAAACTTCTACCAGCTAAGGAAAGAAGACCGAAGTTTCGCCTCACCTCTAGTGAATTTAAACCTAAAACGCCTAGCAAAAATTTTGTAGGGTATAGAAATGGGTAGTAACCGTACATTTTTTTGTACAGAAAACGCAAGAATACTTTTTGTACCTTTTCCAGAAGCAAGATATATGTTGTCTCATGAGGATTCCACACAACAGCGGCCGATTCAAGCTTGCTTCTGACAAGAGCGGTATACAGGAATTTTATTATTCTGGCATCAACAAAGTCCCTAGCATTCCGAATGACGAACCCTAATCTCCTGCAACAATTAAGAGCCAGCGAGTTGATATGCTCATGGAAATTTAGGTTCTTATCTAAAATAAAAGCTTACCTAATATAAAGACATACAAAATAAGTCTGTAGAAAAGTCTATACTCTATTCCCCATAACAGTACGGCACAACCGTGCTGTTTTGTCGCCAAAACGATACGCTTAGCAGCCATACGCTTCTAAACCTGGGTAGTGCTACATTGTGCCACGGCCTACTAGACACGATCGAGTAGGCCGCGACGCGACTAATCTAGAGGGCCATGCCGAAACATAAAATACATTAGGGGTACTACCAACTTAACAAACCACTGAACTTCAAATAAATTATTGTACTAACGGCATTGCTGCCAACTTAAGAAAAGCCTCGGTCTTAATATGACAGTACTGGCAAGTTGAATTAAGAACAAAACAGACCATAAACAAGAGGTGTCAATGTGTCATGTTTCCAATTTCCCACCAAAGTTCCAGTTCAAAATTAAAAGACGAAATATGTCAAATATGATAACTATTCGTTATTAATAACTTCTTAAGATTTGATTCGTATTTATGAAGTGAAGAAAAATGTGTACGTTCCTTTTAAAATGGACGAAGAAGAAAATAACTGCACCGCTGATGAAATTGCGTGAGTAGTAATAGAACTAACGGAAAACTTACTGCCTGAAAAGTCAAATTATGCTATTTATTTAAAATAGTCGTCGAAAAAATGTTGTATGCAACGGTGTATAACTTGGTCTTAAAACGCTCGTGGCGTCTTTAATTGCGATGCTCGCCAAGGCTCGCATCGCAACTCACGACACTCGCGTTTTAAGACCCTACTTATACAACAGTTGCATAAAATACTATTTTTCTACTCCTGTACTTTTATCTGTCATTTACATAGTCCCGAACACTAATATAAAGACATACAAAATAAGTCTGCAGAAAAGTCTATACTCTATTCCCCATAACAGTACGGCACAACCGTGCTGTTTTGTCGCCAAAACGATACGCTTAGCAGCCATACGCTTCTAAACCTGGGTAGTGCTACATTGTGCCAAGGCCTACTAGACACGATCGAGTAGGCCGCGACGCGACTAATCTAGAGGGCCATGCCGAAACATAAAATACATTAGGTGCTACCAACTTAACAAACCACTGAATGTATTTACTTCAAATAAATTATTGTACTAACGGCATTGCTGCCAACTTAAGAAAAACCTTGGTCTTAATATGACAGTACTGGCAAGTTGAATTAAGAACAAAACAGACCATAAACAAGAGGTGTCAATGTGTCATGTTTCCAATTTCCCACCAAAGTTCCAGTTCAAAATTAAAAGACGAAATATGTCAAATATGATAACTATTCGTTATTAATAACTTCTTAAGATTTGATTCGTGTTTATGAAGTGAAGAAAAATGTGTACGTTCCTTTTAAAATGGACGAAGAAGAAAATAACTGCACCGCTGATAAAATTGCGTGAGTAGTAATAGAACTAACGGAAAACTTACTGCCTGAAAAGTCAAATTATGCTATTTATTTAAAATAGTCGTAGAAAAAATATTGTATGCAACGGTGTATAACTTGGTCTTAAAAGGCTCGTGGCGTCTTTAATTGCGATGCTCGCCAAGGCTCGCATCGCAACTCACGACACTCGCGTTTTAAGACCCTACTTATACAACAGTTGCATAAAATACTATTAATTTAGGAACCAGATAACTAACCTTGTGCTTTTTTAGGTTTTTATCTTTCTACTCCTAAACATATGATGGTTACAGGCGGTTAAAGGCAAATTGTTTCAATTGTCCCCGGTCTACCCTACCTTATTATATACATTTTAATGCTTTATTATTATTACATAACTCGACGATCGCTGCATGATAAGTAATATAATTAAGTAAAATGTACTATATCATGTGAAAATTGTGCAATGAAATGAAATAAACTAATATAAACTAACTAAACAAAAGTCTTTATTAAAAGGGAATAACAGCTTTTGACGTCTTCGATTGCGTACTTACTTTTGATGCTGACTGTTCATCATAATACGGTTAATGGTTATAGTCGGTCAGCAACTTTTATGAAACGTCAAAAACGCTGAAGTTTGTAAGCAAATACACAATTTCACAGTTTTCTATTGTCAAACAGCGATCTTTTTAGGGTTCCGTAGTCAACGAGGAACCCTTATAGTTTCGCCATGTCAGTGTGGTCGTCCGTCCGTCCGTCTGTCCGTCTGTCCGTCCGTCTTCGGCTTAGCTCAGTAACCATTATTTCTAGAAAACTGTAATTCGGCATGGGTATATAAATCAATCACGCCAACAAAACAGAGCAAAAAATCTTGGGTTTTTTTTTGGGGTTTATTAGAACTTCCTACAAATCCGCAAGGCAACCATTTAATTGGCGCGCGCGTGTCGATGTACCTAAGAAAGACAGGCGTAACCCAACTCTGCGTGTGGCCCGACACGCAGTTGGCCAATTTTTTAACCGACGAAAAAAACGGAGGAGGTTCTCAAGTCAACGCGTATATTTTTTTTTTATGTATGATCACGCATAACTTTTTACAGAGTAGTCCGATTTTGATAATTCTTTTTTTATTAGAAAGGGTATACCTTGAAGTTGGTCCCATATAAATTTTAAATAAAAATTTCAACCCTAAGGGTAGGAAAACAGGGGATGATTGTTTGTTCACTTACTGATTGATATGTATGACCACGCATATGTGTGTGTGTGTGTGTGTGTGTGTGTGTGTGTGTGTGTGTGTGTGTGTGTGTGTGTATGTGTGTGTTGAATGAGCTTTACACCTGTCAGTCTCTTGTGTGTAGACCTCTCAGTCTCTGCATTTCTGCTAAAGCTCGTTTATCGTGAGGTTTGTGTAATACCTTATTCGGCTCTAGGTCAGATAAAGCAATACCATCAAGTGTATTTACTCTACTCAGCGCCACATATGCCTGCCGCGGCTTCTGGCAACAATCACTGGATATTTTTGCACCAATTTTAGTCGTTCAGGGAATGGTATGCTGTCTCTATCATTTACATTGCGGCCATCCGCAATGAGTAAAGCTTTTATCATATCCGGCCAATTTAGATCATTGCACGAAAAGGTCATAAACCAGGTAGGAGGCCCTAGACTTCTTACCATAGCAATCAACTCCGAACAGCATCGTCTCCAGTAAGAAGCAGACCCTCGCACATTTCTCATAGTCGAAAATCGGTTGAAATTTGAGGTCTGGTTGTGGCATGCTAAGCCGAAAGCAGGACCAGTGTTTAATGAAATGCGAGAAAGCAAAAAGATCTTTAGATCTCGTTTAAAGTGGTGTCAGAAGAACGAAGAACAAATTAAATTAGATATTATCGCGAAGCATCACTCTAAACGAGATTTTAAGGGTTTGTAGAAGGCATTAATGATAACAAATGTATTGCCGACATGTTTCAACACCATTTCCAAGTCGAATTACCACTGGGGCCACCACAGTCAACGGGGGTGTCAGATGCTGGGTCTCGTGGTCAGGGGATGATCACCAGGTCTACGGCAAAAGATGTTATCAAAGCTATTAAAGGTATGACACGGGGCGAGTCTCCTGGGCACGATGGTCTTAGCATTGAGCACCTCCAGCATGCTGGCCCGCATCTGCCAAGAGTTCTGGCTATGTTGTACACATTCTGTGTAGGGCACTCGTACCTGCCGTCGGACGCGATGAAGACTGTGGTGGTGCCCATCGTGAAAAACAAAACAGGTGACAGTAGCGACAAAACCAACTACAGACCTATTTCACTAGCTACCATTATAGCCAAGGTGTTTGATAGTGTGCTTAACTCCCACATTGATAAATATCTGAAATTACACGATAATCAATTTGGATTTAAGCCGGGATTATCCACAGAAACTGCAATTGTGGCTCTTAATATACTGTCAAGTACTACATGGACCGACAGACAAATGTATACGCATGCTACCTTGACCTATCTAAGGCGTTCGATATGGTTAATTACGACATCCTCTGGCAAAAATTGAATGACTCTGGCGTGCCAGCTGACCTGACTAGCTCTCTCAAATTCTGGTACCTTAACCAATCCAATGTCGTAAGATGGGCGGGGGCGTTTTCGGATGCATACAGGTTGAAGAGTAGAGTAAGACAAGGAGGACTAACCTCTCCTAAGCTCTTCAACCTGTATGTAAACGAACTTATAGAGGAGCTCAGCAGCGCCCGCATCGGTTGCCATATTGACAGAGTGTGCGTAAATAATATCAGTTACGCAGATGATATGGTGCTGCTGAGTGCCTCTCCATGCGGACTTACGAAACTGATAGGCATCTGTGAACGGTACGCAATGAGTCACGGTCTGCAATACAATGTGTTGAAAAGCGAATGTATGGTCTTTAGGGTTAGGAATAAAAGTCCACAGGATGTTCCGCCGATAAAACTAAATGGGAAGGTACTGACTGTGGTATCACAGTTTAAGTATCTGGGGCATATTATGACGTCTGACCTTAAAGACGGTACTGACATTGAGCGGGAACGAAGAGCATTGTCTGTGAGAGCTAACATGATCGCTCGCAGGTTTGCTGGATGCTCGAGAAGGGTCAAGTTAACCCTATTCAGGGCCTACTGCACGTCCTTATATACCAGCGGCCTGTGGGCGAACTATACTCAGGCACAATACAGTGCTATTCGTGTTCAATTTAATAACGCATTCAGGATGCTGATGGGGCTGCCCCGATATTGCAGCGCGTCAGGGATGTTTGCAGAAGCGAGGGTGGACTGTTTCCACACTACTATGCGCAAGCGATGTACATCCCTGGTGCGTAGTGTACGGGCCAGTGCCAACAGCATCCTGAAAATGGTCGCTGAACGTAAATATGGACTGTGTGTATATAAACCACTGCTGTATGGTGCACGCAAACACACATGTTAATTATGAGGTCACATGACATTTGACATTTTGAGATTTAAATGAATTATTAATGTAACTTGACATCCAGTGAATAATTATTATTTTTAAATTAGATTACTTCAGAAATATTTACAAATTTTTATTATTAGTTGACTGTAATGTGAATTTCAAACCGGCCTAAATCGTATTATAATTTATTACTATGTATTATCTCTTTAAATTAACTTTATGTGTGCTAACTATGAACTTTGTAATTACTAATATTAAGTTAAGTTTTACTAACAATAGTGATCCATGTTGGTCTTTGAATAAATGAATTAAATTGATAGTCAGATGCATATTGTCAATCAGTCCTTGGGGTGTGAGTTCTTAAATGTATTTTTCTCATTCGAGCAACATTTCTTGTAGGCCTACCCATGTTGGTATATAAAGCCTCTTCTTTTAAAGAATTTATATTATACAACAAGCAATATAATTACATTAGGATTATAAAGCAATTAACAGTTTCAGTAAGGTAGGAAGCTATTTTAAAAGTAATCAAAAATATTGCATGTAACTAGAAATTAAGTTAGTAATTAACTAAAGTAAGCCACAGAAAATTGAAAAATAAAAACTTTTTAACAAAAAATTAAACCGCCGAAAAGGAACTGAAAAGCAAAAAATAATAAAACTTTTTTATTTAGTTGAATAACTAAATTCTTAAACTATTGTAAGTACTTATACCTAAGTAAGTATATAATTTTGTAATTATTTTGACTTTTTAATTACCTAACCTTAATAACTAAGTTCTTAAATTAATCTAAGTGTACCAAACAATCAATGAACAAAGATTACTCCAAACAAGTACAAGTTAGACCAAATCAAATGAATAATGCAATGTGAAATCTCCAGACATAAACATTAACATTCCAAAAAATGCGCTCTCCGCACGACCACTCGCTACGACGTGTGCCCTCACGTGTGGCCCGTTCGGGTTGGTGTCTCGCTGACATTAACCATAACTTCGTGAACGCTCGGCATTCAAAATTCAAATATTTATTCTGTAAGCAGGCCTCAAGGGCTCTTTCACATGTCCGATCAAATCAAATAGGTATCAAATCAAATGGGTAATATATCATTGTCCTTTACATAATTAATTAATATGCTTGTTTGGCGCCGACTCAAAATTACTTCGGTACACTTAGATTAATTTAAGAACTTAGTTATTAAGGTTAGGTAATTAAAAAGTCAAAATAATTACAAAATTATATACTTACTTAGGTATAAGTACTTACAATAGTTTAAGAATTTAGTTATTAAACTAAATAAAAAAGTTTTATTATTTTTTGCTTTTCAGTTCCTTTTCGGCGGTTTAATTTTTTGTTAAAAAGTTTTTATTTGTATATAAGAAAAACATAAATAGGTTGGCCCTTGATATTTTTTGAGTACCTACTACCTAATAGAATCTCAAATATCATATTGCAACATTAAAATATCGTTTACTTTCAACATTAAATGTCTCTTCTGTGCTTATTTGTATAGTATGTGAGCAGGTGTGTTGCCTGTGGCGCGGAACGTTATTTCATACATGCGAGTCCACAATACATGTAAGCCCGGTTACATCGATTAAGCCTCCCTCGGTGACGCTCGATTTCTGCAGTTATGATTAGACAAGATAGTTAAGGGTGGTTAAGGCCATTACACACCTTGCAATACTTTTTATTTATTTATTGAAACTTTACTGCACAGATAACTTAGAAGGCGACCAGCAAGTCTATCATGAGGCGGCCGCGACATACTCTCGATTTTTCTCGCACTATCCGTCTCTCTCTTATTTAAAACACTTAGAACAAGAGTCGAGTAGATAATGTATTTAATGCGGTACGGTATTTAAACTTCACATTTAAGACTGCAACCTACAAGAAAAATCTACAAGATAATAACAAAAATATTCACGTATTAAATGCGACGGTTTTGTACAGACATAACTTACTGCAAACCTTTTAAAAAACGTTAAATTTCGATCTATCCTTACACCATCATATTAGACATCGTTTTTCTCCCTTCCATATTGCCCGTAAGAACACCAAGCGCTAAGCTGTGAAGTATTAGGACTTGTTGATATCCGAACTGAACGGTTTAATATTTTTCATCCCGACGCTGAGGCAGGTGCGAGAGACTATGATTTATTTGCTCACTCAAACGGAAGAATGGGACTTAGGGTCGGGCACTTTTTTATTTAAATTACTCGTTACGGATTACCTCTCGACGAGTGAAGTAAAACTTGAGGCTACGTTACCGCAAGTGCTGTGAGGTAAAGAAATACATTCCCGAAATTTCCCGTATTGTATGGTGTGAATTATAAACAACATGCTTCAATCAACAGGTAAATAGTGGATATAATGATTAAAAATGTAATATACAACGCGTCTATTTTATATAAATCATATCTTAGACGCGTTTCTTTAAAACATGAGACAATATCTAGGTGTTGCACAAATACGGAAGTCGTAGAAATTTGTAAAATAAGTAAATAATTAAACATAAAAATATGTCAAATGTAAAATGGAATAATTGGCTTGATACGCTGCCGAATGTCGTGGAAATCAACCCCACGTTGGCAGAACACAACTGAAACAAGTTAATTCAAAAGATTTTTCAAAAAACCCAACTGCTTTTTTCACCTTTTAATAGCCACGATTAAGAGGAATCCAACGACACCTCATATGTCGAAATCCGTCAAACAGTTTAGGCTGTAGGGCGTGCCAAAGAATATGCCACATACATACATACATACGTACGCTCGAAAAACATAACCCTTCTCTCCTTCGGACAGTCGGGTAAAAATAGTAAACAAATGGAGGTAGATACAGCCACAATGTTGGTCGTCGCGTCAGTATAGTTGCCTTAAAAACTGCTAAGCACAGAAAAACGCTACTACACGAAATTTACCACAGCATCACTGAATCTGAATACATTTATCACAGCCAATTTAACTCCAAGTTTTGACTTTTCATTGAAGTCACGAAGCCCACGGCATCATAGCTCCGTTCCACAACATCAATGTTCACGCCGAATGCCTCGCGGGGTCGTCGAGAAGATAAGCCATGACGTATTCACGTTAATAGGAAACAATTCTCACAAGGGTAACAAATTGAGAAAAAAGGGAGTTCACTGTTTGTACAGAAAAAAACACAAATAAGGAAATCGAATACCATTTCCCATCTGATTTGGGATGCGCAATAAACAGTGGAAGGGGATGCGTGCGTGTGTACTTATGTGTGTGTGTGTGGGGGTAATACACGCCTTTTCGTTGTGGTGGCGACGTTGAAGGAGTACATTCGTCTGGTATCTTAATATATCCAGTGACTGGTTTCAGTTTAGATTTCAAGTCGTTTTTTATAAAAAGCCAAACCCCAACTCCGATCTCTATGAATATTGTTCACATCATACCTAACTTAAGGAAAATGATGTTGATCATTGATTGATAATGATGAACATTGACATTTTTATTATGTTTGCTGTAATACTTCAATATGACATGATTTCTGACATTAACAATAGGGATACGTATTTTAATTTATTTTGCATGTTATTATTTAGAAAGATATTGCTATAATCAAGAATTTGTACGCCGTCAGGCAGGGTATAGTGCTACATATAATTAATTATTTACCACCACTGTAATCAGATTAACATATACTCACAAATAAAAACTTTGAACTTTGAACTTTGAACGCTTTTGTTTTTGAATCCAATACAGCGTTCGAATTGCGTGATTGGAGAAGATTTAGGGAAAACCCCCGGCAGGACCACGCGGAGCGGTTTAAATACTGGAATGTTAACTAGTTTTTTACACTATTCAGTGAAATATCTTAATTAAGGTATATTTATAAAAATAAATATCAATGAAAATACATCCACTGGCGAATAGAGCCCGCGAATGTACTAACTTATCAGAAGAAAAAAACATTTTGAATACTGTCCCTTCCTGTATTTTCAGACAGTTGCCGGTATATCTAAATTCCAAAGCTTGGGCTGGGCTATCTCTGAATTTGTCATCATTCTCTGTTAGGTGTGATTTAGGTCAATCGCTGTCCATTTTGCTATGTGAAATACGACATACTTGGCTGCTCCGATCCAATTATGTTGTACCTAGTTATGCTAGGCTCGCAGAACTTGCTGCGTCTCACTCGCACTGTGCAAATTATTATTATTATTATTTATTATTTTATAAACAGAATATAGAACCTTAATGATTAACAGGGTCTCACAAAACTGTCGGAACAGTTCGTCTGTGTGATCATTTTATGGTACAGAGTTAACTAATTTGTACAATATATATTTGTATTTGTAAATGTTACATTCAGCTATGCTTTAGGTGTTAAGTAAATGTTATTAATGTTAAGTAATGTCGTTTTAATTTCCTCTTAAAGTCCTTTTTTATAATTTCACGGCTCATAGTTTCTGGTAAACTGTTCAGAAGATAGGGGATAGGTTTTTTTAGTGTTCTATCACCATAATGGTTCTTAAACTTCGGTACGCACAGTTTATTACCGGACGCCATAGCCCTAGTAACGTATTTATATTATTATAACATATTTTTAACAAGCTGTTCTCTGAGCTAGGCTCTAGACTGCTATGGTTATTTATAGCAAGTAGGTAGTAGTTCAACTCACGTATTCAATGTCACTCCGGGCGACACGTTTCGAACTCTTCGGGAGTTCTTCTTCAGGTTGATTAAAGTAGTCTTCAGGAAAGTATTATTTTATCATGTCTCACGAAAGTTTAAATTCGAGCAAGTAGATATTTATGTTTAAGACTTACTGGCAGAATTTCACAAATTATGAATAGAGGACCTTTAAATTTTTGTCTCGTTTTACTGTTTACTAATAACTTTATAAATCTAAGTTGTATGTTTTCTAACCTATCAATGTTGGTCTCAGTTGTTATTTGCGAAAGGAGGGTAGATTTTCTCGTCTCGCGTCGCGTTGTGGCGTCAGTTGTCTAGCACAGCCATAATTAGTCCGTTTTCTTATGGCAGACAGTATGACATTTTGGAGTAGAGCAATTCCATTTGGTACGAATGATATACACAACCACCTGAGCCCAAATCGCCCGGTAGCCAGTGATAACTCCGCGACAGGTGGGGGGAGGGGGGGTCAAAGTACAGAGCTCCCGGCGCTCAGAAAAATTTTTTTGGCGGATTAGTTTGGAGTTTTGATTCAAGTTTGGTGTCGTTATCAGGTAACTAGGTGATGCCCAATTCATTCCCCATTCCAGTTTTTTAGGGTTCCGTAGCAAAATATGACGCAATACTTAAAATAATAAACTTTTTTAAGTAACGAAATTCAAACAAACCCTCGTATTTTCATATTTTTGTAGTAAACTTGGTTTATAAAAATAACTGTCCGAAAGCCCATTTAATGCAAATTCTAAAAACATGAACAATAATTATACATTTTATTATTTTTAATGTAAAATAAATTATTGAATGGGAGAGAGGGTCAAAGTACCGAGCTCCCGGCGCTCAGAAAAAAAAATCTGGCGGATTAATTTGGACCTTTGACTCAAGTTTGGTGTCGTTGTCAGGTAACTAAATGATGCCCAATTCATTCCTTGTACCAGTTTTTTAGGGTCCCGTAGCAAAATATGACACAGTCCTTAAAATAATATACTTTTAGTAGTGACACAATTGAAACAACCCCGTTTAGTTTTATATTTTCATATTAAACTTGGTTTTTAAAAAGTAATGTCCGAAAGCGAATTTAATGCAAATTGTAAAAACATTAACAATAAATATACATTTGACTATTATTAATGTAAAATAAATTATTGAAAGTACAGCAAAGTTCGTCAGCGCAGCAGCGTAGGGAACGGCAAAAAGACCCGAAAAACAAGCACTACTAACAAACAAAAAACCAGACAAGTGCGAGTCAGACTCTCGCATTGAGATTTCCCTACTTACTTATCCCATTAGGGCCCGGTTAAGGTAACACTAACATCACAAACTTTCGCCTTTATAATATTAGTGTAATTTTTAACCATCTTTAATTTACAAACGAAGGAAGTCAGGTAACATTGTTAAAAATAAAGACAAATAATAATAGAACGTTTGTGTATTAATTTTATTTACAAGCACCTCCACAATTACACAACTCAGTACATTTGAGCTGACGTTTGCAACAGTTGCACCTGGAACTGCAAGTATTTTACGGATCGACATCTTATTAACTCAAGACATGCTTGAGCAGCCATAGGATTTTGGGTCCACAGTGGCACCCAAGTTTCTTTTTCTTTCTGCCAACCCCATTCAGATGGGCAAGGAATGTTTTGAGTTATCTTTAGGCACTGCCCGGAAATATAAACAGCCTGTAAAACTGCCCTTAAAGTATGTTGATTGCAGCCGGATTGGTTAGTTTTTCATTTGTTACATTTTGGCAAAGTATGCAAAGATTATAATCAGGCAAATCGTTATTTTCCATTATTACGAGTATATGTATCACACATTACCTAGAAATTAAGACATGCATTGTGCTAAAAATGTTAAAAGCTTGAAAAAATTACTGATTGATGATGATTTCCATTTGCACCGAATGACAGTAAATTATACACTAGGGAATCCAATCCCGCAAGCGCGGGATCCCGCAAATTGTATGGAAAATAATGTATAACAAAAATTATAATAAATATAATCAATCCCGCAAATCCGCGGGATTGGATTCCCTATTATAAACATAGCAGACACACACACACACACACAATATGGTCGTAATAATGTAAGTATGGCGACACAACAAAGTTTTTCATAATATAGCTTATGCGATATTTATTTATTTGTATTTAAAATTTTGTTGCACTAAAAACCAAAATGTTAAATACACACGAACCACATGTTTATTAATTTTGTATTAACGCCAAGAGGCATTCTGTACCAGATAACCTACCATGCTACATTAGCTACGCAATAACGTTATAATTACTTACAATTTATTGAGTTGCAATTAGATCCATTTTTTACTGCTGTTACTAGCAAGTCGACGACAGCAAACTTTAGATTCCAAGACTATCGATCAGTATTAATTAACACGATACAACATGATACATCGAAAGTTTGCCCAGGACTGATTTCATTTTAAAATGTCGACGAATAAAGTCAAATTAACGCAAATGGCGAAGGTCATTCACCCCGCCGAGAGATGCCCGCGCGCTGCCCGCAAAAATCAAATACGTACGTGCAATAATTATTTTATTTTACGTTGAAAATTGTTAAATGTATCATTATTGTTAATGTTTTTAGAATCTGCATTAAATGGGCTTTCGGATAGTATTTTTTATAAACCAAGTTTAATACATAAATATGAAAATATGAGCGTTTGTTTGGATTTCGTTACTATAAAAAGTTTATTAATTTAAGTATTGCGTCATATTTTGCTACGGAACCCTAAAAAACTGGAATAGGGAATGAATTGGGCATCACCTAGTTACCTGATAACGACACCAAACTTGAATCAAAACTCCAAACTAATCCACCAGAATTTTTTTTCTGAGCGCCGGGAGCTCTGTACTTTGGCCCCCCCTCCCCCCCACCTGTCGCAGAGTTATCACTGGCTACCGAGCGATTTGGGCTCAGGTGGATGTGTTTATCATTCGTACCAAACGGAATTGCTCTACTCCAAAATGTATACCCCTCCATACAAGCATTCCCATAAGAAAACGGACTAAATCTACCTTCGTTCTACGCGGGCCGCAGAGACATCTTAGCTACGATGCCCTGGCCCAAAAGATTTTATGGATTTTATACTAGGATCGCAAGGCGGGACCGCAGGTTGAATATAGCTGCAGTCGATGACGTAACGAATTGTACGCTTGGGAGTATGACCACAGATTATATAATTGGTATGACATTGGAGTTGTCCTAAAAGTTACGTGCGTACGAAAAGTTACGTGATCACCCCTCAGTTCTAGCACAAACCCGCAGAAACGTGGTGAAAAAAGTAGGTATGTTTACTAGTTTTATTTTAAAGTTCAAAACGTAGGTAATTACTCCACCAAGGCGACGTATAAGCGCGTCCGCGATCAAGATAAAACACGGAAATGGAATTTTAAAGCATCCTTTTGTGTTAAAGAAAATGAAGACAGTGCCGTTATAAAACAGTTTAAACTAGCTAATTGCGTCGGAGAAAAATCCGGAGGCAAGCAGACGCTTCAAACTTCATAACGAGTTCCACCGGCATTAAAAGTGTGTTTGTGCTTAGAACTGTCAATACTTTATCGTGTTGGGCTTTGTGTCATCAAGTTTGTATTTAAGTTCACCTTTAATTGAAGCAGCGAGCGAAGCAAACGAAGTTCTCCGTTTCAGCTTTGGCTAAAAATCTTTTGTATGCCCGGCGTCTGTGCTCTCTTCTTCTTCTCTTCTTCTTCTCTTCTTCTCCTCTGCCTAGGTACAGGTCGCATTTCTCAACCGATCATGCTCAATAATTAAACAGTTATTTGTTGCTGATACAGTTGAATCGTAAAATTATTTCGGGTCGTGTAGCAAAACAGGTAATTCATAAATAGTAGTTGTATACATATTTTTGGAATGTTGGGCGTGTTTGGAATATTGTTATTGTTAGAAAAAATTGTACTGACGCGTGCTGTTGGGTCGCGGTTCAACCTAACACTCCTCCTCGCTTCGAAAAAGTTCTAGTTACCGTTTGCCCCCACCCAATTATGAAAAAAAGACAGGGTGAGGTGTGTTCACAGGATTGGGCTGGGATTCAAGTTATTTCCTGTTTTATTATGGATTCATTTTGTTATCTATTGATAAATACACTAAAAAAACTTTAAATATTTGATTAATTAATATTTGGGCAAAATTAATGATATAATTAGACAATAAGCAATTACATATCATGCATGAATAGTGAAACAGTTTTATAAAAAGTCAGTCTGCATCGAAATAAGATTATTCCACGAAACGCTTGTCTACAAAATGAAGGACACTAAAATCGTTATTTAGTATATGCTAAGTTAGATGAGCAAAGTACGGCGAAAATGGCTGATGTAGGTACATTTAAAGGTTTCCCCTCACTGTCTCGGAAAGCCGTATTTTATCCTTTTAAACCAGTGGGCAAAAACGCATTTTATCCACTAGTGGGGGAAAATAATGTGGCCTTAGAGCATGTTTAAGTAGCTCTTGACAGATAACAAAACGTTAAACGCTCGCAATACAAAAAAAAACCAGATGATGTATTTCTGTTCCCGCTATAACAACGAATACTAAAAAACAGAATAAAATAAATATTTAAAAACTTTTAAAAATTGGCTTGTTGCCTTCATCAGGCGTTTGGTCTCAACTTGTAGGTATGGGAAAAATAAAATCCGACTCGCACTTGACAAAAATTCTATTTATTACTTAACGTTATTATAACAGTTTATTTTTTTTTATTAAATAAAGTTGTTTTGCAGCATGTTGCACTTTCCTCGCTAAAGAGAGGTGAAAAGTTTTGTGTTACACACGGGTGCAAATGTGTTTTACTTCTCGTCTGTTGAAACAATTGCTACGCTCAGGATTATATTTTAGAACCACTCGCTTTGCTCGTGATTCAACTATAGCATCCTTTCGCTTGCTCGTGTTTCAATTCCACACTTGCGGGTAAAATACAACTTTGCTTAATGTAATAAGGACAACATCTTATCAAACAAGCCTCATTTAAGAACTTTTTATTGTGACATTCGAAGAGCAAAACAACAGTGAGCAAATGAATCAAATATCTCATTGCATCTCCACAACTTACCAAAAGTATCACTAGTCCTTCCGAGACATTAAACTCTGCTAGATGTCCAGTCTCTCCTGACCTATCTAATTCTATACAACACTGTTTTTAATTAGGAAACGCATGGGTTCAGAATAGCTTGGTGCTATTAAAGGCAGACACAATGTCTAAGTTGTGCAGGTACTTGGCATTGTCTCGGAATTGTGTCTCGTGTGCCTGTTGTTACTTGGCATCATAAAGTTGCTTGTCTAGATTTCACCGACAATAAATCATGAAGGAGATCAGTTAAAAGAGCGTCTTAAAAATATTAATGTGTTGGACGGAAAGCTGAGCACCTGTGATTTAATTAAGAATTAGTAGTGACTGTGTCGGTTCAGACCTTTTTGTGGTATATCATCATCCATAGAAAAAAAAATACACAGTACCTTTATTTGCATGATTATCAATTGACACATTTCGTAAATAATAGTGGTAGTATTTTTAGGGTTCAAACCAAAAGGAAAAAACGGAACCCATGATCACTTTGTTGTCCGTCTGTCTGTTAAGACCATTTTTCTCAGGAACGCGTAGAGGTACCAAGCTGAAATTTGTATCAAATACTCAGGGGTCTATATCGGGTAGCATAACATTTTTGGTCCGACTATTTTCGCATACCAACTTTATACCGAATAACGTGGGTAAGTAATACGAGGTATAACAACTTATCATATAAGGGTCATAATATATACGCTCACTCTATATAACTTTGTTTAGTATAACGTTCATTGCACATAACGAACGAAAGATATAATGTCAAAACATATAATCTCGTAAAGTATAACGTACTTTAGAAATAATATCAATTGATATATCGATTAAAGCGTATAATATTCATAACACCTAAGGTTTATAACATATATTGTTCAATTTATCTAACATCAAAATGTATAATGCTCGTATAGTATAATTAGCTTCAGCCATTTTAATAGCAATGCCGTATGAAGAAAATATGTGAATTTCTTAGAGCGATAGCCTCAACTTGAGTTTGAAAAAAAAACAATACCGTTTGTAAGATTGAAATTAAATTTATTTTGAGATCAAACACGTCAATTATTTTAACCTAACCTTACCCAATCGCCAGCGTGTCAACGCCACCCCGCTACGCGGGGTGTCTATTTCCGCTCTAAGGGACACAAGGCAACCCTAACCTAACCTACAAGTAATACTATTTATAAGAGTATTAGTTGTTTTTTACTGCGGGGGGCTTCGCCCCCCGAGCCCCCTTTGATGTCCCCTATGGTGTGCCCTAGCTTAATTTTCCGTATTATAATCCTTATACGAAAATATATATGCGTATGATGTGTATACGTTATGTTTGTTATACGAAAAGATATTATATGGTATGATCGTTATACGTTATGTATGTTATACTAAATGAAATTAGTCAATTTGAGTCTTATAGAAAAAAATGTTATATAATATGATTATTATGGCAACTGACCGTTATTCCTTATAAAAGTATAGGTATTGTTGTTATAGCTAACGTTCATTATATCTTGTGAACGTTATTAATATGAAATTATATATTTTGTTGTTATATCTCGTGGGACGCACCCGAATAACGTATGGCATAAACATTGTTGTGGATATTTTTTATTTGCCGAAATTGTTGTTCCTTATATCGATTGTCCTAAATATTTATTTTCCGAATGTTTATTGTTTCGAAATTGTTTTTTTTTAGAATGATTGATGTGCATAACTTCGATGTTACTAATATTTAATGTTCTAAAAATGTTGTGCATACATTTTGTTACGCATATAGGTATATCGATTGTACTAAATATTTATTGACCAAAATATTTATTTGTGTTGACAACGAATTTATCTAATTAATCTAAATGCAGGTTGGATCTGGTCAGAATTGCCTATTACTTCATTACTTATGAGTCATAATAAGTCATGACCCGCCCTCGTGTCGACGGAGCCCCGCGACCATTATTTCTGCTCTTAGGGACAAAAGGCAACTAACGAACCTATCGGATTGATCTAAATGTAGGTTGTCTCTGCTGAGAATTGTCTAATACTTGAATAACCTATGACCCGCCCTCATGTCGACAGACCCCGCTTCGCGGGGCCCCTATTTCTGCTCTGAGGGACAAAAGACAACTAACTAACATATCTTAATTATCAAGACGTAGGTCGGGCCTGCTCAGAGTTTAAAAATAGTATAAAATTTAGGAAAAAAATTGTATAATTTTAATGGTGTAATTTTAGCTAACTTTATACTCGGCAAAAAATTACTATGACAATGAAAATTAGGACTATTACTTTTTAGGTAAGTAATTCGATGTTCGAGTAATCAATATTAGGATAAACATACTTTAAAACTTTTAAATGTGTATGCGCAAAAATGAATATGCTAAATAAGTAGTATGCCACTCAACAATTTGCCAAACATTCTCGACCAAATTTTTAGGACGATCAACATTATGCGATACGACAGGCACCCAATACTCAGAACTATTGTCCCTGGGAGCTGTGAAAAAATCAAAAGATACAGTCGTTTATGCTGCAAATTTTAGCGTTTTTCGACACTCGCAAAACCTACGGGGTACTTCCCGTGCACTCAGAAACTTGAAATTTGGCGCGAAGCAACGTCACATAGCACAGACAAAGGAAAAATTACGAAAAGTAGACATTTTCAGTAAAATCATACAAAAACATCTTTTTTAAAATTTTATACTTAATACCTTTTTCCTCGTAAACGTGTGGAGGTATTAAATTGAAATTCATGTCAAATACTCAGGGCTATAAGACCTTTCAGATGTAGCAAAACCAAACTTTTATGTCTATTCAATTAAAAGAAATAGCAATTTAAGTCGCATATTTTGAAACTGAGTAGGTACTCGCAAGAAACTCAAAACCTAAAGGGTACTTTCCGTTAACAAAGAAACTTGAAACTTGGCACGAAGAAACTTCATATAGCACACACAAACGAAAAATTACGAAAAGTAGACATATTTAGTAAAAGAATACAAAAATATCTTTTCAAATTTTTAACTTACTACCTTTTTCCTTGTAAACGCGTAGAGGTATTAAATTGAAATTCATATCAAATACTCAGGTCTATAATACCTTTCAGCTGCAGCAAAACGAATCTTTTATGTCCACGCAATCATAAGAAATAGCAATATAAGTCGCGTAATTTAATTTAGTAATAAACATACTACAACTTTTGCTTGTTATAGGTTTGAACGGAACCCTCGGTGCGCGAGTCCGACTCGCACTTGGCCGGTTTTTTACAGTTTCGGCGTGTTCTTTCCCTTCACACTGCATCATTTTTAAATTCTGTTAATTAAGACATATCAAATCGTGGCACTGCGGAGCATCAGAGTTATTATTTTAAAACACTTAGGTACCTAATTCGTTTAAGAGTATGACCAATTTCGACAAGACGACAAGAATATGGTTTATGCCAAGATTAAGTAGTCCGTTACTTTGACGTTTAATCTCAGCCTTCCTGTTGGGTCAAATCCGGCCTAAATATTTTAATTACAAAATCCCATACCTACACATTTAAATTAACAAAGAAGAGAAATTAATTACCGACAGTCCTGTTCTATTTAACGACGCCGCTACTGGAAAGAGTGGAAAGTTAATTTCGCTAAGATCTTAGTAATTATTAGAAGGAAATAACAAAGTAAACGACAGTTTTTCCGACAATACCTGCTTCCACTTTGGCCTTTTTACGCCAACGCCTCGATGTTAAGACTTTGAAAATTAATAAAATGAACGGTAATCTTTTGTCGATAATATCTAATTAATATAATTATAATTACCAATTGATTGTAAATAGCGCGTAGGTCTAAAATATCCCAATGCATTTAATTTCACATCAAATCCTTTTATTAAGTTGTATGCTTTGCTAATACACAGAGGTACGAATACCTAATTAATATTGTTTAACAATTTAATACCTGCTAGCTATGTTGGACAAATAAATCCTCGAATCTTAGAAAAAATCTCTCTTTGAATCTTTAAAAGTACTACTGTTTGCAAAAAGGACAATAGGTATATATCATTAGATCATTACTTTGATGTATTTGGTAGGTACATAACTACAGTTTCAATAATATTAACTTGGTCCTTAATTTGATCTCTGTCTTACAAGTATCAAGTATCTTCCACGGTAGACAGTTAGTCGGAAGATTCTAATATAGGTTACTTATAGATCTTTTGCTCGTAAAAATCTTACAGGCGCTTGGGTTCGATGTCTTCGGACAATAAACAGATGTCGTTTCGAAGCTGAGGGGCTACCGCGAAGTGAAAACGAACTTCGTTCGAATATCTCCGTCTCTGTCGCTCGAACTGGCAAGTGCCTCACAGTGTGACCTCACCACGGTAAGATGCTTCTTTACTGGCACAAACACCTCTAAAGTTTCTGTTTAGCACAATGGCTGTTTAGCTAATTTTTATATTTTTTGCAAAAAAGGTTAATAACATAAATAAATTAATAAGCACCCTCCAAGCCAAAGCACATCCGCTTCAAAGTTTTGAGCTATTGTAAATAGAATAGAGCGTTTCCGATACTTATTAAATAATTGGTCGGGCAAGCGAAGCTAACAAAATACGTTTCAGCTCAGCGAGAATTCTTTCGTATGTCCGGCTGTCCGGCTGTTCTCCTCGACAGCACGGCGCGCGAGCTCTCTATCGAATCAGCACGTGTTCGAGGATTCTCACTTATGGAATTGATATAATAAAAATATTGATATCTCAGCGTGCTATAATAGTCCGTAAGCCCACTCCCAACACACCTACGTCTCAAGACAACACGATAAAATGCATGGCAGCAGGTCGAGAAAGTTGAGCTGAGCAAATAATCAGAAGATTATCGCGTTAAAAAAGTATTCTATATTTAAGTCATGTGACAGCAGTACAAGACGTGTGGCAGCCCTTTTATCGTATAGAGAGAGTAAACCTAAGCCCTGTGTCAGTCCTGAAATGGCCTGTCTGCCAAGTACCTACACTTGGCAGACAGGGTCAAAGTTACCTTTGGCACCGTCTTTGTTCATTGTATCATTTTATAAACCGGTAAATTAATTTGGAAATCGAACGAGTAGGTAGTATTACGAGGAGATTACGCCTAACGTACAAATATTTACAATTTCACAAACTTCACCTCTACAATATTCGTAGCTATAGGTACATCTTCCTTTTCATCATCTTTTTTCGGTCGTATCGGTAGATCAGGGGTGTTATTGTTTACACGCTCATGAGCCTCACCCCACCCGTCACGCCTATCGAAATTAGACCTCTACCAACGCTTAGTTAATACGAATCGCGGCATCAAGGTATATTTCTGGGTGAGCGTTGAGGTGAGCTTAAAACAAGTTACAGCATAGATGGACAACACTTAGCTGAGATTGAACATTGAACCGTTTCGTGACAATAAGTCTGTAATTTTTTATTCAAAGCTGTTAGAAGGTATATACTATTAACTTGCCGTGTCAGTTCGTCTAGTATGCACGTGTCTATAGTCTTGCAACTGAAATTTGAACCATTAGCAGGTATCTGGTTGAGCTAAAATTTGATACACTGTTGTTTGATACGTTTGGTGACAACGCAATATTATAGAACCACCTAGCCAACGAGGCGGCCTTAGGAACTTCTAAACTACACGAGATAAGCTTTTCGTGTTTGGGCACACTGGAACTCTTTCAAGTTATGAGTATTGAAGATTACAAAAAAGCACAGTCGGCAAGAAAAGCTTGTACAGTAACTTCATTTATGTATGCTGTTTTTTGCCTCGAATTAACAATTCTTATCCTTATCTTAGTTAGAACTAACTTTACAAAATAGTTCACCTGACGCTGAAAGTTAGCGTCAGCTCTCGCCGAAACGGGCTTGAGCTAATTCCCTAGCTCCCCAGCCTTTCAGCTGGCTGTAGCCAACAATACTCAACACTATTAACAACATTGAAAAGGATACAGTGTCGGTAAAATATATTTTTCAATTCGTATTTGAAACTAAATGTAGAAGTTATTTCAAATACTGTGAGAAGGGCACTTGGTTCGTTATTTGTATATAGTCTGTGCTAACTATATTGTATACTTGAAACCATAATTAGATTTAAAAAAAAACTGACATTGGCAATCTTGTAGGCGTGCACAGGAAATGAGGGTAAAGCCCCCACTTGGTAACATATTTATATAGAGAAGGATGTTAATAATAGCAGATACAGTCCGACCGGTACATCTGCCATCACAAAACAGTCAAAATGCAATTATTAAATTACATGCCATTTCTGAAGTGGTTAGATCAATTATTATGTACAGTGTTATTTACACCTTACACCATTTATGTCTGCTAATATTAAGCTCTAGTTGCCTGCGCGGCTTCGCCCGTGTATTGGAAAGAACGCAGGCAAGCCCGCAGGATAAAATATAGGCTATAACCATCCAGAAACTACATTCTACACGCAGGTGAAATAATTTTTGAAATGGGATAAGCGATAATACTAATAATTACACGGTTCAACTCACGTATTAAATGTCACTACGGGCGACATGTTTTGAACTCTTCGTTCGTATGGAAAACTATTATTCCTAATAAATTGAAGTGGACAGTATGTTGTGACAATGCCGTGGGCAACTCACTGTGAGGTCAGTGAATGTGCATATCGTCTCTCGGAGGAGACGACCTCCTGTCGCAATCTCACACAATTAGGTACTCCAGCGCAAGACTGCCCCCCTCCCCCCGCCCTGTCGGCGCGTGCGTCACGCACCGCACGGCGTTCGGAACGGGCGCGGGCGGTGATGCAAGCGACACCGCCGCAAAAACGCTCATCCTGAAGAAGTACTCCCGAAGAGTTCGAAACATGTCGCCCGTAGTGACACTATTACATGAGTTGAACCGTGTAATTATTAATATTATTTCAACATGTCTCACGAAAGTTTAAATTCCATGGGATAAGCGGTTCCGGATATTATCCATTACATACAAACTTATAAACTTACAAATCTAGAATTTCACAATTTTCACAGGATTTTCCTCTTTATACTTAATATTAGTAAAGATTAGTGGGTTCATAAAGAACGACTTTAAACTCCCGTTTAGAATAGATGGCTGCGCATTGGTATTAGTTCGGGCCCCAAAAAGGGCTGTTACAAATGTGGGGTCAGCCAGCGGCCAGGGGTAACATCAGCCGTTCGGACTTTAATGTGACTTACTTACATTACATTTGGTTTAGTTATTTGGTGATTTAGCTTATTTATTAGCTATAGGATTCAACGCTTATTTATTATAGTAAGGTTATTAAGATTCTACTCAACTTTAATGTTTTTTTAGAGTTCTTTAACAAAATTTATCAAACGAAGCACTTGTTTGAATTGTAAGTATTAATATTGGTCGTTGGTCCACTGGTTAAGTATTTGTACCTATTTTCATAGAGTCCAAGTTTATTAGAAGTCTTATTAATGTGAATATTGGATTACCTATACATAAATTAAGGCTATGTGTATCTATGTTTGTAATTAATATGTACATACATACATTATTGTTGTATGTTAGTCTGTAAGGCATACATATTAAAAAAATTGCCTGAATCAAATAATTAATGAATAGAACTTGACACCCATACAATGTACCTATGGCAGGCATAACGATTGAAATACAGTCTGATAATGACGAGAAAATTAAATTAAAATTACAGACACGGCCAATCTTTATTTTGAATGAAGGAAGAAGGAATAGGCATAATTCCTACGGTATGTTCAATGCCATTTGAGGCATTTGAACCAGTTTTTAAAGAGGAACAAATGTTTGTTTGGGAGCAAGTACAATTAAAGTACAAAAATAGACAAAAAAAATAGTCAAAAACGGATTGACTCCCGGCTGCCGAAACACTTCATACTAATTGACACGACGACGTCACCGCTGTATATTTGCACTAATCGTTGTATGGAAAATCATGATGTCGGTATAGGTACTTACTGTGTTTTACATTTTCGCAGAAGTTTCAAATTACAGGGATGTGTGGTGCGGTATGCACGCAGTATCTACCGGATTCGTATCGACCCGGTCTCGCGCATCCCGCGTCAGCGGGGCTGGCAATAACTGACGCGACGCCGCGCCGCGACGCGAGTCGAGATGGATCTACCCTCGTCTTTCTATTTTGCACGGTGCGAGTGCGACAGGAGACGCTCAGTCGTTCGCGAAACGACTGAGCAGCAAGTTGTGCTAGATGTACCGATCTCCCATGTAGGCGCGCACGCGCAGTAAAGAATCTGGACTGACTTGTCTGGCAGACAGCTGTCTCTGACAGCTGACAGCTTACTGATCCCACACCGACACCCGCACCGTCAAATGCAGAAGTGGCCTTAGTTAGGTACGTCTTTTATAAAAAAAAGTTGCGGCCGTGTTTGTTTATGTTTATAGAGAAACTTATTGTATCGCATCAAGTATTTCAATTGCCTCGAACGAGTATTGTTCCTGAAACTCAATAATTGATGCTCTTCCATTGTTCCGTTATCTGCTTGCACTGTACCTACTACGTACAGGCACCATTCACTCATTGTCTATGAATAAAGTATCATCGATTTCAGCCCCGCAATCTTCAGACTTTCAGGCAGTCTAGCTGAACTGTAAACACAATGACTTTCAAACCACAAACGATTTTTTTCATTCGGGTCAGTAATTCGAGAGATTACGCTACTAAAAAGGAAACTTCAGTTCGTGCCAGTATTTTTCATCTTTTGTTTGTAGCTAGTAAAGACCATTATCATTTTCAGAAATTCAAAGGGAACGAGATTCGTCTACAAAAGGAGACGAGACTCCGTGGCCTTTGATTCTTTCTGACGAATCATTTTATTACACTGACTTAGGTCATGCCGCCGATTATAGTGTGAAAAACGTAGCTTGTTAAGAACTCGCGATGCTTCCTTAATAGTGAGAGTATATGTTTTGTTTGTAATAGAAATAAAAATAAAACAAGTTTCTGTCAAGAAAACATTTTTGAGACAAGCTTTTATTGACGTTTACTTTTTGTTTCGCCAAACCAAGCCCAAAATGAGTCTAATGAGCCAATATGAACTTTTGATACGTAATTTAGGAATGCTAATGCCCACCTTCCGTCGCCAGCATAAGACCGGGTTTTTAACTCAATTACACTCCAAGAAGTGGGTCAAATGTTACTTGCAAGATTTGATTACAGACAGGGACGTGTGAAACTAAAACATGTAAAAATTCTTTTAGTACTTTTTTCAGGTAAATCTAAATGCCATTTCTGTATAGAAAAATGACAATTGAGTTGTCCTACCGTGCGTTCGAAAAATTCAAATTCTAATAATTTTATTGCAGATAAAGTCCATAACGTGTTAGTAACATTTTACTCAAAATCAAGGTTTAGTATTGTATTAATATAGGTTAAAACATTAGGGTGCATGCACCCAGTGCTTCTTCCACGGTGAGTCCCACCTGCTGGCCAGCGTCCACAAGATGGTATTCGAGCTAGTACCTACGCCACCATCTCAGTAGCGGGCTACATTGCTTCCTGATGATCGCGTGGAATCCGTCGATCCGACCTTACGCGAACATACCCGAGGCGCTGCAGTGTCGCGGCCGCCCGGTGACCACCCTGTACGCGTTGTTGAGTACAAAAATTAAAAAAAGCTCTGCGGGTACTACTGTACCTAATTTTTGGAACTGGACATAAAACCAACCATGGCTAGGAACATTTTCACGATCTCTACTAGAAGCGAACGATCTACGAAACCACGTGCGGGAGGTGAGATTCCACCTGAGGGTCACGTGCACGGTCACAAAAAGTGCACAGCGCCGCTAAAGAAGTTTTCACTTCAAAAATGCTCGACTCGGCAAAAAGCGCGAATAAAAGTCTACTGTCTTTTCGCTAGAATGCTCCTGTTTCTTTTGTGAAATTTTACCTGCAATTAAATATTCTCTAGATTGCTCATTACAAGTAAATGCTCAAATCTAACAGCACCATAATAAATGTATACGTTACACAAAAAATTACGCTGACAACAATTAACTTCTTATAACGAAAGTCTCAAAATCCGCTGACATGTACTCGTACGAATAATCTAATTTAACTTTGATACACAAATGTGCTTCAACATTGATATAAGTACCTTGCTCAATAAGCTAATGTATTATTCTCTTTACCTTATTTGTTTATTTTCTTGACGCCACCACAAAGTACCCCCAAAGAATACAAACCTCAAGTTACCTAGAAGCTGATGGAATATGTATAAGCACTCAGATACAATTTGAAACAACATAGCTTATAGCTTAAGAGAATGAAGCAATACGTTAAATTGTCATAACTCCGAAAGATTATTAGTAAAAACGAATGACGAGAAACTCAGTAAAACATCATTAATTACATTAACCAACATCAATCTTCTTTACATTCACAAGAAGAACCTTATAATCCTTATAAAGCTGTCCAAACTTACAAAAGTGGGTAAACAAATGTAGCCATATTTTTGTGTTAAAAATGTGTGCAATTAACAAGTCATAACTGCTAGCTACGGTTTGCATAAAACCTCCACGCAAAGTCGGGAAGAATGCCCAGAGCGTTTTTCATTTTGAATATTCCGTATCTAAGTTGTTAACTCTTGTTTGCAAAGTAAAGCTGGGTTTTCGTAGCGCCAACACGGTTTCGGAGAAAAATGTCTTTAGTTAATGGTTAAGTTTACATATATTTTGCGTTATTCGCATGCCCGCTTTAAACACAACGCGGCCCGACACTTCTCCCCTGGAGGGTGCTCTTGTAGTTTATTGACATTTACTTTCCGAGGGCAAACAAGGCGACAGAGGCTGTCTGTCTCCGCCTTGACTTCCCACAAAATGCGTCTATTCCGCTCACCACTGCGGAGAACTCAAAGTAGCATACTTGCATTATGGAGAAAATAGAAATGAAAGTATGCAAAGTATGCGGGGTCTGTTATTGAATCCACGCGCTCTGCGCTCCAAAATTATTGTACCAAACGCGGTGTTTGCATTTTATTTGAAATACTAGCTTCCGTATGAAACCAGAGTTTCCATTTTTATTTTTGCTTTCTTTTTTATGGAGAGCTCAGTATTATTTGCAAAAGTTCAACTGTTATCCGCGCTATAATCCTGATTATTGGTTCAACTGTTTTTGTGATTCGCTTTTGTTTAAAATCGATAACAATGTTATCGGATTACGGAGGACCGAGGCTAATGCAATATGTATCAGCATTCAGTATTCTGTCCCGCCAAAGGAGAAAAGTTGTAACAGCGTGAAAGTTTCGTGCATTTTCGCTGCTTTTCTCCTTTGCAAAGAAGTATTGAGGAGCTGACCCTTTCAATCTTTGCTGCTCTGAGGCTACTTATAAGATTCCAACACTCTTTGTCCGTCCTAAAAGTTTCAAACTGTTGAATTTTTCAACTGGAGTCAGTTAAGCATATACGTCGTGGAGTTTGGGTACTTTATATACCATGTTCCGGACGACACCCATAACGACATCTAGTGATGATCATCGGAACCGTACATATCGCGTCATATATCGCGGCCAATAGAAATGCCGGATAGACGGTAACGTCACCCGACGTCACGATATAATGTTCCCTCTACCCCTATCCTCGAATCATGTACTTAATGACTTGCAAATTAGAATTATAAGAATAAGCACGTATCCATTTGAACTTTCTATTTCCTCATCCAAGACAAGTCGCACTCTCTTATTTTCTTCACGCAATCAACGCATTACAACAAACATATTGATCCTTCTTCGCCGATCTACGAGAAAAAGTTGATTTCTTCGCTATTCAACACTTCTAAGAAGCAGCACCTTTGGAGAAGAGAAAGCGCACGACGACATTTATTCTTGGATGGAAGGCGCGTATGCAGCATAAGGACACCCAATATCACGCAAATTGGGAAGCTTTGGACATAGGAAGAAACTGGACATCCAACGATTTTAAACGCGCATACTTCGGTACGGACATCCAGCCACCCTATACCAAACCCTTTGTCTCCAGTTGCTTAATACCGTGCTTATATCAATTTCAGTGAACGCCCGTGATAAGTTATTCCATTGCGACTGCCAACAACCCTCGCATGCTAGCACTAGCCGCAGTCGCAACAGGGTCCAAAGTCCACACGTGAGTACTCCAGCTTTCCTTAACCAAAATGGTTGACAAAAGAACACGCGATAAATCTCCAGGTAGGGCCATCTGTGAGCCCGAAAATGAGCCTTTAGTTCGTGAGCTCGTAAAAAAACGTGGCATTGTCAAAGCTAGACTCACAAAGTTCGTAACCCACCTTCAGAGCTATAGTGACGACTTAAACGCATTAACTGAGCCTTGTAGAATAAATTTAAAACTACGCATACAAGGGGTAGAGAGCCTGTACACCGAATTTAATGACCTTCAAATTCAAATCGAGTCTAAAGTGCTCGAGTCGAATCTCGATGACCAATTAACGCACAGAGAGATCTTTGAGGATGATTACTACGGTGCACTGGCTCTCGCCGAGTCCTTACTCAGTTCTAATAGTACACAGAACAATACGAGTACAATAAATTCCATCAGGCTACCTGTTTTGTCACTCCCAACCTTTGACGGTACATACGAACATTGGCTCGCTTTTAGGGATATTTATTTATCACTTGTTCACAATTCGAAGGATCTCTGTGACATTCAAAAGTTCCACTACCTAAAATCATCCCTGACAGGTAGTGCAATGTTAGTTATAGACGCACTCGAACATCAATGGCATGGGGGCTCCTTCTTAATCGTTACAACAACAACAGATTGTTGATACATAATCACGTCAAGGCACTATTTTCGATTCAACCTTTGCCTAAAGAATCATACATCCTTATAAGACAGTTAATCGACACCACACTTAAAAATTTACGCGCTTTAAAAATCCTAGGTGAGCCTATCTCGTCATGGGACACTTTAATTATTTACTTTTTGGTTTCGAAGCTCGATAAAACCACTGAACGCGAGTGGGAACAATTTAAAAGTAGTCTTACAAACAACGACACTCAGATGAAGATTAAACTGGATGATTTAATGCAATTCCTGAAAAACCGCGCAGATATGCTGGAAACATTGCAAGCGTCACAGAGTACAAGTAGTTTACGCGATAAACACGAAGTGAATAAAAATTATATCCCGTCAACTGCCAAACGCTTTCACAACAACAATAAAGTGCACTGCAATGTTTCCACCAACAGCAAGCCACAAAAATCACAATACACATCGAAGTACGCATGTCAGATGTGTAAAATGAATCATCCACTTTATTCTTGCTTTAAATTTCTCGAAATGGATCTTCAATCGAAACTTAAATT
Source organism: Epinotia demarniana (assembly GCA_945867215.1). Classification (NCBI taxonomy): domain Eukaryota; kingdom Metazoa; phylum Arthropoda; class Insecta; order Lepidoptera; family Tortricidae; genus Epinotia; species Epinotia demarniana. The sequence continues at coordinate 12,216,903 of OX244268.1, read as the reverse complement.
CATTAATGACAACAAATTATGCGAAAACTGTTTGCGCACGGGACACTCTGTGGAGTCATGCGTATTCGGTCCGTGCCGCAAATGCAATAGAAAACATAATTCGATTATTCATCCTCCTAGTGAGTGCGCTCGCAGCCCGGCCCCCGCTGACGTCTCAGACCCCGCGCCATCCACCTCAGCTGTGTCGATTAACGCGCACTGTCAGCAAATTCCATTGCAACGCACACAGCGCTCGGTTTTAAAGCCGGTCTTGTTGTCAACAGCCCTTGTCGAAGTAAATGACAAGCAAAACAACACGCACATAGCACGTTTACTTCTTGACAATGGGTCACAGCGATGTTTTATTAGAAAATCATTATGCGATTTATTAGACGCACCATTGGTACAGTCCACTCACGAAATACGCGGTGTAGGCGGTTCTGTCACGCAGTGTACGCAAACCTGCAATATACAGATAAAATCACGCATGAATGCCTACACAACTAAATTACATTGTTTTGTTTTACCGCAAATCACTTCAAAAATGCCAGTTGTATATGAAAATCGCGCAAATTTCTGTATCCCAGACAATATACAATTGGCAGATCCGCAATTTTTAGATTTTGAATCTGTCGACATCTTAGTAGGTGCCGACAAGTTTTGGGATCTTCTTACGCAAGGCAAGATAAGGTTACATAACGGTCCTTATTTGCTAAACAGCCATCTAGGTTGGATTCTGGCGGGCCCTATCAATATAAACGCACGCATTGAAGGCCACATCCAGTGCAACTTTACGCAAACAACAGATTCACTGTTACGCCGTTTCTGGGAGATCGAGGAGATACCTACTGTTCGGAACGCATTGTCTGATGAGGAGAAGGCTTGCGAGGAGCATTTCGTTCGCACTACCACACGCGATAGCGACGGAAGGTTCTGTGTCACCATGCCCCTCAAGCAGTCACCCGACATGTTAGGAGAGACATATCCTCAAGCTGAACGTTGTCTTTTGGCGCTGGAAAAACGGTTACAGCGTTCAGAAACGTACAAACAAATGTACACAGACTTTATGCATGAGTATATAGATTTAGGACACATGACTAAAATTTCAACATATGACTCACCACATTTTATATTTTCGCATCACGCAGTTTTTCGCGAAAGTACCACCACTCATCTCAGAGTAGTATTTAATGGAAGTGCAGCATCCACTTCTGGCACGTCACTAAATGACCTTCAGATGGTGGGTTCAGCAATCCAAGGTGACCTACTTTCGATCCTTTTACGCTTTAGGCAGCATCGTTATGTAGCGTGTGCAGACGTAGCTAAGATGTACCGACAGGTCCTGATAGCAGAACAGCAACGAGACCTTCAGCTGATTCTCTGGCGCGACAGTCCCGAGCAAGCGATTGATGTCTACCGTATAAATCGCGTTACTTATGGCACAGCCTCGGCGGCTTTCTTAAGCATTCGTTGCTTAAAACAATTAGGTATTGAATGCACAGATCCCGCAGTTAAAAGAATAATTGACGAAGACTTTTACGTGGATGACATGATTACCGGTTCACACGATAAATTTGAATTATTACGGTTATGCAATGAAACATCGCGAACGTTACAGACAGGTTGTTTTCCGCTAAGAAAGTGGGTATTCAACTTTAACGAACCGTCAATAGGGTCTAATTTCACTGCACTATTCGATGCACAAACGCAACACACGTTCGATCAAGACTGCAACTCGAAAACATTGGGCATATGTTGGAACAATTATTATGATCACTTTTATTTTAACTCACAACTTGATTTTATACATAAAAACGAGAAAGTGACTAAACGCAGTATTTTATCTCATGTGTCGCAGATTTATGATCCCTTAGGTTTACTAAGTCCAACGATAATGGTAGCTAAAGTCTTACTCCAGCGTCTGTGGTTACTTAAAGAATGTTCATGGGACGACGAAGTTCCCTCTGACGTCACGCGCACTTGGAATGATTTTGTTAAATCGTTATCAGCTGTTCTAAGCACTATCCGCGTGCCGCGTTACGTAATGGGCAGTAGTACTTATACGCGCATAGAACTGCATGTCTATACGGATGCGTCACAGGTTGCTTACGGCGCTTGTTGCTACATTCGCACAATTAATGATGATATGGAAATATCTTCACGCCTATTATGTTCAAAGGGGAAAGTAGCACCTAGAATTATCCGGAGCTCTTGTAGGTGCAAAATTATATGATAAAGTTATAAGTAGCATTCGTTGCCAATTCGACGATATCGTGTTTTGGTCGGATTCAACAATTGTATTGGGATGGCTACGCATGCCGCCCCACGTATTAAAGACTTTCGTCCAAAACCAGGTTACTGAGATCCATGAACTGACGAAAGGGCTTCCATGGCGACATGTCAGCGGTAAAGAAAATCCCTCTGACCTCGTGTCACGCGGTGTCGCCCTGGAGGACCTTGCGAGGTCTAGTTTATGGTGGGAAGGACCCCAGTTCTTGCGAGATGCTAATTTTAACCTTCAAAACTTACCTCAAGTTCTGACTTCTGAGCATGCGCACGAGATATTGCCAGAAGTAAAACCTAACGTAAATTTTACGCTCACCGCTAACACTGAGACTTCTCTGTTTCCTTTCGAACGATTCTCGCAGTTCTCGCGCATGGTACACGCCGGAGCTTACGTTCTACGTTTTATTAATAATACGCGCAATAAAAACAATAAACGCACGGAGTGTATCAGTGTTGAGGAGCTGCGAGAATCGACAAAATTATTAACCAGGCTGTCTCAATTGGAATCATTTCCAGATGAGTACAAGCTATTGGTAAATAAACAAAACCTTAAGCCTAAACACAATTTAAGTAAATTAAATTTATTTATGGATGACGATCGCGTCTTGCGAGTCGGCGGTCGCATCAGTTACTCAGAGCACTTTTCTTACGACAAAAAACACCCGATTTTAATAACGAGCAAACATCACTTCACTGTTTTATTATTCAGTCACACACATAAAAAACTTCTACACGCTGCACCTCAAGCACTGCTCTTTGAATTACAAGATGCTTGGTGGCCGCTAGGTGGTAGGAATCTCACCCGAAAGATTTATTATGACTGTGTTACTTGCAAACGATTAAGAGGGAAAACCCTAACTCCTTTCATGGGAAACCTACCGAAAGAGAGAATTACGCCAACCTTTCCTTTCCTCTCTTCTGGCGTCGATTACGCTGGACCAGTGTATATTTTGAACCGTAAAGGCAGGGGTGCTCAACCCGTAAAAGCTTACATTTGCTTATTTATTTGTTTTGTCACACGAGCCATTCATTTGGAGCTTGTCAGTGATCTGACCACTGACGCATACCTTTTAGCGCTTAAGCGTTTTATAGCTCGTCGCGGAAAACCCAAAGAAATCTTTTCCGACAATGGACGTAACTTTGTGGGTTTAATGAACGACTTTGCCAAGTTTTTAAAACGATGTAGCTCAGATATCGTTGACTACGCTACGAGTTGCGATATTAAATTTCATTTTACTCCGCCTTACGCACCCCATTTTGGTTCTCTTTGGGAAGCTGGAGTGAAATCCTGTAAATTTCATCTTCGCCGTGTTGTGGGAAACGCTCATCTCACGTTTGAAGAATTTAGCACGGTATTAACGCAAATTGAGGCTGTCCTTAACTCGCGCCCTTTATCCCCTATGTCGGCTGATCCGCACGATTTTCTTCCTCTGAGCCCTGCACACTTCCTGGTCGGCCGAACTTTGACGTCGCCTGCTTCAGAGGACCTTCAGAGTACGCCTGCGCATCGACTCAACCGGTACCAGATGGTGGAGAAAATCAGGCAGCATTTTTGGGTACGCTGGGCCAAAGAATATGTCTCGGAATTACAGACACGATCCAAATGGAGGAGCCATTGCGAAGACCTGCAGCCGAATACGCTTGTGCTGATAAAAGACGACAATCTTCCTCCATTGAAATGGCATTTGGGACGTATCATTAACACCATACCAGGCAAAGACGGAGTGTCAAGAGTAGCAGACATCCAAACCGCATCTGGAACTGTGAGACGCGCTTACACCAAAATCTGTCCCTTGGTGGCACACCCAGATGAAGTTCCACCAGCTCAAGACTCTTCTTGAAAGCCAGTCCTTTCAAGGCCGGGGGCATGTTCCGGACGACACCCATAACGACACCTAGTGATGATCATCGGAACCGTACATATCGCGTCATATATCGCGGCCAATAGAAATGCCGGATAGACGGTAACGTCACCCGACGTCACGATATAATGTTCCCTCTACCCCTATCCTCGAATCATGTACTTAATGACTTGCAAATTAGAATTATAAGAATAAGCACGTATCCATTTCAACTTTTTATTTCCTCATCCAAGACAAGTCGCACTCTCTTATTTTCTTCACGCAATCAACGCATTACAACAAACATACCAAATGTCGTCGTTTGTACTTAAATTACGGCTCTTGTGATTGGCTAACTCGTAAGAAGATTACGCTAATGGAGCTTCAAACTTACTCATAAATTTTCTGTAGACAGACAACACACACTCTGCTTTTCGTTAAGTCAGTCATTAGTGTATTGGAACTTTGTTCAATTTTAGTTCACTCTGTGGTAATCTGGGTTTTAATTAAGACACCATTGATGTTCATTATTTATTTTAGTTACCAAACACGTTCCCATTATAATGTCACAGACAATCATCTAGCATTTATTATATACGACTCACACACTGCACATTTAAGTATGCTTTACACATACAACATCCTTCCCTTCTCAGTTAAAGAATGTCACAAACTGTGCTGTAAACATTACTATATTGTATAATCATTAAGGTAGGATGGTTTTATGATCTGCCTCCCAGATCTTGATACATAATTACTAGTTGTAGGCAATGAATTATTCTGAGAATTATGTTGAACAATATTATCTGATACCTTTCCAAATTTTTGTGTTACTGTATTTCTATCCTTGTGTACAATATTCTCACTATTGTTTAATACATTATTATCATAATCTAAGTTGTTTTCTTTGTAATTTCCACCTTTAATCAACATATATCTATTTCTTTTGATTACATGTCCATCTTCATTTTTTATTTGATATGACCTGGGACCTGGAGCCTTTCCGATTACAATGCCACTTTGTAGAGGTTTCACCTTATTTTCATTTTGTATTTTTACACTATCTCCTTCTTTCAACTCTGGCAAGGCTCTAGTTCTCAGGTCATAATACAATTTTTGTTTCCTCTGCCTTTCTATCAATTCCTTATCAAATTTATATTTATTCTCCTGATAACAGCAATTTCCAGTAACATAAGGCATTATGGTTTTTACTTTTCTGTTAAAGAGTAACTCACAGGGCGTTTTATCACTGTTTCCTACTGGAGTGTTTCTATACATAAGCAATCCCAAGTTTATGTCTCTATTAGAATATATTAACTTTTTTAACATACCCTTCACAGTCTCTATGTAACGTTCTGCTAATCCATTACCTTGGTGATGCTTTGGACTAACAATTTTATGCTCAAATGTCCACTCCTGTGTAAATTTCTTAAATTCATAACTGGTAAATTGAGAACCCGAGTCTGAATACAATATGTCACATGTTCCATGTCTAGCCAATATTGATTTTAAACATTCAATTATTGTGATAGTATTTAAGTCCTGTAATTTACTTATTTCCACAAACTTACTGTAAGTATCTACAAGTAATATATATGGTTCTCCATAGAGAAAAAATATATCAGTTGCCAGAATCTGCCATGCTTCATCAGGAATTTCTTTATTGATCAATGGTTCTTTTCTATTATTGTTTTGAAAACTTTTACAATCATCACAATTCTGAACAAGATATTCAATTTCTTTTGACATATTAGGCCAGAATACTGTTTTTCTAGCTAACGACTTACATTTATCTATGCCCAAGTGTGCATAATGAATTTTCTCTATTTCAGACCTTTTACTTTTAGGTATCACTAACTGACTGCCCTTACATATCAGCCCCTTATATTCATTCAACTCATCTCTGTAACTATAGTATATTTTTGCCTCATCATCAACTTCATTTTTACTATTTGGCCATCCATTCAAAATATACTTTAAGACACACTGTAATTGACTATCTTGTCTAGTTTCATCTGTCATTTCCTGTATTTTTTATCTGTTATCTGTATACTATTAATTACCATAGCTACATGAGCTTCAAGGTCAATTTCGTATGTTAGTGATGTATCATTTAAGTATGAGCGACTCAAATGATCCGCCACCAACAATTCTTTACCAGGTTTGTATACTACTACAAAACTATAGGGTTGTAAGGCCATTTTAATTTTTTGTAATCTAGCTGGACATTTACTCATTGGTTTGGCAAAAATTGAGACTAATGGCTTGTGATCTGACTCTACTATAAACTCTTGTCCATATACATACTGGTGAAATTTAGTACAACCATATAATATTGCCAAACTTTCTTTCTCAATCTGACTGTACATTTTTTCTGTAGGTGTTAGTGCTCTTGAACCATAAGCCACCGGTTCATTATTTTGCAAAATAACACATCCTAAACCGTCCTTCGAAGCATCCACACTCAAAGTTATCTTTTTATCTATTTCAAAATATGCTAAAACTGGCGGTTTACATATCAACTGTTTCATCTTTTTTATTTAATTGTCTCAATGGTGCTGACACCTCAGATACATTTTACAGATAGATTTGGTATAAATCTAGAGATATAGTTGATCATTACCAAAAAACGCAATAATTCTTTATGACTATTTGGTTCTTTCATTTCTGTTATGGCTTTAATTCTGTCACTATCTACTCTCATTCCTTCTGTTGTGAGAACATGCCCTAAATACTTTACTTCCTGTTTTTTAAACTGACATTTTGATCTATTGAATTTTATTCCAAATTCTCTTGCTTTTTCTAACACTCGCTTCAATATTTGGTCATGTTCACTTTCTGTATTTGCATGAATTAATATGTCATCTATGTAGATTTCTACATTTGGTATGCTACCTAAAATACTACTGAACGCTCTTTGAAATACTTCTGGGCTAGAAGCCAATCCAAATGGTAACCTGTTGTAAAAATATCTACCATAAGGTGTATTAAATGTAGTCAACTCCCGACTGTCCTCCGACAAACATATTTGAAAAAATCCTTTATTGGCGTCTAACGTGCTGAAATATTTACTACCTGTCAACTTTACAGTTATTTCTTCCAAAGTTGGAATTTGAATATGTTCTTTCTGTATTTGAGTATTTAAATACTGGGGATCTAAACAGATACGCAGTGATTTATCAGGTTTTCTAGTCATCACTAATGAGCTTACAAATTCTGTGGGCGACTCTACTTTAGAAATTATTCCTTTTTGTTCTAAACTCTTTAACTCATTTTTCAAATCCTCCATTAATTTAAAAGGTACATGTCTACATGGTTCTATCTTACCTGTTGCTCCCTCTTTCAGTTTAATTTTATACTCATAGTCCTTAATTTTCCCTGTACCTTTAAACAAAGCCTCATAGTCTTTCAAATCTATGTTTTCTGACAATGTGTTTGCATGCACCGATCTCTGAATCAGTTCTTATTCTTTTAACACAGGCAAACCCAATATTGGCACACAATTCTCTTTACTTACTTGAAAGTTTATTACACATTCTTTATTTTTTATTCTACACTGCAAGTTTATTTGTCCTGCTGTCAAAATTCTGCCACCATTATTATTAGTCAACTGTAAGTTTGTTTTTTCATACTTGAATATATTCATTTTGTTGCAAACAGACCTTGGTATCACATTACATTGGGCTCCCGTGTCCAATTTAAATTTAATATTATTATTTTGTTGCACAAAATGGACATACTCATACCAGCTATCTTGTTCTTTACTTATGCCAACCATGGCAATATCCATTTCTTGTAGTTCACTGTCACTTAAGTCCTGTTGCTGTGTTGGCTCTCTTCCTTCCTCATACCGCTGCACTCTTACTGCACCAATCTTGTTCCACCGGCATTTCTTGATAAAATGTCCAATTTTTCCACACTTTGTGCACTTCTTCCCATACGCTGGACACTTATTCCTTTCATGTCTGTAGCCACACCTGTAACACTCTGCATGCTGTCTATTATATTGGTGAGTAAATCCACTTGAATGATTTGCACCTCTTGTACTGCTGCTAACTGGTCCACCTCGCTGACTCCATTCCGTGCCTCTCGATGTTGCCTGTTCTCTTCTATGACTACTCTCAAAATTAGTTGTTGGTTTCTTCTTTACACTCTGAACTTCAGCTCTTTCTGTTACATTTCTTCCTTGTATTTGTTTCATCTGCTCATTTGCCAACTCTGCTGCTTTACATATAGTTATAGCTTTTTGAAGTGTTAAATCCTGTTCTCTAAGGAGTCTGTCAGTCAATTTTTTATTATTAATGCCAGATACCAATTTGTCTCTTATTAATCTGTCTGTGAGTGTTCCAAAATCACACTCTTTTGCTAGTTTCCTCAGTTCCGTAACATAGGCATCGAAACTTTCACCCTCTTGCTGGTTGCGTGTAAAAAATACATGCGAATTCACGCTCTCATTTTTTAATGGTATGAAATATCTTTCAAATGCTTGAATAACTTGATCATACGTAGGAGATTCATCTAGATTCAACGTGTTGTAAATATCAATGCACGTTTCCCCCATGCAATGCAGCAATAAAGCCACTTGGACAACCTCTTCTTTTTTATCCACTCCACTGGCTATTCTATATATTTCAAATCTTTGCTTCCATTTCTTGAAATCTTGATTTTGTTATTTTTCCGGGGGTTTTAATCCCATAATTCCATGTTCCATTTCCGCCATTTTTCAGCTTTTTTCTTATTAATTTTTCGTAACTCTTCCGACTCACTTATTATTTTATTTCTTCACTTCTTCTAAGCCCTTTTGTTCTTTTGTCCGCAGCGCCATGTGGTAATCTGGGTTTTAATTAAGACACCATTGTTGTTCATTATTTATTTTAGTTACCAAACACGTTCCCATAATAATGTCACAGACAATCATCTAGCATTTATTATATACGACTCACACACTGCATATTTAAGTATGCTTTACACATACAACACACTCTATCGTTGTTAACAAGATCCCATCAAAAACATTCTGTAAAAAACTAGCCAAGTCTCGATGGAGCTGCTTGTTTATCTCTAAAAAGTAATTAAATCTGTGAGATATTTTGTAGTGCCAAGTCTCAGGCATTTATTATTCTTTATTTGCTAACTAAATAAAATTCTGCAACTTGGCATCACACAACTTTATTGCATTGAATAATAATAATTATAATAATTATTATTATTGTATTTATGGATACCTAAAACTATGTAGTATTGTGTAATTGCCAAGTCACAAAATTTTATTCATTACTTTTTAGAGATAAACAAGCTGCTCCATCGAGACTTGGCTAGTTTTTTACGGAATGTTTTTGATGGGATTTCAATTCTTTTTGTATAAACGTGGGCTTATTGATTTATTTTATTAGATTTTCTTATTAGACAGAGTTTTTTCTTTTTAGGATAGATATATCTATAATAGTTTTTTTGTCCTAGTTTTTATAGTTTTCCCTTTATGTGGCCATTAAACCCTAACTCTGTACCAAATGTCAGCTCTCTGAGTTTATGGGAAGTACTAGTTCTATTTTGATGATCATGAGTGAGTGAGTGAGTGTCTTAAATGCGAAACTTTGCTTTCGCTTAATTTCGGAACTAAATGACCTACAGACTTGACATTTTAGATTTTAAGTATGTGGTATAGCTTACTAGATGACGAAAATTTCTGCGTTCTGGTCTTATCCAGAGGTTCTCAAATAGGGGCCTGAAAATGCGGCGAAATGGTTCCAGTAAAGGACGGTACGGCAGTGTTTGCTTCGCGCTCGACTTGGCGGGGGCACTGCCGTGCCCACAGATATAATCCCGTTCGATATTCCACTAAAATTAAAAGTGTGTAATATTGCTATAATATATTATTTTAAATCGATTGCTTGAAAGCCTACTTTCTTACTTTACTGAAAAAATGTAAATAAAAAAATGGAATTGAACGTAGGGTATAATTTTATAGTAGGATTTGTAACGTGGAATTGAATGTAGGTACCTAATAACGGACAACATGGCCTGTGTTATGAAAAAAATACACAATCCTTCTCAGTGTATATTTTTTGTGACAACTAAACATACCTACTCGTAAGCTGGTATTGGCATTTTAAGCAAAATATGTACCTATTATTTCTGATGTAAGCAGACATCGTAACCTATGAACGCTTGAGAAAACAGGAATTCTATATGCAGACATTGGAATCGCTGTGAGTGGTATATTTTTATCTTTCAGTACTTTGTAATCAATATCTTTTCAGCGTAGGAAACTGGGCCTGGGGATTCCTTTATTTAACTACCCAACTAAACTTGTCTTGTATCTGTCCCTTAGAGCGGTTACGCACGGTGACATCCTTGCAGCGCTAGAAACGCGTTACAGTGTCGATACAAGTGATTTTGACAGCTACGAGTAATATATGGCAAGTGTCGCGCGACAGTCGCGCGTTCGTGAAACGCGCGTTTGTATCGATGCAAAAAGTCGCATTGTGTATATCCTCTTTGTGCTTATGCTTATGTTTTCTTCAACTGTCGTTAAAGAGACGCGGTTCACAGCCCAGGCCGCGCACGTATCTACCATGCCAATCTAAAATTTGGCTTCAGAAACATCACAGTTGGCCCGAACACAAGTAGGGCAATAACAACCGGATACCCATAAAGTTGGGTCGTCAATTTCAATCTTACAGGCATAATGGTCCAGTGGGAGCACATTTGCTCTAATTCTACCGACAACTTCGATTTGGCTAGTACTGAGTAATTCTTTAGACGAACGGTCTTAGAGGTACATTATTTTAGATTTTATAAATACATTTAGGATCAGTGTCTGTCGGATACACACCATTTCAAAGAGTTATTTGTCCGAAAGCATCCTTTGATATTTCGGAATTCAGAAATCCTTTTTCCACTAAAGTAAAATTCAGACGCCGATGATTTAATAGAATAAATGAAAAGTTTAGGTTATTTTAATATTATATCCTGAAAAAAAGCTTTTTAAAAATCCTTCAGCGTAACATAGTTTATTAAATTTAGTAATTATGATATTTATGATATTCGGACAAAATATGATTACATAATATGACCATATATGACGCTTCGGAATTAAGTATGTAAAGTTTACCCATCCATATGACGCAAAAGGAGAAGAATACACAGTGAAACTAATAATGCTTGTATGTTACGCTCTAACTTATTACTCAATACAATTTGTAGGTAATTAAATGTGCCCATAGAACCGTGTTCGTTTTCGCGTTTTTATTGTTGGCTCGCTTTTCTATTTAAAGTTTTAATTAACAGAGTATCGCTTTCTTTTTCTACACATTAGACAGGTAATTTTAATAAAGTAAGACATTTTATACCTACATAAGTCTGTTGACATAACATAACACAAAAGTAGCCTAGTAGTAGTCTACCTACGTAGACTATTTAATGTTATTCAATACATTCCTGTATAGTTTTTGTAAAAGAGATCTTTAGCAGCTAGTTCGCACCATGCTCCCGGGGGAGCAGTTTATCATTCCTGGATAAAACATGTTAATCCAAACTCGTGCAGTGTATCTCTACACGATTTAAATATCAAACTAGTTTGAAATACTACGGCAAAATTGCAAAAATGTGAAATTAACTATATGATTGCTTGTTTAATATACGATTGAATAATTATGTAAAGGCTAAACACTGGGGAATTACCTGTCGTCATTTGTTTTCATTTAGTAAAGAGAAAGATAGTGTGGATTCAACTATACTATACTCACTATAGTACTAAATTGTGACTATAACTACTTTATTAACTACTAGCTGCCCGGCCCAGCTTCGCACGGATTATCCATTTTCCCGTAGGAATGAAGCATTTTCCCGCGGTAACAAATACCCTATGTTCATCAGGGATAATGTCGGCTTCTAATGGTAAAAGAACTTTTCAAATCGGTCCAGTAGTTTCGGAGCCTATTCAATACAAACAAACAATCAAATCCTTCCTCTTTATAATATTGGTGTGGATCAAAAATCAAATAAAACAATCTAAACATAAATAAATATATTTGGTATCTTAAATTAGATTCTACAATCGTATGTGGCTTGCCCCTCCAGGTAAGCATGACAATATTTGTGTCAGGCAGGAGAAGCCGTTCCTCCCATCCAGAGTTATGCATAATTTGGTACAAACAATAATATTATAAATTCGAGAGTATGACTGTCTGTCTATCTGTTACCTCTTCACGCTAAAACTTAAAATTTGGTTTAAAGATAGTTTGAACCTCGGGGAAGGACAGGATAGTTTTTCCTGGAAATCATCCCCTGAGGGGTTCAAGTCGGGGAAGTGTATTAGTAGTAGAGCTAAGATATAAACGAGTTCCACGCGGATGGAGTCGCGGGCATAAGCTAGTGATAAATAATGGACTTTTGGAATGCACATTAGCTGTATTTTATCCCTTGCTCCGCCTGGGTTATTTCTAATGCGCTTGTAGAGCCGTGTGGGCAGCTAGTTGTATCTGGTTGGTAACTACCTAATTACTATCGCCAAATCTAGTACTTACTTTTGGACAACTCATTAGTTGTACATAATTGTGTCGATTAAGAAATTTCTGAATAGTTTAATTTTCATTATTGAGATTGGATTTAAAATGTATAATGATCGAATCAATTCTACCAAAACAATTCAAAATTAAAAGTACTTACGTTTTGAAATTCAGAAATCAACCAGTAGATTAAGTTTCCCTATGTTTTTTTTATTAGATTGTTGTTTATTAGTAGTTGCTATTAGATTGCTTGTGTTTCTGAGTAGAAATAACATAAAATTTCCAAAACCTTGAACAAAAGTTCGGGGTAACCTACCTACAAGTTTAAATATATAAATGCCCATTTTCTAACTGAAAAAGCGAGTATGATAAAACTAACCAAAAAGGTATCGCTATCAGCCTCCGTTAGAAACATAAACGGATGTGTCAATGCCATTGTTTACCGACAGTGATAAATTGAGCATGGAACTCTTATTTCGGTTTGACCTCCCTGTCATGCGGACTTTTTTCAAGTCTCCTGTGAATTTCCATACAGGGTACAGTCTACGAAATAAGCTTAATCTGTATTTGCATTTATATAGTTTTTTCACGCGACCACTGTTTTAATTATTATATGGAAGCAGTTAAAACAGATCGCGTTTCTCGTTTCTTGTTATGATAATGCAATTAAACCGATTATTCTTTAACACTTTTGCAACCGGACTAAAAATGGAACAATTCACCAGAAACCGACAGAATTTGCTAGGCGTGTAAGTTCATACTACACTGTGTTTAACTATCCGATGATGTCACTATCATGTAACAATGAATTCTTTAGCGAGATTTATTTTGCGATCGCATTATTTTTATATCTACTGCACCAAGCACTCCAACATCCATAAAAACAATTGAAGGGTTCTGTAATGCTTCCGTTTAACATAAATAATGGCAGAAAACTAAAATGGCTGGTGCATGGAGGTCTGCTGGCAACGGGCGGCGATAGAGCCTCGCCGGTGCCAAATTGCCCCGTTTGCTTATCATCGGGATTATGTCTCGCCCATGTGCTGGATACAATGTTTATAATTACAATGTTATACATTTTCGGTAAAAAATATTTGTTTTACTTGTTATCAATGGTTACCGGTTATTATCGGTTGCTTGAAACATTCTGTAATAGTAATTTAAGTCTGTTAACCCATTCAATGCCGAAGACGCGAATTCGCGTCCCATGTATGTGTAATCGTAATGCCGTTATTTGTTTTTTTTTTTTGCTAGAAAACAACTGTACTTAAATGCTGATAACAAAATGTTACTTTATTTATGAAGGATAATATTATACTGTTGCTGGTTTTTGGATTCAGTGCAATTGTGATTTTCATAATTCTTAACTCGGATGCCCAAGACGCGAATTCGCGTCCCATGTATGTGTAATCGTAATGCCGAGGACGCGATTTCGCGTCCTTGAAATGGGTTAACCTAATGCCGCGGACGCGAACTTGTGTCCATAAATGTTAACGTAATGCCGCGGACGCGAATTCGCGTCCATGAAATGTTAACGTAATGCCGCGGACGCGAATTCTCGTCGTCGCGTGGAAAGCGGTGGCACTGCGTGATGAGTAAAAATATGAGGCGTCGGCAATGAATGGGTTAACATCGAACTGTATGGGAATTTTGTAAGTTGTCAATGAGATGACAGCCGGCGCCATATTTAATGTTAAGCGGCGCCTGTTTGTGTGGGATTGGTGCACTATACTCTTTTCAGACAGTTGTCAGAATTTACTCGAGGACCAGGTATAACTAGAAACCTACATACCGTTTCATATATTTAAGTACTTATAATGAAATTGTTATAAGTATACCTTTCTAGCAAATGCTATCAATATCTACTTAGATATAGTATATCAACCATCTGTTGTAAAGCTCAATTCAAAATGATGCGCTATACCTACTGCAATGTGCTGTTGCAGTATTACCTACCAACGAACGATATCGCAAAACCAGTATTGTATTTCATATTTTTCTTATTTTTTTACAATCTGTGACTCTTCCAGACCGGGGCACGTTAATAGGCCTGGTGACTTGGAAATAATTGATGTACTCGCTCCGTTTGCACTGCAAATTGATTTTTGTTTCCAACGGGATAGATTTTTTGTTGCGGTATGATCAGCCGATCGAGCCAATGTTGAGATTATTTTGCATGTTCTTCTAATATTAAACGTTATAAAGCGAAGGAAGAATGGAGGAACTACCTATTTCATTAAGCTTTAATTCGAGTTTAGTCGAATCGAAGTGTTTGATCGAATCCGGCCTTAAGAAATATATATACCTACCTAAGGCTCCTAAGTGTTTAAATATTCGGATACCATAGCGAATATCCTGACTTGTATCTATACCTACATAAAATGTATGCTCTTCGAATTGTAGGAGCAGAAATCCAGCGCTCGCTTTGACGAAGTGAACTCCGTGTCAGCCTGCCAAGTCACACATAATCGTACCTACCACCGCACTTGCTTTAGGAATGAAATCCTGCGCGGCCTTTGGCGTACGAACCCTACTCTTTTGTGTAAGAAACCCCTTAGAATTTACATGAATGTACGTAGTTTTCCGGCAACATTGGTCGGATTTTCGGCACTTATGCATCTCATCTGGGCTAATTGTTTCTGCGTCAAAAGTTTCGACATAAGATGGGGTTTGCGTTTTGTGAGTTTGTCGATTAAGAGCAGCTGGGTGTTTAAAGGAGAACCACACTTATTAAATTAAATGAATGAAAACACGTCCCTATTATAAAACAAATGAAATTTATATGACTGCCTACTCAAGAGGGCACTCAGGCCGTATACTAAAGACATCTATAGCCGCTAAATATACTAATTACTAACTTAATTTTGCTTATAATATGTACCTAATTCCTCTTTTCTCTATTGTACGCTATATCTTATCCCACGGCTTGGGTACAGCTAGGTTATTTCGTTAATTTAAAAGCAGTTTAGAAACCGTTAAAATGGGTATTTTCACAAAAAGCCTGGTTTTAGCGGATTTCTAATATTTTGTATTTTCCATTAACGTTAATTTCATTTGTAAGGAAAATTTCTCTTGGGTCTACATTATTTACAATTCTTCTGAAAAAAGTAATGGCTGAGCTTTTATTGAATTCGCGTAAACTTGCGTACCTACTTCTTTATATTTCTCATCTGAATATCAAACTGTGTAATTTGTTCATTATTTGCGTCAGACTGTATCGAGTTTTTTTCTAAAAAGCTCCTGTAATTGACAGCACCCAGAGTTGGTCCCAGAAGGGCATGTAACATATCGTTGGAAATATTTCTCCGAGCCGTGTTGTGCCGTCACTTCCGGCCTCGTCCCCACCGGAACCGGAAAAAGCGATAAATCATCCGCCATTGTCGCCAGCGCCCAATTGACATTGATTTTTCTATGTGCGTGTTGGTTTTGTTTGATTGTTCTGGATTGTATTAGGGTAGTTGACTTGGGCGAATTTATTACTTAATCAATGGAATAAATCATACATTTCGATCTTATTTATCACATTTTGTTCGCCCATTTGTTACGATAAAAATATTATTTATGTATAGGTAGAGGATGATGGATATAGGTAGAATGAAACGAAATTGTTGATTATTGTAAAAATTGTGATATATATTCTTTGTTAAACTATGAATATTTTAACTGTACAAAATACGAAGGATGTCTAATTTACACTTCCATTCAATATAATTAACGAAATAATAAGATTTATAAAACATTATTCAATGGCCGGCGACGATCTGTCGTTTGTGAGCGCCTTCCTTAACTTCACTGTCGCGAATTGTTGGGGCCTGCACAAAAAGTATGCCTTACTAATAACTCTAAAAGTATGGTAAAATCTCTCACCTAATCTCATTTACTTGGTTACATAAAACATACGAAAACATACAAAATATATATTAATTTGTATACTAATATGGCCTTAAGTAATTGTGAGAAAAGTATAATTGTTTTATAAGTTGATACACAGAGAATATATTTGTCTACATACTAAAAATACGTCAACATACATCTTAAGAGCGTTAAAATGAAACAAAAACACAACAAAAACCTGTGAGTAAATAGATCTATTTGTAGACCCCAGTTTCGCGGCCCCACAGATCATACCAGGGGCCGAAGGTATGCCCGTCTTCAGGCAACTCGTTTCCTTCTACCGATCTTTTGAGCAATTTGGTTCGGGGCAGCAACTGCGGTCTCTGTTGCTTCAGTGCCTCGTTGAACTTCTGATCATCAGATTCACTGTACGGTGCCTCGGTTCGTCTATCCATTAAGCGTCTCGCCTCTAGTCTCGCTTCTTCCTGACGTATTTTTGTCTTCTCGGCTTTTTTAGAGTCTGTCTCGTAATCGTACCGTGAAATACGTCTCTCTTGGTCACTGAAATATGATATGTTCGACTCGTAATATCTGTCATCTCTGCGTCCGTTGTACTGTAGTGAGCTGTCGTCGTAGCTTCTTTGAGACCTGTTTTTACTCCTTGGGTCCCGGTTGTCTCTTGGATTTGTAAAGTCCTTTCGCCCTGGACGCCTGTCTAATGAATAGTCAATTCTGGGCTCTCTGCTTTCATAAGGTCTCATATCTTTTTTTGAGGACCTGATTTCCGCCTGTGGATGTTCTTTTTTATTGTGGTGCCCATTTTCGAAAGTCTGCTGTTGTCTATTTTTTTCCTCCTTACTGGAACGTTTTTTATTATATTTCAATGTCCCTTCATCACGTCCATTATACGAAATTTCATTTCTTATATCATTATTATTGCGCTCTGTGGGAATGCCGTACCTGTCAGTGTGTTGTTCGTTGTCTTTATATTTTAACGTCTCGGATGATGCCGAAAATGTTTTGATTTCTTTGGAATTGTCTTTGAATGTTTTGAATTCCATGGTTTTAGGAGGCGAGTGTTCGTGTGACGATCGTTTGGCTTTATCAGAAGACAACGTAGCGCGGACATGGGGTTTAATAGGGGTAACTTCTATTTCTTCAAATTCTGGCATGTACACGTTTTCTTTCCTTTTCTTGGTGTCATCTTCCATAACTGGCGCGTGCCTACGTTTATCAAGTTCTTGTTGCTTTCTAGATGTCATATGATCATCTACTATGATACAATCATAAGGATCAGTACTAGAAGCTACTGAATTAACATCAGAACCACTGTCATTGTCGTATCTTTGCAGTATTTCACGCCGTTTCACAGTTTTCATTACATAACCTTCCCCATTCTCGTCGTTATAGAAACTATTCTCAAAATTAGTTTTTATGGTGCTGGTATTTGTTAAATCTGAATGTCGAGACTCATTACGAGGTACCATTTCGGCAATTTTTTCTTCAGTCATAACTTTTTCAGACGATGTCTTTTTATTCAGTGCCTGATTTTGGTGATATATTTCGCTTTTTCTGATTTTTTCCATGCGGTCTTCATTTTCTATTGAGCCCAAACTTTTCGCTTGACGTATGCCATTGGTAACTTTTAAGTCTTTCCTATCAATTGTTTCTTTAGTTCGTAATTGACCATTTTCAATTGGTGGTGTTTTTTCTGGACTCGCCTGCTTCCTTGTATCTGGAACCTCTGGAGCTGGTCTTAGGTCCTTCTTAATTTTAACAAATAGCTTTTTCTTGTATTCTGGTACAGTATCAACAATATCTCGGTGCTGCCATAGTGACATTCCCTCCATGATCTCTTCATTGGTCGTTCGGCCAAATTTCCAAAATGACTTGGTTCGTTTTACTTTCTGTGAATCTTTATCCATTTCCAGCATATTTCGCAGCATCAGTTGCTGGTCATCCGTCAAGTAGCCATTTACATTGCTTGGTTTCGGTCCTCGCTTTAAACTTTGGGTTTTGAGCAAATAAGCTTTATGATCGTTCGTATGTTGAGCAGATTTACTACGGAACAAAGAAGAATAAAATGAAATTAAACAAGCGCTACGATGAAAAACTAAGCAACTAAAAGGTCAAGCAACATTCTAAATACTTCAAACTTGTGTTCTGTGATGCTATGATCCACATACCTGATAGGTACTCGCAAGCGCTGAGCTTCTTCGTCACTATAATCTACGTCTGGCTGAGGTGGGGGCTCGTTGGAAAAACCAGAGTCGTTGGAGCTATGCAGTGAAACGTTGCCAACTGCTCCTACTGCGGATACTGCGGTTTTTGCTGGGCCAGCTTTGTTCTGAGTAATCTGTCAAATTAAGAATCGTTAAAATTATCAAAATATCCTTTGGAATGATTAAAACATAAGTAAAAAAAATCAAAGGTGTATGAATAGTCCACGACGCTGGCACTCACCGGCACTGGGCCAGCGTAGGGACTACTACCGTTCCCTCTCATTCATGAGAGGAGCCCTGTGCCTAGCAGTGGGACGTTTATGGGCTGCTGATGATGATGATGTTGTTGATGATATCTTCTCAATCACACCAATATTCAACAAGTTCTTAGTTACTTCGGTTAGGCGAAAACGAACCTAAACTGACTGCAATAAGACGGCCGAATAAAGCGAAAGAGGTTTCTCAGAATCGTGGCAAGTGGAAATGCGTGGTCTCTGCCAAACCAGCCAAAATCGCTTGATTATATATTTCAGTTACCTGGGAACGCATGGGTAGCGTCTGCGGTCCGAAAGTCCTAGTCTCAATAACAGCATGGGTGGTGAAGCTGGCAGCAGAAGTGGAACTCTTAATGGCGCTGGTGGCTACTGCGGCGGGGGTCGACGAGTGGAACGTGGCACTCGCTGATGAGCTCAGAGCGCTCGGTGACGGAGCTGGTAAGGTTGGCGGCAGGCCAGGAGAGCCGTTGCCAAGGCGACCCTGATTGAAAAAATATAAATACAATAAACACTTATACACATATGTCACTGGTATATTTACCGTTAGCTTTTCGGTGAAGGAAAACATCGTGAGGAAACCGGTCTTATCCCAGTAAGGTCTAGTTTTCCCTGTGGGTTGGAAGGTCACATGGCAGTCGCTTTCGTAAAACTAGTGCCTATGCTAAACCTTGGGATTAGATGTCACAGCGGACCTCGGGCGCCTTTAGGGCATAACCGGGAATAACGCTAGGAGGATGATTACACATATGTCACTGGTAGGATTTGAACAGATGGCCAATTAGACTCTAATCCAGAGTTCTTTAGTATCAGCAGTAGACCCCAATTTAAAAAGAAGCTTTCATTGTTTAGGCTCCGGTGGGTACTTAACGTTAAGGTTAGGTTTAATTAATGTCCGTTAGATTTTATGCATTGCATTCATCATAATTTTATCTATTTTAATATATCCATAAGACGCCTTGTATTTAAGGGACCTACATCTGTCGCTTGCTGTTAACACTACAAATCCTCAAAACGGAAAAGGATCGGCAGCCATATGTCTCCTTTGGAGTTGCGAGCGTTCATGGTGTACTATTTCTGATTCACCATCAGACAGCCCATACGCTTGTTTACCACATTTACGTGATGCCAATGGGTGAATCAACTTCTTACTGCCCCTGGTGCCATGGTTACGTCTCCTGGTTATGCAATTTCATTGGTTCAATGGACATATCTTCTAAGCATATAGTTAGAAGTTTTCTAAGAAACTCTATCACATTGTTTCCTGACACGGGACATACTAACAACAAGAAATAGTTGATTGAACCCAAATACCTTGTTGACATGGTGAGCAGTGACGGTGTCTCCGAACATGCGTGTTGGCGGGTGCATGTGCGGCGTCGTGGCACCCGACGTCGTGTGCGAAACCGGCGCAGGCGGCGGTGCCTCGCTGGGAGTCTGAGCGCAGCCCCAGCGAGCCGGGGAGCTGCTGCGGGAAATACAACTTTGTGGGTTATAACATAAGAGATATAATGCTCGCTCGGAGCCAGTGTTGGAGAGCTACTTCAGGAAGCATCTTAATAGATTACTGGCTTAATAGAGCCCGCGCGGTTTCGCCCTCGTATTACAAATAACACAAGGGAAGCCGTGGGACAAAATAGCCTATGTCTATCCAGAAAGTCCATTACACAGGCGGTTTCGGAGATTATCCCCTATATACAAACTTATGGAGCTAAAATATATGACTGACTTTACCTCTTTATAATGTTAGTATAGCTGACGTAAGATGATCATTAGTGGTTATGGTCGAGGGCCAGGGCGAGGGGTTCGCAGATGTTAATCGCAAGGCACAATTAAAGTGTAAATAATTTGACCATTATAAGCGCTGCCTAGTTTCAGTAACAAGTACTCTTGACGACGTACTAAGAAGCATCATGGTGCAACAATTTTCTTGGAAGACTGCTTTGCCATGGGCGCCATGGCACATCATATTGAAATACTGTATCATTGTTATAAGTACTTTCGTTATAGGAAGCGAAATATTATGTCTCTTAGTTCACACTTCATTAATGGTACTGGTACTGGTTCGGCACGTAACAGTCTCCTCGGGCCTATTAGCAAAATAAATATGTTGATCACCGAAAAGCAATACTGACTCACCTAACATCATCAGGGATAAGCTCAGTGTACGCAAGCGGGAACCAGCCAGCATGATGCGTGCGCATATTTTCACCGTACTGCCAGCCCTTGGTCCGCTCGCCCAGCAGTGCCAGCACATCCCCCTGCTGGAAGCTGAGTTGGTTGTCGCCGGCGGCCGCGTAGGCGTACAGCGCTCGCGCCAGCGGCGGGTCACGGGTCGTGCAGGATGGAGGGGCCAGCGATGATGGACGCGTTGCTGGACGAGAATCGATGTCTGCAATGGAAATTAGTTTTTGCAGTAAAGGGTTTTTTTAAAGATCACATATTAAAAAGGTCGATGACGCCTTTGTGACTTACGAGTATAACTTCCATAAGCTAATGGGATCGATTACCATCAGGCGGATCTGTTCCTAATTGCTTCGATGCTTTATACCTACACCAAATCTTGGTTCACTAATAGAGGTGTTAAGAGTTATTTTGGTTGCAGTTTAGAATCATTTGACAGGCAGTACCTAATGTATCTATTAGGTACTGCCTGTCAATAGATACGTATTATTTACGTGACATAATAATGCCGAACCTTTCGAGCACTTACCTTGATCCTGATGTAAGCTCGCTTGCAGATTGAAGTCAGATTTAGCCCTCGATAGACCTTGGGCGGGCGAACCCAGATCTCCGATAGACCTCACGTCGAGACACGAGGCATCGACAGACCTAGTCTTCCTCAGCGCCGATCCCACAGAAGCGCGATCGTCGTCATCTCCCGCGCGAGGACTGGCGTACACCTCTTCCTCAGCCCAGAATGAGACTTGCTGTGTAAGAAATAAAGTTCGTTTTACAGTAGCTGTTCGAAGGTTTCCCCTTACTTTAGTATGTCGTGGAGCGCATTGGGCTATTAAACGGATATTATGGCATAAAGCTATTACTTTAAAATACAATAATGTTCCAGAACACATTGGAAAACAACCCTATTAAATTTTTATGCTCTTATCCCTCCCTTTTCTACGAATATTTCTCTTGAAAACAAAGAAATAATAAATGGAATTGAATATGTATGTGTTTGCGGAAAGGTCATATGACTTTTAAATGGGCCATTCGGGATATAATAGCCCATAACACAATTTTACAGCGAGACAGATTTTACCTTTCCTTTGGACAATACTGCATGTTTCCCCAGTATATATCGTATAAAGTAGCCTACAAGCACTAACCCTCATCCTGCTCACAAACATGGCTTCCACATTGGGTGGCAGGTACTCCCTGGTTCGCGATACTTCAAGCCATTCATCCAAGCCGGTGTTGTAGGAGGCGGCGCCCGAGGAATGGTACGCCAGCCAGTGCTTCGCGAGGGAGCATTGTCGCTCCAAAACGAAACCGTAACGCCGCCGCTCTTGGGTCATTGCCTGAGAATAACAGATTTTTACATAGTTGGGGAGAAAATATATTTCAAAGTAACTGCAATATTCAAGGGCTTATTCGAGATAAGGTTAAATGTCTAATGTCGCGTTTACGAACTCGCGCGCGTTTGCTGGGAAGCGTCATCATCATATCATATCATCATATCAGCCGAAAGACGTCCATTGCTTGACATTGGCCTCCCCCAGAGAGTGCCAAAGTGACCGGTCCTGCGCCACTGCGCGCTGGGAAGCGTGCCTGTGCGTAAATGCGGCCTAATACCAATGCAAGACTAGTTAATGTAATCAGGTACAGAAATCATACTAATGGTATACTTACATTTTTCAAGCTTTGCTCGCAAAACGCATCCAATTTCGTTTTCTCTTCCTCCAAAATTTGCATGTTCTGAAAAACAAACAGAAACTCGTTGTTTTAATCGTATCAAGAATCGAAACGTAATTAATTGGATCTTGACAAAATTAAACCGTGGAAGAAAAAACTTGGTCCAACTTTTTCTCGTCGATAAAATTAAAAATCGTAAAAACCAATTTCAGCGAATCGAAAACAGAAAACTTCGAAACCTGAAAGTCAAAGTTTGGGGTTACACCATAGAGCATGAAACGAGGATAGAGTTTTGGTAAGAGAAGCGTCTTTAAAATATTGCTTGTTAATTTTTTTTTACGCAGACAAATCGCGGCGTTGACATAATAACATTAATTGTCAGATGATAAGAGTTTTTAACGTAGGTACTGTTGGTTTAAATTATGCAACTTATATCATACTACGGTACATGCTACGCTAGCCTAGCGGTTCAGGCATGCGGCTGTCAAGCGGCGGTCGAGGGTTCGAATCCCGGCTCGTACCAATCAGTTTTTCTGAAACTTATGTACGGAATATCATTTGATATTTACCGTTAGCTTTTCGGTGAATGAAAAACATCTTGAGGAAACCTGCATACATCCACGAAGAAATTCAAAGGTGTATGTGAAGTCCCCAACCCGCACCGGGCAAGCGTGGGGACTACTGCCCGTTCCCTCTCATCCGTGAGAGGAGGCCTGTGCCCAGCAGTGGGCACGTACGTGGGACGTATTATAGGCTGATATTATTATTATATCATACACAATACACACAAACATACCTTCATTTCTTTGTCCATAGCAGAGCCAACCTTGGTAACATTTGTCTTTTTCTTTCGCTGTTTCTTTATCGTAGCCGCAGCCTTGCTATAACTCTCGGACCTCAGCTTGTGTTGTTGTAGGAACCGTTTCTGTTCAGACTGTAGGATAATGGATCCAATGGTAATAACAGTAAATAACAGTGTCAAATATATCTGGGACCAAACTGCCCAAGAACATCTGTGGGCAATCTAGAGATAACTAAAGGGATTCTGAATTCACTAAAGTTAGTTAAGAAACGTTTAATTTATAAACATACTTTAATTCCGATTTATAGTCCTAGCTAGAATTCATAAATGTATCTTCTATAAAAAATACCTTTTTTTGGGGAAATAGAATATATGGTGCCAAGCCCAAAATACGACCAAAGAAAATATAACTATAGAAGAAGTTTAGTTTCGGCGAAACTTTTTTAATAGAAATCCTTATTTCCCAAACGAGATACTCACCTAAGCTATTTGAACTTGCGGAGCCTTTCTAGTAAACAATTCTTACAAACATCGCATTGTACACGCCGCAGGGATTATTTGAGGGAGATGTATTTTATTTGTAAACCAACCTGTACTACTTTTGTATCTTTTTCCAGATTTGTCTCCAAGGGAACCAGGAGATCCACATAAAACGCCTTCAGCTGGAATAAAAACAGATGTTCCAAGTTATTTGTTTAACTTTTAACAGACGTAGGAAAACATTAGTTCCTTTTATAGCCCAAGCATTAGTCCCAAAGAATTGTCTAGACGTCGTCTATTAGGTTTTTGTCGAGAGGCTGGGCGATTTAATACTGACGGCATAATGCTAACAAAAAGTCACTTACAATATTCATTTGCTGGTCTTGTATTTCTCGGTAAACTTCCACGACTTTCATTAAAGCGGTCCCTGTAATTGACAAAAAGTCTTTGATATAGAGCCTCAATGTTCTTAGAATAAAACTATGTTTAAAGAAGCCCACTTAATGAGATTCAAATTAAAATTCCGCCGTAGTCAATATCAATTCCGCTCGGATACCATTAACTGAATGTACGGTTACCGTAGTTTCATAAATCGTTACTTTCAAGATATGTGAAAAGTTTTAAGTGGTGCGAGCCATTGGCCATCACTTAGCTAGACATTCACTTTAAATTCAAATATTTTTTTAACGCTCAGTTTTTTACTTGCGATACGAAAGGCCTTGAAAATCTGATCACAAATTGATCACTCCTGCGCTGTGCTGTGCTTGCCATTGCTAATAGTAGGCGGATTAGCAAATACATACTCAATTAATATGCACTTAGTACTCTTCAGAAGCAACGGTAGCCTAGCAGTTCAGGCACGCGGCTGTCAAACGGCGGTCGTGGGTTCGAATCCCGGCTCGTACCAATGAATTTTTCGGAACTTATGTACGGGATATCATTTGATATTTACCGTTAGCTTTTCGGTGAAGGAAAAACATCATGAGGAAACCTGCATACATTCACGAAGCCGCAACCCGCACTGAGCCAGCGTGGGGACTACTGCCCGTTCCCTCTTATCCAAGAGAGGACCATGAGAGGAGGCCTGTGCCCAGCAGTGGGACGTATATAGACTGATTTATTATTATTATTAGTACTCTTTAACAGGATTATACGCAGGAGATGGAATAGCTTATAAATACGGAATTATTATGATACCAGTCAGCAAAATATTAATGGCGTTGAAGCTTAGATAAATGATATGTAGCTTTTGATAGATAACTAATCAGTGTTACAGTCGAACTCATAAGTATCTTAACACCTTGATACTTTTAGACATAGCATTTAAGGCCTCCTCCCACCGGGCGCGTGTGATGCGCGTGTGCTGCACTGCAGCTGCGCGGGTGCTGCGCGTGTGCCGCGTTCGGTGTGTGTTTGAAGTGTAGTTTCAATGCTTTACAACTTGGGCGTGTGCTGCGCTGCAGCTGCGCGGGTGCTGCGCGTGTGCCGCGTTCGATGTGTGTTTGAAGTGTAGTTTCAATGCTTTACAACTTGGGCGTGTGCTGCGCTGCAGCTGCGCGGGTGCTGTGGGTGTGCCGCGCGGGTGCTGCGCTGCTGCTGCGTCCGGTGGGTGGAGGCCTTAAAGCGACACGGTAGGTCCTAAGGTAAGTCTCTTGTGAGGTCGTACCTATGTCTGCGCATCCTCCCCAGGTGCCCTGCTGGGCCTGCCGACCCAACTTGCCGACTGCATCCACATACAGACGAGAGGCTGCGGCTGCTCCTGTGAAGAAAACAACGATAAAGACCCAAATAATAAGTCCAAGGGATTGGAACAAGAGATCGTTTTATTAAGAAGCCCTGTTAAAAAGATCTTCAGCGTTCGTAATTAATAAAGTGAAATGATATTACAGATATAAAGATTATTCTTACACTTTTGTATTCATATTGGTACTTTTACGGTATCTAGCTATAATAACTTTTACGTCACACCTGGCCATAATGCGAGTATTACTGCACGCTACGCGTACGGGAAATCTCGCATTGTGGCCAAGTGAAGACGTAAACTTTTGTACGCAACACGGGCGGTAATTCGTAAAGCCCCAGAGCACATATTTATGGCCCTCACCTTCGGTTCGGGCCACAAACACCTGCGATCTGGGGCATTCACGAATTCACCGCCCTAGTTACGTAATGTACTATTACGGCCTGAGAAGGTAACCTAGAATAATAATTGAAAAAAAAAAACAGTGAAATCATTATCTCATAAGACAAAACTAAACAAGAATAATACAAAAAAACGGTCACGTAATACGACATAATCTGTAATGAAAAATAATACTATTAATTACGAAAAATATTCTTCTTGCGCATAAAATTTCAATAAAACATATTAGAGTAAATAAAATGAAACGCGATTACTCAATAAGTTGCTTTTCATTATTAAAATAACGACTACACCAACAAAGTGATGTGATGAAACGCCTAATGTTTAATACAACAGGGGTATGTAGGCGAGAACATTGCCTACATTGCCGGGTCGGGTTTGCAACATTTAAACAGTCCGAAATAACCCATTTTAGTGTCATTTAGAGAAATAAATTAGTTCACCACGAACCGGCCTCATAATAAAGTAGGAACGAGCTTCGAGAGCCCATACATCGCACAATGCAGCAGTTTATGGTCGTCGGAGCGTCAGCTATAATACTCCAGATAAGCCAACGGTGACAATTTGGCACAAACTACGCCCCAGTTCTGCAGCCAAGCAAGCGCGGTACACTGAGGTTTTGCATATAGATGCACCCATTTGGCTTACGGTGTATAAAATTAATTGCCTACGCTTCAATGAATACGCGTAACTTAGATACTGAATGAAGAGACTGGTGTCGTTATACGTATATTACATGAACACACCACACAGGTCAGACTAAAGCTTTTGCTGGACCATAAAATGAGATGAACAGTACCGTTTCTCTGTTTATACAAGTGTTTCTTCTCTTAAATATCTATGTAAGTAGTCCTTCACAATTTAGACCAACATCCCGAAATTAAATATCTACATTGCTTAGCATCAATGCAGCCTGCTTCAATACTCAGGTAACATTAAACGGGTCTCCAGTCCTCACACAGCATGGTATTGACGAAATAGATACTGCATGTTCTATGATCATTCCGTCAAATTATTTATCTTTCTCTCTCTTTCTAGCTATCCCACATAGCGGCGGGGTCAGCTTTCCGCGTCTTACTTCTACACATCGCTTTGTCCTCGACATCGTTTGGTCCTCTTAACATGACCAATATGACCATACCATCGCAGCCGGCTTTCTTCGATCTCATCGGCGATGTCACGGACGCCCAGGCTTTCTCGTAAGTACTTGTTGTGGATTTTATCGAGCCTGTGGTAAGGCCGCACATCCACCGTAACATCTTAATTTCGGCATCTTGGATGGTATGTACATGCTTTTGAGGTAACGCCCACGTCTTGCTGCCATTATTTGATAATTTAATATTACGTACCTACAATCTATATTATACGAGCATCCAGAATTTTCTATCACTGACTACACGGTAAATATACACTCCATCAAAATCTCTAAATAAATCCTTATTTGAATACCACATACCACACGAAAACTAGTTTTAAGTAAACAAACCGCAGTTTAATGACCGCTTAGGTCAGTGAAGTCAAATTTTATACCTTATTTTACTTAATGCTAAAATAATTGATGACCGCATACGTCGAATGGGTTGTGAAACGGTACACCCTTCGGGAATCTTTAATGTGAATGCCGACCCGAAAGGATACAAATAGGGTAAACGAACCTTTTATGTCTTAGAAGTCGCGTTAATGTTTTGAGATAGCTCATAATAATACTGATAACGGTATAATAATCGGGCCATTAGAGTATTTTATATAACTGGACAACAACAAAATGGAAACTCTTAACTAACTATGGTAGAAAAGTTCTAGGAGATTCACGGGATCTGGGGCCTAGACAAGGTTACAATCGACAAGCGCTAACGCCAATAGAAAACTAATAAAATGTATGGGAATGACAGACGTTAACGAAAAGTGTTTCGTCGACATCTGTCATTCCCATACATTTTATTATTTTCTATTGGCGTTAGCGCTTGTCGATTGTAACCTTGTCTACGGCCCCTGTATTTCAAACACATAACGCTTTGTACGCGCGTTAGGTAGACTCAACTGTCAATTTTTATATGAAAAAATGATAGTTGGTTTGTCCAAACGGTTGTTCGGAGGACGTGATTACCTCGTTTCAAGCTAGAAACTAACTTAAAATTACACAAGCATGATGTGTTAATCGATTAGGTGCCACGTTTTCGTTGCTTTATGATTTATTGGATTGTTCGTGAATCCGATCAAGACAGATGATAGGTAAGTCATGAGGGAATTCGGCAGTGCAAGCGAGCAGAAGATTTTAAAAATGGAGACAACACAATGGCATTACTAATTTAGAGGTGACAAAAGACCGAGTAGGAATTTTCCATAATATTTGAACAAGATGCCTAAGTATATGACTTTGAAATCAACTTGATATTGTGGCCATTTTGTCTCCTTTATCTGTCGCTGCTTTATACAGTAGCATAATTTTGCAGATCACCTCAAGGTCGGATAAATGGCTTAACCAACCCGAGTTGGCTTAGGACTTAATCTCGTCCGAGATCTGACCTCTTGACCGTGCTGAACAAGTCGGTGACTTATTCATTTATTAAGTTAGTTTTGTAAGCAATAAACTAATCAAAATTTAAAAAACATATTTTGACACTATTATGATTGTTTTTGATAATGACGTAATCGTATCAACCTAAAAATATTTTTCAGTAAATTGGTAGTTCATTATCGGATATTTAAATAAATAAATATTTTATACCATCTTACACAAATCGACCCAGTCCCAAACTAAGCAAAGCTTGTACTATGGGTACTAGACAACGATAATCATACTTATATAGACTTCCATGACTCAGGAACTAATATTCATGCTCATCACACAAATAAATGCCCTTACCGGGATTCGAACCCGGGACCTCCGGCTTCGTAGGAAGGGTCACTACTCTAGTGAGTAGCCTAGTGGCTACGGTGGTCGTCAAAATATACTACTACTACTAGGTATACTCTTCCTTTCACGCATATTCAACTGAATGAATTTAAATACACATTTGAAAAGCATATTATAATAATAATAGACTGCTCTCCTAATTTATATGCGTAATAAGTGGCAGGCAGAAGCCAGTCTTATAAATTGGGGTTAAGAAAAAAGAACTTACCATGCAAAGCTTTTAAATAGGCTTTGCCCGCCGTTATCATCTGCCGGGCACCCGGGTTGAACTTGTCCAAAATGTTCTGTAACAAAAAGAAGAAGTTTTGTAACCTGACCGAGCGAAACCAATCAGTCAATTCATTGTTAGTCGAGCGAACAATTGAAACATAAAGTCGGCCAAATTGTGAAATGTTCCTATTACGACATAATTGCAAATTAGATCAATTTTTCAACCTTCATTGATTTTACTAGGTACCTATAGGTACAATCCAATAGAATATCGTAATTAGCAGAGACAAATAACAAAGTTTATGTACTATCATGTTGAAACATATCTTGAGACTCTATTTTAAAATCGCTGCCGATGTCGAGATGTTTTTAAATGCATACGTAACTAACTATATTAAGTAGGCTATGTTAACATTCAATAAGGTTGTTTACATTTCTTCATTATGACAATATTAATCATTATCACATCCCATTACCAAGTTTGTTTAAAAGGTCACGGTAGAGCAGTATTTCGGAATTAGCTTAAGTTATCCATGTCACAGTAAACAAAAATACCAAACCTGTAAAGGTATTTTAATCAAGGCAGCCTACGTACGCTAGAGCTAGGAGACTCATTCATTTGCAATTGCAGTTGTATTGAGGTCTTAGACCGTAAACAGATGTCGGAATGTGGCCTTTCAAGGATGCTGTGGCGAGGTGTGGCTACCTGCCGCCGGCGAGCTGGCATTCCGCCGCAAATATTACTTAAAAACATCTTGAAACACTCAATATAGCCTAAAGCATCTCTCTAAGCAACTTTAAAAAGGCTACGTTACGACGTCCTACTTTTCCTTTGAGTTAAAAGGATTTGGTAGTTAAGGTTTCGGCGAAGTTAACATCTTGATGTTAATCTCATAAAAAGCGGCGTTTTAAAGAATGTTATAGGCAACGTCGGATTTAAAGATGAAGTTTCGCAAGAAAATAATCCAACAGAACTATAAATTCAAGTTTATATTGTGACCATATTATCACTTTGTCCTTATTATGGGACATCGACGGGTTACGTATAAGTAAATGGGTCTTATTCGCAGTAACCAACGCTTTATCGAAGCACGCTGTTACCGCGCTAATGGATACGTAGATACGGGAGCGCGGAGCAGCAAATGGCCCAATATACGCGCGCCTTACAAAAAGCCAATGCATTTTCCCTTTTACCCTAATATCCAGTGGTCTTCGGTGCCACGTGGGGCCGAAGTACGTGTTAATGTGTTTTACGATCGTGCCAAGTCAAGATTTGCCGCGTTCCAAGATGTTATACGCAGTGGTCGTGTTTGCAAAATGGGTAATAGGATAAAGGTAAAGGTATTAAAAATGCCGTAATGTTTACATTAAAATTTGTTGTAAGTAGGTACTTCCTTCTTTTGCAGAAGGGTGGTGTCATTAGTCATATAATTCATATCAAATCATCAATCATCATTAAAGTTGCGATTGAATAACTCAATCGTTAAGATACATAAACGCGCCATCAATGCAATCATCACCGTTGCAAAAAAAGCTCAAGAAATTCTGACGTCCCCTTAAAATCGTTAAAGATTTCAATAAGCGGTAGTCTGTCATCATTTATTCAAGGGGTGTCGTTCATAACAAACACTTTAGTCTTCCTCTAAATAACTTATCCGTCCCCATGTTTTGCTCGTTCGATGCAGAATTCCCGAAACGTACTCTTTCGAAGAGCGGGCGGAAAGCAATTTTTCACTGGATTCAGACGTACATTTTAAAATACCTAACGCCTTATGTCGTAGGCCGCTGCTTATTGCTCGCGTCGGAAACGTAAATCTTGGGAGGGTCCGTGTATAGCTTGTCAGGGCCAAGGGTGAAAAATAGATGCGCACTTACAAAAATTAAGTAGCACGGAGGGTCGCCGCGATATTGGAAAAAGGAATTAATGGTGCAGTCGCCGCATCGCTTTATGATTGTTTGGGGATTTGTGACGATTGTATCTCTATTTCGGTTCTTTCACGACTAGTATTCTTTGTTCAGACTGTATTATTGTGTTACGATAGACTAACATGTAAAGTGGAAATATATAAATTAAAAGCCGTCAAACTACAAGCGATGAGAAAAATAAGAAGCGATTTAGTGCATTCTTTCGTTACAACATTTAAATCTAAACCAAGGCCGTCGATAAATGACGAGTACCTTAGTTTGTTCTTGGCCCCGTGAATGATTCTAACAATTCGTAATGTAATACAGGCGGCTTTATCCCATCCTCTTTATTTGGGAGGCACGTAGCGAACGACATTTGGTACCAAATTGCCTCAGGCAGGCTTCGTGACGCGCCGGCACCGTGCTACCCTTTCCCGCTATAATGCCCCACGCACACGTACGACATCTTTTTATATCAACCGGAATACAATAATCTAGTATTGAAATTCATAATATCATTTGCAATTGGTACACAGGTTAGCTTTTACGATTTCCACACGTGACTCGAGAAGGAAAGCGTCTTAATTTTGCTGTTTATATTTTCCAATTTGTTCAATGGCCTTTTTTGTAGTGGACTGAGTGTTAAGTGTGTCCTGCTTTAAGTACTAAAGAAAAAAACAGCCATTGTCTTTAGTGTTTATTCTAAGTGCTGTTGTGTTTTGTAGATTCTTGGCCGGTTTAATGAAATTACGCGTTGTGCTTTTGATGGTTATCTAACAACATATTTTAAACAACGAATTTACCGCTAGTGGCTCTGTGGGCCGTTAATTTGGCGAGGATGTTATTAAAAAAAATTAAAACTCAAAACTATATTGACAAAAATTACTTATTGTGTCTTTTGTGTAGTTCTTCTTTCTTTCTTGTCTTTAAAACAAACTTTATAATTATCGAACTTGCTCACAAAATTTCACGAGAATCGGTTGAGAAATGCGACCTGTCGAGGAGATAAGCCAGACATACCAAAGAAATTTGCCCAAGCTGAAACCAAGTACTACTTTCGCTTCGCTCGCTCGTTGTTTGAGTACTCTACAATCTCATCAAATTTGAACATAAAGTATACCTTGATTCCAATGTAATTATAACTTGCGTCACATCGTTTATGTGTATACATATTATGGTTACAAATATGTAGTTGCAAAATAGAATTAATTGGGTTCTGTGGCTACATGATAATTATTGCGAGCGCTTGTTCTAGATACTAGTCGGAGCGGGTACTCAATTTTATGGCTACAAGCCAACAAACACCAAGCAACTTAAATAAGGCCGGTGTCAGTTCAAACTTGTATTATTTTCAACTAAAACAATGAGCAGTATGTGTTTACTTACATGTATTGCACTTGTAGAGACATACTCGTATGTAGATTCGTTATATCAGATAGAGTCATAGGTAGGTGCTTCACAAAATCATAATGATCGATGAACTAACATTTTCTTTAACCGTAAAAAAAAAAAAAGTGAGTTACAAAGTGTGTAAATTAAACAACTTTAATTTATACTTCTAAGTCTTATTGTTGTCTCCCTAGGTTTGTCTGTATTTCGTTTTATTTCTTTGAGTATATTAATGTCTTCAGTGCAAGCTTTAGATTTCCATTCCAGACGTATGTTTAACATTATAAGAAAGTTTTACATCGCTCATAAAACATGCCCCAGACGGAGGTGCTTGCTTAGAGCGAGCACTTGTTGCCACTTCACGTGGCGCTGTGTTTACAATGCAATAGCGTTGCAGCCTGTGTGCGCGGTCAACTTGAAGACCTTTAAAGAGGTTGTTGCAGGTTATATTATAGGTATCAATGTTTGAAAGATTTGATGATCTATATTATGGACTTCGGCAAACGAATTACACACTAAGTGGACGTGGATGGACCGATGGACCGATGATATCTGCCGAACAGGAGGCAAACAGTGGATGAGATTAGCACAGGGCCGAGGAAGGTGGCGTTCATTATAAAGAATAGGCAGAGCAACAGTGGCTGGATACGGGCTGAATAGCTATCTATCTATATATATAGATAGAGATACTATATTATGGACAGGCTTAGTTACGTACCGTATCCTACAACGTAAATGCGATATAGAATTTGAGTTTTATACTTGTTTTGTGGTCATGACAAGATAAACTATAAAATTCTATCCTAAGTAGTGGGAACTCGTTGAAGTCATTAATCTTCGACCTCAAACTAAACTGTTCAAAATTTATAACAAATTTATTAAAAGGTTACATATATAATATAATGTTATAATGTTATTGTTATAATGTTTGTTTTTGTTCTTGTTTTGTTGCATTGAAAGTATTCTTATTAATAATATTGTTATTCAATAACATACCATTTTCATACCACAGCGTTGAATAGCATAGCTTTACTTTTTTATTTACGGTACGCTAGGGGTGGAGACTTCCTCGTGCTTTTGTATATACCTTTCAAAATACTTAACAAGGGAAGGAAGTTTAATTAAATAAATCCCCTGAGCTAATTAAAACGATTCTTTGCATTTTTAACTCTCTTCAATAAGGTCGAACGCTTTCCTTCTACGATCCCAGGCGCTGTGATTGGACGCAGTTTTAACGCAATCACGGTGTGCAATTTGTTACAGATTTAACAATGTACCTTCAAAGTTCTTTCCTGAGGAAAATAAAAGAGTCTTCTTGAGTTCTCTCAATGAAGTTGACTACAAAAGGCGGGCCCGTAATTCAAATGAACGCAGCCGGTGCCGACCGCTTCGATTCTCCGCTTTGAAAACTTTAATTTTTTTCAATGTTTCCGACGCGGCACTTAACAAATACTCTTTACTAAAGAGTTCGAACTTGTAGAAATTAACGATTTCTACTACTCGCTGTACCATGTAGAGCCTCGCCTTTCACAGGTTTCCTATTAAGTTGCATTTGTATTTTTCTTCATTAGCATGGCAGGGTGTATGTTGCCTTTACGTATTTGCAATTAAGATTCGTAACAGGAGATGTTTCTTTAGAATCTTAGGTATGTATGTATCAAAGTTACATTAGCCTTCGAAAGGGAGCGCTTCTCCGTGCAAATGATAGCAACGTTACTAATTAAATGAATTCTCAGTAAGCCATATTGCAAATAGTAACAAGCCCTCTGTGAAATGCACGTCTGCCAAAGGAATCTCTTCCTTTGGCCCGCTGTGAAAATAGATAGTTGTTTACACAGTGAGCGGAGGTTGGAATAATTAGCAATGCTAACATGACAATTGCTTTGAGGATATGGTATGTCATGATTTAAGGTTGACAATTGCTATAGGAGCTCAATATATGTTATTTTATTCATGTAGTCTGCCAGTATTTATTAGAGTCTATTGTCTAGCATTGTTTGTACGTTCACTGTCGGCTGCTGTGACAATTAGAACAAACGGCAAGGCCGAACTTCTTGCCAAGTTGCCTTAATATTGTTTGCATTGACTAAAATGTTTACTTGTCTCGGTGTCGGTGGCCGAACTTGGAATTAGACGGCTAACAATATTGGCAGCGACAAACCATTAAGTTAGAGGCTAATTGTTTCAAATAATTTAATTCAAAATTGAATTACTGTTTGAACTTGAAGAAATGGCGTTTTGACGATGGCTTAAATTAGAGACGAACGAAGCAAATATGAAAGGCTAGGAGAGAAGAGACTGCTATTAAGAACGATTGAAAACAAAAGAAGAAATATGTCGGGTTCATCTGGGTATCAATAAGAAAATAAACATTAATTTGGAATTATTTGCTTAAATTGCTGATCTATTGTGATCGCCACTTACTACAATTCTTGGTTCTACAGTCCTGCATACTTGTTAAGAACTGCAGGGTTTTCATGAATTCAAGAAATTTGATCTCTTCCTGGCACATGACCTATCATTTTTATAGCGCTTGAAACAGAGAAAAACTTTTGCCTAACAATGAATTCACTTAATTCTTAGGTATTAGGTAATGGAAGTAAATTTATCTAGGGATAGAGTTTTTGTCTCGTATCAATATTTTTGCGACAAAATTGAACTATTTGAATGAAAATAAATATAATTTTGTCTGGTAACATCCAACTAAGTAATTTGTTGAGTTTATTAACGTTGTGACTTTGCCTGTAAGGTATTTTAATAATTATGAGGTATCCTAATAACTTCATGCAGACTAGGTATATACAGTCTTTATCACCTCAAATTATTGTCAATTAACTTGAAACTAATAGATAGATACCCACCCGAGTTGATGAGTTACCCACGTAACTTAGGTACATTATGAATACAAGTT
This sequence comes from Epinotia demarniana, assembly GCA_945867215.1. Classification (NCBI taxonomy): domain Eukaryota; kingdom Metazoa; phylum Arthropoda; class Insecta; order Lepidoptera; family Tortricidae; genus Epinotia; species Epinotia demarniana. The sequence continues at coordinate 12,181,347 of OX244268.1, read as the reverse complement.
TAAGTATCAGTATGGGTTAGTCTCAATATATAATCCATAGATAAATTGGCTAACGTCTTACTATGCGATAAAATGCCCGACCTTCGTTTATCATAAACCAAACACAGACACCAAACACTCATCTCATGGATGTAAATTGGTTGATTATTCATTGGTAAGTAGGTGTTGTTTCGGTAAATATGTACTTACTTACTTGTAGCGGAGATTTGATCGTTAATGAGCTTAACAGATCGCATGCATCCCGTATTTGTGGTTTATAATGAAACGGCCGCATCGAATTTTATGCGGTTTACTTCCATTTGTGGTCGTATTGGGAATTAACTTCATATTAAAGTGGAATCTGCAGTGGACAGTGTCAAAAGAACTTAACGGAATTAATGGTTCAGCAATCATGTTCACGCTGTAAAATAGGAATTACGTGATGTAAAATGCAAATTATACGATCTTTTCTATCGCAACTAGGTTATCTTACATTGTGGTCAACGACCGCGTTCACGTAAGCTGATTGATTTTAAGGCGTTTTTGTCGCACCGTACACTTAAGGCATTTTTATGGACCAACATTCCAAAGTAATTGCTTTTTGTTGAAAAAAACATGGCTGGGCAAAGACAATGCCAACAGCCACAGCGCATTACGCAGTCTAATCTCACAACGCAAAGTCACGAATCGAGCGCTCGCAGCCGCATTCCACGCATTCCGTCGGAAGGTGCCGCAATAGACATTTAAATACACCTGTTACCATGAACCTTATATCTAGACATTAGAGACCAATTTACAGTAATCTTTGGAGTCGCAGAGTGGTGTCAACGATTAAAACGCAAAAAACGCATTCAAAATTCGCGTGCTTGATAATGGTTGAATCGATTAATTTCGACATCCAAGGCTGTTGAGAACATTATTCAAATAGTCAGAGATCTAGACATTATGCTCACAAACATTAAGTCAAGAATTTATTATGCAACATTAATTATGTATATTAACTGAAAATAAATGTTATCTACTTATGCCGTACCTATAAAATTCTATTGACTAATTTACTTAAAAGGTAATCATGTCAAGATCTTAATGCTTTTTATCATACGTAGAAATTCGTACAATATTTTAGCGAAACATTGGTGTGTGATTTCAATTCATATCATAACTGTCATATGTAACTTACACATATGTAACTCAATAAGAAATATCAAACTCAATTTGAAAATCTTAAAGTTAAATTAGTTGAACGACTACTTTACTTAAGGCCTCCACACACCGAACGCGAGTCGTGCGCGGCGCGGGTCGTGAAAGCGATATTAAATGCGTGTGCAGTGAGAGAGATATACCGCGCACGACCCGCGCCGCACCCGACCCGCGTTTGGTATGTGGAGGCCTTTATAGCAGTAGCAAGCGTCCGTAGGTGACGGCGTTTGTTTACCATAAAGCAGGCCGTATACTAGTTTGCAACCGTCGTAGAATTACAAAAAAGGTTTACTTTAGCGTATTTTCATTAGTTGATAGCTAGTGAAAAATAAAGTCAGTTTTATTGCTATAAATTATGTTATAAAAACGTTAATTATGGCTATGCAACCGACACACTTTACAAGTTTGACTGTAGGTACCTTACTATACACCTTGCTTAAGTAAGGTATTAAAATTCACAACCCACTCCCCCAAAGGAAATTCTATTAAAAATGCAATCATGCGCATGCCTTCAAAGTTTCGAAACTTTTATTAGGTTGATGCTATGCTTACGTGATTCATATAAAACACTTGTCAACTAGTAAACAACGAAAGTAATAGTAACACATTATTTAAAATGCAGTACGTACAGTGTCCAGTAATAATAATATTCCTTATTAAATTTTTTGTTGCTGTGGTAACATAATCCGTTACAGGAATATTTTGAGGGCATGGGTAATGTAAATTAATCTTGAGTTGATTATTATTCTATTTTAATTGACTGACATACTTATTTTTTGTTGCTTTGATAACATAATAATTATTTTAAACTATGGAATTGTTATTATAATTATTTTTTCTTCATACTCGGCACTATATTAGTTAAAATCTATGAAATTGTTAGTATAATATTGTTAGATACGTCTTAGTTTTTAGGTTTGCATGCCATATTGTGGCGGAACATGCACTCATGTGACTTTTACCACTGACATGAATTATTATGTAACTATTATAATTGAGTATGTTTAGCAAGAAAATAATTATGAATATAAAACATCATTTGTCTAGTCATATATTGATGCAGCACGACTTTCACAGGACGCGGAAAGTGTCGCGGAGAGAAAGACTATCCGTCTCTTTTAAATTAGAACTCTTACGAAGAGATGGATAGTCCATGTCGCCGCGATACATCTCGCGGCGTCTTGTGATAGCCGTGCTGGTGGTGACTGTACAGCAATAACGCTATAATTATTATGTTTAAAAAAACGATTGAAATGCATGAATTTCAAAAACAAGAGAGGACAGATCTTTTATAGACAGGACAGCATGCAAAATTGGTTTGACTTGAACACATTTAATTCTGGATTTGTCTGTTGAAATTAATTATTCTGTTTGATGTTTAAATAGCCAACTTTGTATTTAGTGTAAGATGGGTACAAGAAAATATCTAAGACTCACCTCGTGTACGTACAAGATCCTTTTCACAGAGGACCGATAATTGACCCGAAACACTTTGTACCTTTACAAAATATTAGTAAACACTTCATGTATTAGGTACAGACACTAAAGTGGAATTTAAAGGCTTAATAACAAGATATTTAGCAGGTTTGTTGACCGAGAGAAAGTAGGTTTAAAGCCTATCGCAAACGTCAGCTGGTTATAAAGACCTCACACTGGTCACGTTGGCCGATTCAACAAAAAAACGCACCGGATTTTTTTTTATTTAATTTAATTTATTTAGAACACAAACAGTCGCATAAACATACATACATGGGGTACAAACTAGAGATTATCTTAATATTGTAGGTACACTTTATTACCCTGCCGTTGTAACCCCTTTGATGTATACGTATATCATTGATGATCTTAAATCGTTTTTTTTTTTTTTTTTTGTTATTTTTGCAGTTCTGGAGCGCCTTCTCCATTGACTGCACGTTGACGCCGGGGGTACCCCCGGTGGGATCTTAAACCGACAAGGTACTACAACTCTTGTAGCTATTTCCTGGAGATTGGAACTGCTTCAGTACGATTAAAGCAAATACTCAAGATTGTTTACCCACCCAATAAGCGGCGAAGTTACCAGAGTTAAAACGAGAAATAATAACAAGAGTTTTCTTTACAAAAACTTCACTACAATGCCAAGTCGTTTTGTAGTCGGCACGTTAAACGGAACGAATTCCCGGCCGGGTCTAGAAAGAGTTTTCCGTAATGAAATTCTTCAAATACTCTATGAGGATTAAAATTCATGTAAAATGGCGCGTACGGTTTCTTACGCGCCCCGCCAGCCATTCAAAGTATTTTGATCATTTCCCCCTGCCCCTTATAAGTAAGTGATAAAATTCATTTTATGTGCTGTTATTATATAAACAGGTTTGACATACCTATTAACGAGGTTATTTGTGATTGCTATTATTAGCTAAACAGTAAATTTCACTAAAGAGTTACTTATAAATATATTTCCACTCCAAAAGAAATTAAGGCTAAATACCTAAGTGAGTATGACATAACAATGGTATTTGAGTTTAGGAATTAACATAGTTATCTAGTTAATTTGTAACAGTAACACTCTATGGACTCCAAAAGTCGGAAATTAAGGTTTTTTAAATCATTGAATGTCAAAGAATAGGTAACCTTAACCTTAAACCTTATATCTAACCTAGCAAAATGCGTAGTTTTATACTTGACACATTCAATGTAACTATTTCAAATCCAACATTTCATTTGTTTCAAATTCGTAATGTGGCTGTAATCTAATAATTATTCTACGTTTAAGTTTAATTTAACGTGAACGTTAACGAACGTGGCGATAAGGAGGCTTTGAAGGAGTTTGTCGCTGTAAGTACGAACAGCAACACGCTCCACCATATCCTTATCCCGTGGCAATCAGGTCCAGAAACGGTCAGTTATCAGTGTGTCAAAAAAAAATTACCACAACCTAATAACACTACGAGTACATAAACTTAAACCTTAATGTACAACGAATAGAGTCGTAAGTGGTAGACCTTTTGGCTTACTGTACCGCTTGCCATTTAACCATCAATCACAATCTTTACGTCTGTTAAAACAGTATTAAAATGTGAATCACAAGCAGGGTAAGAGCACACTGCCGAGCAATCATTAAGCTCACAACACACGTTCAAGCCTGTGTCTGTGCAAATATTTATACACCGCGGATTCACGTTAACGGACTGAATTGTAATCAGCATTGATTGGGCACGACGACTAATGATTTTACATCACTGTTCATAGTTATGATATAATAAATATTTTAACACATGACATTATAATGTAATTTGCATTAATAGCATTGTTTAATGAAGATATATTTTACCTTTATAAGAAAAAGTTCGGATACTACCCTTATTTATATCCCACAAAATTTTTACTTGGTTGTTTAGGATATAATTCTTTGGAAGTGAGGCGAAATAACAACCTTCTTATGACAGTCTGTCGTTCTCTCCGCGGGGAGTCGGACGTTATCCAATTGGTAGGTAGCGTACTACGGCTCAGCGTCCCGGACGTCCCCCGCGGCCGCGTCCAGTTGTGTGCGCGCGCGCGCCCTCTGCTGGCGGTGCCGGAGGCGCGCACGGTAGCGCGCAGTAGCGCGCCGCTGCCGCGCGCGCTGACTCTGCTCAATACGCTGTTGGCATCGGTGCCTGAATGTGACCTGTTTGCGTGGCGATGGGTAACCGTGTGCCAGGAATGTTTGAGATTTTGTGAGGCGATGGATGATAGGCAATCCTCCGTGTACGCGTAATATATATTTGTATGTGCAATCCTAAAGGTGATTTGTTTATTTGTAAGTTGTTTTTACTGTACATAGTTAAGTATTCTGGTTTCTCGGCGTATTCGTTCGCTGTAAGGTCGTGGAAACTAATTAAATAATAAATAAATAAAAATAAATAAAGAAATATTTTAAATCTGAGGGGTAATAAATAATATTATCAAATATAATACGTCAGAATTAGTGTTGACATTATAGTTAATATTGTGTGTAATTTAGACTATCACAAATACAAACAGACGTAAGTAGTATATTGGAATTAATAACCAGTAGAGGACAGAGGAGGTTTATTCAGTCGTATTCAGAGGCATTGTAAGCTTTGATGTAAAACGATTATATCAGTATGAATTTTCTATGAATATTGAATTTCGATAATGATCAACAAATGTATTGTTCTAATATTCTGTCTGCATGTTAGTTAATTAATGTATCAAAATATTGGTTCGTTTCGACGTAATTTTGTAACCTAATATGAAACAATTAATTCTTTGTTGCAAATCTTTCTCTCATCAGATAGTTTAGAACATGTACCTATCTAAAAATACACCATCCAATCAATCCATTTTTCCAAAAATGTCACGCTATGTATAAAATATTTAATAAAATGCTGTATTAAACAAAACGAATACTATAGAGTTTTTTAATGTCTGCTAACGATGAGATTGCAAGTCAACCGTAACCAAAATCAACAACGGCTACCCCGGAGACGTCAAACAAAGAGTTCATGCTGTCTCCGGGGAAACACTAATACTGTCCCGGACTCAACCCGGGCGAATTTAATAAGACGAAAACGCAAGGAAATGGAGTGATCTTTCTTTAGATAAATTTAGTCCCAAGGCACCCGTGCTCTTGATGAATGTTGTCTAATGCTGACGGTGACGTCCTAGCAATCCTGACTATTATGTCGCATAACTTAGCTGGGAATAGCTGCCCCTTCTCTTCATAAAAGCGACGAACGTACCGAGGAAATTAAATAACTTAACACTAACGAACTGTGTAGTGTAAAAAAATATATATATTTCGATAGCCACTCTACAGACACGTGGGTCTTGTTCCTTTTTGGCCAGGAATTTTAGAGTAAAAGTTTTCTTGGCAATGAAAGTCGGTGGAACTCCGCGCTATTTGGGAATTTGTCACGGCGATCGACCCAGGGCAGGTCGTGCCAGCCCTGGTTCACTTCTCGCCAAAACACTTAAGTTTTATTAAGTAATACTGTATCGTATGAGCCTTATTTTAGAACATAAATTCCTTTGTATTTATTGATCACTTTATTTCGTTAAAACAGTTTTTGTTGCCTTTACGACTAAAATTACGTATTCTACGGTTGTATGAAACTAAATTTGCAATGAGCCGCAACGAAGTAAAGTAACGTGTCACGGAGATGTTCCATACAATTGTAATTTCTCGGTTATTATGAGTTTCCTATTTTTTTTTAGTTAGAAAGTGGTACGAAACAATAGGCGTTATTAATTGTTACACAAGTTAAAACTGTCACATTCCGTTTCTAACCCATTTGTTTTGGAACGTAAAATCGAAGACGCCAGCGAATTTGATGATTTTTTCTCGAGTGTTTTTCTAATACCTCACAATCTTCCACAGATAATACGTAGTAATTTCCTTGTTATGTAGGAATAAAGAATACTTAGCTGTTGAAAAATTTTCTCGTCTCCCATCGTTTGCATTTCGCTGCGTTTTAATTTATTTTTTGTGACATAAATTCTTTTTAGTTATGTCCGACGCGGGTTCATATTTAACAGCGAACATGCGGAGTTATATTTCAAATTAGTCATAAATATGTCTCATGTTCTTTAATGAATAATTTGAGATATTCATTAAAGGACATGAAAATATTGATAATAAGTACAGTAGGATATATACAAGCGTTTTGGCATCTGATTTTATTTTATCTGCAATACTTTTTCAACTAAAATGATGGACACAGACTGTAGAATATATACAACACACAGGCCAGCAGTACGATCAGCTTCTCGAATTATGCGATGTAAAAAGTCACCACGATGTCAACATACTTATTTAAAACCATAACCTATTAGCGTTAAGCGATTTTGTTTCCGCAACACAAATCACGTACAATCACGCTGGTATAATTAGTAAAATATTTCTCTGGCAACTAATTTCTGTTCCACATGAGGCACAGTCTCGGTACAGAATGTAGGCAATTATATAAACGACAATCAACGGTACAAAGACGTCAGGAGGAAAGTCGAGTAACGTAATTATACAGATATGCCACGTTAACACGCCTAATTCGTGACGAGTGGACACGGCTGCTCAAACGCCGCGGTTGAAACGCTTGGAATTAAAATTAAAAGTATAGAATCGTGGATTACGCTTATTTATGTGGTGTAACACACATTTGGCTTTGCACCGACGCAAAAGTGAATATGTCGAAAACGCTTTCCAAAATATTAAATAAATAAATTGTCTGGTTATATCAGGATGTGGTCGATGTAGATATCATTTTAAATAATATAATTAAGAAACCAACAATGTTTAACTTCTTCAATTATTTATTACAAATAACTAATTACTTTCTTTGTAGACAAAAAGAACTAAGTATGTATTTTTCCTATAGGCAGGTATGTCGTTATGATTCATTAGAAGACTTCTACATACAGACAAAAGCGGTCGTTTGAAACGCTTGTCTGTATTACCCGTACCATGTCTCGCTAGGGCAATAAGCATTAATGTAATTTGTGCAAATATGAAAACGGCAGAATTTGCCCTTATTAGTTCAGCATCACAGTTGGGCGGGGATGGCTGCTACGCTTAATACTAATTATATTTTACGCAATCCATACATACATAGAAGAAAGGAGTTTTACTCGATGATAATTGAATCTAACATGGGAATGGAATTATATTACATTATAATTGCCTTGATAAAGTTTCTCTCAGTTTTATCTTTTATTCTTTTTTAATTAATGTTTAATCAAAACCCTCACTGCTTTCCACGCGCGGAAATGAATTTCCATAAAATATTTATTTACTACGCACTTGGCGCTTGCCTTCCTGTCCTGTTGACTCTTAGAAAGTCATAATCAGCCCTATTGTACCTGCAGATAGATAACCATACGTTTTCACTAAAAGGTAGTAGTAACTTTTTAACAGTTTCCAGCTTTCATCCACGCCTATAAAAATAAAAATATGCCCAAATGCACCTGATCCCAAAAAAATACTTTATTGAGAATTTACACGTCGCGTAAAATTTAACAAGATTAAAAACCGCTAAGTCTAAACTAAGCGGATTTGGAGACAAAATTTATGATTGTTTACGTCGGACCAGCGGGCGGGGCGCTAAAAATGGTTAAGTTTGAGCAGGCAAATGCGAGAGGCCGCGTAAGCGTCCATTTGGATATGACATTTACATCTCGAAGTGTATATAGTGCGGTTTGAGAAGACCGCAGTCGTCGTCAGATACCGTAGCGATTTAATGAAACTATATTATAGTTTAGTTTAACTATATTATAGTGCTTTAGTTATTAACTAAAGCAGCGCTGTGTGCCTTCACAATGTTACGGCTATGGCTACTACTTAATACGCTACTAGTATTACTAGTATTAGTATCTACCCATTTTACTTTAATAGTCGATCTAATGCTGTTTATCAACGTCGAGGTAAAATTGTGAAGCTTGAACAAAAATATTTTTAGGTATTTATTGTTGTTTTACAAAGGGGAAAGCCGGTTGAGAATTAGAGGGCGTTAGAAAATAAAATTTCGTGGTGCTTCGGAGATACCGGGGTTCTATTCACGTTTAATCTTTCAAAGAAGGCCACTGATCCGATCTCGCACATCTGTTCGTTTTCATTTCAGACGCAGACTGACAATAAGCAAGATTTAAAAGAGCGGTGAAAAATTCCTTTGAAAGAAATAACCGTTTTCGTAAATATTTCTAAGTATATTCCCGTATTTTTGAAGGTACCTAATTATTATGACCCGTGTCAAAAAAAAACAAGTTTTGAATACAGGGTAAGCAATTTTGATGGTTTAAGAGATAAGATAAGATTAGATAAGATATTATTTATTGTCAAAACTGTGTACATCGTGTCATAAAATAATAATAGAAATTAGACTATATTAAACAATTAGAAGTTTGTGAAACAATGTTGAAAGCTAACGGTTATTAGGTACTTCATATTTAAATTCTTAATTTTATACTCTAATCGTGAATTATCACATTCATTCATTACCTTTAGAATATTAGTTAGTATAATTGAATTATTTGTAATTATAATTAAAAATTTAATTTAATATTTACTGTAAAATAACTGACGATCACAATGTGAATTCCTAAAATTGATTCTAAGTTTTAATTGTAATAGTGTTATTTGAAATTATATATATTGTGAGATAAATAACGCATATCATATCATATCATCATATTAGCAAAACACTGTTATATCGTGGAGTTTTGATAGTATATTCTCTCTCTCACATTTGAATGAAACATACGTACCTACATGTGTCTGAAAAAGCAAAATGTTAGATAGGATACGGTCTTATAACCTAATTTGCTGCGTATTCTGAGCTTTAATATTATTTCGTCACTATTTAGGCTTCTTCCTCCTAATATCATCTCATTTCATTCAAAATTCCTTTTGTACAGCCTCACCGCCAGCAGCACTCTATACCACACTGGCCTTATAACTGTCATCCAGATTTAATATCACATCTTCCATTTTGTACGGGTTCTGCCGAGTGGCAATTTCCTTCCTTAAATTATATTTCGACGAGTACCTACGCGTGAACTAAATACGTGTGCGACCCGAAAGACAAATTTTATTTATATTTTCTCTCTGCCACAGATCCCAGCGATGTTCTCTTTTACGACAGGCTTTTATATTGATGGTTTTATCTTTTCGTGTTTTTTGCCAGCTCATATAAAACTGTGTGAAGTAAGTATAAAAGTGTGATGGAAAATTTACATCGATAAATAGAAAATAGAAAATGTATGATAACGATAGAAAACATCCCAGTAGGTACATCTTTAGCACAACTTGCTGCTTAGCGTCTCCTGTCTCACTCGTACCGTGCAAATTAGAAAATGAAGGGTAGATCTTTCTCGAATCGCGTCGGTCGCGGCGTGGCGTCAGTTGTGCTAGCCTCGCAGATACGGAAACTACTTTGTAAGAGATTTTATAGTTCTACAAAGTAAATTATCGTGAGTTTCTGCTGTAGCCTGCATCCACTCCACTTTGATCGAACTTTCCGAAGATGTCCATAGTTAGTAAGGATGACTATTACTCACAAGTGGGTTATACTGCGTTCTTTATTGGTTAGATCTTGTTGGAATCTTCTTTATTTTTTATTGTTGAGATGACTTTGTATTGACGCAGCTTATAATTAGGGACATATACAAAGAGATGAGATATGCATCTCATTTACAAGATGCGTTTATTTTTGCAATATGGATGCATACTCGTATTTTGAAAGAGTAAAAACTATATCCCAATAGATGTTTCTCAGTGCCGACCGACTGTAACGGACAAATAATGCCGGCGAGGCGGCAAAAAGTGCAAAAACTTCTCATTGTAAGTTTGCACGTGATGAGCTGTTTAGTGTAATGGTAATTTGACGTAATGGAGGTTCCTTGAACGAGATAGCGTCGAAGTTAAATGTTCGCCCATCAGCCGGCGATCGTGATCGCTGTACGTAACAAATCAACCTCGCAGCGGAGAGCCTCATATTACTCAATGACGGAACATTCGGCAGGGACGCATAACGTACGTTCGATGCAGTGCTGTTTAATATTTACGCCTCAATATCGGAGTAGTCTGTCAATGAGACGGAACTGGCAGTTACCCACGCCCATGAAGGTCGCATTAGTCATATTTAATGAAACATGCTTGACAGCTACAACGGAAATACAAACTGATATTATCTAGGACTTCTAAATTACATTGTTACAAAAGATTATCGATGGACGTTCTATACACAGCTCGCCTTTGTAATTGACCCATATACCTAAAGCACGAACAGAAAATTGAAGCATTTTTGACAAAGCGTAATAAGAGGGTGTAGTTGGGTAAAATTCTTTAATAATAAATTCCTTTTAAGAAAAGCCTTAAATGTCAGGAGGAGCAGAAGGCAGCGCGGACGCATTTTCTTAATATATAAACCGCCCACGAGGGTACGGTCGCGACCCGCGCCGCGACCATGTTAAGATTGTTAGGCGAGATGGCTACTAAATTTCCAACTAAATTACACATCGGACATGTCACGTGAACGAAGGTGAACTCGAGCGTCGACTATCGGAGTGTCCCGGAGGATAGTGAACTTGGCTCGGCCATTCTTATTCAAATAAGTGCGGGCAAGCGATTTACTCAAGGGAGTCATGCGCGGCGCTTCAGATAGAAGGAAACTCCCGAACAGTTCCTACAACCTGAATAAAATATCAATGTGAAATGCTTTCATGGAAGCTGGAGCTGTAACAACGCCGTGGAATAAAAACAAATTGTGTTATTAGAGCTTCCATTATAATCCGTATTAAATTATCCCCACAGGACAGCGAGGCACGATTCTTCTCATTGACCGTAGGAAATCACGCAATACTCCACACGAATACCACGAACAAACAGATATAGCGTAACGACGAAAATTTACATTAGGCCGGTTTAATGTCGCGAAGCAATCTCATTCTAGGGAGGAAACAGGGTAAAGCTCGACCAGTATACTTGCGCCTATGAAATTGTGCTACGTCTAGGCAGTTTTGTGGGGATGAAGTATGGCCCGGAGACCACAGGGGTTGGTCGCGATACATCAGTTACGATGCGTCGGGTGATATCGCAGCAAGACAAATGCGAGCCGCATCGCGCTTGTGTATAACCTTCACTTTCTTATTTCCCTAAGCGGCGGTTAATGGAAAGGTGAACAAGAAAACTTTGAACGCTTATAGCTATTATTTACTCCAGCTATTGACCACCTGTGTTTGACCTTGTCATACATCAACTGCCGTCCGATGTGGCAACTTTTTATTCTCGTAGTAATTAATATCCCCGTCGCAATAATTTAGAAACGCATTTCAGTTGGATATTTTTTAGTTTTGACATACCTAAATAACGATGATAAATGAGTATTCCATAAGTATCGATTCTGACCTTGAAGGAGGAGAACAAGCTTTTAGTGGCAGAGAGGAAGATTCTTAGAGAGAAGATGGTAGTCTGAGAGTGAGGAGGAATGAGGAAGTGGAAGCACTGGTTGGCGAGCCCACCATCAACGGGGAGAGCGAATCTGCTCTATTACGCTGGCTCGGCCACGTCGAGAGAATGGGGAAGGATCGTGCCGCCAAAAGAGTGTACATAGAATCCCCAAATGGTCGACGCCCAGTCGGCCGACCAAGATATCGCTGGATTGTCGAAGTCTAGAAAGACCTGTGCCAAATTCAAAATGCCGATCATGATTGGCGGCACGCTACCCAGGACAGAGCACAGTGGCGTGTCTTAGTGTCGGAGGCCAAGATCCACTTCGGGTCGCTGAGCCAGCGTAGTAAGTAAGTAATGTAAGTATCGATAAACCATTTTTATAATGTTTGACGGCTAAACTAATCTCACTAGGCTATACCGCGTAGAGCGTACCATGCCTTCGAAGCTGACAGTCTCGGTTTAAAATCCCGGTAAGTCTTGGAAGTTTTCTTAGTATTGAAGTACCTATACATGTCCATGTAATACAGTTTATATGTCGTTGAACAGTAGGTAGGTGTCTACAACAAAAGCCTTGTTGATACTACTATGGGGACAGTTTGATTCATGTAAGATTGTCCTGATCCTAATATTTACTTGTTATAATTATTACAGTAGATATTCCGACAGGTGTATTTCCAGGGGTAGATACATGCATGCAGTTGCCACATGACAGTCAACGATACACAGCTAGATAAAATAATGAAAGACACTTTATTATGAATCAGTAGGTATGTTTTCTGTGTAGAAAATATTTCTTATATTTTGCGCCAAATATCTATCGTATTTGGGTTCCAACGAAATGAGAACATTTAAAGCTGTGTCTTAGCTTGCCGACCCAATTACTTAAGTCAATATAAACACAGTTGCCTCGGTAACACTTAAATTTCCCCGAGGCTTATCAGAGCCTTGAAAGGACTTCTTTATGCAGCAGAATCCGTTTATTCCTCTAAAATAGAGGTCACAAAAATTACTGCTTACTTTGAAACGTCCTAATCTTTCTTGGACGCCCGGCAAAGTGGCGACGAAGTAAAAATGTTACAGGGTGGAAAATTTGCAGGAGTCACGTACTTTGTTGTAATAATTTAAATGGGCACGTGTTTAGGTTTGCTGTCCGCGTCGTCGCGGGGTGTCGCATCCTTAATTATTACTTTGACATTTGCAGCTCCAGAAAAATGGCCCCCGTAATAAATCTGGCAGGCTTTATTAAAAAAAAAACATAATTTTATTAATATCACTTTTACATTTTCTGCGCCAGGCAAAACTATGTATAAATGGAAATCAAGACAATATATTAGTAGTAACTAAGTTTCCCCAAGTCTACCTAACTTGTCTTACTCTATTTATCACCCAGCACCAATACATAAGAATAGCTATTTATGTTTTTAACACACTTTGTTATGCAAGTTAAAATGGTCGCTCTAAATAACGCCAAAAAATTCTAATGTATATATTTTGTTCCTTCTTCATGATTATACAACAATCTCACGCGACGTCATTAAATATAATGATAGGTAGGTAACTAATTAGGCTGACTTTGACCTTTACATTTAAGCAGCCGCTTAATATGCACTCCGACTGCTTATTATACAACAGGGCTTGTTGATTGAGAGTGGTACAAACTAACGTTCGTATTACAGACTTCTGCCATAAGTTGCAATAGGTATCCAAAGTTTATAAATAAAGTTAAAATTGGCTTCCGTAGAAAGTGGTAGAAATTTTCATAGATTGTGACATCTTTTTTATCACATTTAATATTTTTAAGCCTATACAGCGAGGGTAACTATATTTTTTAAGAATCTCCGGGGTGCTAACAACTTTGGCGAAGATGCGTCTACCACCACCGACTACCCCTGGCCTTGACAATGTAGGTACTATCACACGCGCACACTGCGGACCGACGAAAGGATAGCGGAACTGGAAGAAGGGCTGAGCAGGTTGCGCTGGGATGTCATGTGTTATCTGAAGTCCGAAGAAAGGAGGACGACACGATAACCCTTAAATCAAGGAGGTGTCGGGTCCGTCTTTTTCATTCTGATAAAACAAAAGTCATAAACAAATGTTTATCATTAGGTTTCATAGATTTGCGAAAAATCTGGTCTATAAACCAGATTGACTGTGCCAGTATTAACGTATTTGGTGGAACAAATACATCATTAGCATGGAACAATCCCGCACAGTATCACCGATACAGCTAGCCTGATGAAATCATAATACCGAGAAGATTTCAGCCGAGAACATTACGGCAATAAAACGAGGCTTCCAACTTACGTTGCGAAGTAATTACCTAATTTTATACCGTTATAATTAATTTAAATTTACGAGAGCCGTATTTTAATTTATTTAGTACTTTGTAACATGGAATAGCTTGGTACAGGATTTTTTTTTTAAAGTTGTCTTTCCGCCGTAATGCTAAACAAGCAGTTTAAGCAAAAGTAAGAAAGTAAACAAGATAAATAGGCATGATTCCTACGGATTTATCTACGGGAAAGACTTCAAAACCACGGACACATAAGTCTGACGTCTCTGTTGTCTATTTGTACTAATTGTTGTATGGAAAATTAAGTAAATTACTATTCTGGTCGTGAAATACTACGTTTAGGTCCATAGTTGTTACAAAATTTTGTTCCTTTAAAAGCGTAGGTAGCTTTCTATAGGTGGCTTTAAATTTACTCTTGGACAGTAAAAATGTATTTTTTCCCGTTCATCTTTTTACGATTTTTATTTTTATTTATTACAATAATTTGATGGTTTACTTTTAGCAATACTCTTCGTTATCAATTTTAACATGAGAATGGCTACTTTATTAGTACCTGTATATCAACTTTAAATGTAAAAATGTACGTAGACGTCATAAAACCACAATAAATCGACGCATGTTGATTAACACGTATATTATTGTAAAAGTTGGATCTTTTGAAATAAACCGAATATCCGCTTTGACAAATGGAATGCGATAAAAATTCAAATTGTTGGATAAAAGCGTTAGAGAAATCGGATGGAATGTTCATTTTAGTCGCTAATACTTGTTGACCGTGTGACCTTGACATTCTATAGGCAGGTGTAACATATATTGGTTTGGCTGTTTTTATAGCTCTTGTATTTTCACCTTAAGACCGGGGTCGCCGCAAGCATCCGCCTAGCGCTGATGGCTCGACTCGCAATGGTCACTTTCTAACTTCTTATTGCGTAGAAGTTAATCTAGATTTTAATATTAGAAGTGCTATTACGGCGAAACTAGTATTTTCATTTTATAACTCCGCTCTTGTAGTTTAATTTAAGAAAGTTATAACATAAAGTTTACTAGGTACTTAATTATGGAGATGTTTCAAGAGTTATATAAGCGTTACGCGATGAACTCCTAATTAGTTACTCAAATTCTGACACATTTTGATCAAAACTTAGTCATGTCTTGGTCATGTCTTAAGTCATAATTTTAGTTTTTAATCTATTTTATTTAGTTATTTTTTTAACACAGTGCCGTAAAATCATTGCTTCTTCTTTTCCACTTAAAATACGCCGGATACGTTTTTTTATAATTTCAATGTTTAATAAAATTATTCTCAGTTAAGTACTCACCTTATAAATTCCATCGACAAGTTTCGTCAGTTCTTCGGTCTCCATGGTGGTCGATTTTCAGAACCAATCACGTGAACAGTCGCCAATTACACGGGAAACATTGGGATAACAACAATGTTGACAGAAATGTCGACTTTGCCACTACTAACACTGAATTCACATTTCATCACTGTCCAACTTTAACTAATATCGCGAATTGCAATCACTCAAACACTTTCGAAGACATCTGAAACAACAAAAAAACGTGTTTAATTTTTTATAACACTGGCCACAACTTTACCTTTTGAAAAAGGAATAAAATATGAATAAAAAGACAATTTTTACATAATATATCGACCTGTTATTCGAGATGAATATCAGCAAGAGGATTTCCGTGAGGCGTCCGCCCGGAGAGCGGCGCGCGAGCAGACTTGATCGCACCTCCACTCGACTCTCAAATAAGTATCTCGAGTGTCGATGGTTAGAAAGAAATACAAAGTAAATGGACCGGTGCCATATTATGGACCTGTTGATGTCTAAACCGCTGCCTCTCGAGCTTCTACTTGGCTGTTTACGTAAGATGAAATACCGAGTTGTCATTTTCAAACAGCCGCAGGTCTTTGGCACCCATATTTATTTATAAAAGGTTATAGTTCTTTAGTACTAATGATTAGTATCATATTTATTGATAGGCTTTTCATATTTTCAAAGAATTTCAAATGTCATTTCCAGTTGAAAGTCGAGTTGCAGAAATCAAAGTTTGTTAATGAATCAGTGTATTCATAGTTCCACGGAATTAAAGCTTACCCATTACAATTGTTGGTTAAGCTTTTAGTGAGTGAACAGGCCTCCGGGCCACGGTCGCAATAGCGAATAATTTTAAATATATATGCAATTTGCGTGGCAGGTGTTACCTACGCCCCTGTAGTAGGAGCAGAATAGGCGTAACAATAAGTCACTTTCGTTTTCATGGCCGCGCGGCGGCGCCTACGCCGACTCCCTATCCGGTTCCGCTCGAGGCGTTATCTAAACTTCTATTTTTAAATTACCAAACGGTGCCGAAAACTTTCGCTTTCCCATTCACTCAAAATTGTCAAAATCAGACGGAAATGGAATAGGCAATAAATTAGCAACGTGAACAGCCATTTGCATAATTACACAAGAGCTTTATGCACTTGCCGGCTAATAGTATGCGTCGGCTCGTCCTGCGTTAATATCTCTACAGGCCTACACCGGCCGCGCTGGGTTTGTCAGCTGCTTTCTAAAGCGGCAATCCGCCAAAGTTTGCGGCTGCGAAGGAAAGTATTTTCCCAATTGTTGGAACGAGCGAGCTAAACCGCCGTCGGTATAAAGGTCTGGAACTATCGCGAAGTTTTTTCTCGCGTCACATGCCGGGGAAAAATATGAAACACAATTTCTGAGAGGATCCGTAACTTCATTCTGAACAAGAGAGATTTGCGCCCCGCGCACGCCCCGTCCACCCTTGCATATGCACCCATCCGGGAGAAGCTGAGCGCGGGTTTTCTACTTTTCTCCTTTTTCCCGTATCCCTGAGGCACGGAAACAAGTGTGCGACGGCTGCTTATTTCAGTTTCAACTTGTTTAGCTTAGATTGAACTAGTTCGATACGGATTTGGGAGTTGAAAGCCTCGTAAATAACCACATTCGAGAGTCTAGTACAAAGTGGAAATCAGGGATAGATAACGTGAAAGCCGGTGTACATTTCAGGTCTGCTTTAAACTGGGTACAATGGCTCAGTGAAGTTTATAGTATTATTTTCGTAATGCATAAGCATTTTGTCTGGCGGCGCCATTTTAATTTTGTGAGTTGAATTTCGTATGTAAAACAAACAAAAATAGTTTAAAATAATGTTCGCGAGCCAAGTCGAGAAATGACATTAAAATAATAGGCCGAAGCAGGAGTTAGCTACACGCTACACCCGCCGAGCGGCGCACTGTTTCGCTGACGAACCTTGTTATCCTGCATACGAGACTGCACATTGTGGCTGAATATTCATATTCATATTCTTGCTTTATCCGGGCTTACTCCACAAATACACTCGATTTGTATAGGAGATTTGAAATTTCGCTCTTCAAGGGCAAAATTCGAGGTATGGTTAAAAAAAAAAAAATTTAGGACTACACACGGTGTTATGGATACAAGTACAAGATCACTACGTATTTAACAACCCACAGCTCTACATATGCAGGTATCATAATGTCATGTTATTATGACGTCACACGACAACGGCATCATCCGTGATATCAACCTGCAGCCGTAATCATTCATCTGTCGCGCTGACTTCAGTAATGAGATTGTCATTCACTCCAGGGAAATTTGTCATGACGTTGGATATACTTGATAGCTGCAGCAATTCCATAACTGCTTTTCAATCATTCAGCCAGCAGCCGGGAGTGTTTGCCAATTTTTAATGGACCTCAACGGAAATGTGGTAAAATACAGGTTTTACTAAAGTTTGTTCAATATGATATAGAAAACCGAACCTGTCTTACTAGTCTTTAACATTTTAGTAGTCTCAAATATTCAAAGCCAGTAAGGCGATCCAATATTTCAAATAAGCGTATACTAAAATCAATTTTATATTGTACTATGAATGAAAAAAATCTGTATTCTATCTATACATTTAGTATGCCACTCGCAATTGGAAAAAATCCTATGTATTTTGATGTTAGCTAAACACTTCCTTTCACAACTTTCATAACGTGCCTACATGTGTCTCGTACAAGGTGTCGAGACGTGGAATTGTACATGACTTAAATAGGATTATTAGAGCCAAATCGTGTTTCACGAGACGTGACAGACATTGCCCATTGATCGACGGTTCGAGCGGATTATGGTCGACTATGCGACTACGCGCGACTATCCGTGCATGCACTTGACAACAAAATTGGATACTCACATCCCAGCATTCATTTTCACTATAGAACCAGGCATATGAAGGTGAAATTCGTGTTCGCGTCAGCTCCAAAATAGGAAGTTTCATTAATTTATTGATAGATTTCGCACCAGTGCGCCACGCGTGTAGACTTAAATATTTTATTACACGCTTGCATCGAGCGATGTGAATCACGATACTTAATACACTTTACACATAAGAATAGGCTACAAAATGGAGAGATTCATCTTGCGACCTACAAACTTTCAACATTTCACAAACAGACGTTTTCAAGTAACCTAAAACCACGAAACCGAGCGACATGAAGCATTTCGTCGCTACGAATTGGCAAGTCAAAAGTACCTACGTCGCATTATAGTACGGTTTTGTTCACTTTGCTAATAGGGTCCTTTTGTACCATCCATGTCGGTGGCTGTGGGTAATCTACTTGACTTCTTTGAGACCATTATTACCACGACAATAACGTTCTACACAATGTAGCAATGCTATACCGCACTTTCAATAGAATTCCAATTTTAAAAGCAGAATCACGGCGAGGGTTTTTGTGTTCACCTTTAATTATCGCTGTAGAAGAATTGCCTACACGTAATTAAAATATCCGACAGCTTTCCCGTTAACTCGTCTTACGTGTTAGTACATTTATAAGCATTGCACTAACTTCACAGATAAAATATGAACATTATTCGAAGTTCTTAGCTATCCATTAGTGTCTTAGGTATCAGGTTTGCACCTTATTAATGTAGGTACTGTATGTAACATATTCCAAATATTCTACAGCAAATAATTTTTGTTTGATTCAGGCTGGATTGTTTTTAAATATCAGATCATAATTGTAAGTGAAGATACCTCCACTTACAATTATGATGATAGTAAATAAATAGTAATACAAAATTAGACATGGCGTTTATTTTACCAGTTTATCAGTGTAATTTTACAATTAAAAATGCTCACTAAAATATTATAATTGCGAGCCACACTGACTTTTACAGTATATCGAACGCCTCAATAAGACTTCCAAGTGCTTCCAAGCCACAATTGTCCCCAGTAAGTGCTGGCGACAATCTGCTTTACGATACGATGTCAAACCTACTAGCAATAGCTGTATGGCTAAGCGTAGTTTAGACACGAAACTCGTACAGTTTGGCATCACGCCCCTCCTCGATGTGATGCGATTGCTCAATTGGCGAGAAATTGCGACGGGACTAAGCTCGTGGAAAATTGGCGATATCGTTAATATTCACCCGAAACCGGCGGTTCACGTGGGGACTACAAATAACGAGCAGACAGCCCCCATAGATTTATGCTGCGTCGTTTTAAGTGATATATTGCCTTCCGCCGATCTTCAAGTTTCTCAAGTGTCTTCTTACCATTTCAATCCGAGTATCACTCAAAGCCGAAAGATTATCCGTCGGGTCTCTTGTTATGAATGGATATTCCAATTCTTACACCGATGGCAATATTTGCGGTTAAGTAAGGACGGTAATAAACCGAGGACGATATGAAATCGGTTTCAACACTCGTTGTCTAAATGAAATACGGCGAATGTGCCCGGGGTCCATAAAAATAACATAAAATATATGGTATCTTGACAAGCGGGAGGCTCAGGTAAGTCTAAGTAACTTTCGGGGGGCGTTAAGCCAAGCCGTTCACCTAAGGAAATTGGTGACAAAAATATTCCGGTCATGTTCCTAGCCCCTTGTTAGCGAACCCGAGAATACAAGAAAACTCCCCTTCTGACATGGCGTTTTGGGCCGCACCGTTCTTCTCCACTAAGTTTTTACGATACCCGCTAAAATTGCTGAACACTTAAATTTTACGCCGACAGATATATGCAGCCGTGCGTGGTTTGTTTTATCGTCATGTCAATACAATACAACATTTTCCTTGCGATCTGAGACCTTCCTTTTATGTGTTTCGGAGATACCTTTTCCTACACTAGCAGCTTGTAAATAACTTACTACCTTTGTTAAAGTGATTCACCTCCACGCCATGATTTTATCTAGTCGTAGGCTCAGGGACTTTAATCGATGAGCCATTTAGAGCTCACTTTATATTGGACACCTCAAAACTTAACTATTATAAACCAAAATTAGTTGACACCTAAATGGCTGAACAATTAAACCCGTGACCGTACAAAATAATATTAAAAGCGTAATGACTGAACGCTATTTTTAAGGCTTCATTCACTTAGTTATGAATGGCTGATCTAATTATACGTCCCTAACTATACGATAGTTTTTATGGTTATATTTTACGGCCCATATGGCCCAAAACGTCATGTAAAACATATCCATAAAACTATTTAAATGTAACTATTTATATGGAGAAATGGCAGTTAAATTGTTTTAACGCGCGTTCTTGTTTTTAAAATGTTATAAACCTTGATAAAAGTAAAGCTTATAATTATTGTGTTCACTGTTTACATTAACCATTTCACTTGTAGATATAGTGTTGTCAATATAGTATAATATTGTATTTTATTGTAAATACAAGAAAATAAAAACCTGCTAAATAGAAGAAAACAAAACTAAACTTCAACGCAAACGCTTACATTAAGAGAAAACAAAAGTTATCTCTAACGCGCGATGAGTTACGTTACGATTTACGTAACATCAGTATCAAGCAAACTTCGCAACTTGAAGAAAAGTTGATACGTTAGATCCGAAACGTTTCTTAAAATGTTTTTCCTTATTACTGGGCCTTCCGACCCTTAAACAGTGTCTAACGACTCATGTGTTGTGACAGAAATCGTACTTAAAAGTTACTATTCGTTATAAACTTCACGTTCTTTTAAGAGTAACCTTAAAGTCAAACATGAATCGGTAAATTGAAGCGACAAGCGAGATGAAACGTTTACTACCTGCGGGATAACTAGTAACTTGATTTTTGATCGGAGATAGACATATTTCGTCTATCCTTTTAATATTATAAATGCGAAAGTTTCGATGTTGGTTGCTGAATCACGCAAAAACGGCTGAACTGATTAAGATTAGTTTCGATATACAAATAGAGTATAAGCCTGGATGGACCTAACATATTTAAAATACTTTTTATCTCAGTAAAAGTCCAGCAAAAGGAAGTCAACGTGAACGAAGTTGCGGGCAAAACCTAGGTAACTTATCAAAATATTTGCGGACAATATTACACAATATCGACCTAGTGCCAAACTAAGCGAAGCTTGTACTATGGGTACGAGACTACGATAAACATACTCGTATTGAGATTGATAAATAAATACTTAACTATATAGAGAGAGAACATCCATGACTCAGGAACTATTCGTGGTCATCACACAAATAAATGCCCTTACCGGGATTCGAACCTAGGACCTCTTGCTTCCTAGGCAGAGTCACTACCAGCTAGGCTAAAGCAACCAACTAAAACTCATTAAATTTATAAGCTTGAACCACTTAGTTTCGCAGCAAAGGTAGCAAATTATAAATTGAAAATAGGTGACAAAAATATGCGATGGTAATAGTATTTTTTATTTGTAATGCAAATCAGGTATTTATCTTTTTTGCCTTTGCTGATTTTTGCCGCAAGATATGTAAGATACAAAATTAAAATAAAGTTATTATTGTTATGTTTATGCTATATAACAACAAGCACGCTGAGCATTGGTCGCGGTGTCACCCATTTATAACACTTAGCTGATCTCAAGGCGTGCTTATTCATTAAGCAATTCCAATAAATTGCCTCATTATTAGGCGGAACCTAGAAAAACGCCGTCTATTAGCCGACCAGTTAAACACAACGTTTATAATCATTAAGGGCCCTTCCGACACGTAACCGGTAATCATATTCCAAGCAGGCATCGTATAAATCATGACAGGATAACCGGGAGCAAAAAACAACGTGACCGGTAACGCGTCGCCTTAACCACTGTTTATTGTAGGTTTTACATTCAGTTTATTGCCGCCTGTATCAGTAGATAACGGGTTATTTAGTTGCAGTGGGGTTTTATGTTAGTTATACACGCTAATCTGCTGCTAAAAGGTAACAATTCATAAAGTTGCAATTTCAACTCTTAACGGGCAACACTGGACAAAACTCTAGTTGATATTCACCTCAGTGTTGCCAGTTTAGACTTTTGAATAGTGATTCGTAGCTTCGGAAAAGGGCTCCGCTGATAAAAATTGGAAAACCCACAAATGCTATTAAGATTTTAATATCATTTTACATTAAACATATGTGTACAACACTAGATTTTCCTGACGATTTTTTATAACAATACTTCTTTTCGGCTTTTAATGTGTTCCATGTGGGGATGTTTTTTCAACAGGTGACGAATAACCTACACTTTGCAATGTATTTTATATTTACCCATCAAAAACTATATAACTTTCTTAACGAAACGAGTTTGCACTAAAACTTTCAAGTTAATTCGACATAAGTTTTCCGTAAACTCATCCAAGTTCTCCCAAGTTGGATCAGCCACTGGCACAGTAATTTAGATCTCCACATAAGTCTGATGTACCCTGACAAGGACACGGCACAACCTTACTCCTCAATCAAATATGATCGATGCGGTTGGAATGCACAACAGAAACCAACAGTGAACTGACATGGGTAATGGACGCATTGCATGTTTGCTGGCATTAGCCCTCAGTCCACTGGCCAACGATTTAGAAGCGATAATCTGGCGATTTTAAAACGCGTTAACTTGATTAAGATTTTGGATTAGAGTAGTTGTGGTAGTTTGTATTTTTTATGAAAAGTTGCTTTAATGCCACTGTTCATACGGCATAACCATTAACCGTTTCTGTCAAGTTCGAACCCAGCTTAGTAAAATAACAAAACGTTACATATTGATTTGCTAGCCCAATAAAACTTTGAAACCTAAATTCCTTTCCTACAAATATCATGAATACCAAAATTTGGTAGTGTTTTTAACTCTTTCCCGAATAAGTTTGTCAGTTTTCTATATAATTTACTTCAAAAACAAAGTTTTAACCGACTTCAATTTAGTACTCCGCCAAGCCACGAGAATATTTCCACATTTTTTTACAATTTACCACATGAAACTGATTTCCGATAGCAAATGCGTTGATTACTATAGAAAAAAATCGAATCGCTGTATGTGGGCCGATAATATTTAAGGACTTCCGTCGATTCCCAAGATCATCACCAATGGCACTTCATTAGTTCCAATTTCAACGGAATCATATCAGAACCTGTGACGTACTTTTGCACTTTTAAGTACATAAGTGAGGAATTCCAGAAGTCATCTGTGGTCTTCACCATCAATTCCTCGCCAGTACAAACAAAAAAAAATCGAATCGGCTCATCAATGACGGAGTTCCGAGGTAACAAACATAGAAAAAAAAACATAAAAAAATACAACTGAATTGAGAACCTCCTCCTTTTGTTTGAAGTCGGTTAAAAAACCATGCCCGACGGATTTATTAAGAGATTATTTAATGTTTGTACATATAGCACATACGGGTATAATTGAGCGCGTATAGAGTGGCGTTCGGAAATTAGTCATTCATTTTTGTGTCTACTGTTTAGCAAGTGAGCAAGGTATAGATGTACGTTATTATTATATATTTTGCAATTTCTCCCAAGCACATTTTCCCATTTAGGCGCGAGATGATAGACGCCTCAGGGGTCGTAAAATTTAAAATATGTGTCGTGTCATCATAGAACGTTATACGTTATACTAAGAAGTAGACGTTGAAAAGTGGCCTATTAGCTGTTGGCACACTTTGCTTGTTTTCACATTTAGAAGCTGATTGCTAAACATATATCATACCAGAGCATAAACATGAGTACCTCAGATGGTTACGCCAACTCGTAAAAATGCCTCGCGGTATGTCTAATAGCCACGAATTACCATTTTAAGTGGAACCCTTTGACGGTATTAATTCAGTAGACGTCCAGGCCGGCATTCTTCAAATCTGTACGAAGACCGCGTAAAGCCTAGAGGGTCGCATTCTTGCCTACTTTATATTTCATGCAGTGCAGGTGGCGGCCCTCGGCCTTCACCTTGTCTACTTTCGCCACCTCGGGACTTAAACCGCTTACTGAAAATAAACTTTGTTCAACGCCCACGCTGGAATGTCAGAGATTTCATAGTATTTAGCTGTCATTGCTCTGAACTCGGGCGTTATTTTACCGTAGCCGTAAATGGGTGGAAATGAAAATCTACTCCGAAACATTACGGAATTATGGGACCTCACCATTTCGCTAAGTACGCTATGCTGCGCTGAAATACAGCTGCAGGATTCCACTGAAATTAAACGTTTTGTGCAACGGTTTTGATTCTAACCAGTCCTTGTTGTACAAACTTTATTTTAATATATGGAATAATTTTAGAGTGTATTCAGCGAAATACCTAAGTTCTCTGAGGATACATTTTGGTGTTAAATAAAAACTGGTAGAATTAAATACTTATTTGCAACTATCTTTATTACCTACAATTTATTATAATGAAAACTAGGTACCTACTTTACGCTCTTAACACCCCAAATGTTGTAAATTACAGTAAAAGCTGATTTCCGCACTCGCGGAAAGTTGCCGGATTGTTTGTTATATAGAATATTGGAAACATTAAATACCCTGACTCAAGAGGTATTATAAAGGTGCTCAGCACTGTGCACAATGACAGTTAATACGGTGGAAACATCGCTTTGCCACCACGTTTATTTGTTGGTATTCAAATAATTGCCTAATTCAAAAGGGTTCCCCTTTAAAGGGTTACATTTTAATCGTGTACTTGAACAGCTATGGGGTAACGTGACTCAATATTCCAGTAAAATTTAATCCCGCCCGAAAACGGGAATAAACTTTCTGTAATTCATTACTTAGTTTTAATTAAGTCAACACAAAATTTCGTCCGCGCGGTTTCAATACTTATTATTTTAGTCAGAATCATGTAATAATTGTCGATTAACTTTATAAGTACCCAAAGCAAAATTTATTAGTTCATTCATAATATTAATAACAAGTAAATTATATCAATATTTTCATTTCGTTCTTTGTTGAACAATAAAGTGAAAATCGGACATCCATGACCATCATACGCCATACGCCTAATGTCGCAACTGTCGGTGCCCGTTGTTGTTGTCTTAACAACATATTCCCACAATTGCCTGGCCTATGCTTCACAATGCGTCTTTTACTTTACCATACTTAAAATCGAATAAATACTCCGCTTATTCTCTTTACCTTCTTCCTTCGCGGGTGACACCGTTCGTCCTCATTTTTGTCGTCGCTGGACCAGTGAGGCACTTGTCCCACCGCCCGCGAGTAGCGAGTACTCTCATAGTAATTCTTACTCACGCGAGTAAAAGCGAGTAAGAATTACTATGAGAGCACTCGCTACTCGCCGGCGGTGGGACAAGTGCCTCACGGTTATCGGCGTCATATCGAGCTAAGGACCAGTATTTCGGATCTAATATGCGACAGTAAATGGGTTAACATGCATTATGTAACTCCAGTAACAACTGAATAATCCGAAACCCCTGCTGAAATTCCTTCTCTACATAATAATAAAATATAATGGAGGTAAGTAATGTTAACTCACATTGTGTTAATTACCAGCTTAGTGACCACATGTTTGTATCACTATATTCACTATCCCTGGGCACTTAATGAAACCTTTTACGGCTCTTGTGCCTATACTATACATTGACATTAACGTTAATATCCGTATTATCAACGGTATTCAGTCAACTGCAGCCTTGCGTGTAAAAATAACGATGTATGAGGCATATTTGGTGGCTGTGTGTACATTGTTTTATCAAAGGATTTTCTAATATCCGGTCGAGGAGAAATTCTTAAAAAGATTAGGTATACCTAAGTTATATATTTTACTTTTCATTTAAAAAACTTTGTTCCATTGCACAGAATACAACTTCGCCAAACTGCAAAACAGTTTATCGGCAAATAAAACGAACGAACGAAATAGTTATATATATAATTAAGTTTATAAACTTCCGTACATTATTCCATCGGAAGAAGGCGAAAATAATATAATATATATATATTTTGCTGACCACTTTACCTGGAGTAGCGATCAAAACTCAGTTTTTAATTTGATTTAATTAATTAGACTAACGTTTTTTAGTCGAGTAAAGGATAAAGTTGTTGTCAATCCGTATGAGGAAGTCAAGAGGCTGGTAATAGACAGAGGTGAGTGGTAGATACTCTATAGACAAGAGATCATGATGATGATGAACGTATGTATCAGAGTGAGCCTCAGTACAGTGACAGTCTTTGCGGCTGCATAGTTTGTTTACGGGGAGCACTAATCGGATCTGCTCTGCGTGGCACTCTGCTGGCACACATTAATGGAATTAAACTCGATGCAATTACAGACGCGGTTTCCGATAATAACGTCATATACACTTTGTAATTGGTTAATGCGTTTCATCTAGCGGTTTTATTGGTTGTTAATTAACCACGTTACGAGATTACCTTTGTACGGATCCTCTACATATGACACAAAATATTTTGCTTATGAATATATTTGTTATTAAATTAAGCATAACCTGCGTAGATAGCACTGTCGCCAAGTAGAAATAGTGCATTACGTGTCTCAATGGTTTTATGTTGGATATATTCTAAAAACCTACAATGAGAAAATTTAACATATGTTATTACAGTTTGAAACTGTAACGACTTTGTGAATCCATTCAGAGAACACGAAAACAGGTCTATGTTATCTGATATTAAGTTGACATCTAGGTAGGACATCTAAAAAATCAATAAAATTGATAAAGCCCATTAAAATACAATCAATTCATTAGCCAAGTCGTCAGTTATGATCAAGCCAAAGATTAGTTGCATTTTCCGAAATAACTACTTATTAGAAGGAAAGACATTCGTTAGCGACGCAAGAGGTTAAAAAATGGAATCTTATTTTATCTTACACCGCGGTTAATGTTTTGCATGCCTTAAGCTGCAAACGCACAGAGAGCGGTGGCGGGGCGGCGCGGTGCGGTGCGGACGCAGTACCGGTTGTAATGTTCGAGCTAATACGGAAGGGTCCGCACAGAATACCGCGCCGCGCCGCGCCGCTCTGTGCGGATCCTTTCATATTAGCTCGAACATTACAACCGATCCCGCGTCCGCGCCGCGCCGCACCGCTCCGCTACCGCTGTCAGTGCGTTTCGGCCTTTATATGCCACGTATATAATCCTCTAATACGTTTAGCAGCATTAGTATCCGCTACAACAAAGCCCGCATAAATATCTGAATACGACAACTCTATGTCTAGTGCCGTATCAGATATTTTTGCCGGCTTTGTTATGGTAGGCATTAGAGACAGCTAATTATTTATCTGCTTCTAAGAATGTTTGCCGTTTACAGTGTATTGACCTAACTAAGAACAATAAAGATTAGTCGAACAGTTTAACGGTTCACACTGGACACTAGTAGGCTCGGCACGTCTCGTACGCCGCCTAAACCGATTACACCACCCGAAGAGAAAATACATTTTCAAACACTGATTTCAACTACAGATTGCTTTGAAATTAAATTAGGGATCGTTTGTGTGCTGGTGTATTGTCTTTCCATTTAGACTTATTGCATGAGAAGAAAAAAACAATATGTAGATACCTGCATCATCATCATCATCATCATTTTCAGCCCGTAATCTCTGCTGAGCATAGGCCTCTCTTCGAGTAGGTATGTCACCGGTCCCTATCCTGAGCTGGTCTTGTCCAAAACCTACCTATTCCTACCTGTCTATATAATATTTTAAGGTTTTGCTTTGCATGGTAACAATGCGAGTGGTTTAGTAGTTTTATTCAAGTTTTATCCTGTAGAACTCGTTAATTCCTGTACCTACAATTCAAACTTTCTCCCACCATGGAAATCATTCTCTGAGGGTTTAAGGCATTATTGTCTTGTACGGGATTCGCACATTTCCACAGCAAATATCACCTACAGGGAAACCTAACTTCCCGCGTACAAACTTTTATGCTGGGATGTACCTATATAAATACCTGGCTTCCTGTTGACTGTACTTCGGGACGCATGTCGCACAAATGTGAAAACATGCTCATAACGTGCCCAAAAACTTTACTCCATCGTTTCACGTGTTTTATAAACTGCCTTTGTCAGCAGTTTTTCTTTCCCAGCTGTAATTTCGCTTTGTGAGCACGGACCTATTCGGAGCATTTGGTAAGTACGGACCTGCTCACATACGAAATTCCGAGCAAGCTGCTCACATGATCTGAATTATTATAGAGACCCAGCGCCCTCACGTTCACATTCCTTCTGTATCTATTCAGAAATTAGTTGGATATGTAACCCCTTGTTATATTTGGTGCTAGCGCAGAATATATAACTGCTTACACACAGGTCATCTGTTAAACAAAACCCATGTTTGGTGCCTGGAAAATTTGAATCATGCCAAATAGCATTTGCTCTTTCATTCCTAGTTCTTCTTTATCTCACAAGGTTCTCCTGTTGAATACATTTATTTATTAAACAATAAGAAAACAAAAACTAAGTATTAGGTAACTAAAGTAATAATTAAAATACTAAATTAAAAATAAAATAGAATAGAACTAAACTAAACCTAAAAATGGTCCATGCGGCATTTATTTATTTATTTATTTAATCTTTATTGCACAAAAGAATATCTTATGGTACAAAAGGCGGACTTAATGCTAAGCCATGCAATGCATGCTATGTGCCTAAGATGCTGGCAGCATTACCACGCCGAATAGCTTAGCTAATGGGTCCGTATCAAAAAGACAGGATTCTCAAAACGACCAGAACCACATAAAGACTCGATCGCAAAACGACCACTTATTTGTGCGAGATAACGCCAGCCCTTCGGTCACCGGTGGCTTTTCCTGTTTATATTATTAAGGATTGATATAGCTTACTAGATATATACGGCAGCTGGATGTATTATATTCATGTGTCTTATAATATTATTGCGTGGCTTTTATTGTTAGAAGGTGAAATATGTGAAAAAGTTACCTTTCATAATAAATTACGAATTATTTCCATTTATATTAGGACGTCAGACTATAAAGGAGACGCCTACAGCGGATATGCGGTTATCACTCACCTTTATAGGCACTAATATTGATTTACGGTCGAGTTTCGCCTGCTCAAACCGGTATCTAATGATAATTGACGGCTTCGCAGTTAAAAAGATGGGTTGCCAAACTTAGATCTTATCGAAAGGGGGAGCACGGGAGGCTGAACACGAGCCTACGCTTCGCGACCCAGTTCTTTGACAAATACTTTGGACTTTAGTCCAATATCATAAAGGCTAATATCATTGAAAGCTAGCGTTTTCTTTGACGCTTATTGCTGCAGTATTCTGACTTCACTTCCTTGAAATTTTTTGATTACTTTTACGGATTTTCTGGGTCTTCCTTAACGAGATGGGAGGTTCGCCCCGATTAAAAATATGTTCGCAATTTTTTTTACAATGCAAGCTGTGGGTGATGTCAATGATGTTTCTTTTAATTTACAAAACGTAATAGATATAAAAATAATAATTAACTAATTATAGTGACACAAAATATCGCCA
This sequence comes from Epinotia demarniana, assembly GCA_945867215.1. Taxonomy (NCBI): domain Eukaryota; kingdom Metazoa; phylum Arthropoda; class Insecta; order Lepidoptera; family Tortricidae; genus Epinotia; species Epinotia demarniana. The sequence continues at coordinate 12,151,227 of OX244268.1, read as the reverse complement.
AGTCGAGCAAAACAGCGGCACGGCCGTACTATCCTTTTCTCGAAGCAGTTCAGGCCATTTTCGACCCTCCTATTACTTTGTTTTGGATAAAACTAGAAGCCTGCATTTTCAGTAACCAAGCAGGCATTGTATAAACACGGTATATTTCAAATCAAATTTCTTTCAATTTGAACCAGTAGTTTATGAATTATGGCTAAATACGACTAACAACTTCAGCGTTCCCGCCGGCGGGGACGTCCACCGCGAGACAACACAGACACATACAGTCCGCTTTCGTCCCGGTACCGCCGCATACCGGGTAGAGTCAGTCCGACGCAAGTCGGGCCTAGCTGAGTTTCTTGCTGGACTCTTCTCAGCTAGGCTAGGTTTTAGCGAACCAGCGATAAAACTCCCAGTAGTTCGATACCACTCACACCCCAGATTCGGTTGATACCGTTCAACCAATCTCACTGGAGCGCAAACTCTTAGAGTATTCCAGTGTACAAACTTCCCCGCGTGGTCGTGCCGGAGGCTTCCCCTGGATTTTCCCCAGGCCACCCTCCAACCACGCAGTTCGACCGCTATATTGGGTCCGTCCTATTATAGCAACAGTCAGGTTCAAAAAAAAAAAAAAAAAAAAAAAAAAAAAAAAAAAAAAAAAAAAAAAAAACGACTAACATCTTAATTTTGCCACTAACTCACTCACTGACTGACTGACCGATCATCAAAACTTCTAGCAGACAGTTAAGTGTATAAATCAAGGAAAAACTAAGATATTTTGCAATTTCGGTCCAGTTTTCTAGATACATATTTGCAGTGAATGGTACAAAAAAATATAAAAAGCAAAAATTGGACTGCATTCATAATTTGCATGCATTGATAACACAATAACCTACAAAAAGAAGTGAGATCCCATTAAAAACATTCCATTTAATGAAGAGGCCAAATCTCAAAACTCTTCCACCGTAAAAAGTTGTGGGATATTTCGTCAAGTCTATTAATAATCACCATTCTTATTAATCTTTAATTTTTGCGGATTCTTCAGCTACCATCATCCCTATGCACTGGGCCCAAGATCTTTCGAAATATTTATTTATTTATTTATTAAGAAACAAACAGTAAGATAAAAGTAACAGACAGACAGGCCTATAGTTTCCTGAAAGTACGAGTTAAAAATACTTTAGCAATAATATTTGGGCATCTAACTCAGCATGAATATTTTTTTAAAGTAAGACGAATAAACATAATATAATTTTAAAAATAAATATCATCCGTTCGCCAACAAGTAGCTTGGTTTCTTCCTTTAGTGCTTCACAAGCAGTGTCCACGATTCGCAACCATAATTATTCGCAGTCCTGATGACCGGTCTAATGACAGTATTGTGGATGCATGACGCATGATCTTGGACAAGTCCCGCCGCACACCTTAGAGCACCCTGGATACGAGATTCAATTTCCTCGCATCCGCAGCCCTTGTATTTGAATCTCTCATCCCCTTTATATGAGATACCGTTTACACCCGCTCACCATCACTGGGCTACCGCAGCTTATTTATTGCCAGATTGTTCGACACACAAGGAACAATTGATTCAACTGTTTTTCCAAAACCAAGAAACGACTTCCAAAACAAGCGCCACATTTTATTTTGTCACGAACATTTGTACCTGTACTGACATATTGCGCGCCTGACAAACTTAGCCTGATTAATCCCGTGCCAGATTTATAACCAGAATAAATCAATGGACGACAAACAACCCTCGGACACCGGTGCCTTGGACCGATTTTTTTGTCTTTCCCTATCGGATTTATGGGCGGTGTAAAAACTGGTGACTTAAGCAACACAAATTAAGTTCCAACACGTTACGTTTTTCTTTTCGGAAAAGTAAGTGCTAAGACATTTTAATTACTATCTTTTTCGGGAAGAAAAACAGGAGAATCAGGAGATCGTTTTTTTGCGGCTTCAAAAGTACATGCTTTGCTGTGCCAGTGCGAAAATTTTAGATATTTCAATGTCCATAACTAAGTACTTACCAATAATTCACGTGTAGAAAAGAAATGGTCACTTGGACAGCGTGTCAATCTGAATTACACGACTTGGAATTAGGTGAAGCCGTGGCTACAGTTAGTTGATCATAAAACCATACACCTTTTGAACTCCTAGTATATCAAGTTTTGTCTACGAGGAGGCGAAATATAACCTCCAAAAGTCGTAACATTTTATCACTTTATAAAAACAGGGAATGTCGTCCCTTTTGCCGAATACGACCCCAAGTTGCATGCGGTTGACTTACAAACATCCCACTACCATTACTAATGGCACCATAATTCCGAAACTTTTCCAGACTGTCCCGACCTCTTGAAATACTTTATGAGAATCAACTCTGAAAGTTGGAGATAGATTAAAAGTAAATAACTACTTACGCAAAGTTTGCGTGAGCTACTCAGAACGATGGGAGACGGATATACGTATATAGTAAACATGTAGAGATATCAAAAATTACAAAGGCAAATGTTGGCTGCACTTCGCAAAGTATCTAATAATTTGAAAGAGAGTCTGTATCTTGTTAGCTATAGTAACAAACCACACGGTGCGAGACTTAGACACTTATTCATAAAACTTAAAATACCTCTGGTAACTAATGAGTTAGTTCTCTGACAAAAATGATAGAATGACAGATAAAAACAATCTTAGCGACATTATAGTTGAATTAGATTTGATAAATGTTTATGAATAAGAATTTCTTTATGAAGTAAAGTAGAGAAAAAAGAAGCGAGATTGAAGAGTTCTCAAGAGTGAGATCCCTTGATGGGATCTCCATGAAAAATCGATAGAACACCTCAAATACATAGCAAAGGCACAGTAATTTGTGTATATTCTTATAGTGGCTCGCGCGTTCCTGATATGTATCATTGAATTGATTTTTGGGGTTCCGTACCTCAATAGGAAAAAAGGGAACCTTTATAGGATCACTTCACTTTGTTGTCCGTCCGTCCGTCCGTCTGTCAAGACCCTTTTTCTTAGGAAAGCGTGGAGCTATCAAGCCAAAATTTATACCAAATACTCAGGTCTACTGTCCCTTGGAGCTCTGAAAAAAACATATTTCTAAGCCAACGTAATCAAAAAATACAGCCGTTTATGCCGCAAATTTCCGAAACTCGCAAGGGAATCAAAACCTACAGGGTACTTCCCGTGAACTCAGAATCTTGAAATTTGGTACGAAGCAGCGTCTTAAACCACAGATAAAGGAAAAATTGCGAAAACCGTAAATTTTGTACGGAACCCTCGGTGCGCGTGTCCGACTCGCACTTGGCCGGTTTTTTAATTATTCGTTAAGTATTTGGTATGCATTTTAAGTCGATAGAGACAGAAGCTAAGTTTAATAAGTAAAATCAAAGGAATTTTCGAAAACCTCAACTGTTTTTTTACAAACATTATAGCCTACGAGAATGCCACTCCTACGATTAAGAGGAATCCAACGACACCTCATATGTCGAAATGCGTCAAACGGTTTAGGTTTAGACATGACAAAGAATAAAACATACACACATACATACATACATACGCTCGAAAAACATAACCCTCCTCTCTTTCTGCAGCCGGGCAAAAAATAGGAGCCCTGTCTCGTTCGAAATCATGGTGCAAATATTCATTACGTCAGCTCAGCGTGAGGCGTTACTGCCAACCTAACAACAGTAAGCGCATTTACTCGGTCATGTCCTAAATATATTTGCAAATTTGAATCTTGTTCCGCAGGCATAAGGTTCAAAAAGTACACATAATCATACGTGTCTACTAAAAGCAGGGTTAAATAGTAACCCGCGAACTGTAGACCTTGATATTGCCCATTCTAAACCTCCGGCAAATAAAACCCTCCCCTTTGAAGACATCTTAAAACAAGAGTGGACATCGAGAACTTTAACAGGTTGTGTCGAAGTATTTTTTAAGCTAAAGCCTTTTACCTAAATAAATTTTCAGGTTTGTGTAGTTAAAATAACATTGCGTATTTTGAAAATACTGAACACTTAAAGTAACGAAGGGATATTTCGCCTGAAAATCTGTATTTTGACAAAGTGCATTAGAGTTGCAAATTAATAATACAGCAGTGGTTCTCGAACCGCTAAAATTCGAACATGTATTGTATTGGGAACCACTATCCTGCTAGTTACTGCGCTGCGTAACCAAACATATAAAAGCGTACAAGTTAATAGCTTAAATATGAATGTGTTTGTCGCAGCATGAAAGCTATAAGCGTTAAAAGCCGCCGCCATATTTTTTCACAGCTGTCCGTTGGTCACGCCGTGCATCCGAGCGAGTGTTTCCCTCTGAACAACTTCTGTTTTATTCCGTCATCAATTCAGTCCGTTGGCACCCACGGGAATCAAAAATGACAAAATGAATAATATCGTTGAATGTAAATAAAAAAAAAAAATCGAAATTCATCGAGGTGAGTTACCGTGTATTTTTCGGCGTAGGTGATTTATCGCTTAAATAAACATTTCTAGCATAGTTTGTACCAATTAAGTATTTATACAACATACGTACGTCAATGAAAGGGGTCACCCCCACTTAAACTAATATCGTTAGTGCTAATTTCATTACACCTAACAACGTTCGATATAATTTTCATTAGCCCTAATATTCGGATAACTAATTTTATATGGCATAATTATTTGCTGCGCCTAATTTCAAACCTCCTGATCATTCCTAATACTAAACATCAAGTGTGCTAATATATTGGAAACTAATAATCATTTTTCCTAATGACTACTAAGCCTAATGATTAATATGCCTAATGATCACTATGTTTAATGTTCACTACACCTAACTATCACTTGACCTATTAACTTTTGCTCTAATGTTTGACTAGTACTAATTAATGCATCCCTTATGAACAGGCTACTTTTTACCGCGGAGTATGTCGCGGCCGTCCCATGATAGACGTCCTAATCTCGTCAAAATGGGAGCCAATATACATCCAAATAATGTACGGCCCGATAATCCGTGTCCAGTTTTCGTGGACGTGGATTATTGGATCGTGCATTATCAGGGCGGACGAAAATGGCATGTCATAAGCGAACTCTATCTTAGGTCGGTTAGGTTAGGGTTCACTTGTATCCCTCAGACCAGAAATAGACACCCCGCGCAGCGGGGTGGCGTCGACTTGCTGTACGGCTATAACAAGACGGCGCACGAGCTCTCTCATTTTTTCTCGCATGATAATTCTCTGTCTAATAATCACCTATTCTACCCTAAGGCAGGTAAGTGTAGGTACGACGACGAGCGAAGCGAGGAGGAGTGTTAGGTAGAACTGCGACCCTACAGCGAGCGAGCGAAGCGAGCGTGCCGCGGCAGCGGCCGGTGAAGCGCCAGAACCGACATAATAAGAAAAAAAAAGTGAAATAAAATTAGTACTACTGACAATTCGGGATAATGACATTAGGGCTAAAATACTTAGGCAAAATGAAGATTCGGGTTAGTGATTTTAGAGACATTGATAATAAGGTGTAGTCATTATTAGGCATTGCAATATTAGGCCTACGAAGAAATCGGTCAAATAAAATTATTCTTAGTGAGAATTCGGTCATGAGAAATTAGATATTATGAAAATTCGGGATACTGAAATTAGGGCTAATGAATAATTAGGAACAATGAAAATTCGGGTTTGTGATTTTAGGGTTAATGAAATTAGGGCTTGTAAAATTAGGTATGAAATTATTAGGGCTAACGGAGGGGAACCCAATGAAAGCATACTTTTAGTTATTATTCTGTGATGCGATTTAGAAATCGAGCTTAAACCCACCACTAGAAGGCACACAAAAGAAAACTAGCTTACCGTCATTCTGAAACAGTCGAATGAAATAATTTCTGCGGTAGTATTTCACGCTAACACAGGTTTTAGATTATGGCGAATTAAAAAAAGATGTTTATACTACGAAGTTAAATTGCTGTAGAACGTAATGTAATTAAATGTGGAATCTGACCGATGATTGGCAAATCTGATATTCCTCTGTTTTGCGGAAAAACAATAATAATAAAAGCCTAATACCCCAAAGGAGAGAAGAAGATGTATAATGAAAGAGGGTACAATTGTAAATGATAGGTTGTGGTAGGTATAGACTACTACCCAATCCTTGCAGTATTTATTCATAGTATAATTATTTATTTAAAATGCATGCACAGTAAGAAGGCAAATACAAAAGGCAAACTTAATGCCATAAGGCATTTCTCTACCAGTCAATTTTAAGGCCGAACAGAAATTAATCATATCTGGTGCGGGATATAAGAACAAACCAGAAATAAATAAAACGGACAAATTACTGATGTGCATATAAATATGTAGTAAAATATTTACAATGTATGATTTAAACCATTTTGTGGCTTTAATAACTATGTGATACATAATTATGGAAATGTTTTCAAAGATGGCAGACAAAACGATAATGGAAATATGGAAAACGTATAAAATTCAAATTTGTTTATCTTCCTTCATTGGTCTTATTGACGTTTGTAATGGATAGCTTTCAATGTTCTTTGACAAGCTTTCCCAAGACGGAAACATGTTCGTAAGCCAATCGAATAATTGTAAAAGCGTTAAGTAAAAAAAACAAGAATAATTGAGCACACATCCCTCTTTAGAATAATGTACAGATGCTGTTTTTGTTCAGTGGCTTTTATGAAATATAGCGATCGACAACATACTAACACACTCACACAACACTACTGTGTCTACTTAACATTTTCACTGCCAGGAACCCGCCTAGCGATAGCGGGCGCCTATGCCGTAGACGGTTTCCGCTACAAACGAGGAAAATCAAGAGGATCCGCTACGTGCGTAGCATTTCTTGGCAGTGAATGTGTTTTTGGTAAAAGTATTATTTCGACGACCGCTTTAATCTAGTTGGTAGTGACCGTAGGGTATCGAAGCAAGAGGTCCTGGGTTCGAATCCCGGTAAAGGCATTTATTTCTGTGATGAACACGAATATTGTTCCTGAGTGAGAGTGGATGTTTTAGTTATATATAAGTATGTTTATCGTCGTCTAGTACCCATAGTACAAGCTTTGCTTAGTTTGGGACTGGATCGATTTGTGTAAGATTGTCCCCTAATATTTATTATTTATTTATTTATTAATGCGGTTTTAACTTGTTTTTTTTTTTAATTTTTTGAATTCTCGTGTGCTTGCGCTAGTTGTGTAGCGTTATAGAACCTAAAGTTAAAATACAACAATGTCACCTGTGAGTTCTTATAATTGGCTCTTTGTAACCACTATCAATATTTATTGTGTGAATATACCTGTTGGTTTTCCTATTAACTAAATAAAGCAGGAAGTGAATACACATACATATTTACATGCAATTTAAGTACATAAGTTACACACGAATCTTAACTTTCTTCTATGTCGCATCCTCATTAGGCACTTGTCCGCCGGCGAGCTCTCATAGTAATACTTACTCGCTTTACTCGCGCTAGTAAGAATTACTATGAATAAGAGTACTCGCTACTCGCCAGCGGTAGGACAAGTGCCTGACTGGCGGTCTTGGTCACTTTGCGCACTAATAGGTACTCTCTTGCTCGATGCTCTCTAGGCCAATCGGTTTTCAGTCATCCGGATAGACGTCTGCAAGTTTCTTTTGCAGACTTTTCCTTCACCGTATTATTATATTCTAACAATATGTTGACATGACACTCAAAACTTTTATGATCTATTTAGTCGTCTGAGTAGACTAAGAACCGAGCCTATATACATTGCAGTTGGTATTTTATTGTGTGGTTACAGAATACGAAAAAGATTAAGGAAGGAATTTATAAAAAGTGATTTGCAAGTGAATGGGTCAGGTTTTCAGGTCACGGGTGAAATGACGGGTGTCTTCGGCGACAGACGGACCCCGGTTACCGCCTCTTCAGCCACGTTCACGTATTAATAATAAATACTAAACATGTTGAACCACGCATAAGTAAATAAACATACAAATATCACTAACCTCATACCTACATCCTTTGAAAAAATAAAGTGTACAATAAAATCTTCTCCTATTAACTAACTTTATTACTCACGAGATCACGTCAGGATAGTAAACAAAGTTTATTGCCGATTTTCAAATTAGTTTCCCCAAATGTACGTTCTGGTTCAATCCTTTCACTATAATACATTAGGTATTATGATTGCTTCGTACGCTAGACCGTGATCATTGATCAACTCTAAGCTTAGAGTATTATATAATGTATGGAACGGTCGTCAGCACATATTGTACTCTAATTCCCGTGGTAATAAAAGGAAGCTTATCTCATCGGCCGGTAATCGGTAAACAATAGTGTTTCCATCTCAAAGCGTTCAAGATTACGTAGTTTACAGCTGAGAGTAGAATAGGTATCTCGTACAATATAGTTTGAATGGTGATTACAATGGTGGATGATGATTAGAATCGCTAGACTAGACAGTACTGGTAAATACATGGTGATAAGAATCAAAGTTAGCGGAATACACCGTAAGAGTCAATGCACAAAAACGGGCTCGTTCCATGCACTCTAAAGACTCTCTTAACACTCATTATAATTGAGAAAGTGTTTTTTAAATTGAACTTTACCAGGATCCCTATTTGAAATTCAAGATATGACATATCCGCGGAATGTCAGGGATATCCCCACATTCAAAATCAGATTGAAATAAACATAAAACAAAAGCGATATCATAGAAGACTTTCTTCTGTCAAATATTAGAGATGGAATTGCGGTTAGTTGATAAATATCGCGCTCCTTTAGTGTTATATAATATAACGAAAGATTTCCGTAATTCTTGTTATAATATAAATGTACTTATAAATGGAATAATGTGGTAGCGAGCACCTATTAACTGAAATATTTAGAACGCAATTAATTTGCAGGCAACAGCTTTGATCGTAACTCGATACAGTTGTAAAGGGAATTATTAAATTACCGTGCCTATATGTCGCTGAATGAATTCTAACCATGTAAAGGTTTCAAGGAAGCCGTACATCGTAGCAATTCCATAGAACATACCTCTATTAATGGGTAGTGTATGTTATGCCATATAAGGAAGTCGTGATCATAATTTCGTTAAACAAAGAGTTCAGTTATTATTTATAGCCTCGGATATAAACGGAAATGGATTAACTTTTATGCATTATTCTTTATGGAATAAATAAAAACCTGCGTAAGACTTTATTTTATTTTATTTAGAACAAAGTCGCATAAACAAATGTATGGGGTACACGAAGAGTACCAACCGACATAATGCTAAAGACCTGGAGGTTCATTAATATTAAGATAATGTGTTAACAAAAACAAGTTAAATCATGCGAACTAAAAAGAATGTCAGACATAATTCTCTGAAGATATACACTAGGTAAGACTTGCAATACAATAAATAAATAAATAAATAATTTCGGACAATCCTACACGACCTAGCCTCAAACTAAGCAAAGCTTGTACTATGGGTGCTAGACAACGATGACAACCTACTTATGTAGATAAATACATAGAAAACATAAATATTCGTGTGCTTATCACACAAATAAATGCCCTTACCGGAATTCGAACCCAGGACCTCTAGCTTCGTCGGCAGGGCAGGGTCACTAACAACTAGGCTAAAGCGGTCTTCTCGACAATGGCTACTATTTCGTTTAGTGTGAAATACGTTCATCATCATCCTCCTAGCGGTATTCCCTAAAGGAACCCGGGGTCCGCTTTAACACCTAATCCCAGGATTTGGCATATGCACTAGTTTTACGAAAGCGACTGCCATACAATACGTTACATTAAACCAAAATCTGCCTAGAATCTGCCCACCTAAGGGTTCACCAGCGGTGCGAAGAAAAAATATATGTACCTAAAGCAAGAGATGCGTGAGCGAGGCCAGCAATGCTATGCCTACGACTTTTAGTTGGTCCTAGGCTTACCGGGTCGTATTGTCGGTCGTGTATAGGTCTTTTTCTTGGTATTTTTACATACAGTCGCACCGATCGCGATCACCGCAAAAAGAGAACACTTATTTATGAAAATATTAATAAATCAGCCTATGTACGTCCCACTGCTGGGAAAAGGCCTCCTCTCATAGATGAGAGGAAATGAACTAATCCTAATACTCAAATAATATTATTTACAATGCACATTTTTTTTAATTGATCTTTGACTCTTACTTTAATATTAGGACGAACCCAATACAGCGGTCGAATTGCGTGGTTGGGTGGTAGCCTGGGGAAAATCCATGGGAAGCGTCTGGCACGACCACGTGGGGGCAGTTTACGTCTTGGTCACCGTCACTCGTTTCATTACTACCTATTTTCCGCGCTTGTAATATAAATATATATGGTATTGTATTTCATTAAATCAATTATCACTTTATGTACCTACGTATGTACTTTAAATCAAGATTACCTTCAGTAATATCGGAGCAGTTTGGGAATGCTACCCGACCGGTCTTTGTATTCCAGAATATTGTGCTTGGCTTAGCTGATTTGCTACCTACATATCATGATGCATCGTGTTATTGAATTCAATTGATCGTGATTGCAACTGTATGCATTCAGTAACCGTGTAGCTAGACTTCTAGACACGCTGGAGCTTTGATCATAGATTGGATCTGCACTCAATCACAACGGCCTAGGACAGTTTGAGACATACACTCTGCATTTCCATTTGTTTTTCTACGTGTTACTTGCGCTCGTTATGTGCATAATCCATATTGAAATGCAAGGTGCAGTCTTAGATTGACCGTGTTAACCGCATCAAAGTGTAGAACGGATTCCTTTCTTGCAATCTTCTTCCTCTAAATAATAAAGATCGAATGGTTTCGAGACGAGTGCATAGACATTAGACATTATGACAATTTCTCAGATTCAGGAAGCGTAAATGATGTGATGATATAAGATTGCACTCAAATATTCGTTTGTAAAAAGAAAGTGTAAAATGTACTCGAAAATAAAACGTTTCACTGCGAAGATTATAAAGTATACAGTTTAAAAGAAAGTATAATATTTGAAATGAAATGAAATGAAAAAAATGAAATGAAAATTATTTAATCGTAACAAACAAATACAAGCATATAACACTATTTAATTACTTAATAACTATTTATTTGTTACGAAATGGTCCCGCCTCAGCATAATGCTGGCTCACATGCCAGCGCTGGTCTTCCGGCGAGACCATTTTGTGTAGTTTTACGGTATCTGCTGTACGTGCGATACGGCCTTAAAATTATATCTGAACGCAGCGCAGCCGCTGCGCTTGCGTCAAACAGCAGTGCCATCTGGTTGCGAACAGTAAAAATAATATTTTTCACCTTACGCATGGTCGTACGAACTACAGCTTACATTACAACAAGTTTATAACTTAAAACAATAGAAAACCCGAAGATACAACAGAGAAATATTTATGAAATATTTGACAAAGAATAACTTCAATAATATAATAGTAAAGTAAAACGAATACAAATCTCTACTACTTATATGTAATAATATTATAAGGAGGAAAGTCTATCAGGTTGTATGTGTATGTTTGTATGTTGGAGGTATAAATACTACGAACAAAATACCAGTAAGTATATATAATGGACTATCGGAATGGACATAGACTGATATTTTACTCTGCGAATTTGCTTACCGTATTATGTGAGCGGTGTCATACGGGCAGATAGTCATGTATATTTTAAAACAGTAACAATCTAACGCACAGTGGTTCCTTAATCACAAGAATGTGCCTAACTTATTGCACAGAGACGCGAACCATGCACAAATTCTGTTTGCCCCAACAAAAGAAGCCTGATGAGGAAATCGTGTGCCGGGTATCTAGATACATTTGATTGAGTGAAAGTAGGCTTTCGATGCGGCGGAACCTACCGTGCACAATGGAAGGTAATAAATGCTAGTGTCATAAATGATGTGAACTCGGAGAAATGTGGCACAATGTCATGTTTGTATTCAGCGTACGTTTTTGCACAGTTTCGCTGTCTGTGTGAACCACTTTTAATAGGAGCATGGGAGACTTTCGTTGTGCGTTATGTCAATCAGTTTTATCGAGGAAACTTGCATAGTAGATTCGATAGGAAAAGTTTAGTTGTAACAATGAGAAAGAAAGCTGTTCGTAGATGTAATGTAATACGCAGCAGTCAATGTTATTTAGTATGGTAGACTTTTCGTAATTGTGCGGAATAATAAATGCAAGACAATATTTTTTAATTCTGTAAAAAATAGTGTAATTCAATGTTTTTTAATACCTATAAAAACTGTTAGTAAAGGAACGCTTGCCCGCAAACTATTACTTACGCAGTAACACCAGTTCATGTTATTTCTGAATGCCTTAGGTTATAAAATTGTTTGATACGTTTTTTCTAAATGTTTCTACCAACTACACTATTGTAAACTATTTGTAAACTATTTGTAAACTGTTTGTAAACTATTTTTTACGCAGTAACACCAGTTCATGTTATTTCTGAATGCCTTAGGTTATAAAATTGTTTGATACGATTTTTCTAAATGTTTGTACCACTAGATATAGTTGTTCGTTGTGGCTAAATAAAGTTATTATCTATTTATCTGTCTTTCGATCTATTTCATGTGAACTTTAGAGTAATAAAACAACTTTTGTCAATTCAACAATTTTCTCTTTGTTTATGAAAAACATTAAAAACCAAAGCTACAATAAGTTGAAGTTCCAGTAACGCCAGCTTAGCGCTAGCGAAAGTGGAGTGCAGAAGCATATTTTAAGCGCGGTATTCTTCAGGATTAAAAATGGTAATGAGGTTTTTTGCTGAGTGTGTTGCGAGCTTTACAAACAATTTGCTTACGCTACATCGAGCTTATGCAAAGGGGTCGTTCCTTTTCCTGCTAGTATTAAATTAATAAAGCAAGTTTTTTACGTGTGCTTAGCTAAGAACATTATTTTGTGCTGGCGGCGGGTCATGGTGCAAATTGACATGTTTTAATTATAAAATGTAAAATGGAGTAAAATGCTTTGTTAATAAAGATCGCTCATATGAACCATTATTTAAAGTATAATATATGTTAAATTCCCATGAACACGAGGAATGTCTGAGCCCTGCATTGAGATACTATGTATATAAAGGTTGAGGAACATGAAGACTATTATAGCTTTCAAATTAAAGGAAAAAAAAACTATCTAATGCTCCGACTCGGATTCGAAGCGGCAACCACAGGCACACATGTATCCACCAAATCTATCAATCAGGTCCCACTTATAAATTAAAATTCGGTTAGCAGACGATAGGGACGTTACTGCTTAATAAAAAATAATGATAATGTTGATGAATGACTGTGATTCCAGTAATATGCCTAATCCATCCTGTTAGTTCAGTCTAGAAAATGGAAACACATTTTTGCTCGTTTCACAATGACAAGGGATAACAGGTTTCATATGGGTCTTGGTAGGCCACACTATAACGTGCTAGCCTTGTCGTTTTACTCATTCAAATCAGTAAACACATTATTTCATATACCAAACAGACATCACAAAATAAACAATCACGTCTCTTTGCACATGCTTGCTCATTCATGATTCGTTTAAAACCGTAAATACGCCTTATCAATACCGTAACATTTTCTAAGAAAATACAAACAAGAAGCGTGTAACAAGAAAGCGTTATCGAAAAAACGCCGCTTCCTAACTGCCGATGATAACTTATTCGGATCGGCCATTGGGGGTAAATTTATGGTTGACTTAACTCGTTTGTGCCGCAAAGAACTTGTCATGTTTACTCAAGATAAGTGGCTGTATGAATTCTAATAATTATATGTATATGAAAGAGCTTCTTTATGACGACATTCATTACTTTTACATAAGAAAAGCAGCATAAGTACTTGGGCTTAGTAGGGTTGACAGTCGAGTCATCTAGGCGATTCGGTATATCCTGGATACCCATATTATAATCATATAATATTATTAATGCCACAGTAAATCTGTCGATCATTTTATTACCTTTACAAGTCTAAACTATTGGACCAATTGTGATGAAACTTGCACGAGGAAAGCTTCAGTACTAAGCAATCAGCAATGGAGCGTTACACACATTGGTGTGGGGCTATACACATTTTCATTTTTCATTTTGTCCTTCTAACCGCAAAACATATGAAACTGCAATGTATGCCGTTGTATACCTACTAAAGTCAATTTCACCTTAATAATATAATAAATACCCCAGGAAAATTACGTTTTTTTCAAACATTAATTTATAACAGTGTTTTTTTGTTTGTTTAATTTTAAAATGTTATTCTAAGATGCCTTATCCAAGAATCCACCAAAATTTCCATCGCGAAGTAAATATATAAAAATAAATGACACATCCATTATGTTTTTTGTGTGATTTATTTATTATTCTTGAAGAGCTCCTGTAAATTAACCAAAACAAAAATTAAAATATCTATTAATATTTTTCCTCTTTTTTCAGGAATTGGTTAAATATCGATTTTTTCGATGACTAATTGTGAACGATGGGACCGCAAGATCACGTTTAGAGGTAACAGAATCAATGTCTAGACTGTAATGACCTAGATTGTATAAGTAAATAAAGAAATCCCACTATTTACCCCATTTTACATAGCCTTGAGTACATAATAACATGTTAACCAATAACAAAGGAATTAATAGGCAAAAATGAATAAATATAATGTAAATGAATAAATAAAAGTCTTAGTTACCACCCAAAAGAATATAACGAGTATATACCTAAGGCATATAGGCCAAAACATGTTTTAAAGATCATATTTTGAGACTGTATTAAGAAAGCATTACCATAATGAAAGCCACTAAGAAATCGTGTATATCCGAGTGTCTGACCGTAGAGAGAGCGCACGTCAAGCTCCGCCCGCCGGGCGCTGATTGGTCGTTATTATTCCATACTAATTTTTGATTAAGAACTTTATTACGTAATTTCGGCTTATCATTCTGGTTAATCAAAGCGACCATTTTGCAACCTGTTACAGTAGAATCTAGATTTATATGTCGTTAGGTAGGTCATAAAAAGCTCCAACTGTCAGGGAGACTTTATATCAGTTTTATTAACGTTTTATATTGTAAAAATCAAGAAAACCTAGTAAAAAAGGATTTGAAGATAAATATTTCCATTTTCCACTTGCTGTTACTTTCCTGAAAATCACCTTACGAGGTCTATTATTGTTTGTAAACATATGTTAGAGTCACGATATCATAGGTAAACAAAGATTAGTGCATTAGAAGTAACCTTGTTTAAAATATTTTGTGATAATGAAAAATTATAGTTAAAACAGGCGTGGCATTACGTAATAGCCAATCAATTATGTAAGATTTGGGTCAATAATAAAATTAGAAGCCGAAATTATGCTTGAGGATATCGTGACGAGTTGTAAACCTAATTTTGGTATAAGAACGAGTCAGTTCTTAGTTCAAATTGTGTTCAGTTGGCTCTCTTGAGAAAGCAACAACTAAGTAATCAGTAGGAAAGTGATAGGGCAAGCAGGGACTTGTAAACAAGTCACATAGGGCAGTGGTAGGGAAAGTATAATTAATAAGTCAATCAATAATATACATTCATTTTATTATCAGAGTTCTTGTTTCCTTTCTTCTACCCTTGGTTAGGGAGTCTTGGCCTTCGGGCTATCGAAGGCCGTTGCAGGGTCGCCCCATATACGCACGGTCTGTTAGGTGTCTGGCGAGTGGCGTACGCTTGAAGACTCTAGGCGTACGAACCCACTCAGCCGACGCGATAAAGTCACCCGTCGCCCCGCGACAAGGGTCGCCCCACTGCGACAAGAGTCGCTCGCGACGCGACGCAAGGCGACGCGTCGGCCACACTAATATTTTGGTGGATTTTGAGTCTACGTAATTACTAAAGTGATAATTTATCAGTTACACACAAAAAAGCTGCTGTTATGAATTATTTCCAAATTTGCATTTTTTTTCCATACTAATGAAAATAAAGTGCTTGGGCTAAAACTCGATTGACCTAGTTTACAGTTGCTTTAGACGCTGACAATGCAATACCTTACGTTTTAAGTCTATTTTTAAGTCTAATTTTGTACACTGTACCTTTGTAATATAATGTGATGTTTAATAAGGTTTTTCTATGTCTATGTTTATGTCTATGTATGTCAATTAAATATAATGAAATATTCTTATATAGATTTAATACGCACGTATAATTTTAAGGTAATAAGTTAATTATGTCTTTAATGCCTATGATTTAAATTTGTTTAATTGTTTTGCCAAATCTCATTAAATCTCTTTGCCTTTGCCAGGATAACGTGCAAACACAATGTATCATTAGCTATGAGGTTTTTTCAATAACTTTTTCTTATTCTCTAATTCTCATTATTATAAAACAAAAAAATCGCGATGGAGTGTTGTTAAAAATGTGTTAAGTGTATAAAAAAAAACGTATTTCAATGCGTCTCAGTAAGTGTGTAGCTGAATATTATCAGGGAAAATATTAAATATAAGAATATAACATCCGGAGCAAAGTAAACACTTTATTGATACGCCTGTATCCCGAAACTTCGCCAACAAACAACAAACACGCAACTAACACAAAACTAAACCGAACTAATAAGTTAACACGTGTTGATAATTGATTTCGCGTCTGTGATAAAGATAATGTTTGTATATTGAGTGACTGCGATCAGCCTAGTCCGGGGGGAAAACTTACAGTAGAGGATAAGGCTACTCATACTTTACTGAAGGCTTATGTGCTTTTAAAGTTTTTTTTTATTTTAACTTTCACTGTGAGAGAATGTATGCAAAGTAAGTTGTTAGTAACATTAGATGTTTAAAGGTCAATTGTCAACGTTTTTTCGTTTATCGTTTTCGTTTAGGATTTGAAAGGGAAATATTGTACTAGTTATACTTATTTCGATCATTAAGTACAAACGTAACAACACATTATGCATTGCGTTTTAAAATGTTTTAAAATCGCATGACAATGAACGCACGACTTTTCTAGTCTTATGTGGAAAAGGGTAGGTATTATAGTTACGTATATAAGTTCGGTGACAGCGCGATAAATAAATAAAATACTTTAATACGAAACTGAATCCTGTAACTCAAGGTTTCCTAGCTCAAGAAGACGCAGGGTCGTCATATGCGTATTTTTTTGTACAGTATACTTTTTTTTCAAGGTCGGCGCCACACCTTGAAAAAAAAAGTTTATTGTTGCCCAGCTGATCTGCTGGAGACATAATGGTGGATGTTATTATTTTTTGATACAACATACAATGCATATATAGAAATTACTATGTATACATATAATGAACACAAATTCAAAACGAGCCTACTGTTGTGCTTAGTATAGTGAAGAGGCTACCCGACCTTCGGACTAGGGACGTGATTCGAATGTTTGCTAACTCCATCGGTTTCAATTACAATATTGATAGCCTGGGGCCGAAGATATGAGTAATAAAAATGTGTGATCAGGCTGAATATTAAGTCAATGTCATCACAAGCTATTGGAGTGTTTCTTCTGTCTTTCAAAATTAAGACATTATTTATTCCACCGTAAGATATGTCTTTATTATATGTAATAAAATAGGCAAATACTTAAGTTTTACATTAACAATATAAAACACAACGAATACAAGTATAACAAATGGACAGGACATTAATGTAGTCAACATTCAGGGTGAGCCCAGAAGAACCATACAGCTTCGTCAGGTCAGGTCAGGTCTTCCGTTGGTCCTAGATATGAGTGCAGAACGATGTGTCTCATAGTTTGAACCTGTTCTCCGCATAAGATATAATCAACATCATCATCATCATATCAGCCGAAAGACGTCCACTGCTGGACATAGGCCTCCCCCAAAGAGTGCCAAAGTGATCGATCCCGCGCTAGTAATTTGAGAAATTCGTTTGTCACGCACGTGATACTTTGCGAAAACGATTATTCTCAAATTATTCTGGTTTATACAAGTTTATTCTTGCAAATGGGGAATTTCGCGCAAATGGGAAGCCAATTTATGAAAGATTGTTACATACGTTTCTTAGAATATCACGCCGTTAGCCTGCGAATGTCAAAAGATGGTTTGTATGGCGATCGAACCACCTTAAATCGTTCCTAAATGCACTTGTACTTCACTCGCTTAACAAAAGGTTCTTTCTAAATACTTATGAAATAATAATTGCAATTTCATGAGCAGTTTCGAAAATAATCAAACTCACAATACCCTTATTCTTAAGTCCAAGGTGTTAATACTAAAACCAAATCCTACCGTTCATCAATTGGCACTTAACCAAAGCTACAATCTGAATTAATTATTGTTCAAACTCCGTACAGACCAGCCGACTAGACTGCATCGTAGGTAATATGCATTTAATCGAACTGCGTTGCATACAGCCTCCCTAATTGCAAAGAACAGCGTCAGCTAAGATTTACCAATTAAGTGAACCGGAGGCGGAACCACGGCGCACTCAGCGTCAGCGATTTCGAGAGCTCCCTGTACCGGAGTACCTAATCATTTCTATTGACCTAAGACCACATAATACCACTCAGGGCTATTCCATGCGTGAAAATCCTTTGTTAGAATCGAATCGGAAAATCGAAATTGAAATTCGATATTCTTTATTTATAAATCTTTAGAACGGACAATTTGGTTTTGTCTAACACTGCCATTGCCTTATTTTTATGCACGCTAAAAGATAATTCGATTTCTTAAGGTGAATAAAGAGAGTTCCGTTTTCGCAACAAAAATTAGGTTAAAAAGTAATTTGGTTTTATTAAACGGATCCGCGAGGGGGGGGGGTAATTGTCAGCCGATGCCGGACGGTGCACAACAATGAAGTTAAAAGAGACATAACTTTTTAAAGTTATCTCTGTATTACGCCCTTCTGAACCGTTGACCGCATAAGCAAAAAAAAGACAAAGCGACGGGAACAAAACAAAGGTAAATTAAAGAGAAAAAATAAATAGCCAACACGTTTTCTGAATTTGATCTTTGGGCTGCTTGAGACGCTTTCTTACACATTTCATTGAAACGAAAGTCTTGTTCCCTATCCGAGAAATAAGTCTAGGTACGGACAAATTTTGATGACCACTCTTTGTAGCGCAATAAAAACCTAATTTGAATTTTAAGTGAAATATTGACATGGCTAATATAAAATTTACGGATGCTGCAAAATATTTTAAATTGCCGAAGTTGATGAAAGTAATCCAATTTCATTTTGATAACGCAAATACTACGTTCGGCTTTTACTGTAGGTATATTTCAAAGCACTTACATTCATATAAAAAATCATTCGTGCCCCAATAGATTCGGTTTTTGGGCGACAAAAAAGGTATTTTACAAAATTATAAATTTATAAAGCGACTTTGTATAAGCCGTGGTATATATTGGATTTTATAAAAGTATGCAAAAAAGGACCCACCCCCGTCCTTGGGAGGAACAATGAACGGTAAAAGTTATATTTGAATAATATTTTTTACAAAATGGCTGGATTCTAATAGACACTCGATGAATAAAGACGTTATTGCTGTGCCTAAACAAAATGTGTTTTAACTTAAAACTTCAGCTAATAATAATAATAATATTTTACAAAGGGAAAATAAAAGAAAAACGAGAAAATTACCCAGGCGATATTGCAAATAAGTGCAGCCAGGGCCCTCCCTCGATCAAACAATCATTTCAAAACGTCGACAACCCAGTCAACGGGGGCACGTTAACAATGAGTGTAATATTGTGATGTCGGACAATTTCTGCGGCGTCTGTCACATACAGGTGTCGCGATGTGCGCCGCAATAACCCCTCGCTGGGACGCTGAATAGCCCCCATAGAAATTATTTCCCCACAGAAAGATTGCGGCAAGCGTTCCAGCGAATATCATACCCAAAAATTGAAACTGTTGAATCGCTGGCGATACTGCGTTTATTTTGATTTTACGATTAGAAATGGAACTAGGTACATCAACAGTTGTCTCCTGCATTTGTACAGGAAATTTGTCATTTCAAATAGTATGTAACGAAATATAGAGAGGAAATATTGCCGTCGAGTCCTTTGTGGACATCCTGTGTAAATAAATTTGGCTTAGCTGGCAGCAATACCTGGAAAGTGAGGACTGTTTGAGCGCAACTTGCAGTAATACTGTTTTTTAATACACGCGTTTCCTTAATTGTGGGTCTTTCTACTTTCTGTATTTTTTTTTCATTTGAACACACTTAAAAGTTCAACTTGACTCGACATGTGACATCTAAGATGTCAAAGTGATGCGCACTTCTACGCGGTCCGAGTTAAGGCTTGGCCAGACACAGGGCGCGACCCAGCGCCGCGGTCGCGCGGTGCGACCGCGGCGGCTTTAAGCTGCAAACGCACAGAGAGCGGCGCGGCGCGGTGCGGTGCGGTGGCGTGTTTGCGGTAAAGCGAATGCGGTCCGGAGGACGTCGCATCAAAATCCCGCCCGGTATTCGCGCGGGATAGCGGTGCGGAGGCGGCGTGTGTGACATATCAAGCGGTAATCGACAGTTGACAGATTCGTCATCATCATTCATTTAAGAGTTATCCTCTTGTCGGTGGAGTATTTTCCATTTCTCTCTTTCGTACGCCAGCCCTTTGATTTGCTGATACGACAAGACACCAGCTTTTTCCTTTATTTGACAGATTCGGAAAGATCAAAAATGTTATCCTCAGATTCAGATATCGATGACGAGATTTTGCTCCTACTTGCATTTTGGCAATACAAAAAGAAGAAATCTAAACTGACGTGGGTCCATAAAGTAAAAAAAGAGAAATATTCGGAGAGTCCCATCATTTATGCCAAGAGCTGACTTCTTATGAAGATCATGTTTACGCTTATTTTCACATGACTAAAAACAGCTTTAAAGAATTACACGACATCTTAAAACCAACGATCACTGAGCAGGATACTAACTTTCACCTGGGAAATCAATTTTTCAGTTGTAATCATTGTTAAAGTTAATAAAATCTGAACTGAAGTTGTAAAAAAATACAACTTGTTGCACCGCTCTCAGCACGCCTCCGCGCGGCGCCGCGCCGCCGCCGCCAGTGCGCGCCGGTGCATTAACAACTGTGTAATACAAAGTCCCGTCGCCACCGCCGCGCCACGCTCGCCTATTTGTGCACGCGTTTCGCCGCCTCCGCGCCGCCACCGCCTCCGCGCTGCCTCCGCCACGCTTTTTTCCCGGCCGGTTTTCTGTGCAGACCCTTTCATATTAGCTCGAACATTACAACCGGTAACGCCTCAGTGCCGCACTGCGCCGCTCCGCGCCGCTTCGCCACCGCTGTCAGTGCGTTTCGGCCTTTAAATACATGCTAACAGGTTAGCGACGTCAAGCAGACTGCGTCCCGCCGGCATCGCGCCCCGCTTCTGTCGTGCCCCGCGCCGCTCTGCCCCTTGCGTCCACCCGGCGCGAGCGCAGCGCTGCGCCGCGCTGGGTCACATCAGTCGGACGTTAGACAGCGCGCGGTGCGTAGTGCGAGCGTAGCAATATATGAATCTCGTAAGAGATCATAAAGTTATATATGACTCTGATCTATGGCTTCGGAAGGAATGAGCGACCCTACGCGCGCGCATGCTGTGTCCGGGCGCGAGTCACGCCCGCATCGCGTCGCGTTCGCGCGCTTCCGCGCCGCGTTTGCGCGCGCGATGAGGGCGTGTTAAGAGCGCGAGGCCGGCGCGATCCGCGCGCGGCCTGTTTGAACAGGCAGCGCGCGATCACGCGGCGCGGACTTCGCGCTGCGCCACGCCATGTGTCTGGCCAAGCCTTTAACGTATCGAACGAGTGCGCGTAATGGCTGATTCACTCTTTGATTAATAATTAGTGAGAGTTTATACATTTGCTGCAATTGCGAGTACAAGAGGACATACTTGAGGACGAAGGTGAAGAATAGTTATTTTATTAATTTTTATATCTATATTATTAATAGGGTACCTACATACACACTTCCAACTTCTAACCGAGTTTTTACTTTTTCAAAAAGTAAACAATATTATTCCTAAATGCCGTAGAAAAGTTTATATTTAGTCAGAAACCAGTCTGTGACCTATTCCAGTTACTGCCTAACTCGTCATGTCAGCCCCGACTGAATTTAATTAAATAATCTTCTACTTCAAATTACTTATCGAATCTTGGAATTGTGAGATACTAAAGAAATATAAATGGGAGAAACATTTCAACGAATATATATAAATCAGCAGGTATTAACTTTGGACGGGTTTGACGTTAATTAGAAGGTGCTGACAATGGACGTAACATAGGGAAATAATTACGAAAGATAATGTTTAATGTGTATCATATTTTTTACTTCATATATTTAACATAATTTGTGGAAGTCAGGTGTAGGAAAATTTCAATTATGCACCTGCTCTAAGCATTATGCCCTTACAGCGGGGTCACTACCAACTAGGCTACAGCGGTCGTCAAAACTCGGAATTATCGATATTTATCAACGAAATAAGATGGAATAAGCGGAGAAGCGATAGACATTTCTTAAGAGCCCTCGGAAATCCCCTGAAGTCTTGAATTTCTGTTTTCGTGAAACATAATGACGATTTTGCCCGCATTATAAGTACAGATAATGCTGGCAAAACAGGCATATTTATGGTGATTCCTAATTAATTAGCAAGTAACCGGACAGATAGGCTACCAATCTCCTCCCATCAGTTGGAACCCGACCGCCGTCTTAATAAGTCTTATTAAGAGATCTAATTTAATTAAGGTGATGAACAGCGCTCAAGTAATATAATACAATTTTCTAATTAACTCTTCTGTAAAGCATCCTGAAGGTGGATTAGATGACTATTTACATTATAAAATGGCAAGTTTAAAGAGTCCGTTTGACGTGTCTAAGTCAAAAGTTTGTTGATACGTTTAAATTAATTAACAACTAGGTTAATTCTATAAGAGGCGAGAATAAATTATTATATAATTTCATCAAAGTTAACATGTGTCCGGTGTGTGTAACACGTCGGTGGAAAGCAAGCGGTCCGTACACTTGTTTGCCACTGACTTGGTGTAGGTATAAATAATACTGAATTTTTAGGTTTCTTTTCCTAATAAGGTACCTATTATAAAATGGAACTACAATTAGCTATGCCTAATGAATACAGGTATGAAATTTAATCACTGTCCA
The DNA here is from genome assembly GCA_945867215.1 of Epinotia demarniana. Taxonomy (NCBI): domain Eukaryota; kingdom Metazoa; phylum Arthropoda; class Insecta; order Lepidoptera; family Tortricidae; genus Epinotia; species Epinotia demarniana. The sequence continues at coordinate 12,128,171 of OX244268.1, read as the reverse complement.
GATTTAACGCCTATAATTTGAACTGTGTACTGAATCAAAACACCGTATTATATTATACACGTAACGATTAGTAGTATTGCAACTTCATTATCTCACCCACCAACTTTGCTTGCGAGGAAAATAACTCTCCTATGTTTGTAAAAACAAATGTAAAACGCATTGTCGAACTCCGCAGAATTCTCGGTTTAATTACAGACTTTTTCCAAAATTAATTAAAAGTCACGGAGAGGCCTAGGGGCAGTAGCCGAGGTGGTACGTGCTCAAAATACTTTTCCAGTTTGCTTTTTAGACACTCCATTTGTGTCTGCGCACCGCTTCTCTGAATTCTTGACGGTGAGGCAATTTCCTTGAGTTTACATTTAGGCATCCGTAAGGCAATTTTATAGTTATAATAGAAAAGTCATTGCCATAAGATCATTATTTTTTGTGGACATAAAATACCTATCTTATCTATTCAGTATATTATAGATCCGTGGAAGTTTAACATGGTTCAAAACTAGTAGCTTCGGTTGAAAACAAAACTGTCGACTGAGCCTGACGCGTGACACTTTGCTAAATACGTGTAGGAACTCAACACCAATGTTCAACAAAATCTTAAATAAAATAGTTTAAGCCATAAGTCAAGGTCTTAAGGAATATATTCGAATAAACACGCATGTCGCCTCCACAGTGTAAGCCACGGTGTTAGTACGATCTTACAAGCTGCTAGTGTGTCCATGGCACTGCACCTGATCCATCGTCGGCTTAGCCTCACTTTGTAGCCTGCATGGACTGCACTTTCTACACAGATAATTTTCTTTAAGCAATATTGTGGCAATAAATTTGCGATTGTGGTCATAAAAAAACCGGCCAAGTGCAAGTCGAACTTGCGCACCGAGGGTTCCGTACAAAAATTTACGGAGGTATCAAGCTAAATAAATTTAATTTCTCAGGTACGCGTGGAGGGCGCGTTCCTGAGAAAATGGGTCTTGACAAACGGACGGACGGACGGACAACAAAGTTATCCTATAAGGTTTCCATTTTTTCCTTTTGAGGTACGGAACCCTAAAAATCAGGTGTATGCAAAGTTTTTTTTCACATAGGTACGAGTATAGTCAAGGAATGAAAAGTTTCGTCACTTTTAGACTTTATTTTTATGATGTTAAGGTCCAAAAGTGACGAACCATTTCATTCCGCGACTCTTTCCCAGCTTTCGATACAGCTCCTCAATCAGACAAGACAACCGTGTTAAAGTATGTTAATATTGCATTATTTTCCCACAAATTTCACCTAAATCGAACTCTGGGAAATGTATCGATTTTTACTGGTATAATTCGATTACAGGCATTACAGGCAGTCAATGATAACAATTATCGATAAAACCGCCCACTTTGTTCATAATTAGCTCATATTTTTGCGATGAACAAGGAAAATGTTATAATGAAAACAACTCACATCAAATCAAACCACGATGCAGCATTCCCATTCCTTACAATTCTGCAAGGACGAAATACCTGAAACAACGAATGAACATGATACATTAGTTATTTCTGCAACAAGAGAGCAAAGTTTGTTTTTGCTGCGAGTGCTAATTTTGAGTCCTGAGCAAGCGAAAGATTCTAAAATTGAATCACGAGCGTAGAGAGTGATTCAAAGTTTGAATCTTGAGCGCAGCGAAGGACTCAAAAGCACGAGATGCAAATACTTTGCTCTCGAGTAACACATACAACTTTTCACCTCAGCAGTGAGAACATTTTCACATCAAAAAATATATCATAGTATTACGTACCTATTCGTCTCAAGATTATTCAGGAAGAAAACTTAATTAGGCGTTAGTTACTGCTTGTTTTAACTCCTCAGTGCCGGCCGCGCCGTTACTCAATCAATACTAGAAAGGCGAGACAAGCCACGAGAAACCAAAGGATATTTCAGTCGCGTGACACTAACACATCACTAAAAACTAACCGTGTTATTGTTAAAATTCACAGATTTTTCTCATATCTTCGAGATATTTTTGAAATATTTATCATTATCACAAGGGCACACATTTATAGCATATTACGTGTATCTCGCGTGCACACCAAAAACTAGCCGTACTGTTGTTAAAATATTGCTTTCGTCACGTCACTAACTGCACTATATTTCCTAGTTAGATAGAGAATTGATTTATCCTAGTAGTTTTTATATTTAAAACTAATATCAATCACGCAAGAATGACGAAGGATACATAAAATCTCAAACAAATTAACAGCGCGCTACTTTTTAAAAGGGGCGGGGCCCCGCGCTTGCGTTCGGAAACTGCATCTGCGGTATATGTTCATAGAATTTAAGATTGTTTAAACTAGAATTATTAATTAGCTAGCAGAGTAAAAATTATGTTTACCTATTTAATTGAAAAACTGAGTTTATTCTGAGATCTTTTATTTCAATGTTCTTCAATTAAAAAACCCTTTTTATAATTATTTTGGTAATTTAATAGTTTTCGAATGTGTTACTTGTTATCCGCGTTTTTGGGGGTCTACTTTGAAATTCGATGGTCGACCTATGGATCGACCTATGTCTGCCATCTTCTTTTTTCGTAATGGAATGAAAGGGATAGTGCTAATAAAGTTCAAATATTCTGAACTTGTAATAGACCCCATACGACGAAATGTCAGTGCTCTGCACAAAAATTAAAAAGCTACTTTGTCTCACGGAGTGAGCAAAATCGCATTTTGCACACTGTTTTCACGCAGCAAAATATGCTTGTTCGAGCTGCTGAGGTGAAAACGTAATTTTTGCCATGAAAGTGAATTATCCTACTATAGCATCATAGATGCGAAACTGGATGTTTCGATGTTGGTTACTCGGTCGCCCAAAAGGATAAAAATAGATTTAGATGATATATGGACAAAGTTAGCTCGCTGTAAAACTTGATCAAAACATAATCATTTTTATGAAATTAAGTTTCTGACAAAAATTTCATTTTTGGTACAAGCTTTTATTGCCGACTGCACTTTTCTGTATGCCATCATCAACTTCTCATTAAGACGATTCTAACGAACCCAAACTCAACGGGCTTACGTCGGTTAAGTACTGAATTCCCATGGCCACCTTCTGTCTCCATCATCAGATCAGCTCGATGGTACCATAATATTGAATTGTCATCCAAATTATACTTATACCCAAAATTTGAGCTCAATCGGTCACCGGGAAGTGGGTCAAATTTAACTTGCAAGATTTGTTCCATACATACTAACAGGGCAAGTTAATATAAAGCTTGTAAAAAAAAATAGGGATGAAAAATGCGGATGAAGTCGCGAACAAATGTTAGTCTTGTTTAATAACGTTGACACATATCTAGTAGTAGTAGTAGTGAAAACCAAAGAAAATTTGATCACAAAATCATTGAAAAAAAAGTGAGGTAAGTACTCATGAAAACTTCGCTTGTCGGCAGATTTATGCTTGCATATAATTATAATGAATTCGAAACACAAAGAGAAAATTGCGCATTGAAATGTGATTATTTCTTTAACGGTAATAAATTTAAGGAATTAAATTGATTTAACATTAAATAATTCCGGTGCGGGTGTGCCGCCAACCGTAGCTATTTAATTACTGAATTACAAACTTACTGAATTACAGCTTATAAAAAATTGATTTTGTTAATCGGGCTTGAATTACCAGTGTAAATCTTTTTACTAAAATAATAATTCAATTATGAATTAAATGCAGGAAGTACACACATTTAGTTCGGCAGTCGTGTAAAAATCGGTGTAATTTTGTAGCATTTGTTTATAGAGACACGTATCATATATATATAGAAAACATCCAACACTTTAGTTACAATTATTTGTGCTCATCACACAAATGCCATTACCGGGTTTCTAACCTATAGGGCGGCCAGCTTCGTAGGAATGGTCACGGGCGGTAATTTTATTCGCATTCGACCAAAATCTTGACCGAGAGAGGCAGTAGGTATAAGTAATAACAAAATTAGCTACGGACTATACCGTCAGAAAAATGATTCACGCGAAAACCTATTCCGATAACGTATCACATATCGCACTTGGAATCGAATGGTATATCGAGTTATCCATTCGAAAGAGTGGAGTTAAATAAATTTAAACCCATATATCCGATAGCAGTTTTCCATGAGTAAAAATCGTCCGACCGACCGAACCAAACATAGACGCTCATTTTAAGGGTTCCGCAGTCAACAAGGAACCCGCAGTCTTGCGCAACTCAGTACAAAAAAAACTTTTGTATGGAGTTTGCTGAAAAAATAATGGCGGAGCTGTCATTTGCGTGTCGTTTTATACCGCCATGTTGCTTCCAGTGTCATATTGTGTCTGTAATTGCGCAACCGATTAAATTTTTGGCTATTTTAATGGAATTTTGTGATATGTGTTACAAATATTTAAAAAAAATGCCAACGAAAAGACGGTTTATAAGATGTGAAGTGTGTGGACAGCAAGCCGCGAAAAATGCGCTAATTTAACGCGGTAAGTAGAAAACTAGTCATTTATTTAGCTTAATATCAGTACAATTGGCTACAATCAAAATTATGATGGTTTATTAACATTATTATTGAGTACTAGTGATGTACTATATCTATTGATAAATGGAGGTTTCCCTGAAGTAGTTTTTTTGTTGTTTGCAATAAATGTGACACTTAAAAATATCACCAAATAATTGCAGAATAATAATCCTTTTATTTATCTACTCATAAGGACTCTTGACCGTGATTCATATTGATGTGTGACCTATTTTAGTTATTTAATGAAATATAACTATTTTTTTAGATGCAGGCAGTTGGTCAAGGCTGTGCGGAACAAATATTATTATTAATTCGAAACGAATGCCGACGTCAAAATCTATGTTTCTCCAAAGCTGAAGAAGCGACCTCAGAAAAAATAAAAAAAGCACAACTACAAGGGTTTGGAAAATAGTAAAAGTGTTTTATTTTACTTCCGGTTCATATTTAAAGCCAACGTAGTATTTATTTAATTGGTTAAGCATTTAAAGGCCTTCTACACGATCGGGACCAACCGCCAACCACCGTGTCCTTGGTCGGGTTGATATAAAAATGGACCGTGTAGAAAGCGGTTGACCAACGGATGTTCGGTTGATGTCAATGGCCTTGGTCGTGCGCGCGGTGGTTGGTCCCAACCGTCTGGAACGCTGTCGGCCAACCGTTGATCCAACCAAGGACACGGTGGTTGGCGGTTGGTCCCGATCGTGGAGAAGGCCTTTTACTGTACAAGATTTCGTTGGACTCGTAAATATGGACTCTATTTAAACCTAATGTGAAAGCACCTATTAAAAAAACAATAGGTACAAGTAATAAGAACTGCGAGCTGCGTTTATTAAAATACGCCCGCAATTGTTGATATCGATAAAAGCTGGTTTATCGATATCATTAAAACTACTTTTATAGACACGCCACTATAGTGTATTAATTATTGGGTTGGCACTCTTGAAGTTTAACGTCTGTCAAAGAAAACAGACGCTTCGCTTGGTCACGTTGGTACTGATTTGCCATGCAAAGTGCATTCAATCTTCGATTACATTCCTAGTATGAGAGTCCCGTCTCTTAAAACGTAGTGATTATAATCTCTTTGGGAACCCTTATAGTTTCGCCATGTCCGTCTTCCGTCTGTCCGTCCGTTTTTGGCTTAGCTGAGTACCCATTACTACTAGAAAACTGTTATTCGGCATGGATATATAAATCAATCACGCCGACAAAACAGAAGAATAAAATCTTGTTTTTTTTGCGGTACCTCCCCTACACCTAAAATAGGGATTTTTTTTTTCTCTCGTTAAACCCATAGTGTGGGCTATCACAAAGAGCGACTTTTCAAATGAGTGAATTCGTTTGCGAGATATTGGGCTTTAAAAAACAATTTTTTGTTTGAGTCATGTGTCCTGTCGGCTAAATGGATGCTACTCGGAATGTGAAAAAACTGTGGCAGTAGTGCATATAATGACTTTAAAAGGAAAACTATCACGGCTAAGTAGGCATAATTAGTTACCGAGTAATAGCCGACAAACTTAAAATGTACTTAGAAAGGCCAAATTTCGTACAATTCAAACATTCAGCTACCGCGCGCGTGTCGATGTAACTAATAAAGACAGGCAACTACGGAATCCTACACTGCGCATGGCCTGACACGCACTTGGCCGATTTTTATAGCTAGCTTAAAATACGTTCACAAATCACAACAAATGTTTATAGTATAAACCTACCTGAGTACCAACAAATTTAATATTTTGATTAATGTACTACTGCCACGAATTTTTTCACGTCCCCAGTAGTACTTAGCCATTTAGCCGGTGAAGGGGAGACATGACTCGAACAAAAATTAGGGCTTTAAATTCCATTATCTCGCAAACGCATAACTGAGTTGAAAAATAGTTTAAGAAAACCCATAATATTTTTGAACAAGCTATCCACCGATACCCCACACTATAGGTTTAACGAGAAAAAAAATACATGACCAATTTAAATACACAAGAGGTAACATAAAATTTTTTTTTTTCAGGATTCTATTCTACTGTTTTGTCGGCCTGATTGATTTATATACCAACGCCGTATTGCAGTTTTCTAGTTGTAAGTGGTTACTGAGCTAAGCCGAAGACGGACGGACAGACAGACGGACGGACATGGCGAAACTATAAGGGTTCCTTGTTGACTACGGAACCCTAAAAATTACCTGCATCAGATCGATCGGAAAACGAAGTATTATCAATAAAACATGTCGAGAGTTCAGGTTTCATGTTTAATTCCGCTAAAAGCGTCTACCTCATTGTGGTCATTCGGGATTCGGGATTTTACAGCCGTCCTCGATGCAGTGGCGAACGGGAGCCCCCCGTTAAAAGTGACCATCGAATGTAGTGCAGTGCCCTATTTCACAGCCGGTTTTTAGCATCTCTTTTTTTAATTTTTTGTCTGAGGATTTTCAGTATGTGAAATGAAAATAGAGTTTTAAAAGTAAGTAACAAAAAACAGACCTACATAAAATATTATTTGTACATATATATAATCTTTTTTTAGATGGACTGGTATTTAATATACCATATATTAAATACGTAATAAGATATATCATAACTCATAAGGTATGTATTTTTAATGAACAATGTCGTGTTTTACTCACTCAAATGGACGCGCGAACTGGGAAAATGTTGAGTAAAATAATGTCCATACCTCACGTGTAAAAACCGCTCGCACCTTTAGGTAAAGCATAACAGACCATTAGCCGCATTTTCGTGAATTGATCCAGTCCATGCGGCACTAAAACCTCCAGCCATTTCGATCCGGGCCTCATCACTATCGCGGCAACTCCCAGGTGGCCCGAACGGCTATTGCGGCTAAAAACGCAACTCATTCCGCTGATATCTTCAATCCTTTGTACTGCCTTTCAAAGGCCCACAAACTGATTGTCGTTAAGGGAATAGAACCATTTGTGAGATATGTAGTACATTAACTTAGCTGTCTTGAAACTACTGGTTCTTGTCAGCAGTAGGTATTTTAACATGAGATTCGTTTATTTTGATACCTGCCTACCCACGTCAAAATACATGCTACTCTTGTTCTGTAGAATGTCCTCGTGAACCCTCGTCTGCCAACAAACCACTCTGTGGTTTGGCAGAAGAATTAATGTATTAGCTGTAAGAAAGTTCTTTGTTTTTTTTTTTATTTTTTATTTTTTTAATTAGCAGGGCTGTTATTCGGAACGCGCTAATACGCCTCACCCCACCCGTCACACCTAACGAAACTAGACCTCTACCTACGCTTAGTACTCTACGAATCGCGGCGTCAAGTTATATTTGTGGGTAAACGGTGAAGGGGGCTTAAAACAAGTTGCTGAATAGCGGGGCTGGGCTGGGACCCGGCTATTAAGTAGCACAGTTGAAGAAGGTATATCGCTGGCTAGTTATAAAAGGCTCCGTTAGAAAGTTTCGGATAATGTTAGGGTTTCCAGTTAATTTAACAAGGGACAACTGAGTCCACATATAAATTTCACTGAAGCCGTGTACAGCGTTGGACGTTTGGACAGCGTTTAGTTTACCCTCGTTCTAATAATTAAGGTTGTGCGGGTATGAATGGTGTTTACGCTGGATTTCATTAATATAAGTAAGGTTTGCTTAGCTGGAATGCAGTGGGGTTTGCAGGTTGATTGATTCCTGTAGGAATAGCGTTTTACTGCGTCGGTTCCTGCAGTAGCTGCGTGGTGCAAGAAAAATGACAGCGCCAGTGAGACGGTTACTAGATTGAGCTCTAATGTCACACAAACATATCCCTGTCGCAACATTCTGGTATCAAACTCAGTTGAACTATAGTCCTGTAAGAGCTACTTCTTTTTAATTAATATTATCTATACGTCTATACGAATCTTATAATTATAAACAGGAAAAGCCTGTGAGAGTGTTGCTTACGTGTGTATATTCGGGATAATATCCGGAAACTCTTTCGATTCTAAAATTCACCTGTGTGCCTATACTTCTTCATCTCGGTTATCTGCAATAGGTACTCTACTAGTATTTAGTAAAGTATTTCTTTATTCTATAGAACAACAGACAAGAACTGAATACTATGCTGTACCACACTGTACCATTCCAATATCATCGAATTAAGCTGAACGTGTATAAGCAGAGGAAGTTTAAGCTTGTTTAATTGTTTTCCTATTTGGAGGACTCGGGAGCTCAACGCTGATTGTCTGTTGAATATTATCGGTGATTACATACCGTATCTGCTTGAGTGTAAGGTTCAATTTTGATGTCGACATCACATAGATATTAATCGTTCTATCCCCGGATCGTTCATTTGGAATGCTCACTGGTTAAGCACCTCAGTTCAAACCGTTCAGCAGCAAACGTATTCCTGATATTTCATAATGTAATAACTTTTACTCGCCAAATGTACCTACGGGTGAAGAGGATAGCGTGTCTAATTGAGATATTAAATAACAAGTCATAAAGTAAAGAGAAACTCTTGAAAGTTTAGCAATACCTACTTGTTATTAAACTAAAAGTTGAAGTTCGGATTAATGCTGAAAACGAATTATACACGGTGACGCAACCGAGTTTTTTTCCTCGCAAATGTTATCTTATAAGGTAGAAGTACTAGTGCCCGACATGTCAACAGAAAATACTTATTTGAATCACGATATAATGCTCATTTAAGATGTATTAAACAGTTTCATACGGTTTGGGAGACGAGGTATTTACTCAAGTTACTGATATGGAATTCGTTTCATATGGTGATCTTATAAAATATCAATCCGAATGTACGAGTAAATGGCAGGCGGTTATGCTGGCAGTCCCACTAGATGTCATTTCAGTACAAATGTCATGAATGACAGACTGACATTTATTGGGACTTGAAGGTTTAACTCTTTGTCCCAATTGATGGCAGCTGGTTTTAACAAATATGTTCATAACTTATAAATAAGTTATTTGTCTTGAAATTGTGATAAGAAATATTGAAGTCACTAACATTTAGTAACTTAAAAATGATGTCGTGATCAATCTTAGTTTATTATTCGCCAGTTAAATTATATTCGTCGAGTACTAGTACCGCGTCCGGCACTATTAGTACTTCCACCTTAAGTTACTTTTATTTTACATATCTCGTTATTGGGGTCCCTTTGTTTCCCATAAATCAGATCAGATGATCAGATGTTGGTGGTGATAAATGAATCTGACTCCAGAAAATTATAACAGCGTTTATTCGCTTACGAATACTATACAAAATTACTGACGAGTGACGTGCGCCTTGCGCGGTGTCGTTTTGAGTCTGGTGGAAGGGGAATGCCGCGAGCTGATCGCGGACCGGCGCCCGCGCCGCCCGCACCATTCCTCCCGTGCGTAGTTGGAGTTGGTAGCAGCGTTAACATACTCCCCCCCCTCGAGCAGGTAGGGCTTCGAGGATTGAAGATGCTGTTGACGTTGGATCCGATGCTGAAGAAGGCTTCGTCGTAACTGGTGTTGGATCTTTGGGTAATGCGCAAAGCTTGTGAATAGCGCGACGAAAGATGCCCCTTGTTGTCTGAACATCGGCGACCCTGGCGATGCCATCATCCCCAGGGTATAGTTTTTGAATGCGCCCTAAGCGCCACTTCATTGGCGGAACATTTGGTTCCTTTAGGACGACCATGTCGTTGATTTGTAGGCCTTCTTGGTTGATTCGCCACTTTGTCTTCTGTTGCATTTCGCTTAGGAACTCCTTGTGCCAGCGTAACCAGAATTGCTGCCGCATCCTTTCGATGTGTTGATATCTGCTGAGCCGGTTAGGATTGATATCGATCAGAGACGGTGCTGGTAGTGACAACAGTGCTTTACCGATCAAGAAGTGCCCCGGAGATAACGGTTCTAAATCATTCGGATCTGATGATAACGGTGTTAACGGTCGTGAGTTCAAAATTGCCTCGATTTGAGTGAACAACGTTGATAGCTCCTCAAATGTCATGTGTGTATTACCTAACACCCTAGTTAAATGAAATTTGGCCGACTTAACTCCGGCCTCCGTTAATCCATTAAAATGAGGGGATAAAGCAGGCGAGAACTGAAAATGTATACCTTCGTTTTCTGCATACGACGCTATGGAATCACCATCAGCCCTGAGAAATCTACCGATTTCGTTGCTTGCGCCTACAAAATTAGTCCCATTATCTGAGAAAATCTTACTTGGTTTCCCTCTACGTGAGATGAACCGCTTCAGACATTGGATGAAACAATCTGCTGTGAGGTCGCTAGCCAACTCTAAGTGCAATGCCTTTGTCGAAAAACAGATAAATAGGGATAGGTAACATTTGGTGATTCTGCAACCGCGTCCTTTGCGGTCGGTAATGAGAAAGGGACCTGCAAAGTCAACGCCGCAAACATGGAAGGGAAGGTTTGGTGTCACTCTTGGCTCGGGTAAGTTACCCATGAGAGGGTTTATATTTTTGCCTTCATGATTTTACATGTTTTGCAGTTATTCACCGTGCTTCTTGCTAAAATTCTGCCTCTTAAAGGCCAGAAATGTTCCCTGATCGTACTTAATAATAACTGTGGTCCACCGTGTAGCAATTTTAGATGCATGTGCTTAAAAATTACCTTTGTAAATGGGTGATTTGAATCCACTATAATAGGATGTTTTTTGTTGTATGTTTCAGGAGAGTGTTTTATGCGGCCGCCGACCCGCAGCAGTCCGGATTCATCGATGAAAGGTGTAAGTGAAAGTATACGAGATTTAACAGGTACAGTTTTATCGTTCTGTAGGTTGTTTAGTTCATCTGTGAAAGCTTCTTCTTGAGCTTGTTTACTTAAGAAATTTAATGAACTATTTAATTCATCTGCAGTTAAATGACCTACCATTTTAGAATTTGGCTTCTTCAGGTTAAAAATGAATCTCTTTACAAAAGCAAAGGTTCTTTGCAAGGTGGATAATTTTGAATATTTGGTGAAGTCCACAACCTTGGAAAGAGCGCTTGCTGATTTCTTGTTTTCTGTTATTTGAGTATATGTTTTGATTTCAAGTACATCGCTGCTAGTGCTGGACTTATTCAACTGTGGCCAAGCTGATATATCATGACCCAAAAACGAGGGACCCTGCCACCACAAAGCTGAATTACATAGCTGCTGAGGGTCAACTCCTCTGGAAGCCAAATCCGCAGGGTTCTGATCTCCGGGGATATGCCTCCACATACCTCCAGGAGACAGTTCCTGAATGGCTCCTACACGGTTTGAGACGAAAGTTTTGAGGCTACGTGGTTCGGCCTCGAGCCAACTCAGGACCACAGATGAATCCGTCCAGTGGAAAACTTGCTGAATGCGACATCGTAGCGCCTGTTTAACCTTAACCGACAAACGTACCGATAATAAAGCTCCTAGTAACTCCAAGCGCGGAATTGAAGTCGGTTTTAAAGGAGCAACCTTAGCTTTGGCACACAACAGACGTACAAGAGTTTTACCTTCACTGTCTATTGACGATAAATAAATGCATCCAGCATACGCATCCTGGGATGCATCACTGAAGGAGTGCAAGGTAATTGTTTTATATTTAGGACATAGAACGCATCTTGGTATATCAATATTCGTTAGATATTTGAGATTTCCTACATAGTCTTGCCATTTTCTTGATAATTCTGCAGGAATTAAATCGTCCCAGTCTAGTTTAGTAAGCCACAACCGCTGTAATATTATTTTTGGTGTAATTGTGATTGCACTCAACAAACCTAGTGAGTCAAATATTTTTGCTGAGTTTGATAATATTGTACGTTTCGTCACTGGTGGCGTCAGATCTAACTGTGTCGAAAAATGCAATTTGTCACCAGCCGGATGCCATATAAGGCCTAAGACACTAGATTGGGAAGTGATGTCTAAGTCTTTCGGTATCATAGTACCGAGACTGTTTTTTACTACCAAAGGGGCGTTTGTATGAAATTTGCGAAGAGGAAAGCATGCTGATTTGAGTTTATTAGTAACTGCTTCACAGATATGGCTTAGTTCGACTTCCGTTTGTGATCCTGATAAAAGATCATCTATGTAAAAGTCATGTTCTATAACTTGCTTAATGGTTTCGTCTTCGCATTCTTTAGCTAATTGTAATAAGCATCTGGTGCTTAAGTAGGGAGCACTGGCTGTTCCGTAAGTTACTGTATTTAGCTGTAGAACTCGAATAGGTTCTGAAACTTCATCTCTCCAGAGAATAAGTTGTAAGTAGCGTTGGCTAGGCTCTACAAGGACTTGCCTGTACATTTTTTCGACATCAGCCGTTACGACGTACGTATGTTGCCTAAACCGCATCAAAATCGAGAGTAAGTCATCCTGCACAACAGGACCGACATACTGTATGGCGTTGAATGACTTCCCGGTTGTTGTTGCTGCGCTAGCGTCGAAGACAACGCGTAAACGCGTTGTCTCACTCGTTTGTCGAATTACTGAATGGTGAGGAAAAAATGAACCAAATTCGGGCTTTGATATATCTGTCAGATGTCCTAGATTCTTGTATTCATGAATGAAATCGGAATAGGCTTTTTTTAGAGACTGATCCTTAGAGAGTCGCCTTTCAATGTTAAGAAATCGTTTTTCTGCCATTTTGTATGAATCTCCAAGGACATCTGGCGATTCACGCAATGGAATTGTAACTGTAAATCTTCCATTTGCGTCGCGGTAGGTAGTGTCATTGAATAGATTTTCGCAGTAACTATCCTCAGGTGACACAACCTTTTTCGCGGGTAGTTCTTCGAGTTCCCAGAACCTTGCTAGCTGATCTTTAATATCTTGTGAGAAATTACATTTAATTCCTTGTGAACTCGCAGAACCACTGCGGCGGCCAGTGGGGCCCGCCACTATCCATCCCAGTTCTGTCTCCGTCAATACGGGTTTATTTCGTCCTAACTTAATTTGATTGGATCCAATAAGGTCCCAAAATACATCTGAGCCGATTAAAATATCTACCTCTGACGGATGGCAGAACTGAGGATCTGCTAGATTAATATTCGGTGGAATATTTAATTGTGTTGTAACTTTCATATTTGGAAGTTTATCAGTGATGGTAGGCACTACATAGAATTTAACTGGAATAGAGAAATTGCTATGCATTGAATTTATTATTAAATCGCAATATTTATTTATTTGCAATGTTGAATTATTAATGCCCTATACTGAACGATTAACTTCCATTGTTTTACAATTAATAATTGTTTGTGCCTTTTCAGAGATGAACGAGGATTGGCTGCCGCTGTCCAATAAAGCGCGTAGCACGTGCTTGTTCCCTTCGTATGTCACCTCAAGGAGTGCCGTGGAAAGTAAGACTTGGTCACAAGATACCGTGGACAACGTGATAGAAGTTTGAGCTTAAGCAGTAGTTTGCTGTTCCACGGGTTCGTTGGACGAAGATGCTGTCGTTTCAGGAAGGTAAGTGTTAATTGTAGCTGAAGCATTAGCATTTTCATTATTAAGCAATTGTTGGTTGTTTGTTTGTTTATGTAAAATAGTGCTATGTTTTCTTTTGCAGATTTTACAACCACTAGAGCGGCACTGGTAAGTATGATGCCCAGGACGAAGACAGTTTTTGCACAACTTCCATTGAATAGCTTGTGTGTAACGATCATCGATTGATAACGATTTAAATTTAGGACATTCGATTAATCTGTGATTTTGCTTACAGGACATGCACTGGTTACTAGTGGACGGTGCGTCGGAAGCAGAAGCAATAAAGGATTTAGTCTTAGGAAATACCTGACGTTTTTCATTTTTAAATTCCCACCTTGTAGAACCTACTGTTTCCAATACGTCAGCCCTGTTACGTAAGAACTTGAAAAAATCACTTAAAGTAGGAGAATCTTTAATATCATTCCCAAACTCTTCCCACTTGCGTGCAGTAGCGTTATCAAGCTTTGTCGTAGCCATGTAAATAATAAGCGTATCCCATTTGTCCGTGCATTCACCAAGCGTCTTAAGCGCTTGCAAGTTCTTGTTAATTGAATCAATCAAATTGCGCATACCCTTATCAGTTTCCCTCAACAAAGGATCGATATTAAACAAGCACTTAAGGTGTTGGCTGACCAACAAGCGCTTGTTATTATACCTTTCACACAAAAGGGACCAAGCAATTTCATAGTTATCAGCAGAGACAGTAACCGATTTAATGACGACACTGGCTTCACCCTCTAAATAAGATTTCAAATAATGAAATTTGCATATATCATCCATGTCGTCATTGTTATGAATTAGTGACCGATAAATGTCACGAAACTCAAGCCACAGGTTTGGATTCCCATTAAAAAGAGGAAGTTTCAAAGGAGGAAGTTTGATTTTATTGTGGCCAATGCGGCTAGCTGTGCTTAAAACCTTCTCCTTTTGAAAGGTCTCTTGCCATGTATCAATAATTTCCTGAGCTTGGCTCATGCTACTATAAAAGGAACTTTCTGTTTCTTCCCTTTCTTTAAGTTGTTTACCAGAGGTATCAAGCCCATCTATCTTATCTTGAATCTGATCAAATGTATTTAATGAGCTTTGCATTTTACCTAACCTCATTGACAACTCGTTAATTTGGGCCCTAGTAACATCATTAGGTTCTATCTCCGATATGGACAGCAAAAATCTTTTAAATAGCGTTAAGCGCGTTCTCTCTACTCCTCTCTGATGTATTAATTCATTTATATCATTCATCTTGTAAGCGCAAGCAACGTAGGCAACGTGGCAATTATCAACCAGGCACGTAAAAAGAATAAGTAAGTACTTACGGTTTCTAGTTCAGAAATGACGATGATTCCATACCTCAAATACTTAAATTTAGCTCAGTATCACTTATTAAGCCAAATATGAGGTTATTATTCATACACGTTTGTTCTCGCCGACTTGTTCCAATCATGTACGTACTGTAGCCCAAGTAAATCTGAAATAGTCGGCAAATCACTTTAAAACGTTTGTTATAGAAGTTATTTAAGTACCTACTCGCATGACAATGCACTTTGATGCTCACTAATGATTCTCGTATCTTAAGTTAAGTAAAGGTTAATTACGTTACGAAATTATATTTAAACTGTAACTTGTGGAATGAAATGTTAACTGCTATAAATAATTGCTTAATAAAAAGTAAGAAACGGTATTAAACTGCTTTGAAACTAAATTGAATGCATGATTTTATATGAGTAGGTAACGTAGATATTATAAACTGTAGTTACGTACACTACTCACAAAGAACAATTTATTCTAAAAAAAGGAGACTATCACCGCTGTCACAAAACACAGGTTAAATTACATTAAACTTTAAATAAATTAGAAACGGGCACACTTCCTTCGTATTTGCACATGTAGTTTGTATCTTCGTATAATCCCTTTGTTCCTTTGTATGCCGCCATCGTTCGTTGTATACTTGAAATTTCGTTATTTATGTTCATAAATCGATAGTATCCGTGCTTCAATATCACGTCGTGGTCTCCAGATGTTGGTGGTGATAAATGAATCTGACTCCAGAAAATTATAACAGCGTTTATTCGCTTACGAATACTATACAAAATTACTGACGAGTGACGTGCGCCTTGCGCGGTGTCGTTTTGAGTCTGGTGGAAGGGGAATGCCGCGAGCTGAT
Source organism: Epinotia demarniana (assembly GCA_945867215.1). NCBI lineage: Eukaryota > Metazoa > Arthropoda > Insecta > Lepidoptera > Tortricidae > Epinotia > Epinotia demarniana. The sequence continues at coordinate 12,112,129 of OX244268.1, read as the reverse complement.
CGCGGACCGGCGCCCGCGCCGCCCGCACCGTTCCTCCCGTGCGTAGTTGGAGTTGGTAGCAGCGTTAACACTTATTGTTCCGAATTTCGATAGTCAGAAATTGATATCCATATAATTTATAGACATAAACATCAGTAGTCATAATCTTTGTTAAGTATAATGTTTTGTAGTTCTAACATTAATGACCCATAATATTAAGTATTATAATCACAAAAGTCAGAAATTGATGTCCATAACGATCAAAGGTCTATCAAGCAACTATCATGTTTTTACAGTATGGTATATACCTAGTTGACACAATAACATGTTACAGTAAGTCATTTACATGAATCCTGTGAGGGCATTGCGATGTTTCTAAATTAACTTTCAACTAAATATATTTATAATATTACACAGTATAGATCTATCTTCTCGAAGCAGTTCAGGCCATATTTGACCCCCCTGTAACTTCGTTGTCGATAAAACTAGAAGCTGGATGAATTTTCAGTAACCACGAAGGCATTTTATAAACACGGTATATTTCATTTAATTCGAACCAGTCGTTTAAGAATTAAAACTAGTCAAAGTTTCTTAATTTTGTCATTCACTCACTCACTCACTAACTGACTGACCGATCATCAAAGCTCTAAGGCACTTCTAACAGACATAGAAAGCTTCTAGAATACAATTAGTGTTCAGCGTATTAACCAAGCAAAAACTAAAATAGTTTGCAACCTATTAATAAAAACGAAAAGTTAGTTGCCTATTCTTAATTGACAATGCAATATTATGGCAACACCGACCTGGGAGACAGAAATATTAATGATTATTTATGTAAGATTGTGTCCAATATTCATTTTATTATGTATGTGTTTACTATGTAAAATATCCAGAAATAATTGTTCGCATTCTAGGTTGCATAAGTTTTTACTAAAAGCTAGTTATTAAATGTAAAAAATCTTGTACGGAATATTTTGAATCCCATTTGAGGGGTTGGTCGAAGTCAACGTCCAATTATATTTAACAAGGTTCTGTTTTACCAAAAAGTTGGTGATGAAAATGCTCTAGAGCCTTCTCCAATTATAATGCTATTATAAAGCCTATTTCCACATGCTGCAGTAGGACTCACAGGTAGTTATGTGAATTACCAGTTACCAGTAGACGTTGTTGTAAGTACTTTTTCTTGCTAAACTAAACTAAAGCTAAGCTAAAGATGGGATGAAACAAAATAAACAGTAAATAACAAAGTAGTAACCAAATATATCGGGTGGGTGATAGGGCCAGCTGGAATATTGCGTTAGGTCAGACAAATTGGGATCCGTTAGCGAATATATTACGGTCCCCTGTTCTAGGCATCGGTTTGTTAATCGTTCCAAGTTATTTATGGCCGTTTTAACTGTTTATTTTCAGCTAGGTGAGTTAAAGTTGCAATTTTATATGTGGATGTTGATTAAGTGGTTAATACGCTAGTAATGAGGTCAATATATCTGCACCCGCAGTGGTTTCAGCATTTTGTAAGTGTATGGTACAATGAAGTGCTATTTTATATTGTTTTCATTATCTCAACTGATGTTAGTGTTGCCTCCACTGGATAACACTGGCCCCATTCATAACAATCATTATCATCATATCAGCCGAAACACGCACTGCTGGACGTAGGCCTCCCCCAAAGAGTGTTAATGTGACTGGTCCTAGGTCACCAGTATCCAGCGGACTCCCGCGACCTTTACCAGGTCATCAGTCCACCTTGTGCGGCGGTCTACCCACGCCGTGCCTTCCGGTACATAAGTAACAATATCGGTTAATAATAGATGTCAACTTTTAAGTATTGAGGTGTGCTACGTTATTTAGTCACTGATCTGCGGTTAGCCATGGTAAACAGTCAATTTGTGAACCGAAGTCTTAGCCAACAATAAAACTGGCACATATTTATCTTACGGAAATCATCAAGGAATTACCTGTCTGCACGCTGCCAGAAAACCCTGCCAATAAAAAGCGAACACCTAAATTGAACTAGATTATTGAGCGCACGATTCTCAAGTTCATTGTTTCATATATCAAGTCTTTCATGTGGTCGTGTGTATTCATTAAGTGAAACAAGAAACTTTTGTTCCTTTTTTCGCCACTTCCTTTGCATAAAGTGGGCCGTAGACATAAATTGTAGGGTCGGGACAAATTGCGTTCCGCCTGTAATGTATTCAGTTCCGTATTGCCCCGCACATTCGTATGTGTCAGCTGGATTCGGCTAAATGAAACTTTGCACTCTTATCTCGGTTTAAACTGCGTTCTGGTGTATGTAGTTCCTTTTTCTTCTCTTTCCAAATAAACCGTTTTGCATTGAATTCTACTGCAATGCTGTTTTATTTCGTAAAAAATGTTTACAATGTGATTGACACCTTTCGTAGTATTAAATTTACTGAACGAGGGAAATATTATATTCATTATATAATATTATATTTGAGAGAGGTAGGGCACAGCGTAATGTCATCACGCTTGAATCTGGAGCACCCCGACTGGGGGAGTACCTCCGCCTTACAGAAGACCACAGTCATAATAGCACTGCTGCCTATTCCGTAGGTATTGTAGTGTTGTGTTCCTGATGGTGAGTAAGGTTCCCAGAGCTCCATCCTTAAAGGCCGGCAACGCACTCACAACACCTCTGGGGGCCTAGACAAGGTTACAATCGACAAGTGCTAACGCCAATAGAAAATAATAAAATGTATGGGAATGACAGATGCCGACGAAACACTTTTCGTTGACATCTGTCATTCCCATACATTTTATTAGTTTTCTATTGGCGTTAGCGCTTGTCGATTGTAACCTTGTCTACGGCCCCTGGTGTTGCAGGTGTCCATGGGCGGCGGTAATCACTTACCATCAGGTGATCCGTCTGCTCGTTTGCCTCCTATAAAATAAAAAAAATACAACATAATGTTGGTTAGGCTCTCAAACATTTTTAAATTGCGTTAGTGTTCATTGTGTCTTATATCTAGAGTTTTAAAGCTCTTTTAGCATAATTTCAAGTATGCCTTTGCGACTGGTAAATTGTTGCATCGCAACGTACGTCGTTTTATGTCTGCCGAAAATGTTTCCTATTATATCGTCCACAGGAGTACCGCATATAGATTTTTCAGCCAAAATGGCCAAAACGGAATACTTATATCTTAAACCCATGTGTGTGACTGTCACATGCATCTTTGTTCCTGCTTTTTTTTTTAAGTGATAGGAGGCAAACGAGCAGACGGATCACCTGATGGTAAGCGATTACCGCCGCCCATGGACACCTGCAACACCAGAGGTGTTGTGAATGCGTTGCCGGCTTTTAAGATGGAAGTACGCTCTTTTCTTGAAGGTTTGAAGGTTTGGTTATTGACCCAATTATCCCAATTTAGAGCTAAAATTCTACAAATACATATATCATGCAATTGCAATTAATACAAATGGCGTCATAAAAACCCTTAAAACTTTTTTGTAAGCTGTTTTCGTCTGATTACGAGCATCAAGCGATGTTCAATGTAGGTATAATGTATCACGTACACCAAAGTTCTACTTAAAACTTGGTTCGTTAGTGCATACATATACGAGAGGAAAAGTTTGCACGAACATGTTGAACTGTAAATTGACTTTACTTCTCCATAGTTTTAAAAGTACTTAAACAGTCCATAAATCAAGTCGATATGTCCGGGAAATGCCCACTTTCATCAGGGGTTTATCCCGTGTGAAATATGACCAGATTATACAGGTCTGGGTGCAAAATTATATTTAAAAATGTTTAGGTGTGTTTAAATTGTAAACATGTAGATATTCGATTAAAGGCAGTGTTAACAACATTTTTTTTTCAATGCCCAACTTAATGATTCGTTCAAAGTTGCATGGCTTATAATGGTAAAGCGGGTTAAAATTCCGCTCGTGGCGAATAATTTTTAAATTTTCTACTTTTATTGAAATTATAATTTAACCTTTCGAAATAGTGCTTTCAAATTCCCCAGCGAAATAATGAAAATTGAGAGGTAGATTTGGACAGATTCATCGAACTGTATCGGTTGGACTCCCATGTGCGTTGTTTTGCTAACTGTGCTCTGCGGCGCATTCGGGTTTGAATGGACTGAATTAAAATTTGGAACCGTTTTGTCAAATTGTTCTCGACCACGGCACCATTTCCAAATCTAACGGAAAATGAACAATTGATTTAACCAGGTACATGAATAGGGAACAGAAAGAGTGTTAGAATATAATGAATCGGTTTTTAAAAATAAGATTTCTCATTTATTTTCTATTTAAATCAGGCAAAAAGGCCCATATTACAAATACTTTAAAGACTAACATGTACATATATCAATATTAACTTATTATTTTTAATTTAATTAACTACAAAACACACAATTACTGCGAAGTGTTGCGCAATTTCGTGGTATCAGGTAACCAACCGCGAAAACGTCGGAACACTCGGAACCTACCTACTCTCCCTTCAGCCAAAATTCCTCCTTAGTCAAGGTCAATAGATGGTTTGTCGCCTATCGCAACTCTGACCACAAAGGAACGAAAATTCACATTATGGCGAGACTCCAACCTCACGACCCTCAGGATAAATCCGGTCTTCATGCACACATACTCCACTACTTCCTCTGCCTTCATATATTTATATACAAATATAGGTAAGGCAAGATACTTCCACTGCGTAACAATTTTGTCTACATTAAATTATTCGACAGTGTTTTTGGTTCAACATTGAACGTTTTTTAATGTGTCGGGATATAAACGCACAGAAAAAACTAAGAATGTATTTTCAAGACCTAATTTGGATTGTATCTGTGGAAAACTAAAGTACCTACTTCTACAATTAAAAGTAGTAAATTACGCAGATGTTCTGATGAAACACGTTTGTTTCTTGCTTTATGACATTGGAACTTATCAAGATATTCGATAAAGTAAGAGAAGGGTTATTTTATCAAGCTACAGTTTGTTCCGACGCCCCCCGCGTCGGGATTGGGACTAACCTATCAGCAGCCCTAAATCTCGTCGGGTGAACTAGCAAACTTATTTTACTTGCGATTTCTCACAACTGTCATTTAATTTTGGTTACACAGCGGGAGCCCACTTCTGGTCCTTTCTGAGTAAATTGAGCATTCTGTGAAATAGCGTCGGCAATTTCAGGCTCCATTGTAAATTTACGAAAGCCGCCAACAAATTAAATCTTAAAAATATTTCTCCTTTTTGCTGTCGATTATAAATCAGCGACGAAGCTACACTTAATTACTTAAGGGTATTTGAAACGCTTTTAGTATTTTTCGTTTCCTTAAATGGGGCTTGGAAGGGTTGCGCAGTGAATGATTATACGATCCAAGAATCCGTTAGATTCACTACAGAAGACTACTGACCTATTTGACTATTTGTTTATAATTACTGTCGTGTTATGAAATACTAGCTGCCCAAGTGGACCTTCCCTCTGGGAGGCCTAGAGCGGTTTATCCAGAACCATATCTGTAACTGGCCGCTCTGCAGGCTAAACAGGGCATAAAAAACTGCCCACGTGGAAGTGCTTTCGTAGATAGCCCCTACATACAAACTTACAGAGCTACAATCTCACAGACATTTCCGCTTTATATAGGAATTTCTTATTACCTACTCTTATTTTTATGGACGACCGGTTTAGCCTGGGGAGTGACCTTGCCTACAAAGTTGACGATTCTGAGTTCGAATCCCGGCAAGGGTAGATATTTGCGTGACGAGTATGAATACTTGTTTCTGAGCTTGGGTTTGTTTTTTCGTAGTTCAGTTATTTTATCTATTAAAACATTATATGGTCACCATTTATAACACAAGCTTCATTTGGCTGGTTTGAATTATTTAAGGTTACCTCTTAATTTTTATTTACACTATGAATTTGTGATATTGTTATACTAAGGCTGATTTTAGTGTCATGCGGACCGGTTGTATGGCGGAGCTGTCCGGGTCCTTACGGACGACCGTCCGCATTACTCTAAAACGCTCCCGCTTAATACATATTGGTCCGTGTGGAGCGATCCGTACTGACGGTCCGCATGACATTAAAATCAGCCAAACATTAGGTACACTAAGTACTTTCTAAGTTTCAAGATAAATTAATAACCTCCATGATTGAATTTATAAGTACATATTCCTCATACGAGTACGATAATCTGTTGTAAAATCAATTAACGAGCACACAAGAGGTCATGATAAACACGTTATGAATAGTATGATGTATATAAGGTCAAACAACCATTGCAATAGAATTCATTAATAGAACTCACCTCGTTCGCCTTTTAAATAAAACCTCGAAAACCTCATCGCACGAAATCTGCAGCCATAAAAATGTCTCGAAAACTATTCGTAAAATGAAAGCACTTCGAAAAACTTTAAAGCGATTCGATGCAGGAACGAATTGACTTCTAGACAATCAAATTAAGCTGCACGTTAAGTTTACAAACAAGCGCGAGAAACTAGCCAAGTTCCTGGGGCAAGTTGATCAAAGAGATTGTAGCAGGAACAAGTTGGCCTTCGCGGAGGTATGCGGCGATGCTTGCCCATATCATCCTACCTATTAGCAGACGATAAATAGCGAATTATGCAGTCTTGCTGATTGGGTGGCTATATATATATATATATATATATATATATATATATATATTTTTTTTCTTTGTTTTCTTTTGTAAATGCTTTATCTGTGTGAGGTGTGCAATAAAGAGTACCTATTTGTATTGAATTAAATGAATTTTTATTCTGCAAGTAGGCCGTATTGGCGCTTTTACAAGTCAAAATACTACCAGCGTTTTTGAAAAAGAAGACCACTGTTAAGAAGAAGCGCCGAAACAACCTCAACAGTCAGGATTTTTATGCCAAAACAACTTATTGCAATGATAGTTCTTAACCTACTTAAAATAAGTCAAACTGAATATGAATACAAAGAAAAAAAAATCATCATTGCGTTTTTTTCCAAGAATAAATGTCCGAATAAGCTTTAATCAATGATTAAGCTTTTTTGGGCTCTTGTTTGTGCCAGTATATCATACGTTGTTCCGTTTCACATTAAATAGGAATTAGCACGTGAGGCTTGACTGTTAGTGTTAATTGTATGCAATAAATAAATAAATAAAGATAATCACGGTCACTGCACGCAGAATTGATGGCCGTTGGGGCGGAAAGGTTCTCGCGTGGCGACCACGTACCGGAAGGCGCAGCGTGGGTAGGCCTACAAGGTGCAATGATGACCTGGTAAAGGTCGCGAGAGTCCGCTGGATGCGGGTGGCGCAGGACCGGTCATTGTGGGAGGCCTACGTGTCCAGGCCACTCTTTGGGGGAGGCCTGTATCCAGCAACGGCAGTCTTTCAGCTGATGATGATGATGATGATGAATAAGGGTCAAAATTACATTACAAAAGATGAATCAGCGTCAGCTGTACATTTTTTTATGTTATAGGGGGCGAACGAGCAAACGGTTCACCTGATGGTAAGCAAACACTATTGATCTATGGGTATGTGGTGCTATGCTTCTGGTGGTTAGGAGGGTCGTGGGAGCTCCCCAGGATACACTGTGCTGAGAATAAGGGACCTGCAACTGTCTCCAACTTCCAACACATCAAATCCTCAATTCAAGCGTCCACAGGCTACGTTGACTACTTACCATCAGGCAGTGGCCTGCTTGATGGTAAGTGTCATCATAATATAAGTATTTACTTATTTAAAAAACATGCAAAATTTCTAGTCGCATATGGACGGAAATGACGAAACTTCAAAGGTTCAATTTTTGCTACGAAACCCTAAGAATAATCAAGTAGGTATATTGACAGCTACTACCGGATATTGAGATCGTTCTGTGAGCAAGCGAGCTCCAAGCCCGCTTACTAGTCGTGGTACAAACTAGGCGAATCGAATTATAAGGAAGCTCTACGCAACTCCATTGAGATGAATATCAATTGGTAACTGAAGCGCCCAAACTACACAAACCTCTTAGTTTAAGGTACCTTATATTGGGACATAATTAACTTAAACTAATATAATACTACTCAGCTCCTGAGAGCTAAGCCTGCTACGATGATTATTAATTTATTGAGAACTCTACTAACTATGGCATTATTGACGATTGGGGACGATTGGGCACGAAAGGTGGTCTTAACATCAATTGAGTCTCAAGCTCAACTATAGATACAAATAAAAATTCCATTGTTAATTCAATGGAATAACGCTTATTGTGCAGGGAATAACCAGCTTATTTATTTAATTGATTATTGCATTCATTGCAAAAAAGGCGTATACTATAACATTGGTAATATATCAAGGTAATCGTAAAAACTTCGTGGTGTCAGGTTACCAACCCTGAAAAAGCCGGAGTTTGACTCGATTTCGGCTAAAAGTCTTCCTTGGTGACGGTCGATATTCATGGCGATGGTCTGTTAGAATTCCTGCCACAAAGGAATTAGAATTATCGGTAAAGAGAATCCGGTCTTATGCTCTCCTATACTTCCTCTGCCTTCGTAGTGTAAGGGCCACGTAAAGGAATACTCGTTATATTAATGTAAAATTGTTAATTCGATTTTAGGTTTAATCTAATTGGATTAATCGTTGAAACGTCAACGTCCGACGTCCTCACATCCCTAACCACAATAAGTTCGTCATTATAAGTGTATGACATGCCTGTCCTTGATGCAGTCAGGATGATCTCATGAACGCAGACATTACAGATTGAACAAGATAGATGTGTCGTGAGTAAATCGCGATGCAAAGGCTATCACGAACACATCATCATCTCAATAACATAAAACAACTTTATAAATAATTACATATTATAACTAGTTAGTTGCTCTGCGAGCTGTAGAATTCGCGAGCCTGTATGTTTTTATTGTTTTATAGTTTCGAAAAATTTAATTGACAAAAAGTAATTATATGTATAATAATTGAACGAGCTGCTCACAAAACTTCTTGATAATCGGTTTAGAAATGTGACTTGTATCGGATGTTGTGTTATTATTACGATATCTGCTAGATTAGCGACTAAGTGTGAGTACCTAGTTAAATACGGATATGCCTAGTTAAATAAAACAAACATAAATTAAAGTTTAAAGTCATACATGCAACCAGCTGATGTAATTCCTTTTGAATCTCATCGTAATTACGTCGTGCAAACAGTTTCGCCAACACTAATAAAGGACTGAGCTTATTAAACCCGCAATTCCCGATTATTGTCCAGCGCAGTTAGATATTTGCCAGTGACCACACCCGTAATGAATTTGCCCGGTTACCAGAACCTGTCGATGATCAAACGCTAGCCCAAACGCGATCGTTTTGCTATTGAAGCTTTGATAACACACAAAATAAGGGTCGTCTGTGGCGATTAATCGAAGTTGCGTGAATCAACGAAATGGAAATCACGGATCGCAATTAATATTTGCTTTACATTTAGGATTATTTACTAATCAGTTAAAAACTAACTATGTACTGTACATTATTTATGATCAGACGCTGGTAATATGCAATAATTTTCTACTTTTATGGTAATTCAGAGGGTGGAAAATTTAAGTTTATAACCAGTTTTTTTTTTATGCGCGAGATATGGAAAATGGGTATTTTGGTATTTTTAACATTGCGGATTTTTTGCCACTATGAAAGGTAAGTCAGGAGAATCATGCTTTTACGCTTTTTATGATTAAAGTGAGCTAATAGAATTAAGTAAATGGAATCTACTCGTTATCAAAATAAATATAAGTCGTTACTGATATCCTGTCAATTCCAGAATAATGCCTCATGCATTATGCGAACACGAAGTGTGTATAATATTTAGAAATATGTAGGCATCATTAAATAACGAACTCTGTCAAAAGTCTACGTTTAATCGTTATAAATAATGTTGTTCAATGCGTCTTAGTTTATTTTTAACTAACTATCAATTAGTTATTCTGTCACCGGACATCCTGTATTACGCAACTTTTTTTTTCATATTAATTCTAACGCAATTTTAGTTTGTAGCTGGCCATGTTATGAGTTCGGTTTCTCAAAGTCATAATATAAAGTATATTATTATATCAATTATAATTGTAAGTTTGTTTGTAGGTTATTTACATAATTTTTTTCGGTCTACCGACTTTTTTCTTATAATATATAAAACTTTACTAAATTAAATTCCGGCAAATTAATTAAAATTGAAAAAGACTGGCCAGACATTGCTCAAGACCGCGATGATTGGAAAAAGAGGGGGGAGGCCTTTGCTCAGCAGTGGAACATAATGGGCTCGATATAATAATAATAATACATTAAATTCCGTAGGCCATCCAACAATCTTGTCGTGGTGTACCCCAATTAGGGCAGTCACGTCATCACATAATTAACAGGTTGTTCAAATAACTAACCAGATAAGCATCTCGAGGTGTCATCAGCAAATGAAAACAACTAACGGTAGTCGAGTTAGCACGCAAACACGTAATTTGTTATTGTATATGAAACACAAGTTCCAAGTATTTTGATCGACTGCAGTTGGAATATATGTGACCTCTTTTGGTTCTTATAGTATATTTTATACTTCGTTATACTTATACTATAAAAGCTTAGTTGTAGATCGTATTTACCTTAACTTTAGCACATTGTGATATGGTCATACATAGCTTTAGTTTGTGAATGACGAACGGTAAGCCCAGTGGGTAGTGAAGCTGCCTACGAAGCTGGAGGTCCTGGACTCGAATCCCGGTAAGGACAAACATTTGTGTGATGAGCATGAATATTTGTTTCTGAATCTTGAGTGTTTTATGTATGTATTTAAGTATTTATATCTATTAAATATATCGTCGTCTCGTACCCGTAACGTAACACAAGCCTTGTTGAGCTTACGATGGGACTAGTTCGATTCGCGTAAGATTGTCCTCTACTATTTATTTATTTAATATTTAGCATGACGAAATAATACAAACTTATGTTTAGAATTTTGAAATAGTACAATTAAAACATCATTATTTTAGTCCGCGAGATTCAGAATACTTGCTTGGCTAAATGTAACTAATAATATAAAAATAATTTGTAATTAAAGTTGCCCGAAAATGCTTCGTTAAGTTGGCGCTATCGTTTCCCCTTAACTATATCTCCATAATGAAAGGCGTAAACCATTAAATTTGTCTTATTCAAAGGCGATTCATAAAAGCGGATTATGAAAAGACTGACGAAGATAAAGAGTTAAACTCGGAGAATCCAACTTTTATTTGAAAGTTCAACAGTTCATTAGGGCTGCCAGATATAATGAACTTAAACTTTTAAGCAAATTCATGCTGAAATATATGCGGTTCTATATTCTGCTGTCCTAGTTTCCTTACTTGGTTTGGAAACTTTTGTATATATTTTTACAAAGAATTTTAATAAAGAGCAAAAGTCTATGAGATTGCAGCTTTGAAGTTTATAAATATTGTATGTAATGGGTAATCTACAGATCCACTGGCCCGATTCCAAAAAATCGTTTACTTGTATATATTATGCACTTTCTAGATGGACTTAGGCTATGTCTTAACCCACGGGTTTGCCAGTATATTCTTTGCAATACGCAGCCAAAGTCGTGAGTGCAACTCCATCTTGCACAATACCATGGATATTATTACAAAAGTATTATATACTAACCTGTTTATTTAAGCCTGTTAAGGACATAGACTTGTTTATGGATAAAGTGTAAACCGTGGTTAAAATTATTTTCAAACGATTTAAAAATATTTTTTTCTTGGTTAATCGGCGATTAGTCGCGAGACTATAAGTTGATTTGTTGACAACAAGTCATTTAGTTTAACGATTTTCAAATAACACACAAATTTATTCGAAAGAACGCGTCGTAGGAATCGCACCCAAATCCTGTTACTTAACCGCTAGACCAGAATGAATTTGCGATTCCGTTTTTGCGCCATGACGTCAGTTGGCACCAAAAAGAAATAAACCCCGGGCCATGCGCGATGAATATTCGGCGACTTTTATTAAATTCTGCCTTTTACTACAAAAAAGTTTGTATCAATATAGTATGACTAGGTTTTACAGACGGACTGTTCGCCAATCTGAAAATCTGCTTCGTTATGTTCGCCACGTTATCGGGGCAGAGCGCTGGAAACTATTCAAATTTAAGTAATTAGGTCGCGAGCCGAGAGTTGGGCGGAAACAATCGTTTTAAGTCTCGTTAGGGCGTCAAATGCATGTGTAATGATATCTCGCATTAATTTTTCGTGTTAATTTCTTGGTCTATCCCTCTTAATTACTATTATAAGAATTAGTAAGACTTTTTTTTATTTAATAACACGATTCTATTGTCTTTTGAAATAAATAAATAGATACTTTAATAAAATACCAAGAAGTAGAATACAGTAGATTAGACTTTATAGTGGACTTTATAGTGTAAAGTGTAAAAAATCTGTTACTATAATCAAAACGCTTGTGCAAAACTAATTAAGGGTGTGTGCAAAATGGCTAATAAATGCATGCAAAGTAGTTTACGTTTATAAATACAACCCACGAGAACAATAGATTCGATGATAGCTCTGAATTATAGGTGGCCCTTCTCTTAATCCGTAAATACCTTTCCAAAACATAGAAAACCCGACTGCAAAAATAAATGAAAAGAAAAAACAAGTTCAGTAGTCGAGAACATTGAATCAGTTTCATGATTAACATTTCGTATGTCAATTTAGACCTTGGAGTTTAAAAATAATGTCCAAATCGCTTGTGACGGATCTGGAACGAGGCATACGAATCGTTATGACACAGATAAAACAAACTATACATTCTTATACGAAACAGCAACTTCAACAGTCGGGACCCATTATTGTCGTCAATATTAGTGCCGTAGCCTAGACTTTTAATGGGTCCCGACTGTTGAAGTTGCTGTTTCGTATAAGAATGTATAGTTTGTTTTATCTGTGTCATAACGATTCGTATGCCTCGTTCCGGATCCGTCACAAGCGATTTGGACATTATTTTTAAACTCCAAGGTCTAAATTGACATACGAAATGTTAATCATGAAACTGATTCAATGTTCTCGACTACTGAACTTGTTTTTTCTTTTCATTTATTTTTGCAGTCGGGTTTTTTAATTTTCTAATTTTTTTATTTTTATTTAACACTTTTTAGTTAGTATTAAAAGACGGCAAATTTCGCAATCTTGTCATTTCATTGAGGGAGTTAATATCGTGAGGATTATTCAGTAGCTTGCGGTGGTCTAAACTACTGATAATTAATCCATTTAGCGACCTAACGCGGCTCAATGCTACATATGCTTAACCTTTTGCAAAAATGCGTGAACTTAAATCAACCACAGCTCGGTCTAAAGTCGTTCCTTGTAGCTTATGAAAATGAAAATGAAATGAAAAATGAAAAATATTTATTTCACTATTAAGCAGTGTACATAATACTAGGTGGGGACTTCCTGTTAAGTATACAATACCTGTGTTAGGAAGCCCCGCTCCTCCATAGCAACAAGTAGTTATTTATTGTGTGTATGTGTGTGTGTGTGTAGGTGTGTTTGTGTGTGTGTGTGTGTGTGTGTGCGTGTGTGTGTGTGTGTGTGTGTGTGTGTGTGTGTGTGTGTGTGTGTGTGTGTGTGTGTGTGTGTGTGTGTGTGTGTGTGTGTGTGTGTGTGTGTGTGTGTGTGTGTGTGTGTGTGTGTGTGTGTGTGTGTGTGTGTGTGTGTGTGTGTGTGTGTGTGTGTGTGTGTGTGTGTGTGTGTGTGTGTGTGTGTGTGTGTGCGCGTGTGCGTGTGCGTGTGTGTGTGTGTGTGTGTGTGTGTGTGTGTGTGTGTGTGTGTGTGTGTGTGTGTGTGTGTGTGTGTGTGTGTGTGTGTGTGTGTGTGTGTGTGTGAGAGAGTGAGTGAGGGGGTGGGTTGTGTGTGGGTGTGCTCGCGCACGAGTGTGTATGGACGTATGCGTATAAGTGTAGGTATGAGTTTCACAAAATTTCACTAGCTTGTTCTTAGCTATATTTATATAACTTACATACATTAGTTCTTGTTTTGAGTCACGCTGTTTCAACCCTCCTAGTAGTTAGGTGAGTTGAAACAGGTACCAAGGTGAGTTGACACACAATGAGAGACTATGATTATGAGAACAATAAATGCTGATTTATGTGAGTAATCAGTTTTAATGAACAAAAATATACATGTTTGATATTGCAGAAAAGTTTCCCTGAGATCAATACTCTGTATACATAAGTAGGTATAATCGTTTTATAAAATAATTTATTTTTTATTGTAATTAGTTAGGCACATTTTAAGTGGGTTATCAATAATAAGTATCTTAGTAGTACCTGATATCCTTATTATTAAATACTAAAATGCCATAATTTACAATAAAAGACATGCGTTATATACAGTATATAATATTATCCATTGTACTGAAGTGACATTTAGACTGTAAAGTCACTATAACTATGTAAACTTGAATACAACTTCTTACAGATCTAATAATCAATTACTTGTGTAACTTACCTGCCTACCTAAAATAGTTTTTTCTTCATTAATTGAGTAAGGTGCTTTCATTGTTTAACATTAAGTAGGTGTTTCGTGCCTTTTTTATTAGCCATGCATAATTTGAGTTTAACACTGCTGAATTCCCAAGATATTTTTGTTATAAGGTAAGGTAACTCCCTCTGTGGCCTATTTGTATACTTATCTGAACACTGATTTCGCCTCTATTCATCTTCATTCCTTCATATAAGTCAGCAGTCAGCAAAAACCTAATACAAATTAATACTAAATCGAGGCAAGTTGCAACAAGGGAGGTGGGTTGAAACAAGGTGTTTCAATTTACCTCTGCCTCGAAATTAACGGTATTGTATATATCATCGTGATTTTTAGCTACATGCCATTAATTTATTTAAAAAATAAAGTGACTGCATAAAACCTAATTAACTACATATGCTTTAAAAATGATCAATGCGCGCCACAAGTAATATAACAGCGTAGAAAAAAACATAAAAAACCTACTTTTCGTGAAATTTTGAGCACTGATGCTGTGGCTCCACAACCATTCGCCTAGTGGCCTGGTGGTCGGCGTGTACTGACGAGTTAGTCAACGGGAAGGCGCGGTTAGAACTACGTTGATGCCAGATTTCTACTGCTTATAGTTTTTGAGATTTTGACGTTGTGTCAACTTACCTTTGTGTCAACTTACCTCGGTCTCCCCTACCTACCGCGTTTACTTTTTCTTATTTAATTCTTATATAACTTCACGAAGCTTATTTAATTTTTCTTAGGTGCCTATTCTAATCAGATTTAATTAGTCACATATTGGCCCTCCTTTGCGTCGCGCAGAGCAGTATTAATACTGAACAGAATTACTATAACTTTATAACGTTATAGAATATAAATGGTCACTCTAAATGAAAAACTGTAAAAGAAACCTAGAACTGATTTTTAAATACCTATTCAGTGATACCCCACTCGACATATTTCGTTCACTTTTTTTTCTTTTTTTTTCAATTTTGGCGTCTGGTTGTCGCCATATTGAATTTTGATTTCTGTCATGTCTTTAGTGACACACGCAAGAGTAAGACGGTTCGATTGACGTAAGAATTATCAAAATCGGTTCACGCGTTTGGTCTCTGGAGTGCCACATAGGAACAAACATACATACATACATACATACATACATACATATATAGGCTGATAAACACATTACCCTCCTTTGCGTCGCGCAGTCGGGTAACAAAACATAAAACATCACTTGTTTTGTTTACGGCCTTCCTTGCATTTGGCAGGCTTCGCGCCTTCATATGCGCATTAAAATAGATATCTGTCCATTAATATTCAGGGTGCCTGCCAACGTGGAGCCGTTCCGGGAAAAAGGACGTTAGTGCGTGTCGTTATGGATATATTTCTTGTCTTTATGTGTAAAGCATCGCTGGTGCTGCCACCGTGCGTCTGCGGCGAATGCTCGCGATTTGTAGCCACTTTTGCTGACAATAGAACTGAACAGCGATCTAGGTAAAGCTTTTCTCAAGACGATGTACTATTAGCCAGCTCCATTTTGTTGCTATAAGATGTAGGAAGCCGCTTAAGATAGTTTAAATTGAATGAATTTAGTCTAGAAATGCAGTAATATATCTTTGTAAGGATTTTACTACTTTTTGTGTACCATGACTGTGGTAAATAAGCTTACGATCCGTCTGATGGTAGACGGATACCGTTGCGCGACTACCGGGGACCCATAAGTGCCTCTATGGATCTGAGGATTCACTGTGTTGACAGCAAGATACCTATAAGTTCCACAGAGCGCTTCCTCGGGTGTTCTGACTAACTTACCCATCACCGTCCAGGAAAACAACACATATTACCACAAACTGACTGCGCGAGACGAAATATTATTATAAGCTCTATATATTCTCCCTTGTCT
The DNA here is from genome assembly GCA_945867215.1 of Epinotia demarniana. Taxonomy (NCBI): domain Eukaryota; kingdom Metazoa; phylum Arthropoda; class Insecta; order Lepidoptera; family Tortricidae; genus Epinotia; species Epinotia demarniana. The sequence continues at coordinate 12,095,795 of OX244268.1, read as the reverse complement.
TACGTCATTGACACACATAACACACTTACACACAACTCATGCACACAGACTCAATCTTGCACAATACATAATTATAGATTGAAATCCCAACATAATAGATAATACTAATCATTTATTTCAAGCGAAGCCCATAAAAGTAATTATATTATCACTTTTCTTATTTTATTTTGTACTGTTTTTTTACTCTTTGTTTTTGATTGTTTTTATTATTTTCTTCATCTGTTTTTGTAAATATTTATTTATTTATTTATTTATTTATTGAAAAATACATTTATACCTAAGCACAGTAATTTGTTAGCCTGCGACCGACCGAGCTCTCGGGACCAGTCTGAAAACCAGCGATGGGCCTCGCCCAGCACATGCTGAGACTGGGACCCATTGTTCACTAATTCAAAGTCAGATTGAAAATTCGTAAGACGGACACGTGACCTGATATTGTCATGATTGTGTACGATAGCGCAATAAATGAATATTGTATTTTACCACTTAAATGATAGTAGGTACTTTTATACTGATAAGCAATTCGTGCAAAATTATTCCCTAACCATTCCATAATATGAAAAATGCACAACGTTAATATTCAAGTTTTCACTTCTGCCGGCACTCGCGGAGTGCAACCCGTTGTTTTTTTTCTACTGTTTGTATTTACTTTGTAAGTTTGTCTTTCTTTGACTTGTAATTGTTTTGTAAATTGTTTTCTTCTTTGAGTGGCAATAAATACCTTTCTGATTCTGATTATTATGGTGGCTGTCTTCTGTAAGGATCGTCTTCGCCAGTCGAGCTGCTCCAAATATGAGCGGGATGACATTCCGCTGTGCCCTACCTCTCTTACAAGCTCGTTGTATCATTTGTCTATCAAGTGTTTATTACATTATTTTTACTTAACGGGACTTAGTCGTAATCTCTCTCATAAACTTTATTAATCACTTGTACACTAGGGTTGTCTTCCGGCCGACACACAACACTTATAATGTCTAAATGCGGGTAGTTTGGATAACCCGCGCAGCAAGAAGATGTTGATACCCGCTCAAACCAGTTATTCCATGAACGTGGATGTTGCGACACATCCGAAACGTCAGGAGCCGTAGACAAGGTTACAATCGACAAGCGCTAACGCCAACAGAAAATGGGAATGACAGATGCCAACGAAACACTTGTCTAGGCCCCCAGGAGACTTCAGTGAGGTAAATAAAATAAGTAATTTATACGCGATCAAGTCCCGTTTCGTAAAAAATATGTGTGAGAATCGTGAAAGTTCTCAAAGCCAAATTGTAATCCAAGTAATTCACTCACATTTTTTATTTCATTGAGGAAGATTTAATACAGGTTGTAAGTCGTTCCTCTAAACGACAACACGATGGTGTTACCAGTGGCACACCAGTGTTATTTTGTTAATTGAAAATTTCCCATCTCAGGATCATAGAGAGAATCGAACAAACGCCAACACAGGTAACTAACTAATGTATTTATATAGAACCTTATTACAATGCACATAAAGTGCACGGGTGGTCAGTTAGCTCTGTTGTCGATAGTATTATTCAGCACGTCGCAATCTAAAGAAAATTTCCACGACTTTATAAAAAGCTCTATTTAATTTAACCGTCTTTTAGCGAGGATCGCATTATGCAAGCTGGTGAATGCAATTTAAATGCAATGGATGGAAGTAATGTTATTGCAACACCGATTAAGTCTTTATAGAGTTTTGTATCGTACAATTTACTTTATAACACACAAAACAGAGAAAATCACCGTCAACACGAGATCACTGCTTAAATATTTAGGATCAAAGAACTCTTGCTTCTGACTAATTGTATGTTCATGGATTTTTACATATTATTTTTATTAAACGGGACTTAATGGCGCATTATTAAATTTAGACTGTCTTATGTATGTGTAAGGTCATTTCAAACATTCAAACATATTCGAACAGTTGAGGTAATGTATGGATTTTATGTATCTACAGAGACTCAATAATTTAAAATGTTTTAAGGACGTTTACCAGGTTGTCTGATAAATAATATTATAATAGTACAAAAATTAACACAACAATCTAAGACGGATATATTTTTTTATATTTACTAGACCATAGACCTACTACTAGACTAAAACTAATACAGAAACATTATAATAAGATCTTTATTAAAGCGTAAGAAGTAGATGAAATTCCTGCTACTACAAAACAAAGAGCCAGTGTAGGTATGTATGTTTTTTCTAAGATTACACAGATATTGCTTATCATGCAAAGTGAATCAATCATCGAGCTACTTTTACTTTTATTCATTGCTTACTGAGTGAAACGGATTGTGCAGAACTTACTCAACTTATACGATTATTGAATATATGAACGGGAAGCATAGTGATGTAATAAAACGTTACTAAATATTTCGTATACCTAATACCTCTTAATTTTGTTGCAGCCATGTTACAGCGCCATGAGCACATACATAACTTTTTATTTCAAACGTAATTTTTAGTTTTTACCGGCTAGCCAACTGACAGAGTTCGTTGGTTCGTATCGTACTATATACATTTCTACTACACAGCGTTACTACGGGTACGGAAATCATCGAACAAGAAAGCAAGCTACGATGTAATAAAAATCGCTAAGGTAAATAACTTCGAGAGTTCTGACAGACACATTATGGTGAATGTAGGTGTAAAAGAGCGTTAATATAAGTACCAAAGTATGTAGAGTGGTTTTATTGTACCATTAATATAAATATCAAATCACAATATTAACTGTAAAATGGACTCTGGCGGAGCAGACCGAAAATTGAACTAAGTATGTATAGTTCTTGTTTTAGTTTGGATGGCGAAAATCATTCGTTCATTAATTTTAATTAAACAAACTATATCTTTGTAATAACGGGTCCACTGCGTATACCTTACCGTTATTATACTACACGAATTTATCCTTTTACTTTCAATTATCAATATGTGTACCATTCTTCAAAGGTTTTTCGCCTTCTATGCGTTTAATCAGTACAATAACACTTGCGGTGCATTTTCAACATAAAAATTACAAAACACAGCAATTTTTTGAAAGCTAGTCGTTTTTATCCCAATATTACCATCACATCACTGTAAACTAATTTAGCTAACCTTCATCTGCAAATATTAAATGCAAGGTACTGCTAAAGTAGAGAATAAAATCACAGTTCCTGTATTTGTCAAAAAGATATATCAAACTCCGGAATAACATGTGGCTTATTGTCCGGAAAATAATGGATTTCCGTCGGGAAACTGAAAAACCGCTGCGGAAATCCATAAACGTATATCCACGACAATTTGTTAACGTCGTTGGTGGAGACGCATATTATAGTTATGCAGCCGGTGTTACTTAAAAATACGTGAAAATAGCATGATTCATGGTGGAGAACTAGGGCGCTAGGGCACAGCGGAATGTAAATTGAACAGACATAATTCACTACTATTATTAAGTATAACAGCCGTCAAACTTCTTGAGCATAAGATGACGTGGTGGGGGAAGCGTACCCCAGGACAGATCTAAAAGGTATTTTAATCATGAAATTCCATTGACAGTCGAGTGAATATATAATTTTACAAGTAAATTTCGTAGGGCCAGGAAAAAATTGCGTAAATGTACGGAACAGAAACCTAATATTTACCAGTATCTCATTTCTTAGAGATACAAATAACATGGAGACAAAACAGATGAATCTCGATGGAACCCAAATATTAAGGCGGTGTCCATTTCGACAGGAGTATCTAATGGGAATTATTTACTACTCCTTTCTTATAGAAGTTTATGCAATCGTTATATAATGTATGCTTTTTCAGTCGAGTACCACGTTCAGGCCACGAAGCTTGCTAAGTGGCCTAATTATGGAACAAGTAAAAAGCTAATTATATAACTATTGCATACAATACTTTCTCTACGAGTTAACGGAAATAATAATTTATTAAACAAACTTGGTATCTATCGAAAATGGCCCTGCTAAAACGAAGTGCAGCCAACCGCTTCTTTTTATTTTTGCGCGTTGATGTCTGCTGGAAATCGAGCCTCGTGATTGGTCAACATTCATTTTAGTTCTGTACACAGTTATCTTATATTATACCTACTTATGAGCCCAACGCAAATGAAGTTGATTTAGATATCGCTGTCAGTCATTTAATTGACGGATCGAGTAGAAAAAACAGTAATGAATGTGCATCAAATTGTAAATAATGCATTTCAGAAAGATTATGCACGATTTTTTTAAATATACCATGTGGGTAACTTGCATACAGCCTGTCTGATGCCCGGCTAGGCTAGGTTTTATCGTCACATTTTACGGCGATAATGTACTGAAACGTCGTGCTAGGGCCTATGGTAAGCATACACCGTCGCCTATAGACCCTTGCTACTCCTATATAGATTTAAAACTCATTATATCGGCAGAATGCTGGCCCCTCATTTTCAACGCAGCGCAACTTCTGACTCGCCACCAGAGTGGCTACCGCAAAACGAAAACATACACGAACGAAGTTCGTTTTCGTTTCGCGGTAGGCCCTCAGAAACACAACACCTACCTACAGAGCAAGTAGTGATGTTGTTATGGTCGTTGTTTTCTGTAAGTTTATGTTATTTGATAGACTGATTGAAATGCTACTCGCTCCACTCAGTTTCATTGCAAGTAACTGTCTCCAAATCCCTTAAACAATCTTCATCATAAATAAAGCTGTGCCTCCACCTGACGGGCAGACGCAGCAGCAATAAATCTTTGCTCGACTAATCTAAACAGTTCCCGAAAGAAAAACTGCTCGCGAAAAGTGTATCACGTACTTCAGTCGCTATATAACTATTTTATCCAGGACATTGACTCACTGGGACTACAGTCTGCGAGATTTAATCAGTATTCAGGGTCGGATGTAATCGTTTTGACATAATAACGGGTAAGAGCAAGCGAGATAAACATAATAAATATACTAAATGCTCGCGGACTGTACTTAAATAAACGACTAATACTAATTTCCTTCCTTCTTAAATACCAAATTCCCTTCGAATATTGCGATTAATTATATAAGCATTTATCGCGCGTATAGTGTAATTTCTGCAATTAGTAAAAAGCTAAAAGTAAGCTGCGTTTAAAAAAATATAAGGAAAATAATTCTTAAAAGAGTCGACTTATTGTATCGCTAGTTCAATAAGTCGACTCGAAAGGGAAGCGAACGAAGTTCTCCGTTTCAGCTTGGACAAAAAATATCGTCTGTCCGGCTGATCCTACAGGTCGCAGTTCATACGATGTTTACACATAACTAATTAGACAGACTGACACTTACAGAGTAATATTTTGACAGTCAGCTATAAATTCAAATTATTTAAGTCATTGTACTGCGTATGTTACTTTTGTTGCGCTAGGCTTGTTTTATAAACTGCTAACGTTTGCGTATAATGGTGTATGGGCCTGGTATGGACTCTAAACGAGGATTTTAAGCTTACTGATGATACATTTTTTAGACCCTTTCACTCGGTAATAGCGGTCTGTTTAATACAGGCTTTATATAAGGCATAGTTTCAGGAGAGTTGCAATTCGTGACCAGTTTAACAAGCTTAGTAATGGTGAAATAGCAAAGGGAAAATTATTCTTAAGTTTGAAGGCGGACGGTGAAAGTTTGTAACGTCGGTTGCTATTTATCTTCTCCAATGCCACACACATTGAATTTTATTTTCTTCAACACCTCAAATCATTAAAGAGCTCTAGTAACTTATTTGTTACCTACTGTCGTCGTGTTAAAAAAACACAACAAACTCAACGTCAATAGTAGAAAGGAAGTACGCCGTTTATATATTTATATAAGCATTTATCGCGCGTATAGTGTAATTTCTGCAATTAGTAAAAAGCTAAAAGTAAGCTGCGTTTAAAAAGGGTTACCTTTGTTTTACCAAAAATATTTTGACAAATTATCACTTCCCAAAACATTTTTCGCAGAATTTCATTTGCCAAATAATCGTTTGCCAAATTAACACTCGATAAATAATTCTTACGCAAACCTTATGTTTGTCATATTCATGTTTAGGCAATATCTCGTTTACCAACTGGTACTTTGACCAAATTTTAATCAGTCGAATATGTTAGTTGGCAAAATATGTTTTAACCAAAACAAAATAAGGCAAATGATTTGTATCGTCAATATTTAATTGACCGTTTCTATTCCGTCGGTTAATCAGCAGAGGAACTATTATATGACATGTAATGTAGTATTAGATATAGACTTTTCATTGTTAGACTCCTCAGATTAGATTTTAATTAAGAACCAATTGTTTCGTACGCCAGAAGGCACGTCATAGCTGTTCCTTTAAATATTATGTTACCACCTCATGTACCTGTGATGAACGAATAAATATATTGATTGATTGATTGATTGATGACAAATCATTTGCATCTTTATTTCAATGGTGTATAAGATACAAAAAACATAACAACTTATTTTGTTATGTGGCTAGGGAAAATTAATTTGTGTAGAGGTCGCAATTCTAACCTAACCGCCAGCGTCTCGACGTCACCCCGCTTCGCGGGGTGCCTATTTCCGCTCTAAGGGACACAAGCTAACCCTAACCTAACCTACCAAATAATACCATTGTTACGATTGTTGGTTTTTTTACAGCTAGGGGGCTTCGCCCCCCGAGACCCTCATTTTTGGCTGCCCTAACCTAATTTAACGCCTTTGCCCTCCGACCTACTTAACTGTGCATTTTTTATGGGTAAGTAATACGAGGTATAACAACTTATCATATAAGGGTCATAATATATACGCTCACTCTATATAACTTTGTTTAGTATAACGTTCATTGCACATAACGAACGAAAGATATAATGTCAAAACATATAATCTCGTAAAGTATAACGTACTTTAGATATAATATCAATTGATATATCGATTAAAGCGTATAATATTCATAACACCTAAGGTTTATAACATATATTGTTCAATTTATCTAACATCAAAATGTATAATGCTCGTATAGTATAATTGGCTTCAGTCATTTTAATAGCAATGCCGTATGAAGAAAATATGTGAATTTCTTAGAGCGATAGCCTCAACTTGAGTTTGAAAAAAAAACAATACCGTTTGTAAGATTGAAATTAAATTTATTTTGAGATCAAACACGTCAATTATTTTAACCTAACCTTACCCAATCGCCAGCGTGTCGAAGCCACCCCTCTTCGCGGGGTGTCTATTTCCGCTCTAAGGGACACAAGGAAACCCTAACCTAACCTACAAGTAATACCATTTATAAGAGTATTAGTTGTTTTTTACTGCGGGGGGCTTCGCCCCCCGAGCCCCCTTTGGTGTGGTCTCCGCCCCCCCTTTTCCTGGCTGCCCTAGCTTAATTTTCCGTATTATAATCCTTATACGAAAATATATATGCGTATGATCTGTATACGTTATGTTTGTTATACAAAAAGATATTATATGGTATGATCGTTATACGTTATGTATGTTATACTAAATGAAGTTAGTCAATTTGAGTCTTATAGAAAAAAATGTTATATAATATGATTATTATGGCAACTGACCGTTATTCCTTATAAAAGTATTGGTATTGTTGTTATAGCTAACGTTCATTATATCTTGTGAACGTTATTAATATGAAATTATATATTTTGTTGTTATATCTCGTGGGACGCACCCATTTTTTATTTAAGGGACCGTGCCGTTTTATTAATAGTATTTTGGCAAAATGTCATAACCCAAACAATTGTTGTTTTTGTCTATTTATAGTTTGCCATAACATTAAATTGACAAAATGTTTATTGTCTAATGTTGTTTTGCCTTATTAAAGCATTTGCTAAAAGACCACATGCTGTAATGAAATTTTTCGTAATAATAATTTGCTGAATGAAAATTTGACGTAATGAAAATATTCGTATTAAAATTGTGCCAAAGTTTGCATTGGCAAACAAAATAGTTGCTAAAATTTGTTTGGGAAATGAAATTTGACCAAAATAAATTTGGTAAAACAACAGGATCCCGTTTAAAAAAATATGAGGAATATAATTCTTAAAAGGGTCGACTTATTGTATCGCTAGTTCAATAAGTCGACTCGAAAGCGAAGCGAACGAAGTTCTCCGTTTCAGCTTGGACAAAAAATATTTTCTACGTCCGTCTGTCCGCCTGATCCTACAGGTCGCAGTTCATACGATATTTACACATAACTAATCAGACAGACTGACACTTACAGAAAAATATTTTGACAGTCAGCTATAAATTGAAATTATTTAAGTCATTGTACTGCGTATGTTACTTTTGTTGTGCTAGGCTTGTTTTATAAACTGCTAACGTTTGCGTATAATGGTGTATGGGCCTGGTATGGACTCAAAACGTAGATTTTAAGCTTACTGATGATACATTTTTTAGACCTTTTCACTCGGTAATAGCGGTCTGTTTAATACAGGCTTTATATATGGCATAGTTTTAGGAGAGTTGCAATTCTTGACCAGTTTAACAAGCTAAGTAATGGTGAAATAGCAAAGGGAAAATTATTCTTAAGTTTGAAGGCGGACGGTGAAAGTTTGTAACGTCGGTTGCTATTTATCTTCTCCAATGCCACACACAACGAATTTTATTTTCTTCAACACCTCAAATCATTAAAGAGCTCTAGTAACTTATTTGTTACCTACTGTCGTCGTGTTAAAAAAACACAACAAACTCAACGTCAATAGTAGAAAGGAAGTACGCCGTTTATATATATTTTTTATATACAGTTATTTCATTGTTCGTGTATTAAATATAATAATATATGATCCAATTTTCTGCTAAATCCATTTGGGCAAGTATGAAATAGCTGAACTCGTACCCTCAGACCTTATATAGAAATCCAATTCCGGAGTAGAATCAGTAACTGCTAATATTTTACTTGTCGACTGACTACACGTGTAGATCTACGTGTAGGTACCTACATACGTACGTTCGTACCACCATATAGGGAGTCGTGTAATTGAGTTATTTCGAGGGATAACCCATGAAACCGTTGTGGAGAGGATTGTACGAAAGATTTAGATATATACGTTTTTTGTTGTTCTCATGATAATAAAAAAACGTTTTAAGTATATAATATCTACAAATGCAGTTTTCGTTTCATCAAACTAAGATTACCTACGATTTTTTGAATTATGAGTTGGCGTAAGCGTAAATCCATACACTTATATCAAGTTTTTTTTTACCAAAAGTAAACATTACCTATGATTAGCTAACATGGCGGTGTACAACTGAATATAGCCAGCGAGACGAGATAAAGTACTTCCTAGGTGCTTAAGACAGAGACGAATAGTCTATGTCGCCGCGACACAGCTCGCGGGCCGTCCTGTGATTGCCGTGAAGCACGTATATCATGGGACGGCCGCGACATACTCTCAATTTTTCTCGCACTTTAAGTACCTCTTGTTCTAATAAGTTTTTGTTCGGCGTTTCGCACAAATATTTCTATCCTCAAAGAACTGGACATCAAAGAGCGGCTTTCGTCAACTGTGCAACTACGAATAATTAAGTTCTTTGGTCACATCTCGAGAAATGAGAGTTCTATGGAGAGGCTGGTGGTTCATGGCCAGGTGGAAGGCAAAAGAGCTCGAGGCCGATCACCAACTCGCTGGATCGATTCCATAAAAAAAACTACTGAGTCCACCATGGTCCAATGTACTCGCGACGCATCCAATCGGCAGAAGTGGAAGGAAATTGCAAAGAGAGCAATCCTCGAAAAAGAAGACCCATCAAACACCGCTCCATGTACCTCGTCTACGCAACCACGACCACTCTGACAAGAGTGAACGACTAAGAAGAAGAGTTCTAATAAGAAACAGACAGACAGTGAGAGAAAAATCCAGAAAGCTCGCGCGCCGTCGCGTGGCAGCCGTACAGGTGTTGTCAGTCTTCCGCTCATTATTTCTAATAAAATTAGCCTACCGATTTCATTTATATTTATTACTATTCCTCCGTTGCAAGTACTTCTTTGGATTAATACTGAGTTTATAAAAGTCTTTAAATTATAGGTAAGGAAATTATGACAAAAGTTTGGACTAGACAGCTCGTTGAGTCCGAGTATTACAACATTGTCGGATGCAAAATTCACAGAACCAACGAAGCGTAACCAACTATATGCACGATGTTTTTAGATATCGATTTCAACAAAATTGAATTTACAATTCTATTATGTTGAACAACTTCAATGTTGCGTTCTTGGCTTTATTAATTGCTAGTTTTGCAAGGCAAGAGTTTCGATTTATGGCAACTGTAAGACAAGTGCATAACGCGGCACAATAGTTGCCTAAGCCTACATTTACATTTCTTCTTGTTTTCGCAAGTGTCATTATAATAATCGCACAGTAATAAGGACACAGGTGTGTCGGGAGACTATCATTAGATTTTGCCATCTAATATATGTATATGTAAGTATGTGTAATTTGTTTCTTACGGTAATGTGGAAAAATGTACAAATTTCCAATGATAAAAAGATAACTAAAATGTTAGTTTCAGGCAATTTATAATCTCAACAAGGTACCTGACATTGTATTTAAATAAAAAGAAGTGAATATTTGCCCAAATCCCATACAGAGGAAGGGTGCAGTTGTGCAAAATAACTTTTCACAGTTATCTTTTCTTTAGTATATGTGTTACTTACTCGAAATAAAGTTCTCTTCTTTATTAACTACATTTCAACAACCTGGATTGAAGGTCGCTTCGCTTTGCATTGCTTATTACGATTTCACGCTTCGAAGACTAAATAATGTATATTTATATGCTTCACTTTATTAAAGCGGTGCAATGAGAAACCTGTATGCAGCCTGTTAACCTTGACATATACCCGTGCTCCGATAATAGAGCTGAGTCAACAGCAAAGTCAATACAGTAGGACAGAAACAGCTTTGTAGTTGTGTATAGCACGCAATAAATGAAAGAGCACGGCTAGCTATCACAAAACAGCTCTCTCGATTTTTCACGCTCTGTCCGCTATAGTGCGAGAAAAATCGAGAGTGCTCGCGCGCTGTCTTGTGATAGCCGTATTACAGCATTTGATATTTTCTGTCAAAACGTATCTAAGAGTGTTCTTTTGTTCGTTACGCGATGAACCCAAGCTAAATATCCGAAGGGTCATAGGGCGGTAAACGTGACTGTAAATACGGGGCATAATTATGTGTAACGTTTTTTTCCACGTCAGGTTAACTCGCTCTCTTCAAATTGTAAAAACTGTGTGAACGTTTACTTCGACAGATTGCAACTGATTTTATGAACAACTCGGCAAACAATGCATTTTGACGCTATCTGAACATCATCTCTCTAATTTCACCTCATATTTCATCCGGTTCGGAGCCCGGTGCCGGTGTCCGATTTGATGACGATCGATTAATATACATCATCTACATCGTAATTTTACCCAACTATTTGTCTGTTGTTAATTGATGAATTACTTACCTATCAACTTTTCAATGGTTGTTATTTGACTCCACAGTCAAACTATTGATGTAGTTTGGTGGAGCAATGTACTTTATGTTCATGTCTAATTTTAGTGTTTAATAAATAAATGAAAAAATAAAATAAAAAGTAATTTATTATTTGAAAAACGAATGAACAAATTGAGCATCACGAGCAGCAATAGTTCTGTATCGTTTGTCTACTGCCGCCTACTGTATTTTTCTCCACAATGTTCGTAAATTATAAAAAATTGTATACACGAATAAGCTTTAAAGCTTATGTGTTTAGGATCGTAATGACGTAGAGCACAATTAGCCGGCTTACCGCCGCCTCAGCGAGCGTTAACAGGTACTTAAGGCAATGACACGCTCCATCAAATATGTATAAGGCTGGCTCCTACACTTGAGAAAAACGGATTAAGCTGGAACGACACTACAGCTATTGGTTCTGCTGGGCCATTGCCTAAAGTTTTTTTAGTGCAATCAAATGCAACTTTCGGTGTTATGATTCTGTTTCTTAATGGTGTTGAAAAGTAGCATTGCATCACATATTTCCATTTTAATTTGCCCTTGATAAAGGTAAGTACATTCGACAGCAAAAAAATGGAAAACTTTGTATTAAATGTCATACAAGAATTCAAAATAGCTAAGAAATGAAACACATGAACGTTACCATTTTTAACCGACTTCAAAAAAAAGGAGGAGGTTCTCAATTCGGTAGTATTTTTTTTTTTTTTTTTTTTTCAATGTTTGTTACCTCAGAACTCCGTCATTGATGAACCGATTCGGAAAATTTTTTTTTGTTTGTATGTATATACTTCCAGGTAGGTCCCATTTTTTTCAAAATTCAGTTAGATGATGGGATCCATGAGGAATTGAGGGGACTCCTCAATTTTATAAGGCACGCGTGTAGTGATTTTGGTATTTTCTCTTATAACTCGTGTATTTACATCCGGAATCATAAATTTGGTGGCGAGGAATTGATGATGAAGACCACAGATGACTTATCGAATTCCTCAATTATGTACTTAAAAGTGCAAAAGTACGTCACAGGTTCTGATAAGATTCCGTTGAAATAGGAACTAATGAAGTGCCATTGGTGATGATCTTGGGGAATCGATGGAAGTCCTCAAATATTATCGGCCCACATACAGCGATTCGGTTTTTTTCTATAGTAATCAACGCATTTGCTATCGGAAATCAGTTCATGTGGTAAATTGTAAAAAATAGGAAATGTGCTCATGGCTTGGCGGAGTACTAAATTGAAGTCGGTTAAAACTTTGTTTTTAAAGTAAATTATAATTCATACGAGTACACGATAATCAAAAAAACGGGTAAGTAATCTTTGTTTTTAATTTTATATTCAAACATTACGAATGTATTTTTTTAATTTTGCGTGTATTACAATTTTTGAGGGTTCGTTTCGTATTTATTTAATACGAGTTAACGATAATTTCCGCATCATTAAATGTATGATGTAGAAAAACAAGGATCCCTAAAAAAGCACTCCAAACTCGGGTGTAGATCGCATGTCATGTAAGCTTAATTTACCATCAGCTCATATATAGGTACTTACGTAATAAACTCTAGATACATTTTATGATGAGTATGGAAAAGTGATGGGAATTGAAGCTGAGAAGCCAAAAAATAGCGATCGGTTGCACAAAGTACAGCTGAGGCGGTACATGGATCTTATGTGAGATATCGTCGACCGAAGCCTTACTCATACCTACACCTAACTAACTTCATAAGTAAAGCTTAATATCTTACAGTGGATAACCAAGTACAATTATAATCCTAAGCTGCCAAGTGATCACAAAGTCAAGAATAATCTCCAAAACATTTCATAAGAGATGTCATGGGTGACGGGACACATAGAAGTAAAATACGTGTTACCTATGTTATACCAAAAAATGTTTGACAAATTATCACTTCCCGAAAACTTATTCGTAGAATTTCATTTGCCAAATAATCGTTTGCCAAATTAACACTTGACAAATAATTTACGCAAACCTAATGTTTGGCATATTCATGTATAGGCAATATCTCGTTTACCAACTGGTACTTTGACCAAATTTCATTGAGTCAAATATATTAGTTGGCATAATATGTTTTAACCAAAACATAAGGCAAATGCTTTGTATCGTCAATATTTGATTTACCATTTCTATTCCGTCAGTTAATCAGCAGAGGAACTCTTCAATGACAAATCATTTGCATCTTTATTTCAATGGTGAATAAGATTACACAATAAAATAACAACTTTTTTTGTTATGTGGGTATGGAGTATAAATGAATTTGTGTAGAGGTCGCAATTGCAACCTAACCGCCAGCGTGTCGACGTCACCCCGCTCCGCCTAACCTAACCTACCAAATAATACAATTGTTACGATTGTATGTTGCTTTACCCCCCCCCCCCCCCCTTTTTTTAGCAGCCCTAACCTAATTTAACTTTGGTAATTTAATTTTAGTAAAATGTCATAAGGTCAACCGGGACAAATGCGTCTATGGGGTAAATGCGTCTTTTGAAGATATCTTCGAAACGCAACATTTTAGAACTATTACAACCCTCGATGTTCAATGTATGGTTACCAAACTTTCAATTTAGACGATTGTAATAGTTCTAAAACGTTCATTTTCGGAGATATCGTCAAAAGACGCATTTACCCTATAGATGCATTTGCCCCGGTTGACCCTAACCCAAACAATTGTGATTTTTGTCTTTTTATAGTTTGCCATAACTTGACGAAATGTGTATTGTCTAACGTTTTCTTGCCTTATTAAAGCATTTGCGAATAATAATTTTTCGTAATAATAATTTGCTGAATGAAAATTTGACGTAATGAAAATATTCGTATTAAAATTGTGCCAAAGTTTGCATCGGCAAACAAAATAGTTGCTGTTTGTTTGGGAAATGAAATTTGACCAAAATACATTTGGTAAAACGGCAGGATCCCGTATAATACATATTAATCAGGTCTGCGCCTTGGTTAAATAGACTAAGGGTTATTACAAACATGTCCAAGGATCTCGTAAGATCGATTGTTTTCTGACATCCGACAAAATTCCAATAAAATTATGAGTACATATTGATTGTATGTCAAATCAGTGTATTAAGAACCGAGTGAGTGTAAAGTCTGAAAAGGATATTAAGTTAGGATGGTATTGTTATGCCTGGGTACTGTGAGTGGGATTGTGAGAACCTAACTAATAATTACCGCTACTACACAACAGGGTAATTTCTACCTACAACTTTCGTTCACGTCTGCAGGGATCCGTGATGCAGTCATCTAAACGAGTGGCAATTCGAGACGTCTCGCCGACGGCAAGTGAGATCGGCAATTTGCAAAATTGCAGTAGCAAGGGTCTCTGGTAATTGTGCCCTGTAAATAAATACGGGTAGATTTCACCGGGCGCTGATTACCTACAGCGATCGGCAACTCAGACGCGATCCTTTAGGTGGTTGTGTGTTTGAATTTGGACACGCATATTTTATAATCATCCCTAAATAGCAATTTTTAAAATCCGTGTATAACTTGGGTCCAATGGCTATGCATTTTACTGTATTGGTAGCCCAGTAATTTTAAAATGCAATGAAAACCTAAGAAAAACATGGTACCTATAATTTCTAATGGTAAAACACAAATACTAAAACTCAAGCTTCCAAGTTATGATGATGTTTATGATGATGTTTACTTGTATGGCTGACGTTTATTTTTTATTAGAATTTTGATTCCGGCAAAAAACCAGTTATATGAAAAACCGCAAACAAATTTACTATTTTTAAATATTTCGTTTAGAACCCATTAGGTTAGGTAAGGTTTGTTTTATAGTAACCCTAAAAATTTCATATTATAGTTCCAGAGATAAACGGTGTTGTGCCGAAATGAAAATTCGGACAAAACGATACAGTTGGGAAGTAAAATTTAGTGATTGCGATATGTAACTATTTCGCCTACATAGTTCCTTTATGAAAATGACCCGTACAGTCACCACTTTTCGCCTTTCATTAATACTTCCGCGCAGAAAGGGCTCGTAACTTCCTAGTTCACGCGTCATATAAGATGACCCCAAATCTAATATCGCCGCCATGCGGGAACTACGAGCGGATATCCCGGCCTATCTTGATTCTATCTGGGGATTTAGATAGTGTCAAAACTCTTTACGATGCAGTCCGTAGGGATTTGGGTCAGGCGCAGGGCAAGCGTTAACGATTCAGAAAGGAAGATTAGAAAGCTATTTCCGCTCATAACTTGGCGTATAGGAAACAATAACTAGTTAATTTTCCTAAAAAAATATTGTTTTTGTTGAGTAAAACTCATTAGTCGTAGAGACCTAATACATGCCGAGTTTCAAACGGATGCCGTAAACAAGTAAATTATGTAAAAGAACAAAGCAGATTCCTTCCAGTAGTGCAATCAAAATAATGTTAAAATCCTGAACTTGAATGTAAAGTAAATGTAAATGCGTATTTTTCTTCACCCGTTTACATTCCTGTAATATACCTAATACTATAATTATGCAAATAGGTACTGCGCTAAAATTAAAATGAGGTAGGTAAGCAGACTTATGTCAGTGGCACAGTATTTGAAAAGTAAAAATAATTTATACAAAAACCAAAATAGTGCATTCAGAGCATGCAAGTCGATTCTATCGACAGTTTATTCTTTAGTCCTCGTATCGTACGCGGTAATAGCTGTCAATACCCGACGGACCCGGAGTTTCGCAACCAAACATGCATCAGGTAGGAACGGGATTCCAATTTGTTTACACGCTTCAACATTATGTTCTGATGTAAGCTTAATTAAATCGGGTTTAACAGAATGTTTTTTCTGTGTATCGCTGGCAAATTAAAGGATTAAGCTGGCGCGTTCATTCTTTAATTATTAATGTAAAGGCTGCATAGTTTTGTTTCGTGCCTAGTGCCTAGTGCCTAGTGGATATGTTGGAAGATTAATATCTATAATAAAGTATCTTTAGTACTTAGTTGGAATGGGATTATTCATCTGCGTAAAGCTGTAAGACGGTGCTAGTCGGAGAATCAAGGTTAATATAATCACATTTATGCCAAGACAAGATGATAGCAGGTACTTAAGTCCCAATGTACATGTAACAGAAATAGGGTTTTCTGTTCACGTTTCAGGCATCTCCCCACCTGAGATGGAATAAATTACATTTCCTTGATATCAATCAAATCAACAGAATTTGTTTGCTACATGCTGGAGATGCAAACATAACTGAATCACTTTTATTATAATGTTACTTTTGGTTCTACTTTTTACGTATTGCTTTGTCCTTCACTTTATTTTTGAGTTTTTGCTACCATTTAATTTTTTTTTACGATCACAATAGATCAGCAATGGTCGCAGTGATATAAGGGCTCTCACGGTCCGGAAGCCGCTACAAGAAATAATAATAATAATACCATTTAATTATATCACTTATTTACGGTGCAGGTACCCTTGTTTTGTCGACAACCTTTTCATCGAATATTATTTCATTGACAACGATTCATCGAAACTTTAGTACTAGTAATATTTTTTTGGCGTTATTTTATTTCAAATACTATTTATTTAAATTTATCTTACTACGTAGAAATACTATTAAACGAATATTACTTAATCGCTGATTTGTTTCAAATTATCTTAATTGGCACAACTATAAAACATTGCAATTCATTTCTTCGACGTATTAGGTACTTTAATACAATATATGAATATGTCCTACTGCTCATTTACACATTATTTAAATTATGTAATTAATTGTGTACAAATATGTACAATATGTATGTATAATCAAACTATTAAACTAAGAATTATGTAGTTAATTTGTATAAAATGTGTAGTAGGTGTAAATCTTTTATTACAAAAAAAATGTCAGGGTGATGGACAAAAATGGCTTCTCATAAGCGAACTCTGTTTTTAACACCCGACGAAAAAAGAGGGGTGTTACAAGTTTAACGTGTCTGTCTGTGTATCTGTGTGTCTGTGTATCTGTGTATCTGTCTGTGGTATCGTAGCTCCCAAACGGATCGAGCGATTTGAATGCGGTTTTTTTTTGTGTCATGGATAATTTTATCCCGAGTGTTCTTAGCCATGTTTCATAAAACTCTGTTCAGCCGTTTTTGATATATTGCACTTTGAAATGAAATGTCGGGGGTTTTTCAACTTTTCTAAGTTCTAGTTATAGGTCGGTTAGGTTAGGGTTCACTTGTGTCCCTCAGACCAGAAATAGACACTTCGTGCAGCGGGATGGCCTCGACTCGCTGCACGGCAAAAATAGGATAAAAAGCGTTAGGGATTCACATATTGATCCGAAATCATTTTATTCGGAATAAATATTATTAAATGTAAAAAAAAACCGAAATGAAAAGCCATGACATGAATTTTATTGAAATAATTCAACTACCAATTAAAAGACCTCGGTCCAAATTACCTAGTATCGAGTCCTCGACGCAATGACTTGTCTATGAAATGAAAATACTTGAAACGATCTCTGAAATAATATTCGATTAAATGTTTGTCGGCAATTCAATGGTAAACCCTTATTTACACTTCAAAAAACGACCCCGGGGTCCCTTAAAAAGAACTAAATTGGTATTGTTGGTATTGAATTATTATCCAAAGTCCCGAGTCACAAGCGTCGTTTGATCTCTAAACCCAATCAATCCAGTATGGAATTTATCACCCGCAATGGCCACAATGTGTCCAAAAAGAGCGTATCTTGCCAAGAAACTCTCGAAAAGTGCGTCCTTCTGTGCAGGATAAAGGGACTCAATACCTCGCGGCCCTTTCTGAACCGGTGGCAAGTTTAATACGCGGCCCGTCGCTCAGATGTCACACTTACCTATACCTATTGTAGCTGAACGCTTTTGCACCAGCTACTGAATGTGAAAATGTTACGCACCGTTTATACCAATATCAATACAGACACACAATACAGCACACACTTTACATGTCAATTTGACTGATATGTACCTACTCGTAAAATTACTAAAAAAATACTTTATTGCAAGGAGGTAATTAATATTACGTTATTTATAACTTCCCTTACGGGCACACTAATCTTACTTAAAGATATTAAGTGTATTTTTATGTCGGTACGATTATCGAATGAAAAAAGTATGTCATTTGTAAGCGTCGAATTTACAAAATGTATCCAATTCAACAAAATATAATGTTTCGTGGTCTGTTCCGTGGGCGTTAGCATAAATCAAAATTTCAAAACTTAATCGAAAATTGTAAGTGTTAACAGATAAACTTATACCAATCATGAAAATTGGTACACCACTTGAAACTTGCTATATAATCGAAATTAAATGAACGGAAATTTGGTTTTCGTTGAGTAAGTTGTAAGCATATTTTGTTTTGATAGCCGGTTGCCTAAAATTTTCGCCGTTGGCGCTTATCAAAAGAGTTTTCGGAATATATTTTCGACAATTTATGCGAAACAGAACAGAAATTAAGCATTAATTTGCTATCCTTGCTGAAGGAATTTACATATTTATCGAAGCGTAAATTCATCGTTGGTGATCTTGACGGGAATTCGAACATAACCTCCCCATAAATCACGTCGGATTGGAGACCCTTCACCTTTTGTAGACATCGCGGTTCTGGGTAATTCCGAATTCTCGAACTTACCTGAAAATGGAAAAAAATGGTTTGTAATTTCAGTTTTATTTCTACATAGGTAATACATATGTGGAACGAAACATATTTTCCGTACATAACATATAAGTCCATTTAAATAGTAATATTAATGTTGTCCTGAAAGTATATTTTATTGGCAGATACCGTATTTTTTTGGTTTGTTTGCATTCTATTTTGTTATTTATTAGCTTTTATTTACGATTTAAATAAATAACTGTTCAATATTTAAGAACCCAGTTGTGAAATAACATGTAGGAACCTAACACACATAGGTACAAAGACTCACAATATACAAAAAAACAAACAAGCACTGGTATCATTTCAACTTCAATGATTAATAATTATTATATTAAATATGAACACATTCATGTGTCTCGTTTATTTTGACGTCAATTGTGAGGTTCATTAACGGAAAGCTATGCAAGGCCGACGTACGCCTAAGGCCATAGACATACCAAAACACTTAATTACAAACCCTACTTCGTTGCAGACCCCTGGATGATCAACATAGTAACTATTAAATAAAATTTATCCGTTGTCCACAAGGAAATTTTATCTTAATGGCTTTCTAAGCGGCTAAGGGAAAGCATATTTCTTTTTAGAAAGCAGCCTAATCGTCCATACACCATTGAGCAGATAAATGACCAATAAAACGCCAAGGTGGTCACCATTGTTGAAACTACGAAAATAGAGCAAAACCTTCCAGCTCCAGCCCCCAGCGGAGCCGTCTGCAAGACGCGAATGTTTTTGTTGTGGTTACAAAGGCCATTAACATAGTTATTCGAGCATAAAATCGTTTATTGACTCGCAGCGTTTGCCGGGAGATTCAATAAACAGTACGCAGTCAGAGATCATAAGAACAAATTGAATAATTTAAGTGGGCTGCCAATTTGGGAAACAGTTGCTTGGAAATCGTTTTGAAACTTGCGTGTTCCCTAACAAGACTCGCTTAAAATAACTAGAGAAGTTACCTACTTATATTTGAATAATAATACGAACATTTTCGGTAGTCAGGGAACCTTGTTATAATAAGAATGGCAGCTCACAGAGTTCTTTGCAAGATAGAGTTCCATGTTTGCTCAACATTACGAGTATAATATTTATAATTGTTAGACGTACAAACAGTTGACTACCCCCGACCTCCTCCTAAAGATCCCTTACAGGGATAAGATCGCCTTTGTACCTTAATCTTAAATATCATGCTTATGTTTTAACCTGTTGTGTGTATAATAAATTGCTTAGGTACATAGGTACATGTAAAGAAAACCACAACGCTAGCGTTGGCGTTTTTCTTCCATTATAATTTTAATAATTATTTCGAATTGGCTGCCTTATCCACAGACCTTGATCGATATCACGTTTGACAGCGACTCCTTCACAAGTGTCACTGTCAATCGAATGTAAATGTGAGGTTATGTTAATTATGAAGAGTCATGATATTGTTCAAGGATTATTACATGTAAAAGAAATATCAAGACCTGGAATGAAGGCTTTAAATGTTTATGGACGACAACATCAACACGTGACGGCAGAGCTACGCATCGCGTCATACGAAGATTATACATAAAAGAAATATGTGATTATTTATAAAGACTTAGATTGTTTAGAGTAAATAAAGAACCCAGTAGTTAGAATCCCCATAGCAATTATTTACATAAAACACCCTCTCATAGCATTCATTTGATATTGTAAACATTAAAGTAAAATCCCAGTACAAATTATATTAGAAAGAGAGAGGAGATGTTGCCTATGCGCGAGCGCAGCGCGGACTGGCCGCCATGGAGGGGAGGGGTGTATCGCGCCAACATGACCGTAACGAGAGCCGCGGCCACCGAGCCTGAATTAGAATTTAGTACGGCGCATTTTCACTTTACAATTAATATGTTTACGTTTATACCTTTACAACGGCTCATCGTATCAGAATGATTTATATATTGTTAGAAAGCTTATTAAAAGTTCTATTAAATGTTTAAACTTACAAATAAGTAAACTCAGTAGGTTCAGCGCAAATAATGAATAAGTGTTAAGAAAGGGACCGAATTACGGTTTGCCCGATTTCCATGTATGATTATTCAGATAAGAAAATATTTACGAACCCTACTGTACTTATAAGATCTCAATCCATATTAGAACTTTGTAAATCAGCTTAGTCTTCCACCCATTTAAATGTATAACATCCCAATAACATCTTGCAATGTAAATTAGTCAAGTCAAAGTGGGCGTAACCTCTATTGTCTCATTCAGCACGTCTTGCTCACCCACTAGCAGGTATAAATAGCAGGTACGGCCCGGAGCAAATCAGTGTCAAACGGAGCCTCCTGGAAGTCACAACAAGAAGAAGAAAAACTACAAAGTAATAGGAAGTTAGGGACTTGAAATCAAGTCACTTAGGGCAGTGATAGGGCAGTTAGGGAAAAGTAAATAAAAAGTCTATTTCTCGTTATTCCTTCTTTTATTTTGGTAACATCGATTACCCAAAGTGTCTGAGGACACGGGCGAAGCCCAAACACACCATTCGGGCGCCGAGTGGTAGTACGCGCTGTCCGTACACATAGGGGCGGAGCTCGTCCGTCGCCGACTTGTGTCACGGAGCGTGGTCGACGCACTGTCCGAGCACATAGGGGCGGAGCTCGTCCGTCGCCGACTTGTGTCTCGGCACTAGGTCATTCTTAGGTGACTGTGAGGGGCGAGCATTGCCGCGGCCGGTAGCGCGCGCGCTCACTCGCCCAGCCGACGCCGCAGAGAGCGGACGTCGCTCACAGTCGTTTTTGGTCCTTCGAGCCGGATCCGCTGGATCCAGATTGTGTTTGACGTACCAAAGGGACGTCAGAAGTTTTCAGGGCACCAGGTTACGGGCCCATTATACCGCCCGGGAGGCGTACGCGCAAGTCAGAGCGCATCATAAGAGGATTATTCACCACGATGTCAGACACCAGGAGGAGATTGACACGATCAATGACGTCGGGTAATGAAGATGATGAAGAAAGGAAACAATTCCTGCAACAAGGAGCCGAAGCTGCACAAGAACGAGTGCAACGCAACTCTGCCGATAAGGCAAAGAAACGGTTCGCTGAACCGTCCACCAGCGACACGCTAGCTAAGCGTGTCCATCAGGCCGGCCCAGGAGAGGGGCCCGCAAAAGCAACGTCCGACGCCGTCGAGACGTCAACACCGGTAGTAGACACCCCGGTACTTTTAGGTAATAATGACACTGCCCAAACATCCAAGAAAACAGCACCTGCCCGTCTGTTAGATATGGGCGTACCAAAGTCTCCATCCATGGACACCACTGTATTATGGCGGCATGAATTAGAAAAACGGCTACGCAAGCCACCGGTAAACATACCTCTGGACACTCACTTAGGACGAGTGATACGGGTACCCCCCCCCGCGGAGGAACAAGCTAACAAAACAGGCACCGAAAAGGAAGTTACGTTTGCTGAAACGCTGACACCCCATAGACCCGCGTCCATACGATCAACTGAAAGCCGCCTAACGGAAATCCGTCAGCAAGAATTAGAGTTAGAAGAAAGTGAGCAGTTAGCCGCCTTAACGGAAGAGGAATTAAAACAACAAGCGGAAGACGAACAGAAACAAATAAAAATGGAATCCGAACGACGGCTGCGACAGAAATTATTTGATATACGAAGGAAGCTCATTAAACAGCGTGCTATGGTAAAGAGGACCCGAGAGGAGTCCGAATGTTCTATTAGGGACGAACGATCTAGCGGTGGCACCGTAGCAAGATGGATCGACGAAAGTAAGGAGAAAGCACGCGAACCTACAGTGGCGCAGCCTGACGAAAGATACAGAGCTCGCTCACCGCTACAAGCATACGAGACACGAAGAGAATGGCAACATCAAGAGCCACAAACGCCGCATACAAAATGTACAAATGAAACCTCACCTGAAGTAATGGTGCAATTATTCGAGCGCATGCAGATGGCAGCTAGGCCATCACCCAAGGAAGTATATGAGTTACCTCCATTTTACGGAGACATCTCAGAGTGGCGGAGCTTTATAAATACCTACGAAGAATCGAACCGAAGATACAAGTTTAGTGAATATGAAAATGTAGCCCGATTGCGCGCAGCAATACGAGGAGAAGCTAAGACATGCGTGCAGCACATATTATCAACGGCAACCAGGCCGGAATTAATAATCAAGGTATTAGCCAAGCAGTATGGAAGGAGTGACTTTCTGGTAGACAAAGCATTAGAAGATTTGAAAAGGATGCCTCCCGTGGGTGAGAGCACCCACGATCTTAACCAGTTCGCAATAAAAATCGTGAACATCGTAAGTACGCTAATAGATTTAAATCAGCGATACTACGCTGATAATCCCATGATAATACGGGAGATTACGGACCGACTGAGTCCACATTTACGTAGTAGATGGTGCGAATACGCTCGTCAATATGCACGCACAGGAAAAGCAGAAATACAGCAGATAGCAGATTTTCTTATGGAAGAATCGGACTTACAAATGTCCTTCACACATGCTCGAGCACCGGTTCGACGTTATCCCAACCAAGTAAACCGGGAACTCCCTCCGCGAACGCCGAATCAAGTAAACAGGGCACGAGGACCTCTGCGCCCTCAGGGTCGAGTCACCCAGCCATATTTTAATAAACCGGTCTACCCACAATACTCGCGCGTTACTTACGCCACTCAAGATATGAATAGACCAAATGTAACCTGTTTGTACTGCGGAGGAAGGCATTTAACCTCAGAATGCTTGAAACTTAAAGCGCAGCACGTCGGAGCCCGATGGGACTGGGCGCGAGATAACAGAGTCTGTTTTAGATGTTTAAACGCCAGACACGAAAGCACGATGTGCAAAAAGAAAACATGTGGGATATTAGGATGTAAATACTTGCATCACAAATTGTTGCATGGAGCAATGAGACAATACGAAGAACCCCCACAAGCCCCACAAACTATGGAGGCGACAACAGCCACCACAGCTTACGAGCACCAACCAGCAAGGATCTCCGAGCAGGCGGAGCCTCCTGCTGAAATAAATGATATCGAAGAAAATACATACGCATCCTCGTCAAGTACAACGCAAGTACTTTTAAAAGTGATCCCGGTAACACTAACCGGACCTAAGGGAGAAGTAAACGTATACGCGCTTCTGGACGAAGCATCAACAATCAGCATGATTGAAGAAGAGATCGCCGATCAAATAGGGGCAACAGGTCCCGAAGAAAAGATGCGAGTAAGAGGAATAGGCGCCATTTGCCACGAATCTAATAGTAAGACGGTCAACATTTCAATACGGGCCCCCGACGGGGGCAATAATCACCCTATAAAGTTGCGAACAGTACCCGCGCTGAAGATAAAAGGTCAAAGGGTGAGCAAAGAACTGCTCGATAAATATGAGCATCTGAGAGACGCACATGGAGCATGCTTCGAGTTGGGAGTACCTCAGTTATTAATCGGAGCCGATCATTGGCAGTTGATGATCCCAGAGGAGATAAGAATCGGCCCCAAGGAAGCCCCCGTAGCAGTTAAATGCGCTATCGGCTGGGCTATATATGGTTCTGTGCCTAAGAATCTAAGCACCATCGAGCACTCCACATACCATGTGCAAAGCGAAGCGGACATAGAATTGCACGAGCTAGTAAAACGTCACTTCGCAGTAGACTCATTGGGAGTGAGTCTAAAGGATAACGTCAAACCTCTGGAAGAGAGGGCTACGAAAATATTCGACACGACCGTCAAGAAAAAGAGAGGCCAATTCGAAGTCGGACAGTTATGGAAAGAAGATATGCCACGATTACCATCAAGTTATAATATGGCGTTTACACGTTTACGCAACCTCGAAAACAAAATGGATCGTAATAAAGAATTCGCCGAAGAATACTGTAAACAAATAGAAAATTTGCTAGAAAAGGGGTACGCACACCGATTACCGGGAGTACCGAATAGCCTGTTGAATTATTTCTTACCGCATTTCGCTACATATAATAAAAATAAGAAGAAATATCGACAAGTCTTTGATGCAGCAGCAAAAAACGGAGGATTATGTTTGAATGATTTCGTCCTGGATGGACCCGACTTATTGCAATCATTGCTAGGAATATTACTTAGATTTCGCGAAGGACTCTTCGCAGTATGTGCTGACATCCAAGAGATGTTCCTGCAAGTCAGGATTCGTGATGAAGATATGCCATCACAACTATTTTTATGGCGAGGAGCCCGACGAGAGGGCAAACCTGATGTATATGTGATGAATAGAGTGTGTTTTGGGATAGCCAGCTCGCCATGCCTGGCACAAATGACAAAAAATCACAACGCTACGATGAATGCAGTTAAGTACCCAGCCGCCGTGAAAGAGATTCACGAAAATCACTATATGGATGACTTCGTATCCAGTTTTCATACAGAAGAGGAAATGATAAGTACGGCAAAACAAGTAAAGATGTCTCACGCAGAGGGCGGTTTGAACTTACGCGGCTGGGCAACCAATAGCGCCAAATTGCTTAAGGCTACGCCAGTCGAAGATAGAGCCATCGAGCCTACAAGCCTGGGCGATAAAGAGCAAAAAGTACTCGGGCTAACATGGGACCCTGTCACGGACACCCTAGGTTTTAATACCAAATTACTCCGAGTCTCAGAAGAGGTAAAACAAAGTAAACGCGCACCTTCGAAAAGAGAATTATTATCTACGGTAATGTCAATTTATGACCCTATGGGATTAATCGCGCAATATGTAGTAACCGCTAAAATTATCATGCAATCTATATGGAAAACAGTGGACTGGGACAAGCCCCTTCCAGCTGAAGCAACAAAGCAATTTCAACAATGGTTGAACGCATTGAAATATGTGGGAGCCCTTCGAATTCCAAGAAAACACCCAGCACTCAATGGGACAACAATAATCGAATTACACATGTTTGTAGACGCTTCAGAACAAGCATACGCCGCCATAGGATATTGGAGGTTTAAAAATAACGAGCAGACAACAGTTAGTCTGGCGGCAGCCAAGTCGCGAGTAACGCCACTAAGGGCGGTAAGCGTCCCACGCATGGAGTTAAACGCAGCAGTAATGGGGACTCGACTCGCGCAAACGTTAAAAAAAGAACACCGTTATAAAATAAATAAAATTACATTCTGGACAGATTCCAGAACAGTATTATCATGGATAAGAGATGACGCGCATCGATACTCACCTTTTGTATCACATCGGCTATCAGAAATAGCAGAGAAAACAGAACGTCAGTCGTGGAGATGGCTGGAGACTAAATTAAATCCGGCTGACGACGCCACTAGATCCAAACCGGATCAAAGAATAAACATAGAAGATAGATGGTATCAAGGGCCTACATTCCTGAAATTAAGCGAAGAACACTGGCCAAAAATAATAGAAAAATTGGACGTCGAACCCAGTGAACTCAGGAAAATACACACCGTCTGTGTAACCGTCAAATGCGAGCCGTCAGCAGTGTTACCAAACATAGAACGCTTCAGTAAATACGAGAAGTTGATACGAGCCACCGCATATGTGTTATTATTCATAGAAAAATTAAAGAAGAAACAGAAAACAATTGAACTAGAACTCCGCCATATAAAGGCAGCAGAAAATATGTGGATCCAACACAGTCAACGGAACAGTTTTCCGAATGAGCTACGCGCTTTGAATAAAAAGGAGGAAATAAACCGAAACTCAAGATTGTACACACTAGCTCCTGAATTAGACGCCGACGGCGTTATAAAAATGAAGACACGTCTAAATCAAGCACCTGTCCGCTACATAGCGGACAAACCCATCATATTAGACGGAAAAGATACGTTCGTAAAACTATTAATTTCAAACGCCCACAGAAAAGGGGCACACGTAAACAACGAGGCCATTGTTAATGCCCTCCGGCAATCCTACTGGATTCTACACCTCCGACCAAGTGTAAAGGCGATCGCACACGCATGTGGATTATGTAAATTACGTCGAGCCAGGCCACATGCACAACCCTTTGGGGACTTACCTTCAGAAAGATTAGAAGCCTATCAGCGAGGGTTCACTTACTCCGCTCAAGATTACTTCGGACCATGTTGGGTCACCGTCGGAAGACGACGCGAAAAGCGCTGGGTAGCGCTATATACATGTCTAACAACGCGCGCTGTGCATCTAGAAGTAGTACACAGCCTATCCACAGACAGTGCAATAAACGCCCTGCGGCGATTTGCTGCCCGCCGCGGATGGCCACGAGTAATGTGGAGCGACAATCAAACATCATTCCGCGCCGCCGCATTGGAGCTCAAGGCCGCTCACAACGAATGGATGCCGGCCTTGCGAGACTACGGACTACGGCAACGAATGGAATGGAAGTTTATTCCTCCCGGCAACCCGTCAGCCGGAGGAGCCTGGGAGCGCATGGTTAAAACAGTCAAAAACGCGCTCAACTACACACTACATGAAAGGGCACCGTCTCAGGAAGCCTTTGAAACCTTGCTCGCCGAGATAGAAAATATAATCAATTCTAGGCCATTGACTCATGTTCCTGTCAATCCCAACGACGAACATGCGCTAACGCCTAACCACTTTCTTTTACTTAGTGCACCCGATCAACCATTGATCGGTCTCTGCCATACTGATGATAGACGACGCTGGCGACAAGTGCAAGCCCTAGCCAACCACTTCTGGCAAAGATGGTGTAAAGAATACTTCCCTCTCCTTGCACCCAAGAGGTCGTCAAACGATGGAGGGAGACAGATTGAAGTCGGCGACTGCGTGATTATCGCCGACCCAGCCAACCCCCGCAACGTGTGGCCAAAAGGATTGGTCATGAAAGTCAACCCGGGACCTGATGGGAAAGCCAGGTCCGCCGACGTGAAGACAAAGCATGGGATCTTCCGCCGACCTACATCACGATTAGTAGTGTTAGAATCAGTGAAAGAAAAGTCAATCAGTGAAAGTGCCTAAGTGTTAACACCGTTGCAACCAATAGTGCGAGGCTTCGCCTCACACTAAAGGGGGAGAATTATGGACGACAACATCAACACGCGACGGCAGAGCTACGCATCGCGTCATACGAAGATTATACATAAAAGAAATATGTGATTATTTATAAAGACTTAGATTGTTTAGAGTAAATAAAGAACCCAGTAGTTAGAATCCCCATAGCAATTATTTACATAAAACACCCTCTCATAGCATTCATTTGATATTGTAAACATTAAAGTAAAATCCCAGTACAAATTATATTAGAAAGAGAGAGGAGATGTTGCCTATGCGCGAGCGCAGCGCGGACTGGCCGCCATGGAGGGGAGGGGTGTATCGCGCCAACATGACCGTAACGAGAGCCGCGGCCACCGAGCCTGAATTAGAATTTAGTACGGCGCATTTTCACTTTACAATTAATATGTTTACGTTTATACCTTTACAACGGCTCATCGTATCAGAATGATTTATATATTGTTA
Organism: Epinotia demarniana; assembly: GCA_945867215.1. Classification (NCBI taxonomy): domain Eukaryota; kingdom Metazoa; phylum Arthropoda; class Insecta; order Lepidoptera; family Tortricidae; genus Epinotia; species Epinotia demarniana. The sequence continues at coordinate 12,067,312 of OX244268.1, read as the reverse complement.
GAAAGCTTATTAAAAGTTCTATTAAATGTTTAAACTTACAAATAAGTAAACTCAGTAGGTTCAGCGCAAATAATGAATAAGTGTTAAGAAAGGGACCGAATTACGGTTTGCCCGATTTCCATGTATGATTATTCAGATAAGAAAATATTTACGAACCCTACTGTACTTATAAGATCTCAATCCATATTAGAACTTTGTAAATCAGCTTAGTCTTCCACCCATTTAAATGTATAACATCCCAATAACATCTTGCAATGTAAATTAGTCAAGTCAAAGTGGGCGTAACCTCTATTGTCTCATTCAGCACGTCTTGCTCACCCACTAGCAGGTATAAATAGCAGGTACGGCCCGGAGCAAATCAGTGTCAAACGGAGCCTCCTGGAAGTCACAACAAGAAGAAGAAAAACTACAAAGTAATAGGAAGTTAGGGACTTGAAATCAAGTCACTTAGGGCAGTGATAGGGCAGTTAGGGAAAAGTAAATAAAAAGTCTATTTCTCGTTATTCCTTCTTTTATTTTGGTAACATCGATTACCCAAAGTGTCTGAGGACACGGGCGAAGCCCAAACACACCATTCGGGCGCCGAGTGGTAGTACGCGCTGTCCGTACACATAGGGGCGGAGCTCGTCCGTCGCCGACTTGTGTCACGGAGCGTGGTCGACGCACTGTCCGAGCACATAGGGGCGGAGCTCGTCCGTCGCCGACTTGTGTCTCGGCACTAGGTCATTCTTAGGTGACTGTGAGGGGCGAGCATTGCCGCGGCCGGTAGCGCGCGCGCTCACTCGCCCAGCCGACGCCGCAGAGAGCGGACGTCGCTCACAATGTTGTTTTTTTGTCTTTACAGGTGAGTTAGTAACGTGTTTATATGTGTGATAAAAGTGGAAATACGACGTGTACATAACTGTGTCAATAAAAGATTTTGTCTTTACAGAAAAACGCATTTTCGTCTTTGTTTCACCCATCAGAGTGTGATTTTATTATATGCATACATACATATACAAACTGCAAAGAGATGTAACACTTTTCAACTCAATACATGGCAATGAGGTGTAAATAAAGACATATTAAAAAAGTTAAAGGAAATTACATTATGTACCGTTCCGATTAAGAAACACAAACAAGCTCTATTTATTAATGGGCTTGCAGGTTACATGCATACATATTTATGGGCCCAACCAAGAGCAAAAGTGTGGTTTCGACTTGTTTAAGCTCCATGTAACACCTGGGGAAACCGATCAGAGGAATTTTTGCACACGTTGAATATTAATGTTTGAAACCGCAGATTCTCCGTGGAAGGAAATTTAAATTACAAATACTCACACAGCCAGCTGACTGCGCTATCATTGTTCTTCGCAGTCTTATCTGTTTCAAAAATATTTTAAATGTAGATAGACTAAACGGAAAAAGTTTCCAAAAAGCAAAACTCAATTCTGCGCGAAACTAAACTTTTGCAATAAAAACGCTCCGCATTTTACTGCGTCTAGCTTTACGAGATTTAAATGAAATCTGGCAACAAGTTCGCGAAACATTTAATTAGTGGCGTCAAGAGTTGAGCGGAAATGAAACATCTTGCGAACACTGTCAGCCACCTCCGTGCGTGACTCTTTCCCACTGATAATTTGCTTTCCTACCCTTCATTTTGCGTGAACAGATTTACTTTATTAAATTTGTTCAGGAAAAGAGGAAATTTCCTTTCCTTTATTATGTGTGTCTAGTGCTCACGCGTCGAAATTGCATCAAATTTATTCTGATATAGCGTGTTGTCGTCGAAAATAGCGACGCTTAAGATTGACAAAAGGAAAACTTGAAACAAAAACGCTTTCTCTATGCAAACAACTTCCTCAGCGAAAGTTTGTGTTTGAGCGCGAGTTACAGTTCTGTTGTCACCACCTCCCTCTCACAGTTCACTTCGTATTGGGACCTAGAACTCAACAGCCTATTATGCTAAATCGTTATTATTTAGATATTAGTGAGGAGCCTGCCTCTGGAAACAATCGTTTATATAATTCAGGCATACACGATGACATAGATACTACGCGAAATATGTTTGTAAGCTACCTAATAAAAACTCAGTGTGTGTGTGTTTCCCAGTAACTACTCGTAAGTTAGGACAGTTAGGTGTTTTCTATGTAAAAATATATAATAAATATTTGGGGACACCATCTTACACAAATCGACCTAGTCCCAAACTAAGCAAAGCTCGTACTATGGGTACTACACGACGATATACATACTTATATAGATAAATAAATACTTAAATACATAGAAAACATCCATGACTCAGGAACAAATATTCATGCTCATCACACAAATAAATGCCCTTACCGGGATTCGAACCCGGGACCTCCGGCTTCGTAGGCAGGGTCACTACCAACTAGGCTACAGAACATGAACATGTAGTTTCTTAACCAATCATTCGAAGGATATATCAATAATTTTTGTTTAACTAGCTTCTTCCCGCGACTTGACTCCGCTCCGTCCGCGTGGAACTCGTCTACATTGTAACTCCATACAAACTCACCCCTATCACACCGTTAGATGATAATTTCCGGGATAAAAGCTATCCTATGTCCTTCCCCGGGCCGCAAACTATCTGTACAGCAAATGTCATCTAAATCGGTTCCGCGATTTACAAGCGAAGAGGTAACAGACAGACAAACAGACTTAGTATAGATATAGAATCGATTGACATATGTAGTTTAGTTATGACATCAGGAGTAAGATAGGTCGGTGTAAGTACCTATTCTGACTTCAGAACTGATGGTTTGCTAATCCTTCTCTGATTTATATTTTCACTATTAGCTTCTCTCACTCCGTCCGCGTAGAACTCGTTTATATATCGCAGCTCCATACAAACTTTCCCCCCCCCCCATTTCACCCCCTTAAGGCTGATTTCAGGGATAAAAACTACCCTATGTCCTTCCCCGGGACTCAAACTATCTCTATACCAAATTTCACCTAAATCGGTTCAGCGGTTTAAGCGTGAAAAGGTAACAGACAGACAGACACACATTCGCATTTACATTATTAGTATGGATGGATATGGATATGGATGGATACGGATTAGTATCTACAGTACATTTATTTTTTTGTAAAAAAACAGCAAAACTCACTCAACCAACTTTAACAAATTATCGTTACTAATACGTACCTAAAGTAAAGCACACACTCGTGACATAATAGCATGAATATAAAAGCCAAAAGCGAAGTCTACATTACAGCAGTCACCACAAATTATTTCACAGTTAGGATCTCAATCACGTACTAAATAGTCGTACATTGTTCGAAATAATGGTTGACATTCGGAAATACACCGTTTTGCACGTTGTATTTCATTTTCATTTAAACATTTACAATGTTTGAATGAAATAACAATAACACGTGTTTGATTGATCTGATTTTACATACTTTCAGGTATATAATAGTGTGCTCTAAACTTGCAACTAGTGCTTGCAACCTCTTTGCTTGCAACAACCCCCTCTGACGTCATTTCACTCTCGTATTGTTTATTATGTAATTTTGACAGCTGACGACAACACTAAGCAAAAGCCTTCTGTATCTTTACTTACTACCAACAATTTATTATATTTAGATTAAACTTGTGGTTTTAATCAAAATATATTGCTACAATAAACAATGTGCTACAATGGAAACCTGCATACATCTGCGAAGAAATTCAAAGGTGTATGTGAAGTCCCCAATCCGCACTGGGCCAGCGTGGGGACTACTGCCCATTCCCTCATACATGAGAGGAGGCCTGTGCCCAGCAGTGGGACGTATATAGGCTGATGATGTGATATTGCTACAAAATGTTTTATTGCAATACATACAATGCATATTATGTATGCTATAGTTTTCAAATAACCGCAGCGTCAACTACAACGTATTTATGATAAAAGTAATTACATGAGCGGGGTACTCGTATTGTCTTCCTGCTCAGGTTAAGATTTAAGCGTTTTGGTTTATGAAGTGCTCTTGCGGAAAGTTATCAAGTTTGCTTGCTACATTGTATTCTTCATCTAAACTCCTGTATTTAATAAACATGGGAAGCGATAAGTTAGTGTAATCAAGCGAGCTGCTTTCATGCACTTCTGAGCTGTAGTTTGCTTTATGAGACCCGAAGTAAATGGAGTTCCCAGCTAAATTATTGTAGTTGCACTAATTATTGCCTCGTAATGTCGGTCGGGGGATTATTAAAATCTCTTTAGCCAGCTGTGGCTGTCTGTATCTACGATTAGGATAATCTAAGTTTCAGAAGTTTTAGCTACAAATACAATACAACAATGACTATGTGATTTAATTAAACATTAAAATGACCACTCGCCAACAAGGGGCTCATACGTGTTTGAATATCTTTATTTCAAATAGTATTGTTCAATATAATAGGAATGAAATAATATAAATGGGTTATACTCCATTTATTGGGCGGCTACGAAATTAATATACATATTATTTTGCACTTTATCGTTATGTCATAAAAACTGAATGTTTCGAACATTTATTTAATAACTCTAAACCGTTTGAGTTAGTGTGAACTACGTGCCTTTAACCACTTAATGGTTAACTTGCCTTTGTTTATTCCTCGTCACTCTGACGTAAGGTTATGAAAAGATTTACAGCACAAAATGAAATCGCATATAACCAGAAGAATAACGTTGTAAAGCCTACAAGCCTGGAATTGACATGTGTCATTATTCCGGCTAAGGCTTAAAATACTCGACACATGTGTTCAGGCTCAACTGAAGGATTTAATAACGGTTGGTAGTTGAAACTCGATCAATTTCTACACCAAGTGTTGGAAGAGTAATATCACGTCATTTGTATCGTCTAGCTTATTTTATTTCACTAAGCTTTTGTTTTAGCTAAGTTTTATCGGTTTTTTTTAAGACTGTTGCCAGAGGTTGATGAGCAAAATACGTGAAATGATTTGAACACTGGGGTTTCGGCAAAGTGTTTGTTTCTGTGATGTTGTGTGTTGTGGGCGATGGGCTAGCAACCTATCACTGCAATATCACATTTTGTCGATATTTTATACCCACATTTATGCTAAAAGTGCCACTGGAATATACGTTTCATGTGCTCTGCCTACCCCTTTTGGGAATAAAGGCGTGAATGTATGTATGTATGTATGTATTAAAGCGTAGAAAAAAAAATGTAAATAAAAGCTTGTAATTTCATTACTTTAGTACTTTGTAAGGTAATAAATAGTACCAAATCTGAAGAATTATGCAGATTTAACTCGCATCTAGCAGCATATTGCATATTATTCTAGTATCTTGAACCAACCTCTTTGAAGCAACAAGCAAAGCCTTTTGTCGGCAACCCTTTATTCTTTTCTTCGCACTTATTCAAATATTTTAAATGGTTGGTTATTTCATAATGATATATTTTGAATCATTGCTAAAAGCATTCCCAGTTGAGAGTAATTTAATTATTAATATACAACGTGCAAAACCATAATACTTTAGTAGAATCGAAAGTAGAATGTGAAAGAACTAGGACTTTTATTTTTGACGTGATTTATTTTTTTACATTTGTATGCAGCGTTGTCGGTCGCCCCAGTGGGCCAAGGCTCCATACAAAGATTTAAAAAAACTTGTCACCTCATCCTATTTTTTTCACATTCTACTGTTGATTCTGAACCAAATGTTTTTTTAGGTTTTGCGTTATTATATTAACACGTTGTATATATATATATATATATATATATATATACATTCTAGCATCTGCCCGCGACTCCGTCTGCGTGGAACTCGTCTATATCGCAGCTCCATACATACTTTCACCCCCCCCCTATTTCACCCCCTTAGGAGATGATTTCGGGGTAAAAACTATCCTATGTCCTTCCCCGGGACTCAAACTATCGCTATACCAAATTTCACCTAAATCGGTTCAGCGGTTTAAGCGTGAAGAGGTAACAGACAGACTTTCGTATTTATAATATTAGTATGGAAGTATGGATATACATATATGTTATAAATAAGTAGGTCAATAGTGTTTTCAATTATTCTACTTGATAAAACTGTTCGTATGTAGTTAACTACATTGTTTTTTAAAGTTAGGCACGCACTCAAGCACTAATTTGATTGATCATATAATTACGACCTAGGTACTTAATAAAGATCATCTGCTATTCATATACTTCAAAAGTTTCTGTATTAGAGGTGTAGGTGATTAAAGTTGGAAGAAATCTGGTATTTAAATGTAATTATAATAACTAGCAGCCGATCGTCTACTTGTAGTAAGTTTGATTTATTTAGTGAATACCTGCCGGTTTCGAGATATTAAAATCAAATACATATTTAGTAGACATGTCGTTAATTTAAAGTCCTCACCTGCCGCTTGAGTTAAAGCGTTCGCGTTAAAACAAACCTAATAATTTGGAACCATCGCTTTAAACTTAAGTTTCCCGAAGCGAATTCCGTCCCGCTCATTTAAAACACATTACGCGATCATTGCTAAGGATCGTGCATTTAATAATTCAGAACATTTCTAATCTCGTATAACAAAGACCAATAAAGATCCCGAATCGAATTACTCCTAACATTTCCTGTATTATCACTAGTTCGGCTCCTTGGGGAGTCCTATTTAGGTACAGTCGTTGTGTTATTCATGAGCATCATTTGAATAAAGATGAGCCACCGTGTTAACGTCTACGGTTTACTCAGGTTTACTACTTCTTTCAAAATCATTGAGCTTGAAACGAAGTTATTCCAACATCTTTGCTTTCTGAATCTTTGAATTCTTGTTTTTGTTTCTTTGCGTCATTACTCAAGTATACTTTAAGACGGTGATTGTTAGATTGTATCGCAATGGTGCTTGCGGTGAGCACGTTGCACAAAGTTATATTGATTTCTGATATTACGATATGGAAAAAGTGATTAGGAAATACATTTGATGAGGAAATACATTTTATGAAGCTTTTGTTATATGAACATTTAACTAACACATACTTTGAATATGGAAATCGGGTAATCAATGTGGTCCAGTGGCTCCAGTTTGGCGCATTTATTGTACTGTGTTTTGTAATTGTTTTTATGAATAAATTATTAAATAAAAAAAACGTTCGTTTTTTAGAAGTACATATATATTACTGAGCGAAGAAGTTACTCATAGCTACGGCAGTCCATATTTACAAAACTATGCTTTAATAGTCCGTTATCAGACTTTCATTTATTTAATTTAACTTTTATGTAAAATATAAAAGCAGCTAATAATTCATAATGCAACACGCGAAAAAGATATGAGTCTGTGGGGTGCACTAAACGAAAAATATTACCTCATCCAATTTTAAAGGAAAACAAAACCCCTTCTGAGACTGCCTTACCTATGTTCGCACTATGACCAAGATGAGTGGTGGGGTCTTAACCTCGCGCAGTTTTAAGTAATTTGATCCTTAAACATGTTCTCATATGGATGGGTTTTGCGTGTGGCACTTCTTGGTTAGCCTAAAGCAAAATAGCGCTGCGTTTACGTTCTGTTATATTTTAGAGTGCTCCGCTGAAATGGAGTCCAATAGTGTTCGGTAGATATACCCTCATTTTGCTGGATAGCGGATCGGCATACAAGTTTCAACGTTTGATGATGAGGTTGTTTAGCTTGCAGTTTTATGGCGAATAGGTGAAACTGATTTATAGATATAACTTTATAGGTATAATTTTAATTTACCAATGTAAGTTGATGTTATACCATCATCATCCTCCTAGCACTATTCGGTTGTGCTCTAAAGGAGTCCGGGGGCTTTGGCACCTAATCCCAAGATTTTTCATAGGCACTAGTTTTAGGCGACTGTCATCTGACCTTCCAACCCGGAAGGTAAAACGTATTGGGATTACACCGGTTTCCTCACGATGTTTACCGTCACCGAAAAGTCACTGTTAAATATTCAATCATGTTTCGTAAGTTTTGAAAAAAAAACAGGTTATCCACGTTAATCACCTGACCCCGATCACCTAGGGGAATTAGCGGCAATTATTTTATATTCAACTACTTGGGAAAAAAATATAATGTTCGGTTATGTTATGGCGCTTCGCCGGACGCTGCCGCGTCACGCTCGCTTCGCTCGCTCGGCTCGCGCGCTGTAGAGTCGCAGTTCACCTTACAACCTTTTAACCTTAACCGTTTTTGAAGTAAAAACTACTTTAGCGGCGCTGAGCACTTTTTGGGATGGGCAAAAATTGTTAAACTCGCGACAGACTTTGTGAGATCTCAGGAGGTCACGTGATCGTAAAATTGGGAAAGATTCGGGACGACGCTTGGGGGCGGGGGGGAAAACGGGGGTTTGACTAGGGGCACATAGTTCTAATTTGTACTTTATTGTTAACAATATAAGGTCGTAAGACATTTTCCGTAAATGCAAATTCCATTTTATTTAACAAACTTTTATATTTCGCTGTTAGCCGATTCGACTTCATTCAAAACTAAACACTATTCGTAAGAGTATAAAGCCGTTAAACACTTTTTGCAATTGCATATTCTGCAAATAAATTTGTAATTTTGTCCACGCGTCCTTTACCGTTTTGCTATTGAGCAAATTCCAATAGTTCGAATTTGGACGTTATTCCTAAAGTGATAAAGCTTTGAAAAATATTTGGCAAAAACAAATTGGTAAAAAAGCTTTGAAAAATATTTGGCAATGGCAAAAACAAATTGGTATTTTATTTCATCGTCTCCTTCATCAATTTTGCTGAGTTAAGTTGAACAATAGCGTACTACTAATAAGGTTGTTATTAGATATATTGGCACGCAGGGGGAATTATTTGTGCAAAATTTAAATTATTCAAGTATTCACTTCTGCCGGTACTCCCGGAGTGCAACCCGGTCTTTTTTTTGGCCGCTAAGGAAGTTTTCACTTCAAAAATATACAGAACTAAATCACTATAACCATTACACATGCATGCATTACATGTATATTCTTACATGGTATTACAACAAAGTTTGAGTGAAGTAAAATACATTTTTGAAAAGTGTTTACACACTAATTTAATAGAGAATAACTTGATTTTTGTGTGTTACTTAGCGTGTTGTTCTGTGGTTGTCCCCCCTTTGTCAAGTGAGTGGGCAACTTCGACTGTTAGAAGCCCCCCGAAGGCCTCTAACTGGGCTTAACGACTACTGTCATAGACAGCAAACGGGATCAACTGCTTAGCGTTAGCGTTAGCACGGAAGCGCTCATTTATATTAGAAAGAAAGAAAGAAAGAAGACATTTATTCACTACACAGAGACAAAAATACATTATAATTGACACATAATGTGTGTGTCTTCGCGGAGTGAATCGGTCGCTGTCTCAGGCGTCTCAGCATTATGCCGGGGTGTCAGACAGACACCTACAGCGCTGATTTTCAGACAGCGCCGTACGTGACCCACGGAACGCAACACAACATACTACCTATACAAACATATATATATACCTACACATAATAAATAAATAATTAATATACTAAATTTGTTAAATATGTCACACAAGCCCAATGGGATGAGGGACACAAATTGAAAAACGCGAAACGGTTGGGATGTTTATAAAAAATAAAAATAAAATAAAGTGCTGGATGGGTTAGGGTTGGGATCTTTGGAGCGTCAACAAATAGCCCTTAAGCTGGCGCCTAAAGGCATACCCGCTAGACGCTCCTTGGATAGGTGGAGGGAGATCATTCTAACACTTGGACGCCGCGAACCTAAAGCTACCTCGAAACGCCGCGGTCCGATGCTTTGGCACCAGAATCATCGCCTTACACCTACGCGCACTCTTGGGCCATACAAGTCTACTCAGCAAATATGCTGGGACCCCAGATCGCACTATGCCAAAGAGAAGAGTGGCAAGGTGAAGCCGTCTGCGTGCAGGCATGTTCAGCAGACCAGCGGCGTTCAAGTAGGGAGTGATATGGGAGCGGGGTGGGACTCGGAAACAGAAACGAATGCATGCGTTTTGCACTCGTTGTATGAGCTTCTTTGTACGACCAGTAATGCAGCCAGCATAGACAACATCACAATAGTTTAATCTTGACAATATCAGCGATTCACAAAGGTTAACACGCAAATCAACACCTAAGTATAATCGCGAACATTGTAAAGAACTTTTAGGCGGTAGAAGCAGTTACTCACAACTTTTAGTACGTGGTTCTCAAAGCGCAGCTTGCCGTCCATGAGGAGGCCAAGGTTAGTTGCTTCTACCACCCTCTCTATTGGTTCGCCCATAATAGCAACCTTACTGGTAGTCAAAGTCTCGAGGTTAGTGATGGTACTACTGGAATATTAACCACTCAAACACCAGGCGGTCACCCTTCCAATTTCCAAAGACTGACCTGTGCCATCTTTGCTTAACCTTTATTATCGTTTCCGGCTCGCAGGCGCCGCTAGGCTATGAGCGCTTACATAAATGATTCCTCTTGTCTTCTTCTCTCCTGAATTCAGGAGGCCCGATTATAGATCATGCCCGCTTCAAACGCAAATGAGTTCTCACAAACGGATCGCGATGATATGTACCAACACGAGTGAACAGTCATTTTCGAGTCAATAGCCTTTGTGGTAAGCCCGGGGTTGAACATCATTTGAATATTGTTAGTGCTAGCTGCTGATTTGTTACTCAAAGCTAGTCCAGGTATCCAAGAAAAAAGTTAGAGTTAAATGTATAAACAAGGTTACCCCTATTTTCCATACATTATTTTAGGTATCTGCTACGTGGTGGTTCATGTGAAAATGTATTGGAAAACATATATAAATTGAGGACACGTTTTTCTTTATCACAATGAAAAGATTTGGACTCAGAAATACCCATTCTTTTCATATTCTGCGAAAAAAAGACCGTCCATTTTTTCTGAGTGCTTAACACACGATTTTATTTTCTAGATTTCGATCTCTAATAATTTCAAGGATAATACTAATACCACGTAAATATTTGTAATATCTCAGACGATTCTGCAAATCAGCAAAGTTCGTGACGAGTGAATGAATAGTCACAACAACATGCGTGTCGCGAAATATGAGAACAATTGTAACGAGCTCGCTGTTTACGCTCCTCAAGCCGGGCGGAGTCAGAGATGACAAAATTTTCATTTATTTGCTCCGGGTTATTCCCAGCAGTTCCCAGCTGTCCAACTAGCACGAAATGTTTTATCGTTATGTTTTTCGTGACGTTTCAGTACGTTTTCGCTGTAAAACGTGACGATAAAACCTATCGTGCTAGGGCCTCTCTTAGCACTAAAGTTTACCCCCAACACTTCAATGGTAACTCCTGGGAATTGTGGGCCTAGAACAATTGACATCTAATCTACCTAGTTTATTATGAAACATACAAAAAGGAAATATTTTTATAAACATTTTGTACCTTTAACGTGGAAAATACATAGGTACGTCATGTAGTTATTATATAAGTTTTTCAGGAAGACGAAGAATAAGTTTCTACTCTATTTAGCCCAATGGCTGGTAGATAATGCCCGCACCCGCAAACTCCGCAAAGTAACGCCTAATTCAATCACTAACTTCAATAATTTTTAAATAAATAAAATGCTCATTTATATCTTTTCATTTGAATAAAAAAATTGTGCGTAGTCTGTTCCCCTTATAGCATGACTTAGTATCGCAGCAGACCATAACAGGCACGTGGCGCGTACTAAAACTCTAAAAACACTCATTTATCATCAGAGATGAGGCACAGGAAAAATAAAGCCGCCATTCTGTTTCACTTTTTCTACAAGTCGTCTTAAGACTGCAACTGGCGGGTATTAATGCACCTTGCAACGTGAAGTTCAAGGAAAGTGAAAATAAGTATGATTATTCTTCTAAGTCGTATTCTTATCAGGGTCGTAGGTACAAAAGCTATGATGACCTAATCTTCGCTTGATAAACAGCAAGATAAAGCAACTGTCATTTTCTGACATCACTTGAGGGTACTGATCAATCATCATGTGATAATTATGGGCAAAGTATCGTAACACACAATGTACACATGTTTAAGTGGGTTGTCTATTGTTTGCCCGACATTCATATACTATAATAATCATTTGCCCGAACTTCGCTTGCCCGAATTTCATTTGCCCGAATGTTTCGTTTACCATAATAGTTAATTGACATACTCTTGTTTACTCGAATATTGAATGCCATAATGATACGAATGCCATACGTATTGTTTTCCAGATTATTGTTTGCAATAATATTATTTAATAGAATATTTAAACGCCATAATCTGAATGCATGTTGCATTCGGATTCATCTTTGTTAATTTGTTAGTTTTTTCGCTCTTCTATAAAAAAATAACCTCGAAGTCGAAAGCGGGAGCAAAGCTGCCGCTTCCGTCTTCTAACCTATCCGCGATCCGAGTCGGTTTTGCCACTAAGCCCCTGTTCCCTACTGCCTACGATACACTACTATCTTGGCATTGGGTAATCTCAGACAAAAGTTTATTTTTACTTAGTGGCAAAACCTACTCGGATCGCAAATAGGTTGGAGGTTTTTATTTTTTACTGCAATACGTACCGACTTTATTACATATGAATATTATGGATGGCAAATGTCAGTATGGCATGTGATAGTTATGGATTACAATGATTATGGAAAATGAGATTATTGATATTGATATTATGGAAAACAAAGATTCTGGCATATAATTAATATGGTAAACAATGAGTATGGCATCCAAAATTATAGAAAACAACATTATGGCAGTTGAATATTATGGCAGATAAAATTCGGGCAAATGAAATTCTGGCAAGCAAGAGTATACCGTTTAAGAGGGAAGTGTTGTTGTGTTTCTGGTGAGGTCGCCATAACTCCCGAGGATGTGTTGCGTTGTGAGAGAGAGACCCGTGTTCGTCTAGCTATCAACACAACGAATCCTTAACTCAATTAAGGATTGCGATTCTTCCGGAATCGGAAGCGTCCGTTGGTCTGCTTACCATCAGACCAAGCTGTTTGCCACTATCGTGATATAAAAAAACGTTTTAAAAAACTCGGTAACTCTTTAGTTGCAATTATAACTTTTATGGGATATAGCCTAGGTTGTCGCTTTCAATAGCGCTCTAGGGCCGCTCGGTTTTTTCCATCATTTTCAACTACTGTATTCAAAACTGTCACGAATGAGTTGTAACGTAATGTAGTTATTTGGAAATAAGCTTTTTAGTTGCCCTGTTATACAACCTTAAACCAATTACTCCAGGCAAAATACGGTTTTGAAAAACATTAATTAATAATAGAGTTTTTTTTGTTGATTTCATTATAAAATGTTATTCTAAGATGCTTTATTCAAGAATCCGGCAAACTTTTCACCCGGAAGTAATTAAGTAGATTTAAATAAAACATGCGTTATCTTTTCCTGTATGATTTTTCTTGAATATTATAAAGCAAATGTAAATGAACCAAAATAAAAATATTTATTAATAGTTTTTCTGAATTTTTTGTAGCTACTTAATTTATCATTTTTTTAATGTGTGCAATTTTGTCGGATTCTGTCGCTGGGTGACTATTTAATTGATAATAAATCCATTACACAGAAAAATAAGCTATTATAAATTATTTCCAAAATTGTCATTTTTTCCATACAAGTTGTCAGTTCATTGCCTGGACTAAATCAGAAGTAGGGTTTTTCTGCAAGCTTTGCGGGCCTTAAACTAAGTTTTAACATCTATTTCAATAATTAACTACGAGGGAATAATTATTATTCTATAGCACTTTAAAACCTCATTTTTACGACATTTTGAAATGTTCCACGGGGTTTTACACGAGTTTTAAAACGTGCATAATTCAACTGCGTGTCGTGAACTAATTGAGCCGCTCTCGGAGCCTTGTTACTGCGGCTACGTCGTAATAATTACACTAAACCTCCACATAAAAACTTTAATCGTCAAGTTTCATAGTCCGTTTCATTGCGGCGCGGCTTCCGGAAAAATACGGAGACCAGATAGCAAGTCCTTTTTGGAACTATTGTCGGTAGAAAAGCATGCATGAGATAAAATTGATCTGCGTTGTGAAGGAAAATTGCAGGTTCGAAAATAACATGATACGTGTATAACAATACAGTGGGACTCGTTGATGAATCAGTTGAATGAACGGAAAGTTTGCAAAGTTTATATTGAATGACTGCTACTGGCGCCATACTTAACGTTGATAGGTCTGTCAACCCGCCTTTATTAAAAAAATATCTTTCCACTACATACCACAAAATTAAAAGCCTTTGAATGCCAAGGACTGGCAATCCTGTTGGAATATCAGTACTTTTCGTATCGTGCTCAACGACTAATTAGAGTCCTCCAGGGACGGTACGATACTTTTGTCATAACAAAGTAGGTTCCTTACTTTATTTTTATTGCCTCCTGGATTTTTTTTCTTGTTTTTATTGCTTGATGAATTGGCTGTTTCATTTATTTTAGTGCTCGCTCTGATACTTTAGGTTAGGTACCGTTAGGTCTTCCGGGATTCTCAAGTAGTCAAACTATTTACAAGATTTATTATTTCAATGGTTCTGCAGAGTTTTGTACTACGATTATAAATGTAGAATGTGGTTGTCTGGAAGAGATCGCTCTTCAGCAATAAGACCGCCTGTTGTCTACCTCTACATACATGTTATTGTATTCTTTCTCTTTATAACTGCTTTGTTTGTGTGAGGTGTGCAATAAAGAGTATTTGTATTGTATTGTATTGTATTGTATTGTAGAAGTTTCGTGGTTAGGTTTAGATTAGGTATTATGGCAAAGGCTTATAGTTATAGCCCGCAGCACATGTCAGGCTCAGACCAAGAAAAAGGATCTGCCTTCTGCTTATTTCTTGTCGATGTAGCTCAAAGTAGGCCGTTTTTCAACCTGGAGCCGGTTTAGTTACTCAAGCCAAATAAGTTTAGCACACGCCAAGGGAAACATATACAAACAAGCTTGCACAAAACTTTTCAGCACGTGTAGCAATGCTGACTAGATCACCTATTTCGAGTTTTCTGCGATTTCATCTTGCAATGATCTGAGATGTCAGGTTTGGTCCTTATGACATATCATCATCATCATCATCATCACCCGGTGCATGACGTGTTTATATTAAAGTCGATAAGTTAAATGATTATTTTTATAGGAATGGAGAAGTTAATAGGCTTGGAGGATAAATAATCCGTCTGTGCGACGCTGACGGAGCAACTCTGCCCGTCGTCTTCAGGTTGTTTACCGAGGACATGGTCAACATATTTTTTCCATTAATATGTATGACTATTAAGGCCCGGCCACATTAGCCCTAGTCGTCGTTTCTCTGACCTGCATTAATATTTTCATCTTTATTCAAAGAGGCTTATGAATAAAACAAGGCACACTTCTGTGGGGGCAATACGCTGCCGTCGCAAGATGTTCCTGTCATAACTTTATTCATTTTACTGTCTGAGTAAATTAAAATAGAGACCCTTCAAGACGAGCCTATATTAATTGCTTTCCATAACGAATACAACGCGGAAAGTCAGAACTACAAAGACATTCCACGCATCGAAATTAGATTCGGGCACCTACTTTTAGGATGAAATTTAAATGGCGGTCCCTCGCTCAGGGTTCGCGAGCCTCGGGGCGAAATGAGAAATTAGTTAGGCCTGCCCGCGTAGCGAGCACAGTGTCATAATAAAATCACTTCAAACGTAATGCATTCCTAAATTGGTAGTAGTGATGACAAAGCTCGCTGAAGTGATCGAATTTACGCTCATTGTGCAGCGCGTGGAATAACAACGGAGTCATTGCGTACCCCATAAATAAGTTGCAGTGAGTTTGAAACACAATTTAACTTGAAATAAAATTTCGCCACCTACCCTCGCAATAAATAGGCCGTATATGGCCCGGAAGGGAAGGGCGCGTATCGCGCGTTATATCGCTTTGTGAACACCTCGCAAGTTTCCTTCGCCAACTTCTTTGTGTTTCCGTGCGCAATGAAATGAGTAAGTAGAAAATGCGATTGACATTTATTTTCGTTTAGCCGATTTCATGTATCATTTACGGGGCTGATTGGCCATTATATGGTTATTTAGGTATAAATAAACAAATTGCTACACTACTTTGAACAAAAATATTTAAACTTTATGCTGACTTAGAGGTAAAAATGAAAATATAATTGCTTGATTTGCATTTAGAATTTATAATTCACCTGCATTTTGTCGTTGTTCAATCGAGTCAATCAAACAAATTCACTTCAAATTAGTTTTCACTTCACGCGAATTCAATTCATGTAGCATTCAGTTAGCAGTGTGACCACAGAGACTCGTAGTTAGAAAATGCACTAAAACAATTGCTTCCACTCGACATAAAACGGAAAACGGGTTGGCAAACGGGGCACGAGAGGTTATTCAGCAGTTTGAGATGGTATATTTACCTATACATTTTTGGACTTCAATAAAACTGAGCCTTTGAAGTCGATTGAAGAGCGGTTTTCGAAAACATGAAAATAAAAAGTTGACCGCTTGAGTAACAATTTTGTAATTTATGGAGGACAATCTTATAAACATATTCTAATTCCACATGGGTATATCATCATTGGCCTTTTATAAGTATCTATGAAAAGATGAGTTAAAGCAGCGCCTATGTCATAGAGGCGTACATAGCTTATAATGCTGATACGGGAGCGACATATACACGCATGTTGGACAAGTTGTGCACGGTGATGGAGGGCGGACAGTAGCACCAGCGTTCTCTCTTAGTTCTCGTCGGAACGACGGAAGATCAAACCAATCTTTATCGTGCGCAACACCTCCACCCAGGGTCTTTCTCCAGCGGTCTCGATTTTCAGCCTCTTTTTCGCATTTGGTTGGGTTGGTTGATCTTAAAGTAAAACATAAGTATCTCGTTTTGCACCATCTTTAAAGCGAAGAATACTGGTCGTTTAGCATGGGCTATTTCATTTAGGAGGCGTGGCAAACCTATCTCAGCAGGCACAAAATAAGAACTTCTCGTACAAATGCCAAACTCATAGCCGAACTTATAGAACAAAAAATACAACAAAAGGCGGGCTTAATGCTACAAAGCATTTTGTACCAGTCAACCAAGGCCGATAAATATACATACAAATTAAATATATTGTACGATATGTACGAAAACGTGGCAGGCCGAGAGGGAGATGGCGAGACGAACTGGACGCATTTTGTAATGATCGTCCAGAGACTGCTCAACTCCGGGACAAGTGGAAGTCGAGAGGGGAGGCCTTTGACCAGAAGTGGGACACTATTCTATAAGCTTCGAAAAAAAATGTGCGAAAACACTTAAAATGGGTGAATACTTGAAACCCTACCCAATTATGAAGAAACAGCTCGTTTGTGAAGAATTTCGAATAGGGTTCTTTTACGCCTAACATAATTTACCGAAAGTAGGCAACTTCATTAGCCAGAATCGTCTCCCGCCATTGCAACAAAAGCGGAGCGGAGCGGTCAAACTCAATTTTGCAAGTCTTGTTTACAATAGAGACACCTGGCTAATATAATATTACAATTACAATTCGTCCAAATCTACAACGGTCAACTGAAGTAGGATAACATTAGAGTGTTAGAAGCGTATGAACCTCACGTCTCTTTGACGCGAGGCCCCTTTGCTCGAGTAAAGGCGAGCCGTAAATTGGACGCATTGGTTGCGTGAGAAAAACCAAAACACCCGCCCGACGCAATAACGATCCACTATGAACAAACAGAGCATCTCGTATGAGGAGCTGATATCAATTTCACGCAACTTATGCGGATACGTCTTGAACAAACACGGTTGAATCTCAAGGTACAGTACACAGAGCGATATCAGCATATATAGCTGTAGTCTTTTTGCGTCATATCATAGTGCAACTAAGTCAAATTAAGCTAATTAATTACGTTAAATTATTACACTGAATTAGGATTAACTAGTTATAAGGCAGGCTCTTTAACTCAAAAATATTTTATATTTAAGATTAGCAGTTAAGTTTGTGATTAAACCTATTTCTTTTATTCAAATAAACAGCTCAAAAATGTAATGTTATTTATTTTTTTATAGTGTAGTACATACGGAACTTGTAAAAAAGATTAACCATTACTAAACATTTTCTTGAAAGTTGTATACCGATTTCGTTAACACCACTTCTACACTACAATGAAAATGCTATAAAACTTTGATAGTGCAGCTATTACAAAAATAAGAAGGGAATATACTTACTTACCATCCTATACAGGTTCGTTTTCGTCTGCAAACGCTAATGTTCTTAAAGGAGTTATCGAATCGAGAATCATGTATTATGCTGCGGTGTGGATTAGGCGCGGACTCAGCATGAATGCTGTGTTTTATACACATTGTTGACATTGTCACGTTGTTGTATCTATGAGACACATTAATTGGTTTATTAACCAGTCGATATGACAGCCACGTTTCAAGCTTATATATGACTTAAATATCGTAGGGTAGAACGGGGCAAGAAGTATATAATAACAATGGTTCGTCTATAATCTCCTTCAAAATTTCACTGCATTTACGTGAAACCTTATGAAATGAACTACAGTTTAACAGAGGCTGGACATGTTTCAAATAAAAGCAGTAGACCAAAAAATCGTAGACTGAAAAAACTTTTGGGGGGAGGTCACGTACACACCCGTGGGTACTCGGGAGTTTTCACGCATTCAAAACGGACTTCTAGTTTCGCAGTTCGGCCTGGTGGGCCTTTTTACCCGCGGGCCATCACACCCCGCCCTACCCTAGTGTTACAAACGAGCCATCATTCTAGCATTATGGTCCACGCTAATCAGGTATTTACAATTCGATAACCGATCTGAGTCTGACTAAATTTGTTCATATAGTTGTTATAAACTTCAGGGACAAGTTATGTTAGGTACATGTGAAGAGGTGAGTCGAAATAAATCGTAAATCTCATAGCTGTACTGCCTATATTCTGTTTGGTGTGACACCCTGTGCGTGGGAACCGACACCCGCAAGCACCGCTCCTCAGCTTGCCTCGCTATTCTGTTATTTGTTTTCAGCTCACCTCAACGCTTGCCCACCAATATATCGTGACGCCGCGATTCGTAGTAACAAATAGCGCAGGTAGAGGTCTAGTTTCGTTAGGCGTGATGCGGTGGAGAGAGGCGTATGAGAGCGTAAAGAATAACAGCCCTGCTGTCTATACCTACACTCTTGTTTATCGTCCACTTTTGTTCCGATAATATGATTTCCTAGTAGGTAGGTAAATAAAGAAATAGTGGAAGTATTTTATCTATCACGAACGTGATTTTTCTTCCGTAATTGATGTGACAGTAATATATCTTGTTGACATGTTTATTTTATCAGGACCACATAACCGTGATTGCTAATCCAGACAGAAAGGAATTACCTAGGACTATGTCTCTTCCAGTCGGATTCTTAATGACAGACAGGGTCAAGAAAATGCGAATATTCCTATGACATTCTATACCTCATTCCATACGTATTAACATTTGAATTTTAACGGCGAATCTGAAATCGTATGTTTTTTCGTTTATTTACGATATCAAAGAAAAATATTGTGGGTTCTAAAAGTTATTCGATTATTAAGTAGTTGCAACTGTAATATAACAATGCTAATGTTCTTGTTCAACGCATGACGACTAACGCACGATTTTTTTTTATCTTATCTGGAATAGGGAACATAGACGTCACATTTTAGATCTCTAATCGGGCTCCAGCTCTTAATAAGTATTTAAGTAGGTAGTTACTAGTTACTAATGACGCGCTAAAGGTGAATAATTATTTGATTTCAGACTCTAGATAATTCGTTTTGAATATGTACCTAATATTCAAAACGAATTATCTGGAGTTCATGCAGAGTACTTTTCAGTTATATGTTAGTTCTGTGTATATGTATGTATGTATTAAGCTTTATTGTACATAAAACAGGTTTCAGCAGGTACAAAAAATACTTAATTAATGTACAAAGGCGAACTTATATACCTAGGTATATAAAGTTAGTCATTCTACAATAAGAATCAAAACAGCAATGCATTTAATAATTCACTAGCTTCTGCTCGCGACTCCGTCCGCCTTGAACTCGTTTATATCTCCATACAAATTTTCACCCCTAAAAACTATTCTATGTCCTTCCTTGGGACTCAAACCATCCTTATACAAAATTTCATCTAAATCGATTCAGAGGTTTAAGCGAGTAGAGGCAACAGTCAGACAGACAGACAGACATACTTTCGCATTTATATTAGTAAGTATGGACATTTTTTAATTACGAAAAAAAAACAATTCTCTCAGCTATTTCGAACCCTAAAAAAGACGGAAATTGTATATCCTTTGATCCGTATACCAACGTTAAAAAGTATAAAACCAAGAAAATAAAATGCTTTGTAAGATCCAACTCATAAGTTAAACAAACGACGTCGAATCCAATGAATTTTGATAAGAAATCGGCTGCGCGTACCATTTCCTCGGATTTACGATAACATAGCGTTATGATGTGCTCCACGGATTTTATCACATGTTACATCAGGCTTACGTGTGTTTTGTACTCGTAGGGGACGGACCAGTATCTAAGAATGTATAAAGGTAAACGTACTGTTGGTAGACTATGTGGCACTTAACTTACGTTTAATGGGTATCCTAAGGCAAATGTATGCTCACGTATACGTAGGTACTATTTTTACTGGTGACGGTGCTTTCTTTTTACATTTACAATGTTACTGTTTAATTATCCCCTAATATCTAATAATCAATTAATTTCTGTAAAATGTAAGTTTGTATGTATCTAACAAGGTACTTATAGTGATCTCCGGATTAAAAAAAGGAACAGGATTGAAAAAGAAACACCAGTGTATACAATAAATCTTGGGAATCGATCCCATTAATTTTATCCCATGGTTCTATCTACTTGTTTCATTGTAATTAGCAGGTGAAGTCGCGAGGACAGCTATTAGTTAAATACCTATACCTATATTAGTATGGCGTCATATATCTTTACAGCCTACTTACAAACTGTACTAGAATGTATGTTCACTTTGATTAGTGATTAGCTGCGAGTGCGAGTAGCTTTTATACGGACTCGCACTTATCACTAATCAATGTGTTATCCAGGCCATAAGATAGCAAAAAAATTGGAAATGGTAGTCCCTAATCACAAATACCCAAAAAAAACCTAATACCATATTGTAAACACAATAGATACATGTATAATGAATAGGGTTCTCGAGGGCATTGCGAGCGGTTAACGGACAACGTGCCTTCATATTTTGAACGCTATGCCTAATGAAGTGAGAGGAATGATTGATGGGGTCAGCTGCGTTATTATACCAACCTCCCTCGCTCAATACCTGCACGTCAACCTAATAATTCTTCGATATAAACAAAATAAATATTTACCGACACGCTGAAACGCAGACATTTACGCACTCCTTCCATATCTTTCACCTACTTGGGGATTGATTACCGTGATAAAAAAGCGGGTATAGGTAGGTAGGTATTATCATAATTAATTTTGCCCTTAGCTTGACTGGTAAAGAATGATTTAGAGCAAATGCTCTAAATCATAAATAGTCCGAATTATATTTTATTTTTCTTTGGTACTATTGTACCAAATAATTAACACTTTCGCAACCAAGAACCCGCCTAGCGAGCGCCTACGCCGTAGTCGCTTTGCGCTACGTACGAGGAAAACCACAGGATCGGCTACGAGCGTAGCGCGTAGCGATTCTTGGTTGCGAAAGTGTAGTTATGTCATTTTTATTGTGCCTGCATATTTGTTACCTTTTAGATGATGTTTTGATTGTCATAGTTTATAGACGGTATAATGATTATTCAACTCCCTTAAAAAGTATCTCTGGTTTTCTGGTAGGTAAGATACTATACTACGAGTATTTGCATGTCACAAACGAGCCCTACACTATTTTATAGCTGTTTGTGCTATCAGGATTCAGCACAACACATCCTAAAAGGCATAAAAAGAAGAAAACACATAAATAAAATAAATAGCAGAAACTTACATAACGGCATATTGTTACTTACGCTATTGGAATAAAGATCTTGCTGATTTGTAGTTTCTAAATATTTTTATTAGGCAAAGCTAAGACCTGGTTAGGTAACAAAAAAAAAGATTTGAGTCATCACGTCGGTCTTCAAATACTTTATACTTGCGCCACGGGAATGAAATAATGAAAACGAAAAGACGAGTTTAATCAAGACAAGTAATTAAAGTAAAACGAGAAATCATACGGGTCATTATATAAAAAAATGTTGATATTATTAATAAAGTTTTTTGTACCGACTTTCAATTAGTATGATCTAATAACAGCAGCTAATTATGTGGTCTTAGACAATTCTGTTCAAGAAAGTGTATAATTTAAGAGGTCACCATGCTAAAACTCAAATTTCAATCCTTTCAGGAATGTTATGCGATTAGCTGGCTGCTATGCTGACAAAACAAAACATTTAGCACATCTCACTCTTATATACATTACTAGCTTCTGCCCGCGACTCCTTCCGCGTGGAACTCGTTTATATCGCAGCTCCATACAAACTTTTACCCCGGCGTAGGCACGGATAGTTTTTAACCCCCATTTCACCCCCTTAGGGGATGATTTCGGGTATAATAGTACATTTTACAACTAGTGTGAAAAGAATGTCTTATAACCACTAGTACCGAGGTATCTTGCCACGAGCTGAAAGCGAGTGGCAAGACTCGGTACGAGTGGTAAAAGACATTTCACACGTGTTGTAAACGACGTTTTTTAATACAATTGCGAAAAATAATAAATTAATATATCATTTCGATAAAATATGCTTGCTTCGAAGTTATTTTTGAACGAACCCATACTTTACAAATGACACTGACAGTGACAACATACTATTGGAATCAGCGCCATCGGGTAAAAAATCTAATATAAAATTACTGCGTTTCGAAAGTATAGTTTGGAACTAAAAAGTAAAAAGCACTAGTTCGAGAAATTGAGCTTCTCGTACGCTACGCAGCCACAAAAAGTACCACTTTTTGAGCAACTGTATTAAAAAAACTATTCTATGTCATTCTCCATCCCTTCGACTTAAAAAATCACGTCAATTCGTCACTCCGTTTTGCCGTGAGAGACGGACAAACAAACACACACTTTCCCATTTATAATATCAGTATGGATTGTAAGTAGGTACGTATTGTAACAAACACCGATGATTCTGCGTGTCTTTACAAAACAAATATGTATCTGAAGCGTATCTTTATAGATTCATGGTCCATTTTGCCGTCGGATCTCGTATTAGAGAACTATGCCAAATTCCTTTTATCGTCCATTCTGACATGGTGATTTATCGGTGAATTTCACTTTGTTTAATTTCCCTTGACCTAAAATCGGCGGCAATCAATCGTTGCGGGTAATTTACATATCTGATTTCCTTGTCTCTGAGAAACTGTCCAGTTATGTAAATATTGTTTGGTAAAAATAATTTTAGGACGACTTTTTTTAAGAAGGCCCTGCCCAACGATGCTTGATCTACTTATTCTATGATAGATGGTTTTTGTGCTTTAGGACAATTACAAGATACATTTGGATGCCCGTAACTTATTAACCCTTGATTTGAACTTTAAAATGATTGCTGAGTTGAACTGGCAAGAAGACTGTACCTCGTGTAAATCTCATGGACTTTTGTAAAACTGAACCAAAGTCTGTCAGCTGAAGTAGGTAGGTTTCACACGTCTATTATCACTACATAGGCTAAAACAAAGTCGCTTCCCGCTGTCTGTCCCTATGTATGCTTAGATCTTTAAAACTACGCAACGGATTTTGATGCGGTTTTTAGGGTTCTGTACCGAAAGGGTAAAAACGGAACCCTCTTCTAAGACTTCGCTGTCCGTCTGTCTGTCTGTCACCAGGCTGCAACTCAAGAACCGTGATAGCTAGACAGTTGAAATTTTCACAGATTATGTATTTCTGTTGCCGCTATAACAACAAATAATAAAAACAAAATAAAATAAATATTTAAGGGGTGCTCCCATACAACAATTTTTTTTTTGCTTTTTTTATAGATAATGTGTGTATACGGAACCCTTCGTGCGCGAGTCCGACTCGCACTTGGCCGATTTTTTTATAGAACCCTTGCGAAGCCGGGGCGGGTCGCTAGTAAGGGTATAACATCGTGATTTAGATCATTTTCAGCATTAGATATAGCTTAGCCTCATAAACCCGTATAAAACAGTAACCAAGCGGTAAGTACGGCTAATAGTTTTGAACTTCATTATTCTAAATTCAAACCAAAACAAAAGTGACTCACTCATTTAAAATATTCCTGACATTCTATTGAACCATATTGTTAATTCTTCAGCAGACTCAGGAAAATAACAGGAGTCATCTGCCGGAGTATTAAAACTAAATTATTGTTTTAATACAGCCGTAGTTATCGTTAATTGTTATCAGGCCCGACTCGAATGTTATTCCGGAGCCTTGTTGCCTTAATTAACATTTCCTCGAATGTCATCATTAAGGCCGGGCGTCTGGGCACTGTCACAATGCGAGGACCTTTGTTTGTCGCGGTCCGTTTGCTTAGAGCGGACGCAGATGAACGGTTGTTTAAGTAAAGTGAGTCAGAGAGTGAGTGGAACACGGTGTACATAAAGACAAGAAGGGTAAAAAATACAATTATGACGCAAACGTAAGAAATTGACAATATTTCAAAATATGTAATGACGCCTAAATCGAAAAGCATTTCGGTAATTACGTTATCTGAACGTAATAAAGTAGTTTTCTGTGTTTTTTTCCTGCTCGCTTTTAAGAAAATCGCGAAAACGTATAAAAGTTGTTTTCACCGTGTGTGACGTCAGTATTATGGCTGCCATATGAAAGGTGTCCAAACTGCCATACAGAGTCGTAGTATTTTGACGTCATAATTTACTTACAACCTTCTGGAATTCGCTACTTTTCAATTTGAAAAATTACAATTAAGAGAGAAATAAAAAAACACGTGTCGCTTAAAAAAACATTTTCTAGCGAACTAAATCATAAAATGGCCTACATGAAAATATGAAATGTTGTCAAATTAGAAAATTACACACACTAAAACGCAGTATTTAACTACATCTACTTTTAACTAAAATAATCAAAAAAACACATGGTATCGAAGATGCTGTAATTTGACACTATTGCTACATTGCGATATGGTATCAAAAACTGTGGTGCACGCACGCATTCACACAGACTTAATGAAATCATCAAATTAGAATGCGAAGTGTCTCAAGTGGATTACCTACTACCGACATATAATATTTTTTTTACCTTTTATGAAATAAATTAAAATTGTTACATACATTTTTAACTCCTCCTATTTTTCCTCCTCCTAAATTGTCATAGCCAACGCTGTTAAAGTGACTTGATGCTGTCAAGTTTACACTCGCCCTCTTGCTGCGAAAAATACTAGCAAGTGAATGACATTTATGCATGCAACTAATGGCAGTCGGACGTTTAACCCTTCCTAAGTCGCGCTGGATGTTTGCGGCTAGCCTAATATTTTGGGTACCCATCACCTACCCGGCTGACTCAATTCCGCGATGATAATTGGAATCACACCGATATCCCCTCTCGCCTTTTGTTAGCCTTGAGTTATGACTCTAAAGCCAATTGGGAGAAACAAGCAATATTAACACTTCAATGTGCCTCGGGGACTATTCGTCGAATGTAATGGGTGGGCGCGATGCACATATGGCTCATTGACTCTGAAGCACAATATTGTATGTCTATTATATTAGCGGTTGCCGTTTAATTTACCCGCCTGCAACTTATGTAGGTATGAATATCTGGATGTTTATTGCCCATGTATTGCAAAGTTACTCGTTAAATAGCTACTAGTTTAATTTGTTTTCGAAGAGAAAACCAGAGAACTAGGTTTATTTAAAGTCCGGTTGGCGAGCCGATTTTATGGGATGGTGGGAAGGGGATAATAAAAGTGTGGAAACGAATATAAAACCGAGAAGTAAGTAATATGCAATGTATACGATCGAATATGTGTACACAACGAAATAATAATAATATTACGGCAATAACAGAGTCGGTATTTTCTGTGATACTTCGCTAATACAATCCGGTCCGAAGTATATGTCTGACGCCAAGCTGGTGTTTATTGTCTGGGGTATATATGTTATCAAGACTCACGCCAGTACACTATTCCTCATCCATAATTTAACTATGTTTTTTCATTCTAACTGATTAACAAACAAAATTAAACCTAGTTTATTTATAATAAGGAAATGTTATCATTTCTCCTATTTCTATTTATAAAAATAAATCAAAACAGTTACTAAAAGAGATGCCTATCAACGTATAGCCCTTGCTCCAAATCTGTACATGGGTTTATCATCAAATTGTCGACACTCACTTCGTCGAATTTCACTTCAAAGTCAACGTTTCATGTATTTTCATTTCGTCGACAATTCAGTTCGTGGAATGGTCACTACAATTAATTTTAAATCGTGTATTTTTACTTGTCGGATGTTTCATTAAATAGATGAATTATTTCGTGGAAAACGTTTTGTGATTTATTATTTCAAGTATTTTTAATTAACATACAAATTATTACAAGGAGTACTATTTAAAATTAAAATAGTTAACATACACAGCAGGGACCCGCCCGGTATCCCCTTCGAGGGTTTTTGAAAGGGTTTTTCGTAATGCTTTGCTTACCAAAGCCGATGCTCATCAATACCCATTCATTTGGCTTTTAAAGCGCTTTCAATACGATTAAGCGCTTCAACCCATTAAAAAGCGCTTAAAAAAGCCTTTCGAAAGGGTTTTTTATCAGTAGCGGTAGCGCCCCGTAAGGGAAGCCCTTCATACGGCTAAGTAAAATCAATGAGTTTACAATCAATAAAGGACAGCAAGTGATTTGGGCTATTAAACGAACGACTAACCCGTTCAAAGGCTTTTTTCTGGGAAGGGGTGGGCGGTTCCCTGATACACAGTTATCTATGGCAATTATTTTAACCTAACCTAAACCTTACCAAACCGCCAGCGTGTCGACGTCACCCCGCTTCGCGGGGTGCCTATTTCCGCTCTGAGGGACACAAGTGAACCCTAACCTAACCTACTTATAATACAATTATTGTTGCCGTTGTATGTTTTTTTACTGCGAGGGGCTTGGCCCCCCGTGCCCCCTATTTCTACCTATACTTGTCTAGTTGAACCCCTGTAATCAGTTATTGTTTATTTTTGTAATGTTGTAATAACATTTCGAACAAATGAAATTCGTTGTTTTGTTATTCTGCCATTTAAAAATTATACAAAATAAATCATTTGCCAAATAATATTCCCCGAACAATTATTCCATGAAATGATAAAAATTGGAATGATCTGGTCATGAAATAAAATTACACCAAACAATAATTCGTGAACTAAATGTTACTTGAAACGTTTTCGATGAAATAAAATTCGATGAAAAGTTTGTCGACAAAACAAGGGACACCCCTGTACATGTCATCCTGTAAGTCGGTACAATCTTGTAATCACGGATCTGTGTGTACACAGTAGATTCACCCAAATCCCCCTCCCATCCCCGGTTTGTTATTGCACAGTCACGAAGTTTAATAGATAATATTGAGAGACCCCAAACGCGACAAAGAAGCGAGTCACTTTATTAAAAGCGCACGCAGCAGTAATAAGATTAACTTGACTAAATTACCGGGAACTTATTCGTTATACAAAAATTAGGTTAAATTACGAATTTTCCCTCTCTCATATCGAGGCTGTGAGTTACGAGTATTTCTTTTATCTCAATTTGCTCCTTGGGCCCTCCTTTAGCGTTATCTGTTAGTAATGAATCATCTGCCGCTAACAATCTTCTAAGGATAACATAATGTTGTGGAAACTATAGTTATCCGTTGGATTATAACAACGTTATGTTTGTACTCCCGTCTCGAAGCAACCTATTAAAATTTTGCTGTTGATACAGAAACTTAAATGTGCTACTTCATCTCATTTAAAATTGCCTCATAACCAAGCAACCAGGAACTCTGAATTATGAACTCAAATATTTCGATCCGTTTACTTCGATTCCCAGGTTCAAGTTAATTTTCTCGAGTTGTAAGTGAGCGTAAGAGTAAAGAAAGTAACGTTTTAAATAAGGCGTAAGAGGGGGGGCTTATCTGGTTGATTGCGGGCGGTATCGCGCGGGTGAATCGCTCCGTTCGGGTTACGGGCGCGCGGATCCGAGTACGATGTTACGTAACTTTACTGATAAAGGAACTCTGTATTAGGCTGTATTAAGTACTACTTTATTTTGGCGCATTTTGGCTTAGCTTTGGCATTGTTTGGTGTGCATTCTGTCGAAATATGTTTTTAGAGCGCCGGATACGACAGGAGTTTTGGGTGCCTATGAAAAAAGAACTGTCGTGAAACCCGTACAAATGCCTTCCTCTTTTGTCATGTGACTATCAGGCTTGTACGCTTGTAATGTTAAAAAGAACACCGTCATTCGTCTATAGCTTTATTATTTAGGTCTATTCTATCAATTATGTCATAAGGCTACACACTTTATCTACCCCGTTTTTGTGCCCTTACTGCATTTTAGACTGCGTAGACTTTTGTCTGTACCTTCAATGCTTGTCCAAACTTTATGAAAGTTGTCAAAACAGGTCCCTTTTTGCTGAAAGTTAGAACAACTTTCACGTCACCGACCCAGGGTTGTGCCTACCGCTTTGAATGTATTGTGATGCTTAACTTTAGTTTACAGCCGTATTTTGAATGCCAATGTAATTTCCCAACTGTCGCCAGGCAGGACCCCTGCCGACAACCGGATTACTAGAACCTTAAGCTCCGTCAAGCAACTGTTAGAGATCACAACTTGCGACCCGCATTCCTTAATACATTAACCGAACTGAAGTCCTAAAAGGATTACCGATGGATGAGCGCTACGCGAAATTGCCCGCGTTTCCGAATAGCCCCGGAATGTAAAGCCAGCGACAGACAGTCGTTCAGCTGTCATATTTGAATCCGCGTAGCCGCAATGCATGCGTAACGGCCCGTTTTCAACGAATCTCATTTAACATGATCCGAAAGTTACTCGGTCTACCCTCAGCTTAAGGCACTTGAACGCCAACTAAAGTCAGGGATAACGTTAAATCCAGAAAGGATATAGGGCAGATTAGGTGATGAAAGCGCGTTAGATTCGTACCGTATACAGTGGCGTACTCTAATATAAATTGCAAGTAATTGGATAAGTTTATGCGACGCGACTCCGTTGTGGGAGCACAATGGCGTCCCGAGCGAGGTATTGCGTTATCGCGTATATATTCGCAATAATTTAGCGCGTCCCCACTCCAGGCGGTTGTTAAGAAACGGGCGACACCCGTAGCGGGCGTAGCATTGCTCAAAAGAAAAAGGCTCTATGAATGTTTAAGATACGCATATACCTAACCCTACTCCTTGTGGACACAAGAGGTAGAACGCATAGGCCTCGTTGCGGAAATAAAATTTTCGCGGAACAGACAGCGTTTATTAATAACTTGTTTATATCGTGAATGAGCTCCTTCCAGCCAGACACTTGATTGTCTGCTACGTTGCCACGAAAACACTTACCATAACTTTAATGTTCTTGGCCGGGTTCTTATGAACTAACTTTGGAGTTAAAAGCGGTTATGCATGCAGTGCTTTTATGTACGAAAATATTTTACTTACCGCAAGCACAATGAAAAGTTATGGGTATTTGTTATTATTGTCAATGAAAATATGGAATTCTCATAGCTCTCTACATGTATATTTTATATTGTATTTATATGTTTACAGTCATATGCCACATCCAGCACCTCAAGATCGTCCTAAAACTAGGAACGTGTAGCACTCAGGTATTTACCGTTCGCACCTGTGATAACTTAATAGATAACAAGAAATTACCCATAGCCCGTACTCTTCCCGGTAATTGTTCCCGGTAATTCGATGAGGTGTTAAGACCCTGAAGAGTGATTTACAATGCTTCTTTATAACCCTTGTAACCTTTGTACGGCACGTTATTATGTCTACAGTAATAAAGGAACACAAAGTAGAATTTTCAGTTTTTACCATAAACAACATTATTATAATAAACTACCTATAAGTAACATAACTCTTTTAGGAAAACGTGAAATTAAATTTGGCTTTTGCGAATATAATGGTTAAGAAAAAGTGAGGTAATCACATAATTCCTTTTTTCGCGGGCGGTTATCAAAAACTCGGACAAAAACAGCACCGTTGCCAGAGGCGTCTGAACTGGAGCAACGCCACACGGCAACAAATAAAAAACCTAGCTGAACTAGACAGCACGTAGGCGATGTTGCAGTATAAAGAAGTAAATATTTTAACCGTTTTCTTCTAATTGGATCTATTTTTATTCTGTTATATCTGAACTCTGAACATGTAAATTCGATGCACTTCACCACGCGCGCCGCTGCCGAGCCAAGGTACTGAAAGAACACGCAAAACATATTAAAGTGTGAGATATGAAAAACGGTTTATTTCCCCAAAAAATATTATACTTTAATTAGAATACAAAACAATAATAAGGTTGTTGACAAACGAGGAAACTTGAAACTAAAAGTCGCTGATAAAACTCTTGCCCTGTATTAGCCCCGGCGGACCCTGCCCGCCTCATTCCCAACTTTGCCCCATAAAAGTTAAAGGGCACATTAGGCCAAGTAATAAGCGAACAACCCTGAATTGGACTGACTAGCCAAGTCTCCGATCTATTGACGATATGTAAGTACAGCCGTAATTAAAGTTCTAGATCCACCATTTAGAAAACGAGTTTATGTAAATACTTATACTAAGCCTAGT
The DNA here is from genome assembly GCA_945867215.1 of Epinotia demarniana. Taxonomy (NCBI): domain Eukaryota; kingdom Metazoa; phylum Arthropoda; class Insecta; order Lepidoptera; family Tortricidae; genus Epinotia; species Epinotia demarniana. The sequence goes on along the minus strand of OX244268.1, from coordinate 12,036,614 downwards.
CTGCATTTCTACATGATTGGGTACTTGTAGGTCCCAAGATGCAGGTTCAGCCTAGTTCGGAGTTTACCTAGTATAGTCTAATTAATAAATTAAATATTATTTATACGGGTCTTTCTTCTTCCAGTACCTACCTACTCATTGCTGAGGATCACGGCTACATGCTTAGGTAGTACAATTTATCTCAACAGATTGCAGCGACGACCCGTATATGCAACGCGTTACATATTTATGAATACTCACAGAGAGTATGAATTTCAAAGCAAACGCACAAAATTAGCGTGATAAATGCATGGGGCTAAAAATTACTTCGCGTTTATTTTGATTATATTTAAAGCAAAGGACAAAATGAATGCAATCAATAACTACAAAGGGTGGAGAATGACTTACGATTTGAAACAATAATATCCAGTTAGCACCTGCAAGAAACGATCAGGGACGTGAGGGCACGATCCATCAACGTCGGGAACACGACACTGCTATCGAAACTGAATTTATAATAACATTTTTTGTTAACGAATTAATTCAAGCGATATTGTACTGACATATAAGTATTTTCTCATCAATTTGTGGCTCGTGATCTAATCGAAATCAAAGATAATTTTAACAGTTTAAGTCGATACAACTCCATATTAAGTTACTTTAAGCGATCACGTCAATAGTAAACTACAACTGAAAACTAGCGCGTTTAGCATATTTTGCTACTGGCATAGGCTGAGTGGCATCCATTTTGGTGCATTTCTATAGTAACCACTATATAATTTCAACACATGTAAATATAATTTATTTTTCACACAAATATTTCTTTCCTTCTTTATTTATTTCTATAATCGAGATTCCAAGAACTTTTGACTAGCGGCTTCCATTCAGTTAGGTATACCAAAGTGATATGATTTTCGGTGGACTGTCGAAATTCTGACCCTCATATCGTGCATTTTAATTTTCAATTGAACTAGTCAAACACAGTTCAAACTCGTACAACATTTCGAACAGAATGTTAATCAAACTGTTGAAATACTGGATTGGCGTTTGTGAAATTAGTTTAAGGTATTGATCTATTATCCTGGTATGAATTATGTTGGTTTTAACTAAGTATCTCAATCAAATCCACAGAATCGGAGGATTTTTCGGTGTATTGGGAAAACTAACAAACATGCGCTCTTGTGCAAGTTTGCTCTTTGCATGCGTTTATGCAGATAATAGCACAAATCACTGGGTATAGAGCGATTATACAATTGTCAATTTAATTAAAGAACAAACTAATGAGAAAGGTTTTCTAAGCTCGATAAACTAATTTGAACGTCTGATTCTTTGAACTTCGCTATTTTTATTGACTTAAGTGTGATATTGATATTCTTAAATTATTGGAAAGAGTATTAACCGAGTCAGGTAGTGATACTTTTTCTATTCCAAATCTACAATTTTGAACGCTATGAGCGGATATATTTCAAAATCAAACAAATTATTCCAGCGTCCTTAACTTCGGCCTTTGAGTGTCATGATTTTATTTTTTGCCAGGCTGAATATGACCCAGCAGCATATTTCAAAACAGTACTTAGTAATAATTGTGCCAAACCGCGGTTGCGTGTTACAGTTCTGTCTATAGAATGGAACCTGTAGTTGGAGGTCTGCTATCTTGCGGCGAACCTACATCTAACCGCAGCGTGCCGGTTTCGACACTTGCATTGAAAGTGCACCGCAATGTGGCCCACGGTGCACTAGAATACGCATATCGGCACCTAATTACATGATAAAATGAGCTCATTTGAGCTCTGGCAAGGTTTATCTAAAGCCGTGTCTTGTTGCAAATCAACTGTCGTTATAAATTACTTGAAACGTGCACAGACAATAAGTACCTACAAATAATACAATTCTAGCCCGCTGTCTCTTACTAATTCGGCAGACTTATATATTTAAAAAATGTTATGTATGTCAAACTGTACAACATTTTGATATACCTAACATTTTCATAATTTTACTGGATACCATAATAGGAAGCTATATAGCGCGTATTTAGTGCGCAGATAGTAAGTCTCAGACTATCTTATGCAGTCACTGACCGCCTTGAAGGCTATAATTATTGGCGAACCTAGTTATTATCCTTTATATATCACCCGCCTTGATAACAGCGCAGCGTACAAAGCCACGAGACAAATTGCAAGCAATTACTAACGATATACGAATGATGGATTCTATACACCGATGCGCTCTCGGAGGCAATAAAAATGAAATAAACCAAGAAACACTCCGAAACTGAGCTCAAGAAAATAAATTCCAATATAACCTTATGTGTTACATAGTAACATACGTTTGGACACCTCGGGAAAGTCAAGGGTTGTCATATAAGGGAAGATTTGTTACGGTACTATATAGTAGGTACGTGAGAGGCTAATAATAAGTAAAGAGAGTTGTATACAGTATTCAAGTACAATATTTGATATTTTGTGCAATAAGTATAAGTTGGGACATATACCTAGCATCTGAATTAGTTTCGGTACTACATACATGCACCAAAAATAATAAAAAACTAGATTTTTTGTAATAATTTACCAATGATGTAAATCCGTACCGTGATAATTAAGAGTTGGAACCGGTTACCACGTTTTCAACATTTCGCGCACCTCAGGAAAGTCTAACCAAAAAAAAGTGCCTAGTCGTGTTTGGATGAGCCTTGCTATTTTATTTAATCATTTCTTTGATGGCTTATAGAATAACCATAATGAGCACTATGCAAACTGTACCGCGAAGTTACTATATGCTAAATTTATTCCACCCAATACGGCATGTTTCACAAATCTCTGGAGAAAGTCATACAATTTTCATCCGCCTCACCGGGAAGTGCCGCAGGTGTGGGGCCAAACAAGTCTATCACATACACGTCCGCACAGGAAAGTGGCCGCGTCGGATTTTTGCACTTTTCACTCTCATAGCGCTTTCACTGCTAGCCGGTTCTCGAAATACATAAAGTAAATTTATAATCACTAATTTATTGTAGACGTCGTCGAATTAAATTGCTTGCGATTATAGCTTTTCCATACTCTATTCTATCTGATGAGTGTTTTATGACGGGTCAATTAACTTTCGCGTGCCTTACAACGTAGCTATACACAATTATGTATTTCACACTTTATGTTACTGCTTTAAGACAATCGATTTAACGATATTGTTCTATTATGTTGATAATTTTCAATACAACATTAGTTTAATACGCCATAAATATGTATTAACACGCAAATTGACAGTGTAACAAATAATTTGCGTACCTAAGTACAACAAGTCAAAATACAAAGGGACGGATAAACTTTTTCTTTCAAGTATCCCCCAAAAAGCTAATGAAACAGAAGAGTGATTTGATGATTGCTGTACAGGGTAGCGGCGATGTTAACACAAGATGAGTCGAAATGCCCTGAAAGCTTTCAACTAAAGTAGGCCAAGCTAATGTTTTGTCCATTATGAACTCTCTACCCGCAGCTTCGCGGAAAATATAAATTAAAACAACACCGACGCGCCGAAATTCGCGCCTTCCCCTGCCGGAATATTATCTAGTGTATCGTTGGGAATTTTATACTTGTCCTTCGACCCTGGGTTTTTAAAAATGTGGCAATGTAGCGCGTTAATGAGCGTAGTTCGTAAGTGATTATTTAGTAGAGAGCAAAGTTGGAGTCGGAGGCAGTGATTAAGCGATGGAATGTCTGCGTCTTATGTTCGCTCGTCACGGACCATTGCCCACCCTCAGGTGCTAAAGGCGTTAATACGATTAAGAGGTCTCTGATGGGCTCTCACAATAACACCCGATATACTCTCACTCCCTCCCTCCGATGGCTCTCTGTCTCTTATCACACTTCGGCCCAATTTCCTCAATTACTAGGATCAAGGAGGAGTAATGAAATGAGAGTAATCATTATCTTATTCGTTTCTGTACGCTTTCGTCGCCAGAGGCTGCTTTAAATAAAGCATTAAAAGACTGCTACGGATTATCACACAATTTATTCAGGTGCTTAATTTGAGCGGCTATCCCACTTTGAGTACAATTTATTTTTATTTCACTTAATGGAACCCCTGGACCGTAGAAATTTACCCACCTTCAATTTTCATTTAGAAATGCTTTCTTTGTAAATCATATTTTTTTCTTTTGCCATTAAAAGGAATTGGGGGTGACATTTTATAATACGGCTACAAAATGCGTATATTAGGGAGTGCGCAAGCGTCGTGACTATTCGGTGCCGCGGCAACTTTCTCGAGATCGCCCAACAACGCCTACCTACGTCAAACTTATAACAAGTTACATGTGTCTGGCAACGGATAGAAACCGGCACTGGTGGCTTGTCATACATACATTGCGGGAACTTTCAACAATTACGGAACTGCAAATCCGTATTTAAATTGAACACACATTTGGGGTGCACCCATTAAAGTCCGATCATAGCCCGCCTGGGAGAGGGGACATACGCCGCCGCTGCACTCTCGCGAATGGTCGGCAGTCCAATCGAAACTTTTGATTAAAATCAAGCAAACCAGGCACTGTGCACTGATTCCGACTGAGTGCTGATATCTTTATTTGAGCTGTGTTATGTATGTTCAAATAGGGAATCTATGATTGGAATTCCATGTTTACACAATCGATTAACATTCGCGTGTACACGTTTTGCAGTTAAAAATAATTAAAACTGGACGATATCAGTGAATACAATACAGAATCGACTGGATACTATCCAGTGGATAGAGTGCAAAATGTATTTCGACGATTTTAAATCAATTCGTTCCGACCAGTTATACCGCCACATTTACTAGTTTTATTTGGCCGTGTATAACCTTCCTTTTTCTAAGAACAAAGTCGTGACTGGCAGCTTATTTAACAATGAAAATGGAAGAAATACCTTATCAGATTTAGTAACACCATTTATCGGAATCTAATCAGAGTAGCATAAAAACCACATTTATAAAAAAAAAATGTTTGTTATCATATTCCTAGCTACTAATTTATTTATTTATTTATTTATTGCAACCATGGTATTACAGATCTTACATAAATACTATAAATAGGACAGTTTCACATGGACCCTGTTAGGGCATAGCAATGAAAATATTTAATTATATAGTAAGTATACATGCAGCAACAATTGTGAGTCGAATTTACATTTTATTCTAGGCGAGTTATCATAGTCAAAATTTCATACATGCTATTGTGGTGTTGTTTACAATTTTACTATTCATTTTTAAATTATTGTACATTGTTTTAATTCTTATTACATTTTGTGATTAAATTATTCTTTATCTACGCACATATCATTAGTGCTCTAAAATGCGTTCAGAAACCGTAGGAAATGACCAGCATTACTACAACCGATTTTACTATGAGAACTTTCTTGTCTGTGGTAGTAGGTAAAATGTGTACTGTAATGTCATTACAGTACAGATTTTTGATAAATTTGTATCGTTATGAGTTTAAATTTGGAACAGCTGTCAAAGCTCAAGTGGGTCTCTATTCTAGTATCCATAGATATTAAAACAGTTATCGATACGAAACGTCAATTCAGTACGTTTTTTAATACGTACCGCACGACCGTTTGTCTATGATTAAAAAAAACCATTCGCAATGACGGATGATCGCATTGCTGTAGTAATTTTATTGTTGGTTTTTTGCTGTTACTTACTACTACTTAGATGATATGTGTGTAGATAAAGTAGTGTATGCAACTGTACATAATTAGGCCTTAAAACACTCGTGTGATCCTATTATGAAAGTCGCTGACGCTCGTTTCATAAAACCACACTCGTATTGTAAGGCGTCTCATTATGGATCAGTCGCATAAACTACTATTACGCATATAGTTATTATAACATAATATTGGAATTGATATGAAGTAAAGTTTATTACATTTTATGAATTAATTATTCTTTATGCATATAGTTATTATAAAATAATATTGAAACTGATATAGATTAAAATGTAGGTATTAAAATGTAAAATGAAGTATTAATTAGCAATTTGTATGGTAAGCATGCATATTTTATTTATTATTTATTTGACGTGCGTGTCTACTTGCGTATTTGGGTCTGTGTGAATGTGTGTATGATGGTTTGTGTAAGTGCCCTTTGTTTATTGGTCGAATGATTTGTCGGTCATATAGGAATTATAATACGCCTTGGCTAATAGGAATCTTTTGAGATCGATACGATATATAGTATATATCTGTATTACAAATATTAATTGTATTAGAAGTGAGAGGTGTAAATTGTAGCGAGTTCTTGATAACAATCTGCCCTTACATTCGTCAATTTAAAGTATCTTGACGCAGTCCCTTTCAGCCCCACTTATCATTTGTCTTAGAAAAAATTAAAACTCGCAGGAGAAGAAAAAGATTTATAGCTATTTAAATCTATTCCGAATTACGTTCGGGGACGACTTTCACTCTCGACGGCGCGTTGACTTCCATTTGTTTATTAATATTCATTGCTCATTGTAAAACAAAGCGTGGGGCCCAATTATGCCCCACGAAAGGTGTTAGATTAAGGGGTCCGACGTCAAAATGCCACATGTAAAAATCATTTAAACACACGCCCCAATCCTTTCAGACGCGAGGTGCCTTTAGGATTTAATCGGATTAATACGAGGGTTGGGGCGGATGCAGCGGGCGTGTACGAGTAGATCTAGCCGCGTGGCGTGGTCGGGCGATGCGAGGGTCACGGCTCGGTGGCGTGGTGCACGGTGCACCACGCCAGGCATGTTCGAGCGGGCCGACATGCCTGCGCTCGCCGGTCTATGATGCGGAAATTCCATTAACGGTGCCGAATTTACTGCTACCCGACGATTTTGAGCTCATCGGTTTTAAATTTAGAAATTAGTGTCATGATCCCCTTCCAGCTTATGAGCAGGATAAAGTTTAGCAAACAAAAAAAAATGTTTCACTATTCACTGTGGGATCGTGTCGACTAATTTAATCTTACTAGTTTCATCCTCTTTCAACTTCTTTCATACTTTCTGCCAGCCTGGGTATTCCCTTTATATCAATGTGGGTGTGTTTATTGGAATTCGTGTTTATGCAGGATATTATTAAAGTATCTCCAGCGTCAGCTACTAAACAGACATAATTATGAAGCTAAGAAATAATATCTTGAACAAAACAAAGCCTCGCTTTACTGCCCAATTTAAAAAGGAAGGACCAGCTTTTATCAGTCTTCATTTCCCTTTGCTTCTTTCCTGTTTAACGTGTCTAAAAGATTTTTGTTCTGCGAAGGCATTTGAAAAATACTAGTGAAAGGCTGCAACAGCTGTCGGCTTACTTCGTTATTGTACTCGTTACTTGTGCTTAGCGCCAGTTTTAAAAGTTTTCAAACGTCAGCTGTACTTAGCAGATAAAATGCCGAGTATTTTTACGCCCCTGGCTATGTCAGTCATGGTGCAATTACGACACTACACGTACAAATACCGAGTACAATTAAAAGCAAATATCCTAAATACTTTATAGCGTGTGGCAATTAGCGATATGTTATTTTATAACATTGCGTAGTAATTGATGAATCCCCGAGGGTTAGGCAATCTATTGGCATGCGCGCACTTTCGGCGTCGGCGCGGAATGTAGGCGTTGTATTTGCATCGTAATATTGATGACGCATTAATATGAACTTATTGAATGCAAATGAGAAAACCAGGCATACGATGATTGATGAACAGTTACATCAGTGTCGTAGGTCTGCATATATATGTTTTGTATTTACTGGAATTTATTGCGTTTATATTGATTAAAAGCACCACAATCCAAGAATAATTGGCAACTAATTTCTAATCAGATATATCTGATACATGTTATTTATAGGGTTCCGTACCTCAAAAGGAAAAAACGGAACCCTTATAGGATCACTTTGTTGTCCGTCTGTCTGTCTGTCAAGACCATTTTTCTCAGGAACGCGTGGAGGGGAGGTATCAAGCTGAAATTTATATCGAATACTCAGGTCTATTGTCTCTTGGAGCTGTAAAAAAATCAAGCTTAAAAGCCAACGCAATCAAAAGATACAGTCGTTTATGATGCAAATTTTAAAGTTTTTCGACACTCGCAAAACCTACGGGGTACTTCCCGTGAACTCAGAAACTTGAAATTTGGCACGAAGCATTGTCATATAGCACAGACAGAGAAAAAATTACGAAAAGTAGACATTTTTAGTTAAATCATACAAAAAAACAGTTTTTAAATTTTAAACTAAATACCTTTTTCCTCGCAAAAGTGTGGTGGTATTCAATTGAAATTCATGTCAAATACTTAGGGCTATATGACCCATCAGATGTAGCAAAACCAAACTTTTATGTCAACGCAATGAAAAGAAATGGCAATTTAAGTCGCATATTTTGAAATTGAGTACTCGCAACAAACTCAAAACCTAAAGGGTATATGGACGACAACATCAACACGCGACGGCAGAGCTACGCATCGCGTCATACGAAGATTATACGTAAGAGAAATATGTGATTATTTATAAAGACTTAGATTGTTTAGAGTAAATAAAGAACCCAGTAGTTAGAATCCCCATAGTAATTATTTACATAAGACACCCTCTCATAGCATTCATTTGATATTGTAAACATTAAAGTAAAATCCCAGTACAAATTGTATTAGAAAGAGAGAGGAGATGTTGCCTATGCGCGAGCGCAGCGCGGACTGGCCGCCATGGAGGGGAGGGGTGTATCGCGCCAACATGACCGTAACGAGAGCCGCGGCCACCGAGCCTGAATTAGAATTTAGTACGGCGCATTTTCACTTTACAATTAATATGTTTACATTTATACCTTTACAACGGCTCATCGTATCAGAATGATTTATATATTGTTAGAAAGCTTATTAAAAGTTCTATTAAATGTTTAAACTTACAAATAAGTAAACTCAGTAGGTTCAGCGCAAATGATGAATAAGTGTTAAGAAAGGGACCGAATTACGGTTTGCCCGATTTCCATGTACGATTATTCAGATAAGAAAATATTTACGAACCCTACTGTACTTATAAGATCTCAAGCCATATTAGAACTTTGTAAATCAGCTTAGTCTTCCACCCATTTAAATGTATAACATCCCAATAACATCTTGCAATGTAAATTAGTCAAGTCAAAGTGGGCGTAACCTTTATTGTCTCACTCAGCACGTCTTGCTCACCCACTAGCAGGTATAAATAGCAGGTACGGCCCGGAGCAAATCAGTGTCAAACGGAGCCTCCTGGAAGTCACAACAAGAAGAAGAAGAAAACTACAAAGTAATAGGAAGTTAGGGACTTGAAATCAAGTCACTTAGGGCAGTGATAGGGCAGTTAGGGAAAAGTAAATAAAAGTCTATTTCTCGTTATTCCTTCTTTTATTTTGGTAACATCGATTACCCAAAGTGTCTGAGGACACGGGCGAAGCCCAAACACACCATTCGGGCGCCGAGTGGTAGTACGCGCTGTCCGTACACATAGGGGCGGAGCTCGTCCGTCGCCGACTTGTGTCACGGAGCGTGGTCGACGCACTGTCCGAGCACATAGGGGCAGAGTTCGTCCGTCGCCGACTTGTGTCTCGGCACTAGGTCATTCTTAGGTGACTGTGAGGGGCGAGCATTGCCGCGGCCGGTAGCGCGCGCGCTCACTCGCCCAGCCGACGCCGCCGAGAGCGGACGTCGCTCACAGGGTACTTCCCGTTAACACAGAAACTTGAAACTTGGCACGAAGAAACTTCATATAGCACAGACAAAGGAAAAATTACGAAAAGTAGACATTTTTAGTTAAATCATACAAAAAAATACGTTTTAAATTTTAAACTTAATATCTTTTTCCTCGTAAACGTGTGGTGGTATTAAATTGAAATTCATGTCAAATACTTAGGGATATATGACCCATCAGATGTAGCAAAACCAAACTTTTATGTCAACGCAATCAAAAGAAATGGCAATTTAAGTCGCATATTTTGAACACATTTTGAAATTGAGTACTCGCAACAAACTCAAAACCTAAAGGGTACTTCCCTTTAACACAGAAACTTGAAACTTGGCACGAAGAAACTTCATATAGCACAGACAAAGGAAAAATTACAAAAAGTATAAAGTTTTAGTAAAATCATACAAAAATCATTTTTTTTTAATTTTCAACTTGCTACCTTTTTTCTCGTAAATGTGTAGAGGTATTAAATTGAAATTCATGTCAAATACTCATGTCTATAATACCTTTCAGCTGTAGCAAAACGAAAGTTTTATGTCCACGCAATCATAAGAAATAGCAATATAAGTCGCGTAATTTAAAACTGAAACAGGTGTATGTGAAGTCCCCAACCCGCACTCGGCCAGCGTGGGGACTACTGCCCGTTCCCTCTCATCCATGGGAGGATGCCTGTGCCCAGCAGTGGGACGTATATAGGCTGGTTTATATTATTATATATTATAGGCAATCTCAAGGGTATCAAAACCTAAAGTTACTTTCCCGTGAACTCAGCTTTCAAAAGAAACAGCAATTTAAGTAATCCGCTTATTTTGCCGTTCTCAACTTTGATTTCCTTGCGAGTAGTTCTACTCGCAAGGAAATCAAAGCCTCAAGAATGATTACTAAATTGATAAAGTGACCCTGTTTAAATTTATGCTCCCCCAGCTTTCCACATTGTAATGTTACGGATTCCATTTTCATGTATCATTTAGTAATAAACATACTCTAGAAATCTGTGCGTAATTTTTTTGCTGGCAGATCCGAGTAGTAGTAGGTTTCAAGTTTGAAAATTTCGCTTGTAAGTATGCATGTAGTGTATATTTATGTATATATTTATTTGGATATGTATTTATTTATTTTGTTTATGTATAATTGTATATGTATTTGTGTAAATATGTTGTATGTATATAGTAATACCGTAATATTATTAACTTTTTTTGTTGTTACTTGCACTGCCTACAATCTTTTTCCGCTTTACCTTAAGGTTTGACTGGTAGAGAATGCCATATGGCATTAAGTCCGCCTTTTGTACGATAAGTTTTCTTTTGTGCAATAAAGTTTAAATAAATAAATAAAATAAATACTCAGTACAACTTTTGCTTGTTATAGGTTTGTACGGAACCCTCGGTGCGCGAGTCCGACTCGCACTTGGCCGGTTTTTTTACATAATTCTTGCTACATGCGTTATTGAATAATTTGTTTAGTTTAATTTTACTAAGTTATTTCACTACGCCTTACTAGTAAGCTAAGCAGTCATGACTCGAGAGTGATAAGAAAGATTGTTTCAGGCTGCACATTATTCACGTTGAAGTCTGGTACAGGTAAAAGAGAGAAGAGCATTAACTATAAAAACAGTTGAAAACCTGTGAGAAACCGTTGCTTGTAAATGAATATTTGACCTATTTTGGGTGTGTTATATTTCGACTAGATTTAAAGGATCGCCCACATCGAAACTTAAAATAGAATACTACAATACGAGTACAATTTACATTGTAACTACAATATATTGTTCGAATATTTTATTACGATATTTTAATGTAATTAACGACAATGTTATAATTAATACAAAATAAATAAATATGAATACACTGTCAGCGTATTTACACAAGTTCACGTCTGATGTGTCGCGTGTCAATTGGAATGGATCGAAATCTCAGAAAGTAGGTACTGACACGCTATGTTATTTTCAATTTTGACATAGATTTTTGTGGGCGCTCTCAGTCTACTGACTGAAAGTCAAAGTTATTTATTCTTCAATTTATGCACCCTGCTCAAAATTAAGACCAATGAGAACGCGAGAAATGCTCGACGAACGATCCAGTGTTTTTATGAAACCATTTTCTAATATTTAATATCTGTCGTAACCTTGCGTCAATACTACATGAAAGTGAAACGTATCGACAGGCCTGACATCGCGCCTATACTCTTCATGCTCTAATTAGCTTTCTCTAACTAACACCACATAATTCGATTAGCAGGAGAGCGGGACAGTAATCGCCATCGGTCTATATTTCATAATTAGGTATAGAAAGTTACTCCAAGTTACTAGAAGTTGTAAAGAGTACTTTATAAAGCCTGTATGGCTGTGTGTTGGCTCTAGTCACCGCACTTTTCCAGACCCCTTAATCACGGTCGGCCTTATCACACGATAAATGACAGGATAGAGCGTCCGTCACTGGCTGGCAACGTTCGATAGAACGAGATTGACGCTTTATCTTGTCACTTATCGCGTGATAAGGCCGACCATGATACGGGGCCTGGGGTTCCATCAGTGACCTACGTGTAGCATTCTCAAGCGCGCTGATCAAACGTGTCAGAACAAGGATGGGAGGATTTCAGACATGACTTAAAATTCATTCGGAGATTAAAGGGTTCGTCACGGCACGACAAAAAGCTATAGTTACCTATCACATGATTATACCGTAAGTACAATACGTTTCGACAATCTCTTTGATAGTTACCAATTACCAACTACGTTACTAGGTTCACTGGAAGAAATTCCTTAAAGGGATAAGTTGGACTTTGTACTTCACATTTTCCTTTTACTTTTATTATTGTGTACACTAAAGTGTTTTCCTACTGCTATAGGTAGGTACCTACTACGAACCCACGACCCTTTCATCACGTCGAATATGTACCTATATTTAACTGCAATAGTTATGTGTAATTAAACAAATAAATAAAAACATAGTTTCATTGACTATTCGAGGGCTGGGTGGTCAAACCGGATAAGTAGACAAAAATAGGTTTCGAGAAAATCGATGTTGAAAGTTTGGACGTATACATTATCAAAAGCTATGAACATTACGAATATTAACCTCTCTGTTATGGAACCTATGTTATTTAGTAATGTCTATTTGATTAAAAAACTTGTCTAGCCTCTTTAGTTTTTGGATTATACCAGATTTGATAACGACAGGATCAAATTTATTGGGTTTTTCCATAAAATTAACAGTACAAAATAGAAACTTAAAGGATTTATTAAAAAAATAATCGACATTACAATATCAAAATTAGCATTAATCTGAATCAGAATCGCAGCTATCACAATAACTGGATTCAACATCCTTGGTAACCTTTAAACCATGAACCCAGGGATGAAATTCTTCGGGTATAATTCCTGTATTACACATTTTTTCCAGGTCTTTCTTCTTTGCTACGCTTATAAGCAAAGAATAGTCGTATAATGTTTCAATTTCCTCCGGATATGCAATGTTAGCAACGGAGGGTGGATTCTAATGAGCACGTTTTCTCGTATTTGGGGTAGTTGTCGACATTTGCACAGGGGTAAGGTCTACAAAACGAAAATCATCAGATAAGTCGTAGTTAAAGTAGATCTTGTATTTTTCTCCTTTCACGTATCTCATTCGTTTGATTTTAAACCATTTTACCTGCTCATTCAAGTCGTCTTTCAGTTTAGGTTTAAGGAGTAGTAAGTCCGCTAGTTGGGAGATATTTTTCATTTCGTGGTATTTAAATTCTTTTATTTTGTAGTTCTCAACAGTAACTTTTTGTTTTCCTTCATCTGTATTTACTTGCTTAACTTGTTTTTTTCTTGCTTGTTTAAAGATATTCTTCCAATCTGATACACTGTTCAGAGATACATTTTTAGCAGGATTTTCTATGGCGGCGTGCATAGAGTCTACTTCCATGTAGGTATGTCCGCTTTCTAAAAACTTTTGCTCGATGATGTTCAGGTGGTTATGGTTTTGGACAGTCCACAGAAGCAGTGCTGCTATATTTCTATTTCTATTCTGACCTCCACATGTGTCAGAAAAAAATGTTAAATGCTCAACATTCGCTGGCAGACCTTCCTTCAAGTAGTAAAAGAGGCAGGTACCTATTTCACAACGCCCTTTTTGCCGTTAATTTCCGACCAGCACAAACAGTAAGCTGCATTTGGTAGTCGTGCTTCATAGATAGTGAAATTGTAGAGTACCAGTTTCCGCATATAATAAAAAGGCTTTCGCCGCCACTTGGTATCTGTAAAACGGCCTGAAGGTCTATTGTGATAGACATAAAAGTTGTGTCTCTGCTAGACTTAGCCTTATCTGCCTCTTTGGCTAGAGAGCTAATATTTTTCCTAGATAAATATGTGATCTTGGTATCCAGATTCTAAAGTGGCTTTGGTATCATCATTTGCCTTGTTATACTTCGAACATATATTGCACTGGTCTTTTTTTGGTTTAAAAAAAATGATATTATAATCTTCGCAAAAAATACTGCGGTATTTATATTCTGACACAGCTGTTCGTTCCGATTCTTCACATCTCTCCATGTATAATCTATACATGTTCGTAACAGATTTTATCTCTGAAGCTAGGTATCTTTTCTTGCTATCTTTACGGCAATAGTGTGAATCTATCAGAGGAAAAGATTCAATGTGTTCTCTGACAAATTGCACATCATCTTCCTTTGTTTTATTCGGAGGCGCCTTTTTACCTCTCTTGTCTTCGGATTTGTAGATAGCTAAATTGTCAGATTTGGCGACCGCGTCGCTTATAACATCTACGGATATGCATAACGTGCCAGTGAAAGAACTTCTGACAGACTTGAATTTTTACTGAATTTTTAGTGAAGTAGCATTTTTTGCTGAAAGTTCTGGCTTTTCTTCCAGCCGATCTGTGTACTTTTTGAGTTTTGATTTCGTGTATTGTAATACAAGAGAGGATATAATTTTTTTTATTTACAAAGTCTAAACTGTAAAAGTGCCTACACAAAGCATTTCTGTCATCTTCGGAAAAGATATCAGAGCATTTAAATTTGCAATTTTCACAATTAACATTTTTGGGTATTTTTGCGGGTTGTATCTTACCCTTTGAGGTGTAAGGCAGACCTTCAGCTTTTCTTGTTTTGCTAATATTTTTCTTCCACTCTTCAGGTTTAGCCTCTCTTCGTCGCTTTAGTGGTTTGACGGATAGCCACACCTTGTTCAGGATTTCATCAAGAATAAGGACTACAACTTCTTGCGACTCGTTTGGCGTTTTATGCTCAGGGTCTGTATTCTCTTTATCCAATCCAGCAGGTGGTTCAGACTCATTTTCACTTCTGTTCTCTTCTATTTCACTGTCACTTCCATCAATGCTGGCTTCCCTGTAGTCTGGATCTACATCCGAATAATCACTGCCAAATAAATCACTGTCTCTATCTCTATCGTTGTCCATTTCACGGAACATTTGCATATCAAGGGTTATTTCATTGTTATTAAACGAAGTCGACGGACCTGAAACAAATTGTCAGGTAAAGGTTTTACTTAAGTTTTATTATCTATAATACGTATTAGCCATAATACGATCGTCGTGTCCGCTGTGCTGGTATGTATATAACCTACAGTTCGAGAGCTCCGTACATAACTCACGCCCTTTCAGTAGGTACATATATTATCTATGTTTAAGTTTCCAGCCAACCGCAGTCAGGAGCAGCAGACAACATATCTTTCATAATAGTGACATGCTTCTGCCACTGCTGCTTCTGTCTGCAGTCGAAGGTAAACTTGCCTATATATTAAAGTATCGAGAAATAATTACCTGGAGAGAACAAAACAACCATATCGACGCAATTTGTCATCTCTGTGACAATATTCATTTGCGTCTCGTCTAAATCCGATGAGTTATCCATATCATTGTTATCCATATCATTATGTTCATTTAAATGAATTGAACCAAAAAAAAACAAATATAAATACAGTAAACGTTAAGCTTAAACCCAATATCTATACTTAATGACGTATAAAATCGATTTAGTGGGTTTTACACCATAAATAAGCCTTCAATTATTAAAACTAATATTAACTTATTCTGAGTACTTGTTGTATACACTTACCTTTGTCGATATTAAATTTTGACCCATTATTTATTGGCGTGTCTTCCTCTGATTGAACAGTGTCCATTATATCTGTAAATATAAATTAGTAAAGTATAATGCAATATCCTCAAATCAAATAACAATAGTAAGCGAGGTTTTACCTCAATAACTTTGAAACGTAAAAACTACGATGAGCGACTCGATTTTAACATCAAAAATAAAAACTGTTAATATCACAACGAATTGAAGATGCTTTGAAATTATATACCTAACCCAACAGAAAACACTATATCTGTACGTACTTGTTCACCAAAGTAATTTGAGGTTATCATAACAAAAAAATCTAACTTACCTAATTCCGGCTGTCCATGGCAGGCTAGATTAACTAGTTTTCTTGATCGAGAACTCATTTTAATCCCTTTTTTACTCACACTTTCATTATTAAACACATCTAACTTAGAAACAGTTAATATTTTCAACCGCGACAAAGTGATGCGCGCGAGTGCAAAGCTGTACTAAAAAATAACGCAGGGATAGCTTCCGTGCTCGAGTCCTATAAACGCGGTTATTGGATTTTACCCCTAAAGATTTACCCCGAATGTTATTTATTGAATTGTGGTAAAACCGTTTAGTTAGTGTTAAATATGACTTTTCATGTTTGTTCAAGAGGTGAAATCATATATTTATATTTATGAGGTTTTACCATACAAAATATACAGAAGTTTTGGAAAAGGTTTGGAGTTAGTACCCGATTAATCAAAATAACCGTTATTACCATTTTGTACTACTGACAATGTCATAGTATATTTTTTAGGGTAATTACATTTATATGCATATATACAGTTTTACCTCAATTTGTAACAAAAAATGTGCTCTCTATTTCGATTTATCCGCCTGTTCAAAAAAACAAATTTGAAAAACTGCCCATTTATTGGCTTATCGTAAAATTAAAAATGTGGAAGCTGAATTAAATCACGATATCTGTATTTACCACTTAACAGAGCTTAAAAAGTTAGCTATGAAGAGTTCATTACTTCAAATCGTCTAAATTTTCGATTTATCGGGTTTGACCACCCAGCCCTCGTATTTTAATCGTCGGGTGCAGTTGAGGTTGAGTGTAAGAAATTAATTGTATTATTTATAACTCGGTCTTAACACTTTCACTATTGACTGAGGTAATCCTATACAAAGCAGAAGCTGAGCTGCTACTGCGAATGCCTGAAGATGACAGATCGTATATGTCTATCACACGAATTCGGCCAGTGACATAAAATGTTGATAATCGAAAGATTTTCGCGGTTATAACTCTGTTTCGTAACTAAAAATAACAATTGTGGAATTACTAAATGTTACATTCTGCCTCTTTTCTTTTGAAATGTTGCACAGAAAGAATATAGCCAACCAGCGCTAACTTTAAATTCTCGCGACGAGCTTAGCATTACGTAAAGTGTTTATTGCCTTTTCTCAGTGACATGTATATCAATTTGGCGACCTTTAGCGTCGGCCAAGTCACGTACATTGAGCCATCGCGGGGTCGCTGCTATTGTCGGTGATTTGGGTAATTGTGAGTACAAAGTTTTACGCAACACAAACTCGTAGATAACTCATTACAAATTATCACGCACTCGACAATTTGTCCATCAATTCGTGTGATGAAGATGAACGTGGTGTGACTCGGCCGTGACCCAAGACGTGCCGATTTGTCAGTGTAAGTATGTTTCATTTATTATGTGGAGAGGCCTTAACAATGTTCTCCGTTATAGAGGAATAGAGGCGTCGATGCTTTATTTCAATCTCATATTGTATTTTTCGAGATAAGATGTCTTGAGACCTCCGCCGGTTAGCACTTAATTAGAATAAGATGCATCGAATTTTATATAAAAGTCCCGATGGCAAAAGAGTAACAATTTTTAGATAAGCTTGTCCATAATAGAGGGGACCCTGCCGTTTCGCTGAAGTTATTTTGGTAAAATTTCCCCGGCCGCTCCCGAGGCACGCTCGCTTCGCTCGCTCGGCTCGCGCGCTGTGGGGTCGCGGCTCTTCCTAACACTCCTCCTCGCTTCGCTCATCGTCGTACCTGCACCAACCAGCCTTAACTAGAGTCTACCAAAAAACATTATCCTTCCTGTACATTAGAATAAATTAACATTAAGTATATTATATGATCATTATAGGAAGTATGCATAACTTTTTATTTCATTTAATTGTCTAGAGGGCCTCTACGTTTGTCCGGTTGGCTTCCAAAGGTCACTAGACCAGTGTTCCAGTATTCTAAGGAATAATAATATTCAAGTCCAAAACGTATTCTCTGACTTACGAGTTTGCTTACGTCAACAATGTTTGTAATAATTACCTGTAACAAAAAAAGAAGAATAAGTTACATCAAATTATTTATTTCATTGACTAAAATCACCCGTACATAATAATAGTACCATCTGATCAGTATATCCTATTTATATGTTTAATATTATTACTCGTACTTAATAAACCTACTCGTGATTCTATCGTCTCAGGGATAAATAAACACATATCTCATTTACTTCCATTTATTTCTTTTTACACCATAGCACCAGGCAACCCTCCTTAAGGTTTTCAAACAACGATCATACGTCAAAACATAAAAGTTGCGTTACTGTGTGATATATCGGTGTTAGAAAAAGTACAAGGCATACGCAAAAACACAAAGCTTCTACGTATTTGTCAACATCAATGATAAAATCTTAGCAAACAATGTAGGGTAAATATGAACGGAATTCGAAGGCGTACAGGCAAATCATGACTCTGACCGAATTACGGATCAAACGCAAGGTCGGCCGATGGTCTTAGTTCATTATTACAATCTCTTACGAGTATATTTGTTCACAAACAACTACAAAAATAAAACCCACTTGTCTGTTATCCTCTTAGTCAATATGCTACGGTCTATTCGATGTATGCTGACGCTGCTGGAATTGTAGACTTAAGAGTATGTACGTCTACGTACGTGCGTACGTACTAAGAAATATCATCGTCTCATAATTTATAAGGAAAAAATAGCTTTTGGATATTTCACTGCGGTTTCCATCGTTCGAGACCTCATTTTTTATCCAGCGGAAGCAATTACAATGCATATTTACCTCAATCAAAAGTTTTTATTCCAACAGTAAATCGCATACCGTCAGATCGCTAAAAAAGCTACGCTACATAAATTCGGACCCAATCAAGACGCAGTAAAGTCGAGTTTTGAGGCTCGCTGGATTCCGACTTAACGCAATATTGATTTCAAAGGTGCGAGATGTTGAAGTGAAGCGCAGATCCACTTGCACATTTCCGATTGTTCACGGTTTGGCCGCGGCGAAGAAAGTCACCGCGCGGCGCTCGATTACGTCGCGCCGCGAAATCCCGCGGAGAAAATCAATTTTCACGGTCAGTTGCAGGCGGGTTACTTGAAACTCTTCATATACTCGTTCATAGATTAGATTAGATTATATTATTTCATTATGAAAATGTAAATGTCTTTTCATAAAATAAAATACCACGGATTCACAAAAAGATCGTCAGAGTGTATAAGAACAAAAAACAATAATAAATAATAGTCAATAAAAATCCAATTTTACATGAAAACTAACATGATTAAGAAAAATACTAAAATTTAGGCAATAGGAACAATTTAAATAATGATAAATGTCAGAATATTAATAACTAGCTTCTGCCCGCGATTTCGTACGCGCATAAATTATGGTTTACGTGGTATTGTTATGTTTTACCATACTACTGACTGAAAATAAAGATTTTATTTCTATAGACTGTGCGTGTTACAGTTCATATTCTCTTGGAATCTATATAAACACCCTCATAAACTTGGTCGTCAATAATATTATATACATATCTATGTATATGGGCATCTGCCCAAAGTATCCTTTCAGAGAGCGAGCCCCACCCAGGTCAGAAGATCCTAGGGCGAGCCCAACGGACACTCACCATCCTAGGCCTAGGGTGTCTTGCAAGTAGCAAGGGAGACTTTTTAAGTTGAGGCCAAAGTGCCGAACGGTGAGGCAAGGCAGGCAGAACCCTGAGCTTTTCATTGGAATTAAAGTCCTAAAGCTATCCTTCAGAGAGTGGTCGCAATGCGAGCCCGAGGGCCTAAGGCCCGATCCCCTACGGGTACTCGTTATCTCCGAGTAACTTGCAAGCGAAACCTGAGGACCGAAGTTCTGAAAGTAAACGGGAGGCAAGTGGAGCCGAAGGTTGAGCTTTTCATAGGAATGACAGGCCCTAAGCATGCTTTTAGAGAGAGGTCGCTATGTGAGCTCGGGTGCTGAAGGCCCGTGGGTGAGCCCCTCGGACACCTACCTACTTACTTTTGGTCTTGCATGCGAAACCAGTGACCAAAGTCCAGAAGGTGAGTGGCCATGCAACTTTTCGTAACAATGAAAGATCCAAATCAAGCCTTAAGAAAACACTCGGGGGCTGAAGGCCACTTGTATTATACAATCCCCAGGTGGCAGCGAGGCCAAAGGCCCACAGCATCTCTTTAGAGAGTGCTCTGAATGCGAGCCCCTACGCCACTCATTATCTTAGGGTGTCTTGCAAGCGAAACCTGTGACCCAAATTCCCGAAGATAAAAGGGGAGCTAAGCGAAGCCGAAGGCTGAGCTTTTCGTAGAAATTAAACGCCCATAGCATGGTTTTAGAGACCGCTACCTCGGCGAGCTCGAGGGCCGAAGACCCGAAGGCAAGCCCACACGGTTACTTACAATCCCTAGGTGTCTTTTCAAACGAAACATGTGGCCAAAGTACCGAACATGAGCGGCGAGGCAAGCGAGCCCTCACGTGTCCGTGCCCTTACTGTCCCGCAGGTGAGTGGCGAGGCGAAGGGCGAAGTTAGTCCCATAGGTGAGTGTGGTGAGGTAAACGAGGCCAAAGGCCGTGCCTTTCCTTGAAGTGAAAGACTCAAAGTATTCCTTCAGAAAGCGCTCTAAACGCGCCCCCGTGGACGGATACTCATTATCTCCCAGTGTCCTGCAAGTGAAATCTGAGGGCGAGCCCCCACGTACACTTACTATTCCCAGGTGTCCTGCAAGCCAAATTCCTGGCCAAAGTTGACAAAGGTGACTGGCGAGCCAAGCAAGGCCTTTTCGTGGGAATGAAAGGTCTAAAATATCCCTTTAGGGGGCGCTCCCTATGCGCTCCCAATCCTTAATATTTCAAAATGTCACGGGAGTTTTCTACATTAAAAAAAGATGATACCATAGATACTCAATTCTCCACGGAATGCCGTTTTGTCCAAATTGTATACCCAAATCCCTTGACGTTGGTGAACTATGATAATTCGAGATACCTAAGTATTCAACTCTTACTGGAAGGGAGAACTCCAAAGACATGGAACAGAGGGGTGGTGATGCTGTTCTTCAAAAAGGGTGACAACACTCTGCTGAAGAACTACAGACCCGTCTCACTTCTGAGCCATGTCTATAAGCTGTTTTCGAGGGTCATTACAAATCGTCTCGCACGCAGGCTAGATGACTTCCAGCCTCCCGAACAAGCCGGTTTCCAAAGAGGCTTTAATACCGTAGACCATATCCACACGCTTCGTCAGGTTATACAGAAGACCGAAGAGTATAACCTGCCTCTCTGTTTAGCATGCTGAAGTGTTTGTACGAGAACGCCACTATGTCAGCCCGACTCCAGGACCAGAACCTATTCCGCTAACTTTTTAAATTTTAATTTCCGAGACTTTTAAAAACGTTTCTAAGTATCCCCAGCAAACTTTTTTCGAATATCTCCCATACTGTACAGACTTTCGACCGTCTTCAGCTTTATTATATGAATAGATGTATAGATAGCTAGGCCAGGCCATATGGCCTTAGTTCAATAATAAGGCAATTAAGATGAGATTAGGTGCAGGCGATAATATTAATCATGATTAATTTTTTGTTATTAGGATAATTGACGCACTTGCTCATGAGATTTATAAATAAACTTGTAGTAGAAGTGTCTTACGGAAAAGTTTCAGAAACTGGAAAATGTTATTAAAATGAATAGCGGTCATTTAGGAAAAATGTATAGTGGGCAAGACTATTTCTGCCCGATGTATAATAGACGGATGAAATTTAGAATATTGCTTGGCTACAGCATGCCATATTCATGCTAAGAAATTCCTTAAAACGAGAGCTATTGAGGGTTTATTTAATTAGGTCACAACACAGTGATATTATTGAATAAACTAGTGTTCTGTTTTTTTTTGCACGAATCCATTCGGACTAGGTTTAGATAGGGTCATGTGACGTCACAAAGTGTCATGGTGCCATGGTCGTCACAAGGGTCATGTGGAGATCTTACTATCCGTTGTATGGAAAACCGATTAAAATGTTGTTTTGGTGGTAACACAAAAAGACTCCGTTTAGGTACACTAAGTGCTCGTACATTTCTTTGTACTATTATGATCCTAATGGCAGTTGTTAATTTATTATATTTAACGATGATAAAACTTTTTGACGACCGCTTTAGCCTGGTTGGTAGTGACCCTGCCTACGAAGCAAGAGGTCCTGGGTTCGAATCCCGGTAAGGGCAAACATTTGTGTGATGAGCATGAATATTTGTTTCTGAGTCATGGATATTTTCTATGTATTTAAGTATTTATATCTATTATATATATCGTCGCCTAGTACCCACAACACAAGCCTTACTGAGCTTACTCTATGGGACTAGATCGATTTGTGTAAGATTGTCCCCTTATATTTGATTTATTTATTTATTTTAAAACTTTGTGGTGTCATAATGTTTTTGCGGTTTTAATAATATTTTGTAATTTTCACGTTTTTGTGATAATTCGGCGGTTTACTTTCCATACAGCAACACTGTGATGTAAATTTTTACACGAGGCAAATTCTGACTGAATCTCCTATGTAATTTTAAAGGTTCCCGCTTTAAAAGCTAAATTTAAATTTCTAATTAAATATTCATTGCCATTTACATTGGATCCATTTTTTTCAGCTGCATTTGTAATTCTTTTAACAGGTGTTGGAACATCGCAGACTTTTATATTAAGGCTTTTGTTTTATTTATTGAAATTAAAGGCTCTTTTACATAATCTCACAATATTCAAAAGCTCGTATATGAATTTCGGCATCGACAAAACAGGTTTTCACTTAAGATTCTATCGAGTGTCCTGAGGTATGTTTACGATGGACTAGTACAATCAAACGCTGCCCAGCTGAGGCCTCGTAACGGTATTGACAACACACTCTGTCAGTCGACTATCAACTCAATCGTATACTTACAAACTCAGTTTTGTTACTAGTGCAATAGAGTTCACATTTGTAAGCAACGATATAGCGGGATCCGAGTTTGATGAAGTAAACGATAAAATTCCGTGTGCTAACGGTCCCTTGTCTCCTCAATGCTTGTCATTACACCCAGGAAACGTGAATAGGATTTAATAAACATAATGAAATAAAAGAATAAATGTACATTGTTCATTGCGGATTCAAAAATAATCAATATTATATTGTATTGCTCCATTATTTTACGTTGAATGGGTCGAGGCGTTATCCTCGATGATGTAATTTTTTATGTTGTACCTACTGTTAGCGCTTAGAGACATGGTCTCTTTTATGGAACTGGGATAATTTCATTACGTACGTCTACGTTATACTGAATTACGTTACGTAACAAGTTTAAAGAACTTGGACCAAATTACAGCACCTACCTAAGAACTGTAAAGTATGAAAAAATGTCACCAAAAAACGAAATGTTACCAAGGTCTTAAAGAGTACAGAGAGCCCTAGTTGTTATTAGATAGGTATAGGGAATGCAATCCGGTTAACCGGATAACTGGCGGTAATTGACCCGCATATGGGGCCGGTAAAAAAATCGGTAAAATTAAATCAAAACCGACAATTTACAAATCAAAACACGAATCATCACTATATTAATACATTTAAACTTATGGTAGATTTCATAATTTTATTGCAATAACCCACGTTTTTAACAGACTTTAATAGATGGAAGGAGTTCTGAAACTGTCCTGTACCTAATTGCATTCCCCTATGGGTATTACTTGGAATGTCTGAAAAAAAATCTGCTACTTTTATATTCGGCATACCAAGCTGAGGGTGTCAATCAATTCACTAATGTAAACTTTTTAGTTAGAAGTGCTGCCGTGCCTACCGTGGTATTTTAAGCATATTCGATACTTTGCAAACAACTTTCGGGTATTTCGTCAGTTTTGCATTTATCTCTTGCTGTCAACACAGCGAATCCTTAAACCAATAAAAAGTCGGCAACACGCTAATGATTTCTGTGGCGTTGGCGTCCATTAGCCTTCACTACAGTGTTCACTTTCCCTCAGGCAGGCCACCTTTTTTGCCTTCCTCGGGTTATTAAAAAGGTAGCATGTGTAGAAGGGTCGAGCATATCATAACCAATATAGTCGACCTAAGGTTTGCGTGACGCCCTGGTAAGTGGCCTGGTGGTGGTAAGTGGTCTGAAATTGGAGGATGGCGCAAAATTGAAAGTGCCGATCAGGTTTGAGGCGTCCGTCGTGACTCGCCAATTGTGGGCAATTGTAGACATCGGTGCAACCGGCAATAATCTTGTTTCGCTTCCGATTTAGACAACTTTAGTTGACGTAACATTGTAAAGTCGAATCTGAAACAATGTCTCGATAGATGTTACAGTTTCGAACGAGAGAGCGAAGCTTCAATTTAAAAAAAAGTAATAAAGTCTTACCTATTACTCGCGTTTTCTACAGTTCTTTCTACTAAAGTTTATTGACATATTTGAGCGAGCGAATTAAAAGAAAAAATCCTAAGAATGTCCAGCATTTCCTCTACACGTCACATTTCTCAACCGATTCTGGTGAATTTTTGTATGGATTCTGAAACCAACGTATTTTACCATGTCGTGTCGGGGCAAAATTTGATTTCATTGGATGTTTTACGTTTATTTTAGCTAGCACAAAATAAATAATTATAAGAGGACAATCTTACACAAATAAGCGCATAAACCAAAATTGACAGGAGGTACCTTGCGTAATTGCAAGTAAACGCCAAAAATACCTTTCGCAATTCCCAGACAACGTATTGTAAAAACTATGTATGACTCATTATTTTTACTAAACGGGACTTAGCCGCGTATAACTAACATACTTATTTACCTCTCTGAGTATGACTACTTTTATAAAGTAGTCATACTCAGACCCACCGTGGTCACCAGACAATAAGTGTCAATTTTGAAAGGATATAAAATTCATGGGCCCTATAACGCAGTGAATTTACCGTATTACCGTGTTGGCCGGCCCTCGGCTGCGTGACTTGGCTAGCGAAAGACGAGATTAATGACAGGGCGCCGGCCACCGGTCACACCGTTATGTCATAATTACATGTTCATTAACACGGATTCACGAGGCGTTCATTAGGGCTTTAGAGTTTTAGTGCAGTAAATTCTTATTATTCATGATCTTGTCTGTTGACTCGAGACTGCACTTCCTTTGAAATGGGTCAGTCCAGAGCGCCAGACGTAGTGTTAACTTGTATCAAAAATGTTATTTTGACTCGCAAAAAGAATAAATTTATCCGAGCGCGGCCTACTTATATTGTTTTCTTATATCAGCTTTGTTATACAACGGTGGTAGTAATGTTACATTGTCCTTTAATGGAATTAATACTGAATATAATATTATAGGGTTAGAAAGAGTTGGTAAACGGCATTCTGATAATTTTCACTTTTTGCACAGATTTAATACACTCTAAAGAAACATTTTAGTAATATTTTGTTTATTACGAACACCGAGACACACCAAATCTCAATTTTTATAAGGGTCATCATCATTATTTAAGAGCGTTGCTCTTTTCGGTGGAGTAATCAACCACCACTCTCCTCTGTCCATTGCCAGCCTCTTGACTTCCTCAGGCCCCTTAACATGGTCGGCCTTATCATGCGATAAGTGACAAGATAGAGCATCCGTCACTGGCTGACACCGTTCGATAGAACGAGACTGACGCTCTATCTTGTCACTTATCGCGTGCTAAGGCCGACCATGATACAGGGCCAGAATACGATTCGACAGCTACTTTATCCTTCACTTGGCCTTCCTCTGCGTGTTTTGCCGTCAATGTCCCCTTCTAAGATGTTTAAGAATAAGCTCTGATGAAGATATTTCCTTAATATTTAACTGCAACCTTCGTGGAACCGCAACGGTGTGATAAGGTGCGAACGTTATCAGTTCTTGGATCTCACTTCCGATGGATTCGATTGTTCCGTCCGGCTCTGACTCGAATACATTACAGCTACCCTACCCGACGTTGCCAATTCCTGCCCAATTTAGAAGGGCGCAAGTAAGCTTCAGTTCACTCAAAGGGTGGTACAGTCCGTCTGGATTACTACCCCTGTTTTAGCAAAGAAAGGTCTATACTAATTATAAAGAGGGTCTGTAACATGTAAGTTCTTAATTATGTATTTTTTAACCGACGAAAAAAACGGAGGAGGTTCTCAAGTCAACGCGTATATATATTTTTTTTTTATGTATGATCACGCATAACTTTTTACAGAGTAGTCCGATTTTGATAATTCTTTTTTTATTAGAAAGGGTATACCTCGAAGTTGGTCCCATATAAATTTTAAATAAAAATTTTAACCCTAAGGGTAGGAAAACAGGGGATGATTGTTTGTTCACTTACTGATTGATATGTATGACCACGCATGTGTGTGTGTGTGTGTGTGTGTGTGTGTGTGTGTGTGTGTGTGTGTGTGTGTGTGTGTGTGTGTGTGTGTGTATGTGTGTGTTGAATGAGCTTTACACCTGTCAGTCTCTTGTGTGTAGACCTCTCAGTCTCTGCATTTCTGCTAAAGCTCGTTTATCGTGAGGTTTGTGTAATACCTTATTCGGCTCTAGGTCAGATAAAGCAATACCATCAAGTGTATTTACTCTACTCAGCGCCACATATGCCTGCCGCGGCTTCTGGCAACAATCACTGGATATTTTTGCACCAATTTTAGTCGTTCAGGGAATGGTATGCTGTCTCTATCATTTACATTGCGACCATCCGCAATGAGTAAAGCTTTTATCATATCCGGCCAATTTAGATCATAGCACGAAAAGGTCATAAACCAGGTAGGAGGCCCTAGACTTCTTACCATAGCAATCAACTCCGAACAGCATCGTCTCCAGTAAGAAGCAGACCCTCGCACATTTCTCATAGTCGAAAATCGGCTGAAATTTGGGGTCTGGTTGTGGCATGCTAAGCCGAAAGCAGGACCAGTGCTTAATGAAATGCGAGAAAGCAAAAAGATCTTTAGATCTCGTTTAAAGTGGTGTCAGAAGAACGAAGAACAAATTAAATTAGATATTATCGCGAATCATCACTCTAAACGAGATTTTAAGGGTTTGTAGAAGGCATTAATGATAACAAATGTATTGCCGACATGTTTCAACACCATTTCCAAGTCGAATTACCACTGGGGCTACCACAGTCAACGGGGGTGTCAGATGCTGGGTCTCGTGGTCAGGGGATGATCACCAGGTCTACGGCAAAAGATGTTATCAAAGCTATTAAAGGTATGACACGGGGTAAGTCTCCTGGGCACGATGGTCTTAGCATTGAGCACCTCCAGCATGCTGGCCCGCATCTGCCAAGAGTTCTGGCTATGTTGTACACATTCTGTGTAGGGCACTCGTACCTGCCGTCGGACGCGATGAAGACTGTGGTGGTGCCCATCGTGAAAAACAAAACAGGTGACAGTAGCGACAAAACCAACTACAGACCTATTTCACTAGCTACCATTATAGCCAAGGTGTTTGATAGTGTGCTTAACTCCCACATATATCTGAAATTACACAATAATCAATTTGGATTTAAGCCGGGATTATCCACAGAAACTGCAATTGTGGGTCTTAAAATACTGTCAAGTACTACATGGACCGACAGACAAATGTATACGCATGCTACCTTGACCTATCTAAGGCGATCGATATGGTTAATTACGACATCCTCTGGCAGATATTGAATGACTCTGGCGTGCCAGCTGACCTGACTAGCTCTTTCAAATTCTGGTACCTTAACCAATCCAATGTCGTAAGATGGGAGGGGGCATTTTCGGATGCATATAGGCTGAAGTGTGGAGTAAGACAAGGAGGACTAACCTCGCCTAAGCTCTTCAACCTGTATGTAAACGAACTTATAGAGGAGCTCAGCAGCGCCCGCATCGGTTGCCATATTGACGGAGTGTGCGTAAATAATATCAGTTACGCAGATGATATGGTGCTGCTGAGTGCCTCTCCATGCGGACTTACGAAACTGATAGGCATCTGTGAACGGTACGCAATGAGTCACGGTCTGCAATACAATGTGTTGAAAAGCGAATGTATGGTCTTTAGGGTTAGGAATAAAAGTCCACAGGATGTTCCGCCGATAAAACTAAATGGGAAGGTACTGACTGTGGTATCACAGTTTAAGTATCTGGGGCATATTATGACGTCTGACCTTAAAGACGGTACTGACATTGAGCGGGAACGAAGAGCATTGCCTGTGAGAGCTAACATGATCGCTCGCAGGTTTGCTGGATGCTCGAGAAGGGTCAAGTTAACCCTATTCAGGGCCTACTGCACGTCCTTATATACCAGCGGCCTGTGGGCGAACTATACTCAGGCACAATACAGTGCTCTTCGTGTCCAATTTAATAACGCATTCAGGATGCTGATGGGGCTGCCCCGATATTGCAGCGCGTCAGGGATGTTCGCAGAAGCGAGGGTGGACTGTTTCCACACTACTATGCGCAAGCGATGTACATCCCTGGTGCGTAGTGTACGGGCCAGTGCCAACAGCATCCTGAAAATGGTCGCTGAACGTAAATATGGACTGTGTATATATAAACCACTGCTGTATGGTGCACGCAAACACACATGTTAATTATGAGGTCGCATGACATTTGACATTTTGAGATTTAAATGAATTATTAATGTAACTTGACATCCAGTGAATAATTATTATTTTTAAATTAGATTACTTCAGAAATATTTACAAAATTTTATTATTAGTTGACTGTAATGTGAATTTCAAACCGGCCTAAATCGTATTATTATTTATTACTATGTATTATCTCTTTAAATTAACTTTATGTGTGCTAACTATGAACTTTGTAATTACTAATATTAAGCTAAGTTTTACTAACAATAGTGATCCATGTTGGTCTTTGAATAAATGAATTGAATTGATAGTCAGATGCATATTGTCAATCAGTCCTTGGGGTATGAGTTCTTAAATGTATTTTTCTCATTCGAGCAGCATTTCTTGTAGGCCTACCCATGTTGGTATATAAAGCCTCTTCTTTTAAAGAATTTATATTATACAACAAGCAATATAATTACATTAGGATTATAAAGCAATTAACAGTTTCAGTAAGGTAGGAAGCTATTTTAAAAGTAATCAAAAATATTGCATGTAACTAGAAATTTAGTTAGTAATTAACTAAAGTAAGCCACAGAAAATTGAAAAATAAAAACTTTTTAACAAAAAAATAAACCGCCGAAAAAGAACTGAAAAGCAAAAAATAATAAAACTTTTTTATTTAGTTTAATAACTAAATTCTTAAACTATTGTAAGTACTTATACCTAAGTAAGTATATAATTTTGTAATTATTTTTTTAATTTTAGTAATTATTGACTTTTTAATTACCTAACCTTAATAACTAAGTTCTTAAATTAATCTAAGCAGGGATCGGAAACCGTTATTTTTTGTAAACCGGTTTCGGCCATTGACCCCAAACCGAAATGAATCGTGTTTTTGGTTAAAACCGTTTTAGGCGAATTTCGTTTCTGTTGAACGAAATATACCGGTTTTAGGCCGCTTCAGTTTCTGTTGAACGAAATAAATTGGTTTTAAGCTTCGTTTCTGTTGAACGAAATCAATTGGTTTTAAGCTTCGTTTCTGTTGAACGAAATTAACCGGTTTGATTGAAGTGGTCAGAGATACAATGAGTCATTCTTTCTCACTTACACATATGGACGGCTCAGTTACCTACCTACTTCACTCCAATCGAATTTGACTGCGCGGCAGTGCGGCACCGCCAGTCGCCAGGGTGATGACATTACCAATACCATACCGTCTTTCAGGGCGCCCGTGGGTTTTTCTTTTTTTACTACTTTACTCATTGTATCGTAATAGGCCCATAAATGAATGCAACTGTGCATACTGCAAGTTCGATATGGATTCTTACGTTCCCGATTCCCAACCGTTTTTCAACGAAGAAGCTCGAGAAGAGACTGCGCCTCATTCAAATGCTGAGAAAAGTGAGTAGAACTTACTCATAATAAGGTTAAATTAAATCATGCAGCTTGCATTTAGTAGAGAGCTCTCTGTTCATGCAGAGAGAGAGAGCTATGGGCGACAGCCATAAACACTTTTTCTCATGCAATGAAATGTCGTCATTACGTGCGTTATTATATAACAGGCTTCAAAGTATCACATGTCGGGCGGAACAACTCGAGAGAACTGTAAAGGAAATTCATACAAAATTTAAGGCCTAGGACGCGAAGTTTTTAAAAAAAAAAATCATTCCACGGTTTGTGGCACAGCATCACGGCGTTCAGCCATGAGTATTAGTTTGATTTCTTGGAGTTTTTTTCCATTTATTTCATTGCATGTTTGAGATAAGCCCTACGGTCGACCGTCTATACCTACTCACCCAGCCCGGCAAGCCCTTCTTTCCGGCTTCTGCAATCATCACCATCATCATATCAGCCGAAAGACGTCCACTGCTGGACATAGGCCTCCCCCAAAGAGTGCCAAAGTGACCGATCCCGCGCCACCCGCATCCAGCGGACTCCCGCAACCTTTACCAGGTCATCAGTCCACCTTGTCGGGGGCCTACCCACGCTGCGTCTTCCGGTACGTGGTCACCACTCGAGAACCTTTCCGCCCCAACGGCCATCGGTTCTACGTGCTATGTGCCCCGCCCACTGCCACTTAAGTTTAGCGATCCGGAGGGCTATATCGGTTACCTTGGTTCTGCTGCGGATAGTCTCATTTCTGATGCGATCACGCAGAGAAACTCCCAACATGGCCCTCTCCATTGCCCTTTGGGTGACTTTGAGCCTTCTTACGAGGCCCATAGTAAGCGACCACGTTTCAGTGCCATATGTCATCACTGGCAACACACACTGGTCAAAGACTTTCGTCTTGAGACACTGCGGAATATTGGACGAAAAGATTTGCCGTAGCTTCCCGAACGCTGCCCAGCCGAGTCGGATTCGACGATTGACCTCTTTCTCGAAGTTGGACCTACCTAACTGGATCGTCTGTCCTAGGTATACATAATCGTCTACAACTTCGAGCGTAAAGTGTCCGATTGTAATGGGAGTTGGTACTACATGGGCATTTGACATGATCTTCGTCTTATCCATGTTCATTCTTAGACCAACTCACTCGGATGCTTTACTGAGGTCATCGAGCATCGTACTTAAGTCCTCCATGGTCTCAGCCAAGACTACTATATCGTCAGCAAACCGAAGGTGAGTGATGTACTCGCCGTTGATGCTGATGCCTAGCCTTCTCCAGTCCAGAGTCTTGAAAACGTCCTCCAGTGCAGCGGTGAACAGTTTTGGAGAAATAACATCTCCTTGCCTGACTCCCCGCTGCAGCGGAATAGGTTTCGAGTTCTGGTCCTGGAGTCGGACTGACATAGTAGCGCTCTCGTATAAACACTTCAGCACTTCGATATAGCGATAGTCAACTTGGCACCGCTGGAGAGACTGTAGTACAGCCCAGGTTTCGATCGAATCGAAGGCTTTTTCGTAGTCCACGAACGCTAAGCAGAGAGGCAGGTTATACTTCTCGGTCTTCTGTATAACCTGACGAAGCGTGTGGATGTGGTCTACGGTACTAAAGCCTCTTCGGAAACCGGCTTGTTCGGGAGGCTGGAAGTCATCTAGCCTGCGTACGAGACGGTTTGTAATGACCCTCGAAAACAGCTTATAGACATGGCTCAGAAGTGAGATGGGTCTGTAGTTCTTCAGCAGAGTGTTGTCACCCTTTTTGAAGAACAGCACCACCACACCTCTGTTCCATGCCTTTAGAGTTCTCCCTTCCAGTAAGACGGAACCGAACAACTTCTGAAGGGCCGTAAGGACCGGTTTTCCACCCGCCTTCAGAAGTTCGGCTGTTATTCCGTCTTCACCGGGTGCTCTGTTGTTCTTGAGCTGTTTAAGAGCCATTACAATCTCGTACAGGCTGATGTCCGGGATGTCGTCGGTATAGTGTCGGGTTAGTCTAGCTCTAGGGTCTTCCGCCTGACTAACTTCGGGTCTGCGCGTTGATGTGTATAGCTGTCCGTAAAAGCGCTCTATCTCACCCAGAATCTCAGGTTTAGAGAAAACGATTCCACCATCTTCAGTTTTTAACTTCGCGAGCTGGCTCTGCCCTATAGACAGATCTCTCGAGAATACTTTAGAGCCCTTTTTTTTTTTTTTTTTTTTTTTTTTTTATTTATAGACACAAAAAAAAATAACAAAAAAATGTAACATTACAGGAAATATCCTAGGTCATTACAATTTTTTTCTATAAAATCATGGGTATATTAGGTACATTACAAGTTAAAAACAAATAATAACACTAATAACTAAGTGAGCATCTCACACAACTTCAAGCACTCTCTTTCGACAACCGTCCAGCCATCCGCAAACAGATCGCAGGAGAGTTGCTTCGCGTTAAGTTCATTACGCGCATGCAGGGAGCGGCATACAGGAGAGTTACGATGCGCGACCGTACGAGAGAAAGGGACAGCAAAGAGCCGCAAACGATCTGCTCGAAAACGCACACGTCCATCAGGTACAAAGAGGCGACAGGCCTCATTGAGCAAGCTGGGACAATCGAGACGACCACGCAATATGCGAAGAGTTGTGATCAGCTGGTCAAACAATCTGCGCGTTGCCAGCGAGTTATATCCGAGGGTGCCCTGTAGATAAGCGGTAGGGTAAATTCGGGGGTAATAACCGTACAACTTCTTAAAAAGATAGCGCAGGAAGCACTTCTGTACCTTTTCAAGCATTAGTGCATAGGTCGACTCGTGCGGATTCCAAACGCACGAACTAGCCTCTAGTTTGGATCTTACAAGTGCCGAGTAGAGTAACTTCATAACACCAACATGTGTGAAGTCTTTGCAATTGCGGAAAACAAAACCCAGACGCTTAAAACCTTCACCAACTAGAGAGCGCATATGACTATGAAACGTAAGTTCATGATCGAACACTACGCCGAGATCTTTTATGGAATAAGTTCTAGAGAGGGGTATTTTATCGATAGAATAACTAGCGAGTACAGCCTGTTTTGATCGAGTGAAACTCATAATGTAACACTTGGAAGCGTTAAGATACAGGCGATTTTCGACACTCCACCGGTGGATCGCATCCAAGTTACACTGCATTTTCCGGCAATCTGCTGGAGTCTTGATATCCACTACTACTTTGATGTCGTCGGCGTACAATAAGGATCTACCAGCAGGGAGACAACTGGTAAGGTCGTTCACCATTATCGTGAAAAGAAAAGGTCCGAGAATGGAACCCTGACTTACACCGGACTTTGTATGGTAAGGATCCGAATCAAAACATCCAAGTCGAACGAATTGCCTGCGGTCTTTCAGGTAACTGGAAAACAATCGCAAGAGCAGAGGTGCAAATCCTATTGAGGAGAGTTTCTGCAATAGGACATCATTATCGACCTGATCAAACGCTTTCCGGAAATCAAGGTACACCACGTCAACTTGGTCTCCCTCGTCTAGTTTCTTTGAGACGTGGTTCACAAGTGAAAGCAGATTGGTATTTACAGAGCGGCCCCTCCTGAACCCGTGTTGTGCATCGTCCAAGTAAGGGTCGACCTGTTTATATAGCTTCGAGTGCAGAACACTCTCGAACACCTTGGCTAATGAATTTAAAATAGCTATAGGACGGTAATTAACCGCCTGAGATTTATCGCCAGACTTTAAGATGGGGGTTACTCTAGTGGTTTTCCAATAATCGGGGTAGGTGCCGGATTTGAGAGCAAGATTAAATATGTGTGTTAGGGGAGACAAAAGTTCGGATTTAAAAGCTTTGATTATGTAAGGAGGGATATTGTCCGGGCCGACAGAGGATCTTGGCTTTAACTTATCAATGCCGCTACCAACTTCATTTAGTGCAAAACTTGAAATGCCAATTAAATGATTGCTGGCAGCCAAGCCCGCCCGATCAGCACATAACTTAGGTGCGGTTGTAAGGAACACGCTGCTGAAATAGTCCGCAAAAGCTCCTGAAGCTGCTGGCCCATTAAAGGTTTGGCCCTTATACGTAATATTGGGTTCAAAACCACCTTTCGTCCGCAAGTCAGAGATATGCTTCCAAAATGATTTGGGGTTCATTTTGATGTCCCGCTGGATAGTATCAATGTGGGCAACATACGCGCTCGCAACTCTAACTTTAATGCTTGCCCGCAGCTGACTAAAGCGATTGTAGACAGTTGGATCACGAGAGGCTTTCCACTGCTTATGCAAGTTAGCCTTGACTTTTAAATCCTTGATAACGTCCATTGGAAACCAAGTTGGGTACATTCTAGTGACTTTCACACTACGCTTCTTCTTTGGAACACAGTTATCAAAACAGCTATACAGTAGGGAGTAAAGTCGCTCGACTGCCCCATTCACGCAATTCACAGCCAAAACGAGGCTCCAATCTACCTCAGAAATGAAGTTATACAGGGAAGGAAAATCAGCTTTACCGAAATCCCAGTCTGTGGCCGGGTCAATGTTGCTAGGATGAACCACCACCGCCTTCCCGGGACGATCCGGAGTAACCATTATATCCAGCGGGGGATGGTACACATCGGCGCGTTCCACTAAGCCTTCGCACGCTGTACATACTCTGACTGCACCCGTGTACTCTGATACTAACACAACATCTAGTTTACTTCCCTTATCATTCATAATGTCATTATGCTCAGATAGTTTACAAAATGTCAAAAAGTAATTAAGATAATAATTTACATTCAAACTAGCACTATTTAAGTTTAGGTCACCTAAAATTACAAAATTAGGATTTCGCATAACTTCACAATTATCCTCGACTTTGCAGAACCACGTCATGTAGTCTGAGTCAACAGCACTGGGCTTGAGATATACCACACAAACGAACAACTCACAACCGTTGTACGTAACGGACGCCCACAGGTCTTCACCGCTCAGTGTTTCCAAATCTAACCGTCGACGCAGAGTGATACCAGGTCTCGCCGTTAACAGCACGCCACCGCCTCTAGCGCCCCGGTCACGTCTGAGCATCGTCCAACCGTGAGGCAAGACCTCTGGGTCGCTGATTGACGAGTCCAGGTTGGTCTCAGTTACAGCAATGAGGTCCACTTGGAGAAGCGCCGCGTTGTGACGCCAAAACTTGAGCTTGGTCTTTAAGCCGCGAACATTTTGATACACTATCCGCAGCGTGGAGGCGCTACAACCACTACTGTGACTGCGCGAGCGTGGCCTCGTCACCCTTCTGGTTTGATCTCCGGCCGGGAGCGGGGTGGCAGCGAACTCTGTTGGCGCTCCCGGCGGCTCGCTGAAACCACTCGCTGACCCGAGTCCCGACTGGCCAAGCTTCAGCAGACATGAAGAGTTCATAAAGACTTACAGGAACTGTGACTATAAATGAGGCGTAACTTTCATGCCGTAATTTTAGTTTTTCTACCTTGAAGGAGGTTTCCTGACTTAATTCTTTCATATGACACTTAATAAGTTCAGGTGTAGTATCTGGCTTAAAGAAACAGGCATGTATCCTCCTGCTCGGTTCAATAGTCTGCAACTTGTGATATTGGCCGACACCTTTAACTACCTGTCGCGGGGGTTGCGACCCACGCTTACGAAGCTCCTGTTGAGTGCCGCTTCCAGACGAAGATTGTGAATGCTCCTGAGTGATAACCTTACGCTGCGTCATCTGAGAATAGGAAAGTGTGCCAGCAGCTGGTATTGCAGGGGCCCCAGGAGACGCTCCGTCTGACCGCTTAGAGTCGGAAGTGGTAATGTCACACACACTACTGGTGGCTTGCTGTGGCCTAGCGGTGACATGATTAAATTTTCCTTGGTGTTCATCCATAGCCTCAGGACTTTCAGCACAGCCAGGTTCCAGTGGCACTGTTTTATCCAAGTGACCCTCAGAGGGCGAAGCTGACGCTGCGGGTACCAAAACATCTCTGTTAGTCTCCATATTGGCCTCGTTCACCCTTAATGCACGCTGGTGTCCGTGTAGCATGGCATCTGTCCTTTTCGTGTTACCTTTTGTACTCTTGAGCCCTACTTTTCCTTGAGAGGACCCCTTGGGTGTGCTGGTGATAGCAACTGGGGCACTATCATGATCGTATGGTGATGACTGGTCAGTGGTTTGGCCATGCTTCTCCTGCTCCTTTAGAAGTACCCGGAGCCGATGATCATATTCTTCCAGTTTGCCTTCGAGAAGCGCAACTTTCTTCTTAAGGCCATCAACTTCCCTTTTTAACGGTTGCTGAAGGGCTTCACTCTGCATGAGCATGACTGGGTTATGGTCAGCAATGAGCTTATTGACAATTGTAGAAATTGAGTCATTTATTTCTTTCTTGAACTCCTCAAGTATAACATCTCGAATTGTATCAATTGACATACCACCCTGGTTCTGGCTTAGTGGCGTACAAGATTGCTTATGCTGTAATTTTGGGCGGATCGTAATGCTCCTAGAATCCGAGGCCACAGCCTCAGGCCTCAGGGAATCTGACATGTCACAAATACCGGCAGTCAGGACAGTATCATTGAGGCTAGTGTCTTTCTTGCAGTTGCGCCCCAAGATGCGCACTGGCGTGTGGGTATTATCACCTTTCGGTAGCTTGCTGCGGCATTCAAAGCAAACCCACGTGTCGATAAATTCACTTGTTAGCGTGGGGAATGCTTCCCTTGGTAT
Source organism: Epinotia demarniana (assembly GCA_945867215.1). Lineage (NCBI taxonomy): Eukaryota > Metazoa > Arthropoda > Insecta > Lepidoptera > Tortricidae > Epinotia > Epinotia demarniana. The sequence continues at coordinate 11,999,956 of OX244268.1, read as the reverse complement.
ATTAGCGCATAGCAGGTCGTAGTCAGCTTGGCAAGCCTGGCACTTTACTGAGACATCATCTTCGATTGGACTCAGACATCCAGCGCAGTTTAGTGTCATTTTGTTACAATAAGGTATGTAATAAGGTATGCACATGCACCTACTCAGTTAGGAACGCTTCCCTGTTCAGTATATCTGATACGTAAATTGGAACGCAACGTATGCGCCAGCGCTGACAAGTTGGTGCGAAATGTGTTAATTAGCCTGGCAACATACTTCGGCTTATTCAGTTGGTACTCTGCAAATGTGTCAAGCTGTCAAGTGTCAGTTGAGTTGACGTTGCGCACTGCGCCCAATCATCTGTTGACGCCGCTCAGGAAATATTAGGCGAATCCCGTTAGTTTTGGGCCTTTTAAACTGATGTTGATGTTAACGGATAAATATGTGCATCTTACCGAAGTGTTTGGATTGTGTTTTCGCTTTCTTCACTGTTTTAAATGGAGGATAACCTAAAACAGGTCAGTAGCCTTTATATCGACACTGTCTTTACAATATTTATCTTCTTGGGTGTAGTTTAGTAAATAAAATAACGCAGAGCTGTTAGTTACTTGTTTACATGACCAGGGTTGCCATGCACATGCCCTTATTACGCTGTATGGCCTCTTCAATACGATTCGTATTGAATTGGCGCAGATCGCGGGTAAGGGACTTGGAGATCTGTTTATTGAGCTGCCGGTATACGGTCGCGTCGGCTGAAGACTGTAGAATCATTTCACTCCTTGCCTTCATGAGCTTCTGAGTGGAGCTAGATAGCCTTTTAGTTCCGTTAGTGCCTTGGGCCTTGAAGATTTTTGACCCAGTGACACGGACAGCTTCCACAAACCCGTCGTTCAATTCGTCCACATCGCCGCCTAGGCAATCAAAACGGTTTTGGAGTTCCAGCTGGAAGCTCTCGGGGTTTTGAATTTGGTTTGATGCTGGACGGAGCGTAGACTTCATCAATCGAGAGCGCTCTTGCTTGACGCATATATTCAATGAGCCTCTTTCCAGACGGTGATCGCTCCCGGTTTTGACCGTATTGATCACAGAGACATCGTTGAATATATGCTTCCTCGTCGACATGATGAAGTCAATCTCGTTTTTAGTTGCACCGTCGGGACTCATCCAGGTCCACTTTCTGTGCTCGCGCTTCTTGAAGAAGGAATTCATCATGTAGAGTCCCTCCTTCTCCAAGAAGCCAGCCAGTAGTTGGCCCCGGTGGTTCCGACTTCCAACTCCAAATTGCCCCACTCTCAGCTCTTCACCATCTTTCTTGCCCAGTTTTGCGTTGAAGTCCCCCATAACAACGGTGAAGTGGGTTTTGGAACTATGCATGGCCTTCGATATATCTTCATACATAGCCTCCACCTCCTTGTCGGAGTGTGCCGAGGTCGGTGCGTAAACCTGAATGACCTTCAATGAGTACCTGGTGGATACTCTGAGTATTAGGTACGCCACCGTAGTCGACACACTCTCGATCTTCACCACGTTATTTACGAGGGACTTGTGGACGAGGAACCCGACACCTCCCTGGGACTGTTGGTCGCCCTCCCGGAAATAAAGCAAATTGCCGGATTTGAGGGTTATCGTGTCCTCCCCCTCTCTTCGGACTTCAGATAACCCTATGACATCCCAGCGCAACTTGCTCAATCCTTCCTCCAGTTCCGCTATCCTTTCGTCGGCCTTGCGCGTGAACACGAAGTGCATGAGCATACAATCCAATCCCCAGTTGTTAAGGGCAGTAGCCTCACTAGATGATCATTTTCAAAACACATTAAATGAGCCTGAGAATTAATCTAAAAAAATTGGTTTTATCCTTTGATGTTTCATTAATCGTATTAACTACCTACTTTATTTATCTATTTAGGTATAATAAATAAAAAATAAAAAGCCTTTTATTTCCCTTCTTTTTTTTACATTTGTGCTCTTTTAAATATAGGTATGTTTAACTTATTCTATTTATATATATATATATATATATATATGTAATTATAATAATAATAATTATTATTATTATTATTTTTTATTAGATGTGGTAGAATATATCAGGAACCCCTCTCAGGTAAAGGCCTCTTCCAAAGATTGCCATTTGTGACGGTCTTGAGCGTCAAGTTTCCAATTTGGTCCCGCAATTTTTTTAATCTCGTCTTCCCAGCGTGAGTATGGTCTTCCTGGTCTACGTTTGCCCTTTGGGCCTTTCCTTGGAAAAAAAAAAATCTATTTAGGTAGTTTTATTTATCTTTTTAGTGTCCGTGCTCGACCCGCATTCGCGCCGCAACCGCGACCGGTTCGTGCAGGGCTTTAGCTTTGCTTAGTTTGCTACTACATAGGTAGATCGATTTATGTAAGATCCCCCAATATTTATTTATTTATATTAGATATCTATGAAGTATTTTATGATCGCCATTTTGTAACATTTGACATATATCACATTTTTTAAAAATTTAATACTGATTTCAGATCCAAATTCAACGAGAAAAAGAATGTTGGAAAATAGTTCATCTCCGTCATTTCTCTCATCAAAGGTACAACGTCGGGTGAAAAGTGACACAGAATCCGACTTAGAATCAGAAAGGGATAATAAAGCACCGGTTACGAAATGCATTAGCTGTGTATTTGACAAAGAGGTAGATAAAAGAAATCATCATTTTGGTAATTTATTGATCGGTGAACTTCAGTTCGTACCCCCATGTATGCGATCCCATGCATATATGGCCTTACTGAAATACGTGGATTCCTTGAAACATACACATCGTATTGAATGAAAAAATACTGTTTAAGAAAATTTTATTTTATAATGAACACAACCTTGATTGATTATCTTTAAGTAAAAAATATAAGTAATCACATGATATAAATTTTACCCAAAACTGGCATAGCAGTTCAAAAGTTATAAAAAAACGGTAAAACTTATCAAAACAATCAGAGCTGATCCTCAATTGGCACTGGCGGCAGCTCAAAGGAAAGCGGCACGCCGTAGGCGCGCGGCTGAGTTTAACCGGTTTAATAATGTTCAACGGAAACGTTTATATTTTGTTCTTCTCGAATACTGGTAACCGAAATGACTTAACGGTTTAATAATGTTTAACGGAAACGTTTATATTTTGTTTTTCTCGAATACTGGTAACCGAAATGACTTCGATCTTTTGTAAAACGTTACTGTGATAAACCGGTATATGGAAGAGCAGAAATAATAACCGTTTAAACCATAATTATTTTGGTTTTTTGAAACCGGTTCCGATCCCTGAATCTAAGTGTACCGAAGTAATTTTGAGTCGGCGCCAAACAATCAATGAACAAAGATTACTCCAAACAAGTACAAGTTAGACCAAATCAAATGAATAATGCTATGTGAAATCTCCAGACATAAACATTAACATTCCAAAAAATGCGCTCTCCGCACGACCACTCGCTACGACGTGTACCCTCACGTGTGGCCCGTTCGGGTTGGTGTCTCGCTGACATTAACCATAACTTCGTGAACGCTCGGCATTCAAAATTCAAATATTTATTCTGTAAGCAGGCCTCAAGGGCTCTTTCACATGTCCGATCAAATCAAATAGGTATCAAATCAAATGGGTAATATATCATTGTCCTTTACATAATTAATTAATATGCTTGTTTGGCGCCGACTCAAAATTACTTCGGTACACTTAGATTAATTTAAGAACTTAGTTATTAAGGTTAGGTAATTAAAAAGTCAAAATAATTACAAAATTATATACTTACTTAGGTATAAGTACTTACAATAGTTTAAGAATTTAGTTATTAAACTAAATAAAAAAGTTTTATTATTTTTTGCTTTTCAGTTCCTTTTCGGCGGTTTAATTTTTTGTTAAAAAGTTTTTGTATGTAGGGGTTAATGGCCGAAACTACCTATCTGATTTCTGGTGAAAGAACCAATATAGAGAGTGAATTTTTGGGATGGACATAGGCTCTATTTTGCCTCGTGGCTCTGCCTGGGTTCTTTGAAAGGCATGGGCGGCGCCGCACGAGCAGCTATAGTTTCAACTACAATATGAACAGTTTAACGATGATTTCTCAAGTTTTAAATTTAAAAAAAGTGAATTTTTATTTTACCAACGTTTCTGAAAAAGAAAACCACTGTTAAGAAGGAACGCCGAAAAAACTCAACAGTCAGTAATTTTTTGCCAAAAAAGTTTATTACAAAAAAAAAATGTCTCTGATGTGCCGCTAAGCAGCAATGTTGTGATGCGGGGAAAACACAGGACAACTTATGATTTACGCAGTCACTGACATTCCAGCTCAGTCCTTAAAGTTCACATGCAGTCTTATTGACGATTTTTTATCGCCTCATACAAATTGGTGTCCGACAAGTGTGAAGTGAACAGCTTCATACAAAATATTCTGTCACTACGACACACGATAAAAAATCTTCCTGGCAGACGGCATAGTGGGAACGGAGTAAGAGGTCAATAAGACTGCATGTGAAGTTTGAGGACTGAGCTGGATAGTCAGTGACTACGTAAATCATAGGTTGTCCTGTGTTTTCCCCACATCACAACATTACGGCTTAGCGGCGACATAAGTGCGAACCAGGGTTTAATGTTTGCGTCAAATGGTAGTTATGTGTGCTTCAACTCTAAGCGAAGAAGCCCATCTAAAACGACACTAGTACAAGTACATGCTTATACCGTACCTACACAAACAGCAACAGTAATCAGGATATTGGTTGTGACTTGAACGTTATAGTTATCCGTTGTTTATTATTTGCACAAAATGATAAAAAGTGTAAGTAATTAACAAAATACTACCTACTAGGTAATAAAAACTTGCATAGGCATTTAAAATAATTATCACGATTTCGAGTGTACGGAAGTTGTTATGAAAAATATTGTTATCAAACCCATATCCGCTATTAGCTGCGGAATCCAAAAACGTTCAATAACTCACTTTACGAGGTTGAAACAGCGGGTTGAACTACCTGTGTTCCGTTTACGCAGCCTTGACGTGGTGATACCGGTATTATTGGTTGTCTTAATGACGGAAGGACGCATCCTCAGGATATCGCTTTTCTTCCATGTCTCAAGGCTGGTATTACATCGGCGATATGTGACAGAAGGAGACATGTTCCGACCTTCATATCTCTGTCTTTCAGAATAATCTTTCACATCTAATTGGACATATGACCCTTTCTCACTTATATCGCGTATTGGAATATCGTCCCTAATTTAGGGTACTTTCCCTACACGTAAAGTGTAGATGTATTTTTTTTTTCTCCTTTAACCCACGGTGCGGGGTATAGTTGGATAGCTTGTTCAAAAATATTATGGGTTTTTTAAAACCATTTTTCAACTTAGTGGTTTATTAGTGTGATATTATGTAAAGTCCAAATTATTGTTAGACAAGCCCGTCAGAGACGTAGCTATAATATATATTAATATACCAAAATATAATATTATAGCAGTCGTTTATATTGTAAGCCATCTTCTTTTTCAATATTCTAACTAAAGATTTTTAAACGCCTTTAAAAGAAAATATTATAGCTAGGCATCTATATATTTTACGTACTAGTTGACAGAGTCCACACACGCAGATATAATATATATTTCGGTATCTTACGGTATATTAATATATATTATAGCTACATCTGTGACGGGCTTCATATGTGTCCCAATCCCCTGCCGGCTAAATGGCTGCTACTGGGAATGTGAAAAAATCGTGGCAGTTACTTGCACACATAATGAATTTAAAAGAAAAACTGTCACGCTAAATCATTACTAGTTACCGAGTAATAGTAGACCAACTAAAATGTACTTGAAAAGCCCAACTTTCGTACATATTCGGTCGACGCACCATTTACTTGACGCGCGTCGATGTAACAAATACAGACAGGCAACTACGGAACCTTAGACTGCGCGTGGCCTGACACGCACTTGGCCGGTTTTTGAACAAAACGAATGCCTCGGAGATACCGTTTGAGTGAGCGATTAGAGGGAATGATAGAAGATTTTGTTTATAGAAAATTAATTCAATATACACGACACATTACATGTGAGAAAATTACGAATAGATATACCTATAAATAAGTTTACAAAATATTCCGATTTGTCCAACTATTATTACGTGGTAGATATGAGCGCCGCGCCGGCGCGCCGCCGTCGCCGCCAATTTGAGTCAGCGCGCCGCCGCCGAGTGAAATACACGGCGCGCCGGCGCAACGAATTGCGGTTTGCTTGCTACGGTAGCCCAGTGGTTCAGGCATGCGGCTGTCAAACGGCGGTCGTGGGTTCGAATCCCGGCTCGAAGTCCCCAATCCGCACTGGGCCGGCGTGGGGACTACTGCCCGTTCCCTCTCATACATGAGAGGAGGCCTGTGCCCAGCAGTGGGACGTATATAGGCTGATGATGTGATGATGATGTGATACATGCACATGAAACTTATGTTCCAGCCCCACTTTTAGAATAAATTTTGGTACAAAAGATCGACAAAATGTGATTGCAGTGATAGGTTGCTAGCCCATCGCCACACACTTCCACCCTACTCCCTATGCTTCTTATGTTATTTCGATTATAACCATGATTTTCATTGAAAGTGAGTTTTTTGTTAAGTGTGAAATTTTTGAAAATATGATTGTCTATATAATTATATATTCGGTTACTTTATTAAAATAAGTACAACTTTCTTTATAGTAACAAAAAGTAGGTTTTTTTTTGAAAATTCGCTCCCTTATAAAAATCTAAAGCTCAAGGTCACGCCGCCGTGACGCCGCCGCCGCCGCGGAATTTTGCCTATCACGCCGCCGCCGCGGAATTGGCCATCGGCGCTCATATCTATTACGTGGTAATTTTATTTCGTGAAACAGTGCATATTACAAAATACCTAATTTCAAACATTGAATTCACTAAATAAATATTACTTATGGTACAGTCAGCGTCATATAGTTAGTAACAGCCAAGGTAGCCAAATATCTTGGTACACGTCTTTGTTACTGTAAGAATAACGGTGTGTTACGAAATATTTGGCTACTCTGGCTGCTACCACAGAATACAACAAACACAATAATAAAAAAGTACAGAAGGGACACTCCGTTGATCTTTACACACAGCGCTTTTTTCTCAGCCAAAACATTAAGATTTATGGCCCTCGCCCTCTGACGTCGATGACGACGCCGACGTCGACGTTCATCGCGGAGTGTCCCGCGCCTGCGGGACTAACTATATGACGCTGTCTGTACAGTCAGCATCAATGACACTAAATACTACAATTCAATTTTAATTAAATCGTTATTAGAGCCTGCAAAAATATATAATAGAAAATAGTTGACCATCGGTTTAATGAGTTTTTGGATACACATAGGAAGTTACAGAGTCGCCTCGTGTCAGTGCGGTCAAAGCGGTACTTTAACTATGTTGACCGGTAATTTCATGTAATCTAGTGGTCTCAATCAAATTCCATTCGATGTCTGGCCAGAGATCGATAGTGTCTGAATAGCAGCTCATTATTTGGCACCGTGTGTTGAGCAAAAACGGAATGAGCAAAAAACCTTTCATAAATTGACATTACGAGGCGGGCTGCAAGTTTAATTGAGCAAACGGCTTTCAAATTAATCGAAATGGAGCATCTTCATGCGAAGAAGTTGTAAGCAGTTTCCAAACCGCACCGCGCGCATAATGTTATAACTGCAATTTAATAAAATGAGGCTCAAGTGCGTTAAGCTTACGATAAACTAAGGTTCCGTCTTTCATGTATAACTTTTAATATTCAGCAAACATTATGCATGTAAAATAAAAACTTTACTTCAATCTTTTCAAATTAATTAAGTGCTTTTTCAATAAACGCTGTAGGCTCCGAGGATTTCAATTTCATCGTGATATTGTATTGTATTTCAACGAGGATAAGCTCTTATGTTATTTTCAATTGGATTTAAATTACTGGTATAATTTAATTACATCGAGATTTAGAATTATCACATTTATCACCCATAATAAATATGAATATTAGGGGACAATCTTACACAAATCGGATTAGCCCCTTAGTAAACTCAATAAGGTTTGGGTTATGGGTACTATATGACGATATATTCACTTATTAAATATAAAAACAGATATTCATGCTCATCACACAAATATTTGCCCTTAACGGGAAACAGGGAACCCTTCAGCTTCATAGGCAGCGTCACTATGTTCTAGGCTAACCGGTCATCTAACACATGTTTCGACCAATCAACTCTTATTTATTTTTGTTATTATGTCCCGTGAGCCAGGATATTTGTCAGAGTTTCTTAAAAAATGCATGATTAAGACAACGGCAACAGACAGACAGATTATCGGCAACTACCGATAAAAATGATTGCCCGATATTTTTTTCTTAAGCGGAATCCTACCGCCGGCCATCATAATGCGTCGTGTGAAGTATCTTCAGATGCGATGATAAGAGCATCATTATGTACTGCCTCGCTATTCTGCAACTTGTATTTAGCTCACCTCAACGCTCACCCACGAATATATCTTGACGCCGCGATTCGTAGTAACTACGCGTAGGTAGAGGTCTAGTTTCGTTAGGCGTGACGGGTGGGTGAGGCGCATGAGAGCGTAAAGAACAGCCCTGCGGACATTGAATGTTAAGTAAAAGATATGTTGTGAACATGGTGTCGGACGTCGTACTTACTGTTATTTTCCCACTGTGTTTTTATTACATTATTTACCGCAAAAGTGAATGTTTCCTTCAACGTGTCGCGATACAAAGTCAAGGTTGAACTGTACCTTAATAACTGGTCGAGTTTTTGTAAGTACAAAGAATATTGGCTAAAATTGTAACAATGTGCCTATAAACTTACACTATAATACAGTGCTTAATGTTGAAATGAAAATCTTACTGCCTTAATGTTAACTTCTTGCACATCTTATTAATGATAATGACAAGATTATAGCTATAATAATAATATTACAGAAACTTAATTTCGGCTTGTTTCGATTGGAAATGTTATGACCATAACAGGTACAAAGAAACGTGACTAACGCGCATACAAACTTTTACGCAGTGTGATCACGTTTCTCTATAGCTAATGTACATGTACATGTTTGTACATCATTATAAACGGTACCTAGTTGGTTTTTTTTAATATTTTACTCGGCGATACAGTTTTGACCTCTTCACCGTCAAGATACAAGTATATACATCATCATACGGTCTGTCATCCTGCAAATATCGCAAAACCGGAAAAAATCCCGCGATTCAGCCGCCAGTAAGCATTTATTTATTTTATTTATTTATTTATTGGTACAAAAGAAATTACACAGTATTACAGTAAATACTAATGCACTGCGAAATTTAGGACAGAAAGTACCTACACATAACAACAATCTTAATAACTAACTGAGGACGGACGGTCATCCATCGCTTCACAAAGGTTTTTGCATTTCTCACAAATTAGCCTCCAACTACTGGCAAAAACATCACAGTCAGAATCCGACTTGAGAAGTGCGTTGATGTAGTGCAAAGCGCGGACCCTTGGTGATTGCCTGTACGCCACAGTGCGCGCTTTAGGTGCTGCAAGTAAGTCGCAATGACGAGCTCTGAAATTAAACTTTGCCTGAGACAGAGAAGGGACACGGAGGCGCAACAGCTGCGAGACCAGCTGAGGGCAGTCTGAATCCCCCGCAATATCCTGCACGCGCCGGTCACGAGTGCATAATTACGCCTGCATTGCATTAAGCATGTCACACTCCGGTGCTAACATTAAGACCAAGCAGTGCTCATTGCCAATGGGGCACTAATTCAAATATCTCGAAGTTTATTGGTATCGATCTGATGACTTGAGATCCCGAGCCCCGATAAGGCACGTACGCACGATACATTGCATACCAAACAGTTATGTCAATAGCCCGTAGTCAACCAAACGATCAGGCTAGCACGGTTCAAATGTTTTAATTAATCTTGACGTGTACTGTCACAGAATAGATTAACAAGTAAGTACAACAAGTAGTACTGTCTAAACAAAAGCTAACGGTGAATATCGTCAAGTCAGTTCTTTTTTTTTAAAGTTTATAAACGTCGGTAACTTACTTTAGTTTATTCGTGTTTACTGGAAGAGGTGGTTGTCAGACATTATTTGTTCGCTTATTTTTGACTAGCTATCCGCGCGGTTTCACTCGCGTATTGCAAAGAGTGCAGACAAACCTGCAGGATTACCTATGTCACACAGGCGAAATAATTTTTAAAATCGGATCATTGGTCCCGGAGCTCGGAGATTACTCCCTGCATACACAAAAACTTACGAACTATTTAAACGACTGTCATAATCCCGTTTCAGTTTCCCATTACGTGACTTTCAACTACGTTAAAATGAAATAATATCATATTCAAGAGCTGCACCGGCTTTCAACAATGTTTCGTTATAAATCATCCAGTGGCACTGCAGTCCTGTGATATTACATTTTTTACTTCCTTCCCGGTCCTTATGAATACTAAATCGTTGCTCCCCCATTATAAGCTTAAGTACGTATACTGTAGGTGGCTGAAAAAGCAATTTACATTCATCACTTTAAATAACAATATTTTTAACGTGCACAATTTTATGTTCTTGATTTTTCTCCTTTTATAGTCAGTAATACTCGTATTTAAGATTAAAGAGTGTGGTTTAGAACTGGAATGAATACTTTGGTGGATTTAAAGGCATTTTTTTATTTTAAATGCAACGATGGTCAGCATATACAGCGGGAGGAATTTTGTTACCAAAAGAATGGACAACCGTACACATTAATATGTTCGTATTAAGATAATATAGGTATTTTGTTTTTAATTAAATTTTGGTAATTGTTTCACACATTGACTCTGTTGATATTGATATTAATCTACCCATCCCATGCCGATAGTAGCAGGTCCAGGAATAGGCTCCGAAACTACTGGACTGATTTGAAAAAATATTTTACCATTAGAAGCCGACATTATCCCTGATGAACATAGGCTACCTTTTACCGCGGGAAAAAGCTTCATTCCTACGGGAAAACGGGTAATCCGTGCGAAACCGGGCCGGGCAGCTAATAGTTTATTTAACAAAACAGATACGCGGTGTCAAGATACATTTGTAGGTGACCGTTGAGGTCGGCTTAAAACAGTTGTTTTATTGCGCTTGTTGCTTTCGCTAGTCGTTATCGTTACTACATTTTGGCAGGCTACCCTCTCCTATTTAGATTTAAGCTTAATTATTGTTCTCAGTTAGTGATTTATGTAAATCTTTTGAAAAATAAATGTCTTAAACCATTAACCGTATTTTTTTTAGTTTCTAAGATCCATATTCAGCAATCAGCACGTGAATGCTGGCAACTCATGAGTCATGCTCATGACGGACGAGACCGCACTCGCTCGTCCCGTAACTGTACATTATGTGCACTCGACGGTAAGCCGTAATTAAACAGATTGCAGTACCCGTTCGGTAGTTATCGCCGCGAGCGCATTCTGCTGGTGAAAAAAGGTTAATCTGCTCGATTGTGGGCAAGCTCTACCATCTCTCAAGAAATGGAGCGTAAATTGGAAGAACTTAAAATTAACGTCTTTAATTTTCTTAAAGGACCAGCACGTCTATCATGGGACGGTCGCGAGATACTCTCGATTTTTCTCGTACTATATCTCTTGTTCTAAGTTTGCTATAATAAGAGAGAGACGGATAGTGCGAGAAAAATCGAGAGAGCTCGCGCGCCGTCGCGTGATAGCGGTACTGATGCCCTAAATCTAGTATTTTAATTCTTGGTATAAAATGATCATAGAAAGAGAGTCTCTATACATTTCTAAAAGTAGTTGTAAACTGTTTGGTAGAACTTTGAACTCGACATTTATCAAGATTTTTTTTACAGGTGCGAAGTTGTTATTTACGACTTCATTCTTAGCCATCTAGGATGAGAAGATAGGTAGAACCCGAGGCATTTATGTGTATTAAAATAAATATATATTTGTCATGTAATCATCATACAAGCTTTATTGAGCCTAACAATGTGACTAGTTCGCTATGTGTCAGGTTGTCAAATTAGGAAGCTACAGTTTTACTACCTAGGGCCCGTTTATCAAAAGCTTGTAACTTGTAATACCAGCGGAAGTCACATTTTATAAAAGAAGTTGAAAAGAGGCTTCCGCTTGTATTATAAGTTACAAGCTTTTGATAAACGGGCCCTGGTCTAAGGTTGAGTTGCACCAAACCGTCTGTACAAATGGTGTTCGTTAAAATCTGAAAGAATGGAAAGTTTGACAAGTTTCTATGGAATGACAGCCGGCGCCATATTTAACGTTGACCTGTCTGTAATCGTAACGGCAACACAGGTTAAATGGCTAGTCGTTATTGGTCAAGCACCCAGGTGGTCACCATGATTCGACGTCCATATATGAGCTAACGTGTCAAAAGTTAGAACGTGCGCACTACACGCATATCATATTAGGATTCGAAATTACAATTTTAACACGGAATGACCATTATGAAATTGGACTGAAAATAACCTACCATCAAAAGTGATTTTGGTGAAAATGTAATTGCGTATTACCTTTTCATGACCAATTATTTTGCTTGTTCAAAATAAATGTAGCCCAAATGGATTTTGCTCCGTTAATGTTGTCTCATTTAATAAAACAAAATTGTATATGCGCATCGATTATTTTGTAGAAAATTCATATACATATATGACGAATTTCAATTTAACTTTTTGGATTTAATTACATTTTAGCATTATTCAGACTGGACAATTTTCCATGTCGTGGATTTTCAAATTGTCATTATTCAGATTCCGCCAGTAATTTCGAGTTTTCAATTTTCTATTTGTGCTGAATGACAGTAAGTCGAAATGACCAATCAAGTTGACCTTTATCCAGTATCATATAAGATAGCCACGTCAGCGATGACTGAACGTGATTGTCTGAATACGGCGTTACTATAGTCCCTCATAATAGGTTGTATAAGCGAATAAAACAAGTTTAAGCTTTTATATTGACATCCATACAGCATGTCGCAAGGCTAGACTGAGTCACGATTATACTCAGCTATCGAATGACATTTTACGTTCAAGTTCTGTGAGCTACTTAGGCTATTAGGCAGCATTATTTAAACTGCTTTAGTGTAGGAATAGGAAATGACCTCGTCGTCTTCCCAGCTCTTTTCCCGGTTGCATTCTAAAGGAGCCTGGGTTTCGCTTTGACCCTTATTCCAAGTTATGGCGCAACGCAAAGATTAACGAATGCAACTGCCACCTGACCTTCCAACCCATAATAATGTAGACCTTGGTGGGAACTTAGGATAAGAACAGTTTCCACACGATGTTTTTCACCACCGAACTACTACTACCGTAAATCTGTGTCTGTCTCATCTCATCCGATTGAAATAAAAGACCTAGTGGCTGAACGTGAAATCATAAGGAAGCTCGCAGACTGTGGTTTGACACCTTGAGAAGATGGTGCATACCGTGGCGGTACCCTGTTAGGCGTCGTAGGTACCTCAGTGGTTTTGGCCTGTAGCGCGGCTAGCAAATGCTTTGAGATAACCTCCCTGGGGGAAAGGTTCATCTCTGGACCAACGTGGTTGAAGTGGATTTCCACGTTTCCAAATCATCAATTGGCTAGTTAGCGCAGAGCTGAGAAAGGTGGCGCACTCTCGTGTCGGAAGCCAAGTTTGATTTGGATTGCCGAGTCAACGGAGTAAGTAAGAATCTACTTGAAGTTATACATAAGTTTGTGATCTTTTGGATATATTTTTGAACAAGCAAAGATACACCATGGGTTTAAAGATAAGAAATAAAATATAATTCCTACTTTACGTGATACCTCCATTGCGTAAACTAAAATTTTTTTTTTTAAGGTTTCAGTTAACTGTTTTGTCGGCGTGATTGATTTATATATTTATGCTGAATTACAACTTTCTATAAGTAAAGGTCACTGAGCTAAGCCGTAGGCGGACAGACGGACGGGCGGACATGGCGAAACTATACATATGTATAAGGGATCCTTGTTGACTACGGAACCATAAAATGACGAACGAATATTCTACGATCTATAAAAATATGCCACACCATTACTACTGGTTTTTTTTTTACTATCATAATAATAACCAGTCTAAGATTGAGGAAAAATCTTCAACTTTGTGACTCTAAACGCTAATCGCTCCATTTATTAACATAATTAAACAACCGAATGGGCCGTAATATTTTTCACAATTTAATCTCATGCAGATTTAATAGAATCGCAGCTTATATTTACTGTTATACTAGGTACTACTCCTATGAGTAGTACCTATGTATATAAGAATACTTTAAAAAAACATAGAATGTAGTTATTAATGTACTAGGTAGATAACTGTATTGAACTTCGTATTTAACTTGCGTCTTTCCAAGTTATAGTAAGTCACGTACCTTGTCTCCAAATACATTTACAACCTAAAGAGGACCCAATAAGTTCCAGTAGGGATAAGGAAACGACAGAAGTAACGAAATTGACCAATTTCACATAACTCCCCTCGCCTCGTTCCTTACGGGCCTTAATTCTGATTGTATTTACTTGGGTCTATCTTAAGAGCTCCTTCTAACACCAATTTACTTAACAACGTACTAGACAAATTTGCTTAAAACCACAGTTGCCCGTAAGTATACTTAGTTTCGAACTCATTACGTGGCTACATTAACGCTGTACCTGGTAGGTACCTACGCTTTGTTAACTTAACTCATTCATTACTTAAAACTTAAGCACAGGAAACCCACGCGTTACTCACCGTCTCAGTAGTTCTCTCCCACGATTCAATATTCGAGACGCAGTTTTATTCAAAACCGCGCTGATATCGAGATCGAGTCCCAAAAGTTTTAGGTTTATCAGATCACTTTCAAATCCAATCCGTCCGAGATTACACAATTCACAAGTTCAATAAAAGTGATTCCACAATTTGTTATCACGTCAACAATGCAGTTTCACTTTCAGCGCGCGTCCGCGATCAGTCACGACAGGGGAAGGTCGCTGCAAGCATCCGCGCGATCTAAGCAAAACTTCCGCCGCCGAGAAATGCGCCACCCCACTGTAACTGCCGGACGCCGAACAGCGACTGTGATAACGACACTTCCCGCGAATGAACCTGCGAGCCGCTCCATACACAGGGTACAAGCTCGCCTCTCTCTCGCCGGCTACACAACGCTCCTACTAACGGGTAAACGAGCACCCTATCGCAACTGAACACAGCTCAAATTCCAACGACACTCGCGACTCCCAACTCGTCTCGTTGGAAACGCGTAACGAGTTTACGGCACGTAAATCGTAGTAGATTTGTTTTGCAGTACCGCCACAGTAATTCAGTTCTTCGCCCCGACGCACACAGAGCGCTTTTTCCCGATTTAGTTCCGGTTAAATAGAGCCTTCTTTTTGTACAACCTGCCCGTTGGTAGCCTATGTAGGGAACGCGGAATAACCGCTATGGACAAGATGCCAACTTTCTAAACTAAACCTATAAGAGCGCTCTATTGGGCGGGTGAATTACGTTGTTTTTTTATTGGAAGTTACTCTGTCCGGGACAATAATAATAAAGCATTTAGGAAATTGGATGTTCTGCGCGATTACTGTCTATTTCGTACGTGAGCTGCCGAACGTGTACTAATTCCGCTGAGCGTTCGTTCTTAGATTATAGATATAGGTGACATTTTCTGCTTAATAAGCTGGTGTCGATTACGCCGGCCGTGGCCGAAGCCTTTCAACTGCAGGGCAAATTGGATACTGTCAACCGAACTAGATATACTGCTTCGCGAAGGCTGGCCAACGTTACGTAACTAATCCCTTCAGAGGTTGTGTCGACTCAGGTTATGTGTCTAATATATCTCGAAGTTAAATAAAACTTGAAACTTGCATACCATGTTTGAGATGCATGCACAAAGAGGTTACCCAATATTGTAACCGTAAACCCTTTCGGGTGATCCCACGACTATCCCGAACTAGGTCAGCGATGTGACGTGCCGCCGGTATCCTCACTTGGAACTCTTGAGAGTGGAGAGCTGCCAACGCTAACTTGGATCTATATCATGTTGTAAACTTAGTTAATCCAGTTAGTGTAGTCTGAAATAGGAAATGGATACCTATACTGACATTCAATTTAATTTTTCTATTTTGTTCTATAAAATTTATATCTACGAGTATTGTACAATACATTTTTCTGTTATTTGTAGCCACTTGCGCGATTGTATAATAGTTTTTTTATACTCATCGACCTTAATGTTTAAATTAAGACTTCGTACACCAAACTTAAATCACATACTTTTTACTATGGAGCTTCCAACTCAACATTTCATAACTGTTGAGATAACTGTAATGAAAGTGACCAATCACGTGGCGCCTTTACTGAACTATAATGTCCAAGTGACCAATAGGACGCCGTCATGAGAAAGTCAAAAGGTAAATAGACATCAACGCACAAAAAAGAAAAAGCACTTCGTTTTCAACACATATGCACCAAGTTTGTTTAATCAGTTCAGTTGACTCGTAGAAAAAGTATTGTATACAATAGTTATATAATTAGCTTTTTAAGTCTCGTACCCCTAATTAGGCCACTCGGCAAGCTTCCTGGCCTAAACGTGGTACTCGACTGAAAAAGCATACATTATACGTATAAGGATTGCATAAAATACGTTATTATTAAATTAAAAATCTACTTAAAACTAAAGTATGATATGACTAGCTTCTGCCCGCGACTCCGTCCGCGTGAAACTCGTTTATATCGCAGCTCCATACAAACTTTTACCCCCCCCCCATTTCAGCCCCTTAGGGGATTATTTCGAGGATACAAACTATCCTATGTCACTCACCATCCCTTCAACTATTTCCACCTAAAAAATCACGTCAATTCGTCGCTCCGTTTTGCCGTGAAAGACGGACAAACAAACAAACACACACATACACTTTCCCATTTATAATATTAAGTATGGATATGAAACTATTCAAACTCTTACGGTACCTATCTGATATGGTGGATTGGATATTTTTAGTTAGGACAATATTTTTAAATAAATGACGTTCCAATTGAAAATTGCTGGATCCTGAGTATACGAACATTATACGCTGCTCATGAAAAACCAGTTCAATTAAATCCTTAAATAAGTTCAACAGAATATTTTACATACAATTTACCATAGATCAGGTAGCAGTCGTACGTTGTGTTGTTTGTTAGTTATTTGAATGTATACCTCTTCTTCTTTGTTGATTGATTGCAAACGTCAAGGCTGCCAAGCAGAGATTGTATTTACAAATAGTGATAATTAGAAACGAGTGAAATGAATTCATTAATTAGAATAATTGATAGTTATAGTATTGTATAGTTATTCGGCTGCTAAACATGCACGGTACCAATTACTTACCTAGGTTTTCATGCTTTTATTATTTGTAACTTTATATACCTTTCAGGTGTTTGTTTGTATGGACGAAACTTATCATGAATGGTCGGCTTTATGAAATACCAACGCCTCTTTAGCATTTTTACACAATTCTGTTCACGTAATTGTTATATGACATATTTATTAAAACAAATGATAGTACTGTTTTCATTCCAATAAAATCGTTATTCTTTTCCTCCGCCGCGCCGCGTCACAATTGAATTCATGCAATAGTGTCATTTTTAGGGTTCAAAGGGTAAGAACGGGACCCTATTACTAAGACTTCGCTGTCTGTCCGTCTGTCCGTCCGTCTGTCTGTCACCGGGCTGTATCTCAAGAACCGCGATAGCTAGACAGTAGAAGGGGCTCCCATACAACAAACGTGTTTTTTTTGCCGTTTTTATAGATAATGTTACGGAACCCTCCGTGCGCGAGTCTGACTCGCACTTGGCCGGTTTTCATTCTTCAGGAATGCACTGTGACAGCACTCAGTGAGACAAATATAGGGTCCCGAACTGAATATCCAATTTCAATATAGGTATGTGACATCGACATAGCACTTGAAGAAATGCCCTCTTTTGTCATTCGCTGTTTCTAGTCGAGAATATTATTCCAGATCGAGCACAAAACAAGTTTTGCTTCGTGGTTGGAATTTTAATAAATGTAAATAGATTGTATTAAAATGTATGATACGATTGGTCTGGTATGTAGATTATTGCGTTGGCCCCAACTTGTTCCATTAGGTACTAGCTCCTTTGAATTTTGAACAAGATTAGACGATGCCGGTATTTATACACGTTTTGTTACTGAACCTTCGTATACTAAAACTACTAGTGCAGTTCGGAGAGGTAATCAGGTAACGTTACGAACGGACAATAAGGACAATTCAACTGACATTTTTTCATATAAAAATCGACGTTTAGATCTACCTAACGTAAGTACAATGCGTTACGTGATCGACCCGCAGAGTATCGTTCACAAATAGTGTATTGGTATGGTACTTGGCAGCGTGGGTAGGCCCACAAGGTGGACTGATGACCTGATAAAGGTTGCGGGAGTCCGCTGGATGCGGGTGGCGCGAGACCGGTCACTTTGGAACTCTCTGGGAGAGGCCTATGTCCAGCAGTGGACGTCTTTCGGCTGATATGAATTAATGATGAATGAATGGTACTTAGCTCGGTTTTTAAAGATCCGTTACACCTTATATCAGCCCGAATACCTCTCGTCATGAGCACGTTTTTTGTAACCGACATAAGGCCTAAAAAAATCTTTATAAGACTTGGGTTTTAATCAATGTCGGTTAAAATTGTATTCCTTAGCATACGGTATTTCTTCCGGGTTAGGTGTTATTTTCCTGGCACAATGTGTTCTTCAAACTCCACTTGTTTGCCTCTCGTTATAGACTAGGTACTCATCAGTGCTCTAATTACTATCTACGTGATCGTATGTACATGCCGTTGAAACTCGAAGAGTTAGCAACGGAGCCTTGCCAAAGTTACTGCGTAATTACTTGAAGAAGCAGACTACACGTCCCAACTTCTCATACGTAAGTAGTTCTTGTTACTACAGCTAATAAGTACTTGACCTCTGAGCAATTACGTTTTTTTTTTTTTTTCACGTGGCATCATCATGCAAAAATATCAGGCCAGAAGATTTGTCAAGGAGATCGGGCACCGTCTGGTGGAGAGGGGTCATGACCCCCGTTCCGGGTCATTCCTGGTGGAACGTCTGTCCATCGCGATTCAGCGCGGCAACGTGGCGAGCGTGATGGGCACCTTTCCGCCGGGGGTGGCGCGGTGCGGGCATTTCGATTAAGTTAGTAATTTATTATTATTATTAAGTAACCCATATTGTACCCTTTTAGTGGTAGTAAAATTGTGTGTAGTTTTAACTTATGTATTTGTAATGTGTTATATCCATATTGTTTCGTATATGTGTGTAGTGAATTAGTTAATAACTAGCAAAAACCAGTAACTATGAGTTTAATAAACACAAATAATAAATTTTTCAAACCACATGCTCGACAATGCCGAATTATAGGTCATGTAAACCCTACCGAAAGCAAGACATTAAATCCCTTGGTATTAGCCGGGTTATAATGTTGTACTGAATTTCATTATAACCCGCTGGTTAATAATATGATTTCACTTTTCATAATTCTTATTACTATATGCATAAAGTTTAATTTTGCTAAACACAATTTGTCCTAGGCCATGGCCTACTTGATTTGACAAAATAAATGAAGTTTGCCTCCGTGTGAACCCCGGTCCGGAGGAGCGCGGTGTTCGAAATTCGAATTTCGAATCTAGGACCACGGCTTGTGCTTTCGAATTTGGAACGTCGCGCGCCTTCATTTGTTCACGCGTGACGAACAAATCGAGTTCTTGTAGGTGCCTATAGAAGATTTAATTTCAAAAATAATATTGAAAATGTCGAGTGATGAAAGTGTTTTGACTCCTGAGTTTATCAAATTAGATGCCATAGGCATTGTCAACAATCTGCTGCCAGAGAAGTCAAAGGAAAAATACCTAAAAGCCTACAACGATTTTGACAAATGGAAAGCTGTAAAAGGCGTAAAGTCTGTGTCTGAATCAGTGCTTCTGGTCTATTTTGAATATTTGTCAGCTACAAAGAAGCCAAGTAGCCTGTGGTGTATATATTCGATGCTGAGGGCAACAATAAGTGTCAAACATGACATACAAATTAATACATATGCCAAGTTATTGGCCTTTTTAAAAAGGAAATCGGATGGACATCGAGCAAAGAAATCAAAGATACTTACGACACAAAACGTGGAGACTTTCTTGAATGAAGCCCCCGACCACAGTTTTCTTGCTATAAAAGTGAGTACAACCTATGAACCTAATTGTTGATTGAATTTATCTCTACACTAAGTATTTCTCATTTTATGTTACGCAGTTGAAAAATTAAATTCGAGTTTACTACCTACATATTTAATCGTTAAAACATATACAGCCTTGGCCAAAAGTGTTGAGAGCAGTCCTGTATTTTTCATACAAATATCGAATTTGGAACTGTTTCCTACCTATCTTTGTAACAAAAAAATACAAACTCTAAGGCACCTTGAATGGTGTGTTATAAGAATTGTACAGACAAGTTATAATATCTCGCTTTATGTGAGACTAGGTTTTTTGTCTTTCGTTTCCCTGAGGCCGCCTTTACACCTGTAAGTTTTGCTTACGAAAGTAGGGACGCAGCCATCCATACAGATGAATGAGATGGAGATCTCGCTTTCCCGCTCTATTGTATAGCGGCGTCCCTAGTACTTACGTAAAAACTTACAGGTGTACAGGCCGCCTTACATGAACAAATACTTTGAGTAGTGATTCAATTTTTTTTATTAATACTTTTTATATTCTGCGTCATCTGATGTTTTTTGTATTTCGGAAATAAGGTTTTATTTAGAAGTTATATAAAAATGAAGTCGAGCTCAAAACTTTTGGCCAAGGCTGTATATATTTTAATTATAATATAAGTATACATATACTCGACCCTCGACCATATATATACCTATAATACCTAAAGGCCCGTAGAATAACTACTATCTCAATATTACCTATTCCTACCTACATGTAGGCAGGTACATAATTATTATGAGTAAATTGTTTACTTACTTAATTATGTATTATTTTGTTAAAGGTGGCCCTGATTTTTGGAGTGAACGGAGCTTGTCGTGGAAATGAACTCGTGAACATAAAAGTCAATGATATCGAAAAACATTCAGAGTTATTACTTGTAAAATTGCCGGATACAAAAACAAATAGAGAACGGTCATTCGTAATTCGTGAAGACCATGCCAAAATAGTCCAAAAGTACCAAGCACTACGCCCTGCTAATATAAACACCAACAGATTTTTTGTAGGCTACAAGTGCTACAACAATGGCAAATGTACCAGGCAAGTCATTGGCAAAAACAAAATTAGTGGCATGCCAAGAGACATTGCTAAATACCTGAAATTGGAAAATCCCGAGCTCTACACAGGCCACTGTTTTAGAAGAACATCGGCGAGCCTATTGGCTGATTCAGGAGCAGACATGGCCCAAATAAAAAGACACGGTGGCTGGAAGTCTGACGCTGTAGCAGAGGGCTACATAGAAAATTCTATAAAAAATAAAGAAAGAACGAGCTATCGTATTGGTGAAAAAATACTTTTGAAACCATCGTCTAGTATTGATGATCCTTGGACACCTCTGCCACCACAGCCATCTTCCTCAAAACACATCCCATCCACATCAAGCTCACTGCCTGAAAATCCACCTTCCCCAACCTTTACGGTACATCTCGACCCTCAGACGCAAGTATCCGAAGCTATGAACGCAACTCAAATAAACTCCAACTCAACCTCAATAAACGTACCAAATAAAAACATTACCTTATCTTTCCATAATTGGACTAACGTGTCTAATGTTACTATGTACTTTTAATTTGCTAAATAAACATTATTTATCTACTGAGCCTGTTTTTTTGTCTCGCATAAGGTGTGAAAAGTAGAGTATACACCTCGGGGATAAGACTGTTTTAGTCTTGGGCGGTTGAACCCCTCACTGCACTCAGGACTCAGTCTTAATTCCCTCGCTTCGCTCAGGAATTAACTTATAACTCCCTCGCTACGCTCAGGAGTTAAATTATGAGTCCTTCGTTACGTTCGGGATTCAATTCGCTCCCGTGACATAAAACAGTGCTTTATCCCCTTAGTGTATAATCTACTATTAGTTGTTATGTATTGACCAAAAGCATACTATGTACATATATGATTTGAAAATAATTAGCTAATTCCAAAAATATATAGGGTGTATATATGGTAGGTGCACCTTTAAGTTACAGAATAGCCTAGCAGCTAGCAGCTCGCGTGTCGTCTCGCGCATCATGAAACCTGCGCATATGTATATATGCACATAGTCATATTAGATTGGTAAAATTGTCTGAGAGTCATTTAGACCAAAAAACCGTTTATTAAAAGATATTACACTCAGTATTACGCTTCTACAGTTAACTAAAATTATAACGGCCTTTCAGTAATCACGTATGCTTTTCTTGCTAACGTTCGAAACGCGTTCCCAAACTTCCCCCAGGCGCTCTAGGGAATAGTGCCTCTATAAACGACATTGGTAGACCACTGACATTACATTTCTGACGAGCCGGTAGTCGCACTACACTTTTATGGCCCTGTTATTTTTTATGGCGCAAGTATGGAACCCGATCGGGGGTTTAATGATACCAGAGTCAATGGTGTGCCAAACTACAGCGGCTACATGGTTACAATAGATATAATACCAATGCTAACGTGACGCTGATGTTTTTCTGTCCGCCTGTTTGTTGCATTTCTACGCTGAGGGGTCACCAGGAAGCTGTACTCTCCATACAAACGTAGTTCAGTTCTCATTTTAAAACGATATGTCGCCTCTTCTATTATTATTATGTAATAAAACATTTTATATATATAATATAAACAAGCCCCTATTGACTACAGAAAAGTCCATTTTTAACACGACTTCAAAAAAAGGAGAAGGTTCTCAATTCGGTTGTATTGTTTTTCATTGAAAAAAATCATGCTCATAGGGCTTATAAAATTCTTTCAGCGATATTTGTTTTGAACAAGATCGGTTCAAAGGTTTTCGAGATATTTATAAAAAACTGCCTTCCTTAAAGAAAAGGACGTAAGTGCCGTAAGTTTTCAGTAACTATATGACCTTTTTCATGTCAGACCCACCATACCCCTATCAATACCCCTGGGGGTAGGGTGGGACTGAACCATACCATGCATACACTATATTATGCTTTATAATATTGTTCCCAAATGTCCTGTTACCGTTATCAGTATCACGCAGTGTAGTTGAAAAAGTTAAGACTACCGTTATCTGTAGTAACCATTGATTTAGTATATAGAACTAGATGCACAATGTTAAGCAAATATGCCAAGAAATGTGCCCCAGAGCCCCAGTATGACAGCTCTAGTACATTTCAGTAGTTGCTAAAATAGCGTTAACTTATAACCTGCATCAAGATATTTCATAAAAAAAGAACTCAGTGTTTTAGACCTTAAGCACCATATTAGCAAACCAACATCAAAAGATTAAATACTTTTTAGTTTATTGAGACATACAATGTGAATTGACTGCTCACGTCAAAACTTTAGTTACCGTTTAGCGAATGAATGGAGTCGCGTTATTTATTTATTAAATTTCTTGACCGTCACTGGAAGCTTTATAATTGAGAGAGCATATCCGTTTCCGTCGAATTATCACCAGTTTTAGTGCCTTATTTGACTTTCGTTTCCGGCGACAGTGGCGACACCTGGCGGACCACACCATCAATCTTTTCAAAGGTAATAGTTGTCCGGTGGTTTTTACCTCTTTGGCGTTAAGTTTCCCGTCGAAGCAACACGTTCGCAGCGATTCGGTTCCCTTGACTCTGCGACCGTTACAAGTGTTACAAAATTGTTCATTTGAAATAGTGTTCAAGAAGTTTAAAATAACAGAAGGTGCTTACGTAAGTACCCGATTTCTGAATCTATAGAAAGAAAAAGTACGTGGTCATTGTTTTAACAGTTTTTCTGTTCGGACCACTACTTAATTGTGTTCTTAATACCAGTTAGAGAAGTGTTTTATTTGCAGCTTTGACCGATTGTATATGCGAATATATAATCGGTTACAGTTTTGAATAGAATTAAACCATATTTCTATTGCAGAAATGGATAACGGACAAAATGGCTCGGCACAGCCGCAGGCTGGGCCAAGTGGTTTGCCACGGAAGCGAACTAGGAGTGCAAGCTCCTCTAGCAGTAGCTCGGACAGCAGCAGTTCATCAAGCTCGTCATCCTCAAGCGGACGGAAGCGTTCAAGGCGCCACCGCCATAAGAAAAGTAAGCGCTCTCGGCATTCTTCGCGCTTAATGGATAAGCTGTACAAGGAAATGGGTGAGCTCCGCAAACATATTACTTCTGGTCATGATGATACTTGCAATGAAAATGTGGCTTACCATGACAAGTTTGCCTGCCACGAAAATGTAGCTTTCCAAGATAACGTGTCTGTTATATCAGGAGTTAGTGGCGAGTTATATGAAAGTAATAATGTCACCGACGACCCGTGTCCTAATGCTGAAGGTCAAGACGCAAGCGTTTCGTTCACTTTCGATATCGAAACTAAACTAAAGGAACCGAATGTCCCTAAGACGCCGGATATTTTTCTGAAGCTGCTTCTTGACGTTCAGCGCTTAGGAACCCCAGCATGGTCTGATGTTAGGTACTCTGATACACAAAAACTTTATAAACATACTCCAGGTTTCATAGACTTGGAAACAAACGAGGAGGTAAAAATGTATGATACCATACGCCATCTAGCTTATGCTGATAAATCATATGCAGCTATAACCTACTGTATCTTGAAACAAAAGCAGGTCGTGCAGGATAGTATTCGTAATCTTCTATCGTGGGCTAAAGTTACGAATTTCACTTTTGACGATCTCAACACAAAGGTTGACGAACTTTTTCTAAAAGGCGATTTACAAAAGGTTTCCTCCGACCTCTTACAATTAGTTTGCGGCCACCGCGCCGAGGCGATCGAAATGCGCCGAGATGCCATTACGAGCCAGATTAGGGAGCCCTTGATCAAAACTCTGGTAAATAAGATTCCACCCTCAACATCAAATATTTTCGATGCAGAAACCTTTACATCAACTCTTGAGAAGGCAGGGGGAGTTCTAAAAGCTTTCTGGCCTCTTAAACCAAATGCAGCTAAGTCTAATCATAGTAGCCGCCCCTCGCGGGGGCAAGGCACTCGAAAATCTACAATTCCATCGCGTGGAATTCAGTGTAATGCAAGCACAGGGTACTTTCCCTTGCAAAATATGCATACACGGGTTTGCAATAACTCACCCTCGCGGGGTGTATGCCACTGTCAAAATTGTCAACCAACTTACCCATGGGTAAGCCAACCTCCAATTAATGAGACCATGTACCACCACACCAGTGGAAGAGGTACATTTCAGAATCGAGGCTCGCGGCCCGGTCGCGGAGGCATCAGAGGACGAGGAAATGGCGGTAGAGTTTTTAAAGGCAACCAAAAAAGGCAGAAACAATGACTCGGAGCCGTTCCGGGCAGGTCAGTTAGCGCTCTTTCACACACAGTGGAAGGAAATGGGAGCACCAGAGGTTGCATTAAAGTTAATTCAAGGGTATCGCATACCGTTCTTTGCAAAACCCCCACTGGTGCATCCCAATGTAAACACAGGTCCCTTTCACACCTGTTTGGCTCGCCTGCGTTTCCCTAGCCTCGCTTGAGTTTCCCTTATTTATCTTAATGAAATTCGTGTTCTCGTAATAACGTATGTTTTTTTCTGACGCTAATGTGACATATATTTTTCTCAGTTCTATTTGACATGTAAACTAAATTATGAATAGAAAAAGTAAAACTAGCTAATAAGGTTTCATACGAATGACAACACGTTGTACATACCGCCCACCAAGTACGTATAACGGACTTTCACACCGCCCACCGTGAGCATACAATGTAACATAACATAGTATAATAATCAACTTAATATGAAACAACTAAACTTTCAGGTAACTCAACTCTCCAAGACTTACATATTTTCAATACTTAGGTACTCTACCTACACACCATAATATAAAAACAATAAAATAAATAAATCGCTAATCAGTTACAGGTAGTACACATAACTTGTTGGTAGGTCTTTTTATACAATTATTTCTTATTTTTAAAGTGACTACCCGAGTAATTCCGTCTTTGCCAGGGTGTTTCTCTAGCACTTTACCGAGCAACCAACGACTAGGCAGCAAATCATCTTCTTTTACCAACACAATATCGCCAATTGATGGTTCAGGATTTTGATCTGTCCACTTATAACGTTGCAAGAATTTATTTAAATATTCCTGTGACCATCTCTTCCAAAACTCTTGCACCATTCTTTGTGTTAGTTGCCATCTACGTAGAGAATTTATACGCCGATCCAAATATTCTTGATCGGGTAATGTGATCAATGGTTCGCCAACCAAAAAATGTCCCGGTGTTAACACATTGGTATTTGTAGGATCCATATCCAT
This sequence comes from Epinotia demarniana, assembly GCA_945867215.1. Classification (NCBI taxonomy): domain Eukaryota; kingdom Metazoa; phylum Arthropoda; class Insecta; order Lepidoptera; family Tortricidae; genus Epinotia; species Epinotia demarniana. The sequence continues at coordinate 11,973,518 of OX244268.1, read as the reverse complement.
TCGAGATAGAGGTCTTGAATTCAGACAAGACTCTATCTGTGATAACACGGTTGTCATTTCTTCAAAGGTTAAAGTTGTATCTCCAATGACTCTTCTTAAATGGTGCTTGACCGACTTGACACCTGCCTCCCATAAACCCCCGAAATTCGGTGCATGTGCAGGGATGAAGTGCCACGTTGTACCATTGGTGGCTAACTGATCTGCAATCTCCTTGAGGATTCTTGACCTTTCAGAACCGAACAACCTTTTTAATTCCTTTGCCGCGCCAACAAAGTTAGTGCCATTATTTGACCAGATCTCTTGGCAATACCCTCTTCGCGCTACCATTCGCCTAAAAGCTTGAATAAACCCTTGCGAAGTGAGGTTACTGACTACTTCAATATGTATGGCACGTGTCGACATGCACACAAATACGGCTATATAACCCTTATACGACTTGTGACTACGTCCACTTGTTGTTCTTAAGTTTATCGGTCCCGCGTAGTCAACACCCGAAAACTTAAAGGGCCGAGTGGGTGTCACTCGAGCTGAAGGTAGCTGTCCCATTAGCTGCGTTTGAGTTGTCGCCTTATACCTCACGCAGGTAACGCACTTGCGTATGTGTTTCCGAATCAACTTTTTAATTCCAAAGATCCAGTAGCTGGAGTTGAGGTAGTTGTGCATCAATTGGTTTCCTCCGTGACAAGTCTTCACGTGGGCATCCATAACTACCAAATCCGTCAGCTTTGATTTCTTAGGTAATAGAACAGGATGCTTGCTACCGAAGTTCATATTTGCGTTTTCCAATCGACCACCAATTCTCATAATGCCGAAATTGTCTAGGAATGGATTCAATGATTTTATGGTTGATTTTTTAGGTAAATTCATCTCATAATTTTCCAAAGCTTCATATTCTTGTCCAAAACATTCTCGCTGACATTGACGTATACATGTGTTCGTAGCTTCACGTACTTCTATTCCCGTTAAATGATTAGTGTGGTTTCTGTCAGTAGCTGGTTTCTTCATGTTTAGAAATCGTCGACAGTAAGCCACAACTCTTACCAATCGAGTAAGCGTGGAATACTTTTCCCATAATGAGGTGTCCAGAGTAATGTGATGCACTGCCTGATTTGCTCTGAGCTCCGAGACCACTGATGTTTACAGGTCCACAATGTTTCGAAATCTTCGTGTTTACAAATACTTCATGGTTTTTTCCCGGCTTCGTAAAGGACCAATGTTTGGCTCGCCTGCGTTTCCCTAGCCTCGCTTGAGTTTCCCTTATTTATCTTAATGAAATTCGTGTTCTCGTAATAACGTATGTTTATTTTCTGACGCTAATGTGACATATATTTTTCTCAGTTCTATTTGACATGTAAACTAAATTATGAATAGAAAAAGTAAAACTAGCTAATAAGGTTTCATACGAATGACAACACGTTGTACAACACCCCTGCATCAAAGGAAATGTCTGCTGTAGTTCAAAAAATGAAAGCTCAAGGTGTATTAAAGGTGGCGGAGCCATCGCCGAGCTTCATTTCCCCTCTTTTTCTGGTGCCAAAGTCAGACGGGTCGGCTCGACCAATATTCAACTTGAAAGCGCTAAACGACTATGTAATGACCGAGCCTTTTCATCTCATAAACATGCATCGTATTCCAGACTTTCTACAACCAAACGATTGGATGTGCAAAGTAGATATATCCCAAGCATACTTTCACGTGAAAGTAGCCGAAGCACACAGGCGCTTCCTACGCCTGATTTACAACAGGGAATTGCTAGAAATTACATGTCTCCCGTTCGGTTTGAGCACTGCTCCAAAAACGTTCTCAATACTTACCAATTGGGTGGCTCAAACGTTGCGACAACAATGGAATGTAAGGATCATAGTGTATCTGGACGATTATTTAATTGTCCATCAAAATGCTCGCATACTACAAGATCATGTGAATATCACTGTTCAGACACTTCAGCGACTCGGCTGGAAAGTCAATTTCGAAAAGTCAATTCTCCATCCACAGAAAAGTATAGTGTACTTGGGAATACTTTGGCGAACCTGGGACAATCTAAAATCCCTACCGAAAGACAAAGTAAGGGTTCTAAGCAAAAGTCTGAAACAAGTCCTCGCAGGAGGAAAATTGACCTTGAAAAATACTCAAAGGACCGTAGGCTCCTTAAATTTCGCGAGTTTTGTCGTCCCACGCGGTCGGCTCAATCATCGACGACTTTTGATGTTTCTGAACACCTTGCCGAATCCATCGACCAAAGCGTTCCCGATACCAGAAGACGTGTCAAACGAATTGAGCTGGTGGATTCAGAATTGTCAGGCTTCAACACCCCTGCATTATCCTCCCCCTACCGATTTTCTAACGACCGATGCATCGGACCTAGCTTGGGGGGCACAGCTGAACGATCTAGCCCTCTCGGGCTCGTGGTCTCGAGAGGAGCAGAATCTTCATTGCAATCAGAAGGAAATGCTAGCTATTCTGCACGCTCTCCAAGGCCATGCTCAACTGTTGTGTCGCAGTTCGATCCTAATACAGTGCGACAGCAGGACGGCTGTAGCTCATTTAAGGAAAGAGGGGGGTTCGAAATCGTTGGCGCTGGTGAACATAACCCACCAAATTTTGGATCTCCTAGATCGCTATCAAATACACTTCAGCATACACTATCTACCGGGGAAGTACAATTGTCAAGCCGACAACTTGTCGCGTCACCGCCAACCTCCAGAGTGGCACTTACTACCAGCTTCCTTGGAGATAGTGTTTGCGAAGTGGGGAACGCCAGTGATCGATCTGTTTGCCTCGGCAACAGCCCACGTAGTACACAATTATGTGTCTCGAGACCTGAGAGATCAGCAAGCCCTGTATGACGATGCCTTCAGCACTTGGTGGAATTACCCACTAGCGTGGGTATTCCCACCACCATTCCTGGTCCCCAGAGTCTTGTCGCATTTGAACCAGTCGACTGGAATATTTCTGATAGTTGTGCCTCGCTGGGAGAAGGTATTCTGGCGCGCGGATCTCAAAGCCCGAGCGCTAGCAGCACCGGTAACCTTGAGGAACCTCCAGAAGAATCTAGTCGACACGTCGACAGGGCTACCACCTCCCAGAGTCGAGAATATCATTCTGGAGGTTTGGAAATGTGGGGGTGGTCTGAGGCGATAGAATCATGGAATCCTGAACAACAATCATTGCTTAAAAATTCTTGGCGAAAATCGACTTTAAGAACTTATAAAACGGCTTGGCAACGTTGGATTGCTTGGTCCAATACTAAAAATATAAATCCTAAAAACCCAACAGGAGCGCAATTAGCGCAATTTCCATCGGATTTATTTTTAATACATAAACTATCTTTTAATACTATACTTTTACACAAATCAGTCGTGTCTACGTTGTGTAATACTGAAACTTCAAGTTGCTTGAGCTCACATGTTCTGGTGAAGCACATTTTAAAGTCGATTTCCTTAAAATGTCCTAAAAATCCTAAGCCCCCGGTTTGGGATGTTACTAAGCTGCTTACATTTTTAACTAATTATGAGGTAGACGTGAATAATGTCTTTCAGACATCGCGTCACACTGCAGCTTTATTATTGCTTTGTTCAGGTAGACGCATACATGACTTGACCTTACTTGCAATTGACCCAGACCACTGTGTAAAATCAGATGAAAGCATAATATTTTGGCCCCAATTTGGCTCAAAAACCGATTCTAGTAAACACAGACAGTCCGGTTGGAAGTTATTAGTAAATAAAAATAATCGTAAATTAAATCCTAATTTCTGGATAGAACGAACTATATCATTGTTAAATGAGAGACGTGATTCCGCCAAATCGTTTAATTTATTTATTACACTTAAAGGTCGGCCACAGCCAGCCTCACGTACAGTTGTAGCTAACTGGATAAAGACTTTATTTAAAGAAGCAGACATTACAGCTGCACCAGGTAGCATTCGATCCGCTGTAGCTTCTAAGAGTTGGATAGAAAATCATTCTCTCGATGAAATTATGGCTCGTGGAAATTGGCAATCAGCCAATACTTTCCAGCAATTTTATAGGAGAGAAGTAGCAAGTACAAGTACTTCTTCCTGCACTAATATGACGCAATTGTTTGATCCCGTGTAAGCGAGTTTGATTAAGATTGTTATGTAAATTACATATGTATCATATAATAAGTATATGATTAGGAACCTTGTCATCAATTTAAAATTAAGTATTTGAGTACTTGTCTACTTATTTGTAAATAAATAAAATAAATTAATCAATTACTCAATTTTGCAATCTGTTATGCAACAGATTGCAACGTCATTTGATGTTATATCATTTGCGTTACAAGTATTTTTGTTGATATTCATATTTAAGAAATAAAATTATTGAAATTATATTTTTTGGTTTTTCATTATTACGAGTCACATTGACATTAAAAGCTTACTTTACAAGTGGCGGCACCAGGCGATAACAAACAGGTCTCAATTATAAAGCTTCCAGTGACGGTCAAGTAATTTAATAGACGCGTTTTACCTGAAATAAAACGCATATTAAAATACTTACCTCACTGGAAGCTTTCCATTCATTTCTGCCTGGTGAAATTGAGCCAATGAGGTAAAAACCACCGGACAACTATTACCTTTGAAAAGATTGATGGTGTGGTCCGCCAGGTGTCGCCACTGTCGCCGGAAACGAAAGTCAAATAAGGCACTAAAACTGGTGATAATTCGACGGAAACGGATATGCTCTCTCAATTATAAAGCTTCCAGTGAGGTAAGTATTTTAATATGCGTTTTATTTCAGGTAAAACGCGTCAACAGAAAGCACAAATAAATCTGGTTTCTTTATTTTACAAGTGGGGAATAAACAGTATCAAATATTTGTACAAATATTATATACAAAACAATTGATGAGATTTCCGTAAGTACATATAGTACAGCTGACAGAGTCCATAAAAAGAAGTCATTTTAGTTTCCTTGAAATAGTTTGTTAAATAATTGTATTTTCGACCTGCCTTTACTTTTAAAACTTTCTTTTTTGCGATTTAGGTAATGTAAGCGTACAGTCAAGTAGAGATCAGCTGTCGATTTTATTAAAACGATCCTATGGGTTTTGAACGTCACTCTCATGATCATTCGACATCTATAAAACGAGTATTACGAGATATAAGGTCAAAAATGAATGATGATGAAAATTGGCAACAATTTGCGCATTTCCAAATGATGTGTTGGGATTGTATTATATAATTTTATTATAGTTGATTAATGCTATTAATTACCTTTTGCCAGAAGGCAGAAGATAAAGCTAAGTATATTGGAAGTAATTGAAATTAAAATATGTAATGGAAAGAAATGGGCTTAGGTACGTTCATGAGAGGTGTGGCAGTTTTAGTAAACCTGTTCTTCCATTTTTTGTCGTATAACCTATAATATATCCGAATCATTAAAATGAGCCGAACAAACGACACGCGAGTCGTTTGGTTTAAAAAAAACACCTCGACTGTCGCGTGCTATGACTGCAGCCCATTTTGCACGTCGCTGAGGATTTTTTGGAAATCTTAAAATGAAAACCATAATTATGTAGGTAACGACATCATAAAAAAAGTACCTATACCGACTCCTTAGATTTATGTCGTGACTTTGTCATTTGAACTAACAAAAATAATTATTTAAAACATGTTCAAAACTATTAAATTACAATGAGTTTACACAAATTTCGTTATGTTATGAAAATAAATTATTTAAAGAAATAAATCCCATCTTCTTTCAAGTTTTTTTGTTGGTATTTACGCAGTTATTGACTGAACATTTCGACATAACTGACAGCCAACAAGTCTCACGGTTGAAACCAGACTAAACCACAAAATAGATAATAGTACATGTACAGAAAGGACACTCCTTTGATCTTTACGAAAGGCGCTTTTTTCTAAGCCAAAACATTAAGATTTATGGTTCTCTGACGTCCCCAACGTTGGGGCACCGGCATGTACTTGTAGCGATGAACGTAAATCGCGGAGTGTCCCGCGCCTGACTAAACGCAAAAGAACCGGCCGATGCGATTGGCGGGTGTTAGGTGTACTACGACCCTACAGCGCGCGGGCCGAGCGAGCGAAGCGAGCGTGCCGCGGCAGCGGCCGGCGAAGCGCCAGAACCGACTACGGATATTTTTTTCGAATAAAGTTAGGTCTGGAGATTCGCCGGCCGCAGCCGCGGCACGCTCGCTTCGCTCGCTCGGCTCGCGCGCTGTAGGGTCGCAGAGTCGCAGTACACCTAACACTCCTCCTCGCTTCACTCGTCGTCGTATCTACACCGACCTGCCTTATAGTATAGGTTGGTTATGAACGTGGACGTATTGCAGTTACGATACAGGTATGAAGATAAGATAATACCCCGCGTGCCAAGGGAAAATTACTAAGGCCACTGTAGTGTCACAGGAAATTCTTTTTTACCCATGACACTACTGGCAGTGCCAAGCAGTAGTGCCTAAGGTAAAAAATGGCCAGAACGGCTTTCGTTTTTTTCAGTTTAATGAAATTAAAAATTTTGTTCCTATTTCTTATTCTATTTTTCCATCAAATCCCAGCACTACTAACGGTGGTATGGTTCAGTCCAGGGGTATGGCTAGGGGGTATGGTGGATCTGACATGACCTTTTTAATAGGGACGGAACCCTGGTTGTGCGTTGTCCGACACGCACTTGGCCGCTTTTTTATCTAATCGCTTGTCGTCATAACTTTAAAATAGGGTGCTAGGAAGGTCAAATAGGTGTAGACTTTACTTTCTACAATATATATTTAACCAAGAAAACAAAGTGCTAAACTCCTTCCACTCAATTTTGTTATGAAAAACTTTGGCTAACAAACAATACTCGTATAACGTACTCAGACTGTCTAACCCGCTTTACGATAGCTAGTTCACAAAATTCCTTGTATTTGTATTATGCGGTTCATATTATCCACTTCTACAGTCATGCCATTTTATGCCCTACTGCAATGTAATAAGTCCTCAACTCAACTCTTGTGAAATAGCAAGCCAGCGCAACAATACATGTTTAAATCTTCGTAGTATCGACATCGACAATAGCTCTATTCTTGGTTCGCTCGCGGCTTACGAAACCTTGCTAGCAAGCGTCAACTTACTCGTAGCGCGCTAGGCATGCTTCAGGTTCTGGACCTCTATCCCGTTTCATTTAAAGTATTTTTTAAATTATTTTGACTTAAACATCAAATAATTATCATATCTTTACTACCACTTTACTTTTTACTTTTTGAGTACAACTCGAACAGATGAAATGTAATATCAACTATTCTTTAAACTTGTTCTGTGTTGTACTACTTATAAGTTAGTAGACTTTTGTAATGCTACCCGCAGTATGCTACCTACATAATTGTTTTACCTAACTAATCATACTCGTAGTGGCACTAGTTATTATTCAAGCTTAGTATTATGTATCTTGCGATGCTCACTGTTTAACTTTATTTAAATATAGATTGTCATTAAGTGAAATGTATAATTTCTTTTGAGAAATAAAGTTCTTTAAACGGAACAGATAGAGGTATTTATTTTAAAGATGTTGCTGTTTAATATTGTATTTACACTGGTCGTTATTATCATCAATAACATTACAATCGTTTTCATTATTCAAATTCAGTAACTCAAACCTGGCACAGCATATGATTTTGGCCATACCAATTTGACTGTCCAGACTCCAGACAGACAATAACCCGAGGTTACGCTCAGTCATTCATAAAAAAACATGTTACATAGCAAAACTTCGTCGGTTTTTCTGCTAACTTATCGAAAAGTATGAATGAGACAACATCGTCTTGAAACCTCATTGTAGACTAGCTTCGAATGGCTCAGGACAGTAGGACGGATCCAGACGCTCGCTTAGCGTTCAATAGACGCCATGTTACATGCATAATTCATACGCACAACGTTCTATTAGGAAAAATCCGGGCAGATTAAGTTTTACATAAGCTATTAGTTCTTTGTGTATTTTGTTGGTGAAGCAAATTGAGTTTTACTGAAAAGATTCCTAAATAAATAACACGAACGAGTAAGGGCATGAATTGGAAAATAATGAGATTTTCTAACGCCGGGACTATGGAAACAAAAACTTTCGGACATGAATATCTGCTCATACTCATTCATTGGTAATCAAACAAATAACACACGATAAAAAAATATTTAACATACTTACATATTATAATTAGTTTTATGAATAAACGACCACACCTAAAACCTAAGCCTAAAACGATTAACACGCGATTAAACTAAAACACGATAAAAATTATATAATATACATATATTATCTATAAACGGTGATTTTTAAATAGTGATCAGGAGTAATTTTTTCTAATTCTTTAATTGATGCCGAATACGATTAACTTGGAACGTTTTTTTTTCTGAATAAAACTGGATAAGGAATTCAAATTTAATATCACCGTCACTCTAACCTAACGGTAGTTAGGTTAGGTTAGGTTAAAAAAACTAAAACCTCCTTAAAAAACCTCCTTAAAAATAGTTTCATAAACCAACCTAGCAACCCTTTGTGTCCAATAATTTATTTAAGAGTAATAAACTGTCAATTTTCACATGCATAATATGACAAGTAGATGTAAGAGGTCATTGACCAAACTAACGACGTTTGACGTATGTATCCACTTAAGTAACTTCAAGAAATGTAGGGTGACCAAACATTCAGCGGACATTAAAAATCACCGTGTATATTTTATTGTTTGTCAGAAGCCCAACAGGTTGGCTTAAAATTTTCTATATAGAAATAGAATCTAAGTCGGGTTTTTATTTTCTATATTAAACTCTGGCAACTCAAATAATAATTGTATTATTGAACGACATAATAAGGTTAAAATTACAGTAGTTTTTTCACCACATCTTCAAATTTCATAGAAACAAAATATGAATAAAACTTCACAAAAATAGGTACTTACTTAACTATGTTTTGCTTAGATGACATAATCGAGAGGTTTTTTACAAGATTAGAGGAATCCCCTTAAGTTCAGCATGGCTTCTAACGGTTCTTTAGAAGCAAAAGACAACAATGTCAATCGTTCTTAAATAATAACCGTTAATTGACGACAAAGGTTAACCAGAATGTTGGAATGACGCTATATTGCCTAGCGAATAGTATTAACCAAACTAGATTTTAATAGGACTCATTAGTAAAATTGCGTGATTACTGTTGATATTTGCAAGTGGCTTGTTTAGGTTCGCTCATCCCAACCGAGATCTATACTATAAATCGCAAACATCGAGAAAGTCACGGTAGACCAAGCGAATTCTCTAAATTATAATTACGACAAATTGGCCTTATTACATCGTGTAAAATTGGAATTAGTGATAAATGTTTCATTAGAGAGAATTCATTTCAATAACCTTTTCGCGCGATTTGAATCAGAGAGGAACAAATGTCTATATGTATATATAGGCCCAACTCCTATCCTCTGCCTATCCTATCTTAATTCCTATGCTCTCACATTAAAACCCAAATGTGTCATTGTCAGTCAGTAAAACAAAAATCGTCTTTTCAGTGGGCTATAGTTAAGGGGTTATGTTTACATATGTATTATATGTTTTTATCGCATAGAATTATAGCAGAGGCGACGCCGTTTATGCGGATTCAGAGTTCAACCAAAAATTAGGCTTTAAAGCCCTTAACTTTGGGAATTTCCACCGAAAAGAGGCGAACCTAAATCTGACAATGACCCAAATATGATAGTGTCATGTCATGACAGCATTCTCAGACGCTGCTATCGAATACTGGAAAGTACTGGAAACGCCCTATTAAAATGAAGAGAAAAAGCGATGTCACGACAGCGGGGCAGACACCGGACACACTGGACTGGCAGTAAATGCCCTTCCAGCTGAGACAAATATAGTGCTTTTCTCAAAAATTGTGCAAGAAAACAAAAATGTATTTTCTGAAAATGGTAAGGAATGCATTTCTTGTCGCCGCTTCAAGAAATTGTCGTACGCCTTCCTATATCTGTCTTTTGGCTTTGCAAATTACCAACAAATTACACTTAAGCAAATAATCAATAACTGAGCTTGCGGCTTCTTTTAAATCTGCAATCATTTACACGTCAATTTTCTATATTTTCCGTAAAAAGAATTAGCCACTGTATGTTAAATTAAAACAGAATATTTTTTGCATTGCCGCTTTTTAATTTTTTTAATAATAAGTTGGAAGTGTATTTTTCTTCCGAAAGCGCCATAAGTTATTTGAGACAACTAAAAAGTCGCGATGAGTCACAGCTACTGATCTTCCGTTTTGGCTGTTTAGGACCTATGCCTTTTATTTATATGGCGGTTTCAACTTTTTAAAAAGTTTGTACCACGACAAATAAGGGAATTTGTATGCAACATTGTAGTCGAGCAAAATCGAGCCGGCAAGGTTTTTTATTTTTTAAATGTTGACTAACCATAAACTATGCACTTCACGTCCTGATTTTTTACCAATAAAATCAACATTGCCGATGATTTTTGAGAAAAACTATTTTCGGGCCAAACTGACGCATAGAACTTCGTTCGATTCGGTCGCTCGTTCAATTTGATTGTCGGTATGTTTATCAATGTGTTAACATTAATTGATGTTATCGTTATTAACACATTACAATTACGTTAGGTTTTTTTTTAGAAGATAGTTGATACGCTTGTAGCCTAGTGGTTCAGGCATGCGCAGTGGAGGCGCTAGGGGGTGGGGGCGAGAGGGGCGCTCCGCCCCGGGTACCAAGCACCCAGGGGTGCCAACAACCTGAACGACAACTCACTCGTATAGGCATTTAATCAAATGAAAGAGACATGAAAGTCAATTTTGACAGTATAATAAGTAGGTAGATCATTTTAGTAAAATAAAGTCTCGTAGGTATAATGAGTGTTTGGTGTGTGGGTCAGGGGTGCTCAATACAAACCCGCCCAGGGCGCTCAATACAAAACCGCCCAGGGTGCCGATGTACCCAGCGCCGCCACTGGGCATGCGGCTGTCAATCACCGGTCGTGGGTTAAAATACGGGGTTCTGCCTTTTCTCCGAATTTGTTATGTCCGAATTTCACTTGCCAACCAACTTTTCGCCGATGATTCTCCTAGACAACTAACTTATGGCAAATTTTTGTATGACAACAGATTCATTTGGTACAATTATTGATAAGTCGATTATTATAATGAATTAAAATTTTTGGCTTACATATCATTTAGCAAATTTTTCAGTTGGACAAACAACTACTAACCGAATAACGTTTCGTCAGTGCAACAGTTCCCTTTTCTTACATAAGCCAACTTTTTACTACAAAGAACAAGACAGCATAACATAGTCAGACTTTTATTCAACGTGTCCTTATATAAGTTACAAGGACAGAAGTGGGGATGAGGAGACGAAGTCATGGACAAGGGGGGTTCGGGGGCGAAGCCCCCGCATTAAAAAACAACATACAATCGTTACAGTGATGTTATTTGTAGGTTAGGTTAGGGTTAGCTTGTGTCCCTTAGAGCGGAAATAGGCACCCCGCGTAGCGGGGTGACTTCGACACGCTGGCGGTTAGGTAAGGCTTAGGTGAGGTTAGAAGAATTGGCTGGTGTTTGTTTAAAAAAATAACACATGTACACCTACATACATACATTCCACCAAGCAACAGTCCAAAAGTAATGATGTAAACACTTATCTCCAATGATGCGATAATTCAGGTACCGTCATTGTCAAAAAAACAAGTGAGCGGTTGCGCTTACTCACTTTGTAAATACGTTACATAGTTACTAAATAAAACATCTGGAGATGATTTAGAGAACCTTAAAATACCAATGAGTTTTTCGGAACTTACGCACGGTGAAGCAAAACATTGTAAGGAAACCAGTCTGTTCCCAGTAAGGTCTAGTTGTCCCTCTGGGTTAGAAGGTCAGATGGCAGTCGCTTTCGTAAAACTAGTTCCTATGCCAAATCTTGGGATTAGATGTCAAAGCGGACCCCGGGCTCCTTTAGGGCACTAAAAGGATGATGAATTATTTGACACGAGCGACGTGCAACACAACGGCACCGTTATATTATCAAGATTGTACAGAAACGATTAAAGAGATTATAGTTTATAATTACTTACTTCATTTTCCAGTTTATAAATCTGCGGTTTACTTTATAAAAGTTTGATTTTATCTACAACGGGAATGTAACGTGTAATTATACAACAGCTAGGTGAGTAAGTACATGTTTGTTGGAAAATGACATTTACCTACTTATCCAACTATCCTCTCCAGTAAGACTGCCGCCGCATCTTGCGACGGCGCGCGAGCTCTCTCGATTTTAATCGCACTATCCGTCTCTCTCTTATTAGAACACAGAACAAGAGGTATAGTGCGAGAAAAATCGAGGGTATGTCGCGGCCGTCCCAAGATAGACGTGCTGCTGCGGCTTGCAGAGCGGCGGTTCGTTATGTTGTTTGTCAGTAACACAGTGTGTTAACAAAATCCGCACCGTTCCACACACTGCACTGCACCTCGGTCCGACGATTGTACAAGGCTCCACACGTCGCTGCAGCAGGATGCAGCGGCAGTGTGTGATGCGTCTTAGTCTTAGTACCCACTTTAAAATACACGAATCATAAAGATTGAATTAGGGTGAGTACCCACCAGAGCTGTGCGAGTTAGCAGAGCGGTGTGAGAGGAAATAACATTGCCAGGATCGCTCTCGTATCTCTTCTTATTGGTCTCTTCTTCTCTTCTTGTTTTTTCCTGGGATCTTCTCAACCTTGAAATCGTAGAATGGGTTACCCAAACTTGACAAAATGGAACACATCAGAATCACATCAGTACATGCGTTATTCTAAGTGCGAATTCAACCAACATTTTCATTTCGATATACGGGGTCATGATCCGGTATGACCAAAAGCGAATAGGATGATCCTATTTAACAACTTTTCCCATGGGACGAACCACGAAATAGCAAACCTTTTTCAACAGCTTCCCAACTCAATCTTTTAAATATTCCAACATAAATAATATTTGTATGTGTCAAAAAGGTTTATTAGATATGGTTATAAATAATCATCGTAATAATTTATAAAATAAATAATTATCGGGAGCAGGGTTGAAGTGTGTTGTGGGCGATGGGCTAGCAACCTATCACTGCAATATAACATTTTGTCGATCTTTTATACCCACATCTATGCTAAAAGTGGCGCTGGAACATAAGTTCATGTGCTCTGCCTACCCCTTTAGGGAATCAATGCGTGAATGTATGTATGTAGGTATGTATGTGTGTATAAATAATATTCTACTCGTAGCAGTACGACTAAAGAATAAGTGGGACCTTGTTATTCTTAGCGAAAGGATTGACTATTTAAAGGCTGCATCACTTCATGAACTGCAGTACGATTCACAACTAATCTCGACTCCCTGCAACACTCGCACTAACTTGATCTTAAGGTCCTTGAAAACAACCGCATTTTGTACGTATTTGTTTGATGCAATCAATAGTAAATAAATTAATTCCTATGCAAGTCAAATTAGGATAGAATTTGCGGACAACTACTCGATACCCATCAATTATAGAATTACCAGCTACTGATGAGTCATTTTCGAGCTATTGTTATCAAAATCTACCAATCATATTTTTCTGTGCTGTAGATATTTTTAGTTAAATTAACAGAAAGTTATTTTTACACATTTATAAAGTTATGAAAAACATCGATATAGTAGCGGTATATTCCGTTTGTGTTTAATATTTCACCTCGCATCCTACCTACTTCGATAGGTACTTAAAAAAGTCGATAGTTAGAAACTTAGTGTGAAGTTGGCTACTGCGAGATAATAAGGCGTTAAATAGTCTTAACGTTAGTCGTAACTTTAATGATAGTCTGTGAACCAGATGGTTCACAGACTATCATTAAACATTGAAGACGTTTTGAATTAGAGCTCAATTTTGGTAACTAAAGAAATATTTACACAAAAAATTATGCCAGCATGTGTTTGAAGAAATTAGAACACTGCTTTAACTAAGCCTACAGAACAATCAAAGTAAGATTCCATCAAGAAGGAGTGACAAAATAACAGGCTCAGCTAAAATATGGTCTAAACATTTATTATATTAGTTTAAGCTGCAAAGTTGTGTGAACTAATCCTGGGAAAAACTTTGTACTTAGTGGAATTGACATTAAACTGATACTCAAGTTAAGCCACACAGAAGTTAAACGAATCATGTCATGTGTGACGGAGCTTTATGCCTAATAGCTTTTCTTTAAATGTACTGTCAAACTACGAGAAGAGTGACTGATCCAAAACCGCCTTCACCATTTCAGCCGAAAGAAGCTTTACATAGACCTCCCCCAACTCGAAAACCACCTTATATATATATTAAGATGATATATATATTAAGGTGTAAGGATGAATCTAAGCAAAACAAACGAAGAGTACTTAGGGCCTGTTTCACAATCTCCAGTTACAATATCCGTTTGAGGATACATGTAGCTATTTTAAACAACTGAAAAATCGTCAGTGACACCAAAAATTTGTTACAGATAGCTATGTATAATAGCATATTACCAGGCACCATTGTTAGTCAAACCAAGAAATAACGAATCAGTCAAAGAAAACTCGAAAAACTACAAATTCATAAATGTGTCATAAATATTGGAGGGGGTTTCCATGGCAACCACTTATTCCTCTATTATGTTTCTCATTCGAGTTTTCTGACGTTAATTTTTATGGAAGGGTTTCCGCTATTAGGCGAAACAAAGTAAAATGAGGAAATATACAACAAAATTTTCTTTTGTTGATGATAAAGCAAGCAGTGCATCGGGCAATTTTCTCCGGACAAATAAATAAATTTGGGGGAAGAAGTTTCCCTTCTTTTATGCAATTGTTATTTTTGCTGACAGCAAGTCCTGTTTAGGAGAACAAAGATAAAGATCTCAGGGGTGGTGTAGTAGACATAGTCATGGGGGCAGGATTGTGGCAGTGTCTGTGAATACTTGAATAGTAAATAAGCAAATCACGTAAGTTTTGCAAACCCAGACAGCTCGTCTAACCATACCCGCTGAAAGGGATATGTAATACGAAGGGCACACACATCATTGAACCGTATGTTGGTAACTAGTTAGTAAACATGTTGGGCAATTTAAGGGTTTTAAATTGAAATCATTATTAAATAAGGGATTCATACGAAACATGTGTACTGTACGATTTATTTCTCACTACATGACATGACAACTGTGTATACGCAGAAGACAACATCCTCCGAATATACACCTTGCTTCATGGGAAAATTCGAGCCGTTTTCTAAGCGTTTTTCATAAATTTTCGCATATTAATACGGAGGTGAATAAAACAGGGCAACAAAGCAGTGTAAGTCTCTTTAATTAGTTGTGTAAAAACCTCATAACATTTTGGATCCATTGTTATGACAAAGGGAAAGATTCTGATCACTAAAAATCCTGCCCGGCCCACCTTTTACAGTCAAAACAGTTAAACGCACTGACAGCGGTGGCGGAGTGGCGCGGTGCGGCGCGGAGGCGGTACCGGTTGTAATGTTCGAGCTAATATGAAATGATCCCCACAGAGCGGCGCGGCGCGGCGCGGTTTTCTGTGCGGACCCTTTCGTATTACCTCGAACATTACAACCGGTACCGCCTCCGCACCGCGCCGCGCCGCCCCGCCACCGCTCTCTGTGCGTTTGCAGCGTTAGATATGTAGACATGGGCCTTATATAAATGAACGTAGTGGTATATGTCGAGTTAGCAAAAACCATAACCCTCCTCTCCTTCGGCAGTCGGGTAAAAAGCATGGAGATACTAGACTTTGATAATGACCAATTTCAGCCCCTTGTTGAACAGTTTTGCCTCACAACCGTCGGTTAGCTAAAGCATCCCATACCTACATAGTACACGTATTCGTTTCAACAACTAATTGGAGAGAAATTCACGGTGTCCAGCCAGTCGTTGCGTAAAGAACAAAAGGAATCCATTGGAAAACATTCATTGTTAACACAGTAGTACATAAACAGACAAGGAAAAGCTTTACCGGGCGCGCCAACGGAACGAGCGTATGGGCCATTTGCTGCGAACGAATTTCACCATTTTAAATAGGACGGATCCATGTAAGTTGGTTTTTGTTCCGTGTTTGTGGAAAGTATGCGCTGTGGTTAAATACTTGCTTGCCAAGTTTGTTTTTAAGATGCAGATTACAAATGGTTTGGGATTTTTTTGCAACTCTGATAACCTTAACAGCATAACCATGCAATTGAACTAATGGACCAAAAACACAGAATAAAATAATAAGTAGGTACTTAAATGCAAAATCGATGTTTGATAACAAGAAAACGAAGAGCCTATTACCTCAATTGTTTCTCCAAATGAGTAATTTGTGAATGTTTATTTCTCCGAAGGATTGGTTTTTTTGAAAATGTGTAGAACCAACCTATTAGGTATGGTTAAATTTGTTTCATACATTACCGTTAATTTTAAGGTCCCTTAAAAAAATCCTTTTGGACAAATAAAACTTTTTTTTAAAACATAATAGAGAAAATATAATATCTTATTAACGATATTAGTCGATTATGTTCTTACAGTTATGCATATTAGAACTAAAACTTTCGTGAGACATGTCTAAAATACTAATAATAAGTTCACGGTTGAACTCACGTAAATGTTATAATGGGTGGCATGTTTCGAACTATTCAGGATGAGTGTTTTCGCAGCAGCTGTTATGCAGCAATGTCGTTTGAAGCACTCATAGCGAACACTCATCCTGAAGAAGAACTCCCTAAGACTTCGAAATATGTCCCCCGCAGTGTTATTTAATAAGAGAGTTCAACCGTGGATTTATCAGTAGTATGTAATGCATATTTGTAAATTTTGGCTAAGGGATTAAGTAAAATACCATACCTACTTAAAATTTACCCACAACCCAAACTGTAGGTATTTAAATACCGACTAGTATTCGCGCGCTCACACGATACAGCCACTTCCCAGATAAACAGACAAAACTTAATCAACACGGTGAACACAAAGCAACACAATCGGGGAAACAACTCCACAAGGAAAGGGAAGATTAAATTTACCTACACACAAAAACAGTCTGATTTGAATTAAAGAAGTTAGGTGCTGGAGAATTTGCAAGACAAAATATATTCGGGCAGGATTTCGGTTTATTCTCTAAATGATAAAATAGTGGGGCAAATTTTGTATCGCAGTCGCAGTAGCATGGTATTAATTGTGCTTGCTGTATAAGATTATGGCCAAATAGTAGGTATATTAAATATTAACGCATTACGTTAATACAGGATTATATTACATTAGCACTGTCATAAATCCTGGATTAAAGCGATGCGGATTTAACCAATCAGTGTTATGCACACGTTACGCGCGTCGTCACTGATCATGGCTAGTCCCTGGACGACCAAATTTGTAGAAAATGGTTTTTCTCAGATATGAGACTTAGCTAAATCGATGTTTCGTCCCCATAAAGCCCGTTTTTGCAAATTTCATCGAAATCGTTAAAGCCGTTTTCGAGAACGTGATTACGAATAAATATATTAAACAGCGTGGAATGGAACGATGGACTTTCCCCTAAGAAGAAGGTAGTTAAGCGTTAGTGCTTATTATTTTCAAATAAACTATAAATTTAAGGTTTTCTGTACTAACGACTTATGGATCAAAAATATTTTGATCCATAAGTCGTTAGTACAGAAAACCTTGATGTTAGGCATATTAGCTAGGGCCATCAAAAAATTAAATAAAAATACTATATGGTTTAGGCTAGCCCTTCACAGTGCGAAGCAGGATGTCCAAAGTTCATAAATTCAGCTACATCATTTACCGTCGCGCTTTGTAAATTGGTTAGGCTAATTAGGCCAAGGTAACTTACATAATGCGCACGTGAAAGATTACGCAAATCGCTCATCATCGAAGCCGAACAAGTTCAGTTCCTGATGATGTACAGGGCATGCTGTATAAGCCAGCCTAAGGCAGATCAAACGGCGTAATTCTGCTGAGCCGTTAGTAATTGGAACTGTGTGGCTTTCAATGGTTGGTACAATAGGAATATCAGTTAATTTAACTATCATGTACAATTGTAGCTACCTACATATTTCTATTAACGCATGCATGCTAGTATTTAATATACATTATAGCAGAATAAGGAACCTATTGTCTATGTACCACCTAAGGACACTGTAAAAAAAACTACTTATTCTATGCAAATAAAATCTTTATCTTAATCTTTATCTTTATCTTAACGAAACTAACTATTAGTAGTACTAACTTTTTTACATTATAAAGTCAATACCTACAGAAGTAATATACCGTAATAAAATACAGATCCTCTTCCCACTGTAAGATATTACGCGAGACGGAATTATGTATCTGAAAACTTTCAATTTTCTTATGTAAATGTGTACGTTGTTTCAGTCTGTCGATAGGAGCCGCGGGCGGCATTTGAGAGATCGGTGCCATTCAAGTCTGGCACCCTCCCGATTCGTAGTTTATATGTCGCAGGCATATTGTATAATCCGCCGTTTTACATAACAGCTAGTTGTTTCGCAAAACACGCTGTTTTGTAATTCGACGGGTTGACGATCAGGCGGATTGAATACCGCTGAATGAAAATTCGCTGGATTATTTAGGGTTTTTGTCGTAATGAAGAACGATTAGCGCCGAACACATTCCAGCGGATTTTCATCCAGCGGTAGGTATTCAATTCGCCTGATCGACAAACCGCCGTTTTACAAAAAGGCGCTGTTTTGTGAAACAGTTGGTAGCTGTTATGTAAAACGGCGGATTATACTATTCCACTGCGACATAAAGTATATGTTATGCGTTATGCATATGTTTGAGAAAAGCCCAAAAACTTAGCAATATGAAGGTAATTCGCAACTCAGAAAATGTCGCAACTGCCACTTGGAAAATCATTGATGAAAGTACTGGTAAGTCCCTGCCAAAGTCGACAATAAACCAAATTCAATTAAACGGGAATTTAATCACTAATGGCAAGGATATTGCCAATACATTCAACAGCGTTTTCAACCGGCAGCCTGAGTATGAAAATGGCAATAGTCGGTCAAACCGCCGTGACTTCATGAAGTGTATGAGCAGTTCGGTCGCACCTACAGTTTATTTAGGTCCTACTGACCAAATTGAAATCACTAAAATCATAAAATCTCTCAAAAACACGAAATCGGCAGGATATGATGATTTAACAACATCACTCATAAAGGAAAACGCGGTTACACTTGCAGGTCCACTAAGTTACATCATCAATATTTCTATGATGGAGGGTGTTTTCCCGGATCGCCTAAAAATTTGTATTGTTAAGCTCTTATTCAAAAAAGGGGACAAGGAAATATGCGACAATTACAGACCGATCACAATTGTACCCATATTGTCAAAAATTTTCGAGAGAGTCATATATATTAGAATTTTGAACTTCCTAGAAAAACATGAAATCTTGAACACCAACCAATACGGATTTCGTAAAAGGAGATCTACTACTCTGGCAATTTATGAATTGATAAAAGACCTTACCATATGCAGAGATAATAGAATGCCTGTAACCACTATCTTCATGGATATGTCTAAGGCCTTCGATTGCGTTTCCCATGACATACTCCTGAGCAAACTGTATCATTACGGGATTCGAGGAAACTGCTACGAATGGCTGAAGACATATTTAACAAACAGGAAACAGAGGACTGAGATTAGTCGTTACTGCGCTGAATCCAAATATCTGACCAAAACGCTTTCTGATGAAACGGTTGTTGAGCTGGGTGTACCTCAGGGAAGCATTTTAGGTCCATTGCTTTTCCTGATCTACATTAATGATCTCCCTAATGTTACTAGTGACTGTTCTTCAATTATTCCTTGTAAAAATCCCTGAAACTTATCAGGTGGAAGTCAACTTAGTTTTTAATGACATAATCAATTGGTTAAATACGAACAATTTGAAGGCTAACCTAAGCAAAACAAAATACATGGAATTTTATGCACCGCAGAGTAATCCGAGAAACATTGCAATTCAATTTAAGCCAGACACAATAGAATGCGTCAAATCCATACGATTTCTAGGAGTCATGTTGGATTGCCACTGTAATTGGGAAACTCATGTAGATTATTTGGTGAATAAATTAAACAGGTTTGTTTTTGCTTTGCGTAGGATAACACATGTTGCCTCTCAAAAGGCTGCACTCTTGGCTTTTCATGGCTAAATTATGTCCAATCTACGATATGGCCTCATTTTATGGGGGAACTCTACATTCGCTAGTCGGGCATTCATACTTCAAAAAAAATGCGTCAGAGCCATGTGCGGTGCTAAAACTACCGACTCTTGTAGACCACTCTTCAATAAACTTAAAATCCTACCGTTACCTACACTGTACATATATGAAACGTGCTTGTTCGTAAAGACCCATATCATTGATTTCAAAATTATGCCATCCAATCCAAGGTCAACGTCGAAGCACCATGGTTTTAATCTCAGTTATCCGACCAACAACTCCGCTCACTTCAGAAAAAGTATTCTGTATATGACTGTAAAAATATTTAATCATTTGCCAAACGACTTAAAAACCTTAGACTTTCCAGAATTTAAAAATAAGTTATTTACGTGGTGCTTAGCTCGTTTATATTATAATGTTAATGAGCATTTTGACAACGCATCACAATGACATGGATTTATAATGTAATTTAATTTCATATTTTTATTTATTTTGCATGACATTGATATATTTTTTGGAGATATTTAGTTTTTATAATTTTCTCTTTTCTTTCTAAGCATGACATTGATACTTACCTACTATTATTATTCACTATATTCTTGATTATTATTGACATTTACGCGCAACACACATTTCAAAATTTGAGAATAAAATATGATTAATGACATGCTATAGAATCAAATTATTGTACGCCAACCACTGGCTGATTGTGAAGATCTTACCTTTGTATTATAACTATTTTGTACTCACTTTCATACAATAAATTATTATATTATTTTTTTAAATATATACCGATATTGACACTCATATGCTAAACTGATGCGAAGATTTTGTCGGTCTCTGATTTAGATTTTCATTATGTAGAGTAAGTAATCCTACTTATTGTCTGTCGCTACTGTCCTCAGTTATTGGCGTTTTTATTTTTAGACAATATAATTTACTTTAAAACTAAAGTTTTAACCGACTTCAATTCAGACCCCATATCATGGTCGGCCTTACCACGCGATAAATGACAAGATAGAGCTTCCGTAACTGGTTCACACCGTTCGGTTGGAACGAGACGGACGCTCTATCTTGTCACTTAGGGCGGGTTGCACCGACTTACGATTACAGACCGATCAACGTTAAATATGGCGCTGACAGCTGTCAGTCCTTAGAAACTTGTCAAACGTTCCATACATTCAGAATTTAACGAACTCCGCTTACGATTACAGACGGTTTGGTGCAACTCATCCTTATTGCGTTATAGGTCGACCATGATACGGAGTCAGTACTCTGTCAAGCCACATGAACATTTCCGCATTTCCTTTCCACTTTACCACATGAGCATTGATTATTACAGAAAAATAAGAAATCGATATATGTAGGCCGACAATATTTAAGGAGTTCCGTCGATTCATCAAGAAACGTGATTCTGAGACCTTTGGCACTTCATTAGTTACTATTTCAACGGAATGGTAGGTAGGTACTTTTATAGATGTAAGGTGGTATAAGTAAATCGTTGGGGAGTTCCAGGAGACAATCATGATCTGTGGTATTCATCATCAGTTCCTCTCCACTTCACCACATTTGCTTTCCGGGTGTAAATATACGAGTTATAGCAGAAAATATTAAAATTAATATTTTTGAGGAGTTCCGTCAATCCCCATCATCCAACTGGATTTTTGAAAAAATGGAACCAATCATGAAGCATACACTTAGAAACAATCAAAAAATTACGAATCGTTTCATAAATAACGGAGTTCTTAGGTAACAAACATTAAAAGTAATAACGATAAAGAGAAAAATATACAGTATAAAACCGAACCAGACTAGAACCTCCCCCATTTTTTTGAAGCTGGTTAAATAGGAGGAGAATTTGGTGCTGTTATTATTATTATGTGCCTCTTACCTTAGCATTTGACTAGTGTTATATTATTATTAATCCTGTTATTGTGTCCTTTATGCAATAAATGGTTTTCTTTATTTCTTTCACTATGAAGAGGTACGAGTCTTCTGGATAGATGTCGCTACACGCCTCCTTAAGGCGCTTTAGGAGGGAACTGGTTGAAATATTAGTCAACCGAGCAAGATTGCTCCAATAGCCAACACGAATATCTTAATGCCGCAGGTTCAAATCCCGCTCGTAGCTATTTTTTTTATACCTCTCGTTTATTACAACTCGGCAGATTTTTCACAAGAATTAAATCGTAGTAGAAGGCAAAATCGTCCAAACGGGACTTCTCCAAATTGAGTTACGATAAATGAAAGCCACCATGTTGGTCTTATCAACTTTGTTGCATTAAGTTCAGAATTGAGATTCATCGCGATATTCGCGACGTGGCTAAACCAACCACTCTATGGATTTGCCATTTACCGAAGTACAAAGAAAAGCAGAGATTATTCTCTGGATAAGAAATAAGTTAGCAGACTTTGTACGTAGGTACATAATTTTGGATACAGTCTTAGTCGACTGAATAAATTGGCTGACAGGTTCGATCGATATTATGCAAGTATAGTGTGCTCACTACTTATAATTTCGTCATAGCATGAACATGTATGCTAATGCATAAATACATGCAATTACGATAGGTTTATTGTTAAATTTTTAACACCATAACTTGGTATTTTCATGCAAAGAAATCTGTTAGTATAATAAAATAATAAACTCGGTCACGTGCCACTCAAGCTCACTCACTACAACGAACAACACAGTACTTCAAAGGTTGGATACATAGTGCAGTTTTAGCAATCAGGAACGGGCATGGAACCAAACAAAGGAAGTAATTTTAATACTTCGATACTTAGTACAATTTTACAAACCCTTGAAACAGCTCCGTCCTTAAAGACCGGCAACGCACTCACAACACCTCTGGTGTTGCAGGTGTCCATGGGCGGCGGTAATCGCTTACCATCAGGTGATCCGTCTGCTCGTTTGCCTCCTATAACATTAAAAAAACACATCGTTTCTATTTAAAAGAAAGAAATAAATGATTATTTAGATTTAGATAGTGACAAAGGGAAAGAACTCAGCATGTGCTGTGACATAATACGAGTATTCCACGTCTTTCCACGAACAGCTACTTCGTTGGCGAATTTGTAATGTTTGTATAAGCAAGGAATTAACGCAATTCCCTTTGGCCCGAATCTACGATGGCAACAAGCAACAATTTCCTCTGTCTCCAGAGCCCAGATACTTGTATTCCTGCTCCACGACTAAACATATATATTATGTGAGAAGATAATGTTTTCGCTTAAGTTTAGATAGTGTTTAAACTAGGTTATTTTGAATATTAAGAAAGTATTCTCCTTGGTGATGACAGCCACTGCTCACTCAAAGACAAAAACAAAGGAACGGCCATGCTACTAATGTTATAAAAACCTACTTTATCTACGGACATGTCATTAGTGCTCTAAAATGCGTTCAGAAACTGTAGGAAATGACCAGCATTATTACAACCAAGTTTACAATGAGAACTTTATTGTATGTGATAATAGGTAAATTCTGTACTTACTTTAATGTTATGAGTTAAATTAATGTAAGTGTCAAAACTCAACCACACCCGTGTTATAAGGTCTCTCATTATGTATCAGTTGCATAATCTTCGATAGGTAATCAATAAATAAACAAATTGAATTTTGCACTTATATTCCTGGAGACGACATTGGTATTTAATTTATCGATTTAGTACTTATTCAATAAATTAAATAGGGCATCTCCAGGAATATAAGTGCAAAATTCCCTCAATGTAGGTCCGGCCGAAGTACGGCCCGAAGCGAGGCGTGCCGTGCAATGTTCGTCTTAATCTGCCCCCCTATTCTGTAACTTGTTATAAGCTCACCTCAACGCTCACCCACATATATACCTATATTGACACCGGGATGCGTAGTAACTAAGCGTAGGCAGGTCTAGTTTCGTGACGGGTGACCGGCGGGGTGAGCCGCATTAGCGCGTAGCGAATAACAGCCCATTAAAAAGTGTTAAATACATACTAACGCCGTCGCATCCAGCTGGACGTTCCGCTTGGAACGGGCACTGAATGAAAATAACGAGATTTCAGTTTTAGGGCTTGTTCAGACACGGCGGGAACCGCGCGATTATAGAATCGCATGGAAATCGCGCGGGTCTTATTTATATGAGTTAGTTAGTAATCGTTCAGACATAACCGCGCGGTTACCGCAACCCAACCGCCAGAAAATAGAATCGCGCTGCTCCCGCGCGTTTCTATTACTATGGAGTCTTTACTTCGCGTTCAGTTGCGTTGCGGATACCGCGCGGTTATGTCTGAACGATTACTAACTAACTCATATAAATAAGACCCGCGCGATTTCCATGCGATTCTATAATCGCGCGGTTCCCGCCGTGTCTGAACTAGCCCTGACGCTAACCCTCTCCCCCCCCCCGCACCCCCCACGAAACCGCATACTAACCGCGCGTGTCTGAATAGCATCACAATTTTGCGGTTTGAAACCGCGCGATTCGTAAACGCACGATTCCCGCATGTCTGAACGGGCCCTTACCGCCTAAAATTATTTTATTAAGCCCTTATATGTCTGATAAAAATATACACTACCGCTTAAATATGCACCGCCGTTTGAATCATCGATATCTGTAGGATTCACCACCAACCAAAACTCGATGAAACGTATTTTCGTCGTTGATTAATTGACATGTTTTTATTGGCCGTCTGTAAAGTATTCTCCTTGAAGCAAGTCTTCAGACCTATTTGTAAACATTGTCTGTATTTTTTATCTAGCTCATACGTTCAACATAATTAAACATTAGTGTAGTAGGTACGACGCTGTCGGAAGAACAGAAGGCCCTTATTCTTATTGGGCGATATATTATCGTGATGCTAAATGTACGACGCAGACGGGGGTGAAATTGGAGGGATGTTAACGCCGAAAATAATCCAAAGTGATAAAATTAGAATAAGGAAAAGTTATGATTCATCTTGGAGATAAGAACAGGTTGCTTGGAGGCAGGGAAAAGATAAAGTGAGGAGTTGGGGTTCTGTGAGTTGGCAATAAATAGCCGTAATTAAGTTTATCAACAATCGCCACGGAATGTTCTGTAAAGGGGAAGTAAAAAATGGGGCTAAGTGACAACTAGATCATATCGAGATCTGAAATATGAAGAGGGTATTTTAACAGATGTTTATTACGGGATATTTTTTTGTGCTGACGTTAGATTAAAGGTCACAGTTCATTAGAGCCACCCGGCACCCGACCCGCACCGCCTCGCCTCGGAACTGTACTAACTACGGAGTTGATATAGTGAGCGCATGCCCATGCAAATCTATACAAAGAATAATTACCGCTTCAATACGGAGTACAACAGAACGTCGAGAATCAGGTCACACAATTTGTTTATCATGTTATTAAAAAACCGATCAAGTACGAATCAAACTCGCGCACCGAGGGTGCCGTACAAACTAAAGCAGAACATACCCTACCTTTCCCCGCCTATTAATTCAGGAAAAATCGTAGCAACGCATTGCATAATTTACAGTCATGAGTACAAGGCCATTGAAATGCACCGTGCATTTTGTTACTAACTTGCAAGACCAAAGGTTTTTCAGCGACAATTTTCTATCACATGAACCCATTTCAATATTTTAAAGAACGTGCTTTCAGATTAATATATTGGAAATTGAAGACGAAAAATACATTAAAACTTGATTTATTTACAAACTTCGCCCAGACATCATTTTTGATAATTTAAAGAAAAATACCTACGGGATACCGTTATTTTTATCCTGTTACACCTATTTAGAATAATGTAAATCATATGTAATTATTTCAAAGTTTGGCTCGCTAAACTTCGGAGATAAACGGGATATTTGTATGAACATTCATAAATATAAATTGTTTCACTGTAAAAAAAATATTGCTCTAGAAGTTGCATCTAAAGCTCTTTAATTTGATACTCCACTTGATCCCATTACTAGACTGTTTAGCCCCCTCATATCATCTTCATTGAAAATATAAATACATGTTTAATGTTTTTCTTTCCTTCCGTGTATGGATACACGTGATTTAGACGAGTTTATAACTATGTATTTCAAATTGATAGCATAAAGTAGTTCTTGAGATATTTTAAAGTTGTGGCAGACAGACGGACAGACGGATAGACGGACGAAGTCGCATCATAAGGGTTCCTTTTTTTACCTTTTTGGTCAGAACCCTAAAAATTAAAAAAATCGCCTTTTAGCCCATCGAACCCTAAAATTACGGCCATACTGCAGCAATGGGTCCCGTGAGGCCAAAAAGTTTGTTTTATTATTTTTGTTTGCTTAATTCGGTTTAGAAGTAGTAATTTAACAATTCAGTTCTTCTTGCATTCAGTCCCTGGGTGCCGTAACCACTTTAATTAAGTAACAATTTTAATTCATTTTCGAATATTTTTTCTGTTAGCGTCATCTTGTGCCTCCATCAATTCAATTCAACATCTAATTCAGAATAAGACACTAACATTTAGTTTTAATTTAGACCTGAGGCGTAATCACGTAGTTCGAACGCGCGATAAGACAGTTTAACTGTAATTTTTCCATATAAAATTTGGCATTTAAATCTACCTACCGTACGTACAATTCGTTACGTGATCGACCTGCTGATGGCGACATTTAACAAAATTTTGTAATTGAAATAAGAGAGAATTTATACCAAGACCGGATTTCATTAGCGATACTTAAGGCGCCGTGGGTTCAGCGAAGTCAAGCGAACAGAGTTTTTGAAACAATATAATGCGTCTGTTTATAATAATTTGGTTAAGAAAAAATACGTTTACTAATCTCGAGGCTTTTCTGCAGGGAGATCAGTGTTTAGAAACATGATTAAGCAATTTTCGCTCGATAAAAAAAATCGCCAACATACCTCTAATTACACTCTTTAAAACGATATTACATTTTTTTCAAACTTGCTACTTACATGAAACTTGCATCAAAAATTGCGTATTTGTATTTTAGATGGTAATCAGTGAATACATTTTTTTTAAATAATTCCAATCAAAAATAATAATTCGAAAACATCGATAACCGTGATCCTACTTGTGCCCGACAACCGGCCGCCGCCCGCTCAGTGCTCAGCGAGCTGCGTTCGGGGACGGACCTGTGTCGCGCGACTCGTGCTCCCGAATCCGTACGGCCAAGTGCATTTCTTGCAAAAAATGTAACCTGCGTGCTCCCTATAATGGGGAATAAAAAGAATAAAACTAAGAAAAGGAGAAGGAGTCATGTTATGAATTGCAGAGCGATTGCCCGAAGAACAAATGCGAAACGGTAGCACTGCAATCACAGATAAATAATAAATGCAGTAGTAGTGTAGGTGCCTACTTACTTAGTGGCTGTGTGACGCTTATATGAATAGTGTTTTTTCTTGTTAAATAAGTGGGCACTGTAAATATCATATCAAATTATTCATTTCTGAATGTAATCATTCTCTTTAAAAAAATTTTTAGGTTGTTGGACCGCAACAAAGAAAATAACGAAACCGTGTTTCCATCGAATGAGTACGTGATAATTATTTTAGTCTAATCAGAGAGACTACCGCGAAGCGAAAACGAACTTCGTTCAAGTAACTCCCTCTCTGTCGCTCGAACTAGCAAGTGCGACAGAGACGGAGATACACGAACGAAGTTCGTTTTCGTTTCGCGGTAGGCCCTCAGTACGTGAGCATGGCGCAACCGAAACTCGTGTGACAGTCACACTCTCAACAGAGAGGAGAGGAGTGGAGTGAAGTAGAGAGGAGTGGAGATGAGAGGAATTAGTTAAGCGAAGAGGAGAGGGGCGGGGAAAATGGAGTGAAGGGGAGTAGATTGGAGAGGACTGGTGTGAGAAAGAGAGGAGAATAATGGAGTGCTACATGGGGAGGAACGGCTTGTCCGATTTGGATGAAATTTTGTTTACATATTTGAGTGGGTCCATGGATGGTTTATAAAGACAATAGGCCCGATAGATGGCGTCGTGATCACAATTGAAATGAAGAATGGTTGGACCGATTTTAATGAAACTATGTGTTTAGGTATTTAAGTGGGTCCCTGGATGGTTTGAAAAACAAACAGTTGGACCCGGTAGATGGCGCTGTGATCGCGATATCTTGAAAAACCGGATTTGCTGAACATGTGACAACACTGTATATTTTAGTGGGTTCAGGGGATGGTTTGATCGAGGGAGACGAAGAGAGAGAGAGATGGTATTTGTCTATCTTATATGGCAAGAGAGGAAAAGAGAGATAGTGTGTAACGAAATCTTAAATGTTTATGAAGCAGAAACGTCCGCTATCGAAATTCCAAATTTCGATCATAGTGGAAAATTGAAAAATTATTCGCCACGAGTGGGATTTGAACCAACAACCTCTGGAATCCGTCCATCGCTCTCCCAATTGAGCTACCGTCCGCTAATGGTGACGAATCTTTCAATCCCTTCCACTATTGTATTTACACCTTAGGGAGGCTCGTAGCGACATATACCGCGATGTTATTACAACTTCTGAAACGGCACCAACGTCTCAAGTTACATTGAATACGAAGGGGAAAATCAACCCATGGAAGTAATTTATATTAAGCGAGATGATGCGTTTTGGAGTGAAAAAATGGAGAAAAACTTGTGGAATTTTATATTGGTCATTTATTGCCAGAATTAGTTGACTCGCGGCAAGCGCGAGGAATGCCAATTAGAGGAGCGTCTCCTAATCGATCGACATAAAAATAATTTATTTTATTAAACAAAATAGTAGACACTTACACACACACACACACACACACACTCTTTCTCACACACACATACACATACACACACACGCACATACGCACGCACGCACGCACGCACACAAACTCACGCACGAGCACACAACAGATAATATCCTGTACTGGGTAATACCAGCTGCTGTTCTTATTGACTGTTATTCATGCATCTTAAACATTTATCGATGAAGAAGGTATGACAAACAAGTTTTCACCTCACCGGCTCAAAAAGGCTTGCTTTCTCGCTCAAAATCTGCGCCCAAAAGTCCATTTTATCCGCTAGCGTGGAAAGAGTTTTTGAATTTGGAACGTGACGGTCAATCTCGAGATCCAACTTTTTTCTATACAGAATGAGAGGTGCGTTCAGAAACTGATGGTATTATGCCAATAATTAATTGTTATTATTTTGATTAAAAATAATACTTATTCTTTCTTAATTAAGTAGGTACATACGAAATATTAATATTTAGACTGATTTATAAGGATAAAATACCAAAATTTAATTTTAAGTGTAGTTTGTATGTTTCAAAAAATTTCGTTTCTTCCAAATTTGGAACGCACCGTTTGAATAGTTACTTACTTTAAGAAAAAACTCAACCTACATTTAATTTTGTTTTGTACTAAAGCCACAGACAGTAAAACCAAAATAATGGTGGTTATTTATAGATTTAGTGCAGAAGATATACAGCTATTAGCTAATAGCATAAGCGAATTTGAGCCTTAGTTTACCCGTGAGTACCCAACAATATTTTGACTTTTTAGTGTAGGTAAGCGTGGGGTTTATTTAAAGATGCAAATTAAATATGTATGTTACATTTAATAATTATAAAATGCTAGATCTTGATGAGATGTAAACAAACCTTTATTGAAAATGAGTATAAGACCCAAATTACTTCCATTACATTTACCTACAATTTTCCTCGCGGTGGTGAGGTGAAAAGTTGTGTGTTGCGCTCGGCAGCAAAATTGTTTGGCGTCTCGTGCCTTGAAAGCACTTGCGCCAAACAACAACTTTGCAGCCTTGCATAACAAATAACTATTTTATTTATTTATACTAAATGTTCTTCGCTAAAATTCATTGTTTGTAGGTACCTACCCTAGCAAAGTACTTATAAAACTTTACTTTCCAGTAAATTGTGAGTATCCCAGTTGAAATTCGTCCTCTTTTCTCAACTCCACTCTACTCCTCTCCTCTCCTCTTCACTTAACTCCTTTCCTCACCACTCTACTCGACTTCTCTCTTTTTTCTCTCCTTTTTTAAACCCACCGGTTCGTTTGGTTAATTTGGCGAATTTACCGGGTGTAATACCGTCAGCGCCCATCGCTATTTTATTATACCTACAGGCTTGAGGTCCCGGGTTCGAATCCCGGTAAGGGCATTTATTTGTGTGATGAGCTGATGAGCATGAATATTTGTTCCTGAGTCATGGATGTTTTCTATGTATTTAAGTATTTATTTATCTATTTAAGCATGTATATCGTCGTCTAGTACCCATAGTACAAGCTTTGCTTAGTTTGGGACTAGATCGATTTGTGTAAGATTGTCCCCCCAAATATTTATTTATTTTATTTTATTTAGGGTAAGTCCGGGGTAGTTGGCCATAGTTTTTTTGGAACACTGTTAAAATAAATGCTTACATATCACGAATACATATTTTATTTTTTATTAAACTTTGGTTAATTAACTTTGGATTATTAAACAAAAAAAGTATAATATCTATATAAATTACATCGAAAAAAACCCTTTGAAAAAAAGACACGATTGGCCATCTCTCCCAAGGTGTGATGACCATACCTTTACAGGAAAGATGGCCATAACTTAGCTCTCTCAGTTAGTATGTTTTTCGTTTTTTTTTAATACTTAAGCACGTGTCCTCGAACTCGGTGCAATTCTTATGTAGCCAAAACTACACTGAAACCAGTCTTCGAAGAAAATAACTTCTAATAGGTAATTATCCCCACAGCCGTGGCAGTTTCTTTCGTTTACAAACCGAGCTGGCAGTTTTGGATATTTTTTGCTGCTTAGGTTTCCTGGATTGTTTTATATACTCTTCTTTGACACACATTCAGCATCATATCATATGGCATACCGACTAAAACTAGCCAGTGGCCATCTCTCCTTTTCTTGCGGGAGAGATGACCACACCTAATTTAAAAACAAGTCATGACATGACTTGCCAAAGTCTGACCTTAGAACAATGAGACACTTGCAGCAAATACACGAAAACAGCATTATTTTGAGAAACTAACATCATCACCTGGTAAAACATGACCTCTCAAAAAAATATTGTTACTAGTCTAAATAATCAAAGACGATTTTACTTACTTTGTGTTTTTTTTCGCCTAATTGTTAATTGCACCCGTGCTCTTAGGCACAAAGCGAAGCGAAATAAACAAAAAGTCGCGAAATCAAGTCACTGGTTCCATGAAATATTTCGATGGGCCATCTCCCCCTTATGGCCATCTACCCCGGAATTACCTTACTTTATTTTTTAATACACACATGGTTGGCAACTGGCAACCCATTTACTTTCCGGTCTGTGAAGTTACTACAATTTTTGCTTTAGTTCTAAAAACCGCGGTAGTGCGCGACTAAACTAGAATATGAATTAGCCGCTTCGTTGCGGTACTGTTTACTCTGTACTGTGTGTTTCCACCATGCGCGACGGCGGGAGACGTGCGGGCGGAGCATCCCCGCGCGCGCGGGGGCCGCACCCCCTGAGACGATATTTTTCGCTGAACCTACGGCGCCTTAACAGAAGGCGACAAAACCCCAAAGCCTCTCTCATTATGATTTTTAAAAATAAAGTAAGAAAATGGGTCTATGTCGGCGTTGCAGTCATATGTTATCACGAATGTGGGCAAAATTTAACATATAGCAGCATATACTCACTTTTCGATATCTTTATATATAAGGTAAGGAAACGTAACAGTGTTGGACTGCGAGTGCCATAACTTACGATTACACTGGTATGAAAATCTGATACGAATCACACAGAAACAGTGTGTTAGTACCTAAAGTTTACTAATACGATCCTAGTTTTAGTTTAATCAGTCCATTGTGTCCGCTTCACACGATGGGCCATCCTGACCCATCATACAGGACGCAACTATGCGTTGAAGGGAGTAAGACATATTTATGTCTCGATCTACCGCATAGCCGCGTCCTTTATGATGGGTCAGGATGGCCCATCGTGTGGAGCGGCCATTACTGTAATGTTTTCTTACTTCACCCGCGAGTAGATCATCAAAATATTGATTTAAATTCCGAGAGTGCATTGTTCTTATTTACCTATAAGAAATATACGAAGTAAATTTGTGACCAACAAATAAACCTGACGCAACAAAAAAAAAATGCAATACTTACGCGTTGAAATATTAAGGAGGTTAAAGCCTTAAAAGCCCATAAAACACTGTAAAGGCTATAGAAATCGGAACAGGCTAGCAGTTAGGATATTCATTACGGATCTGCCAGCTAAATGGGCCGACCGCCGCCTGTTCCGTGTTACACGATCTACCGTGGTCAAGAAATAGCCTGACCTTAAGCTTAGGAAGCTTTACAGTATAGTATCTTGGTATAGGTTTTATTACACACTTTGATGGTAAAGGAGGAAGATATTAAGAATTTATGAACTACTAGCTTTTGCCCGCAACTTCGTCCGCGTGGAACTCGTTTATATCGCAGCTTCATACAAACTTTTACCCCCCCATTTCACCCCCTTAGGGGATGATTTCGGGGATAAAAACTATCCTATGTCACACTCCATCCCCTCAACTATATCCACTTAAAAAAACACGTCAATTCGTCGCTCCATTTTGCCGTGAAAGACGGACAAACAAACAAACACACACATACTTTCCCATTTATATATTTCTATGAATGATGTGTGTTTTAAACCCGGTACGTACTTAGACAGAGTTAGTACTAGAAAACAGAATGCACGTAATTTGGTCAGCGATAAGGACGATGCACAGGCACTAGGTAGGTTTACATGCCTGTCAAAATTTAGTCAACATCTGTCGCTCGTACGGTGCGGAAGCTTTCAAGTGCTTACTTTGGTTACAAAATTTTACCAGGCTCGTTTATTGGACTTTAAATTACGTAATTATGATTTATAGATGAATAAACATGACATGATAATGTCATGTTATCAATAAGTTAATTATTTGAGGTACCTCTAACTACAAAAAAAATCACGAGAAATATTACGAATATTCCAACAAGCGGCATGTAAGCCGAGCCCGCCATCGACTTGCAATTGTTGACGCCCACTGACAGTTTCTTGTCCCTTTCATTTTCATACAAAAGTGCAACAGAAAGAACGCTTTGCTAACTCTGTTAAATAGACAAGGTATAGTTTAAAATACTACTGATGCCGCACCGACTATGCAACGCTAAATTTATTTATTTAATCGTATGGCATATATTATTTTGGCCTTTACCGATAAATGATAATGTGACTTACTTGCCAGCACGGCTATCACAAGACAGAGCGCGAGCTCTCTCGATTTTTCTCGCAGTATCCGTCTCTCTCTTATTAGAATACTTAGAACAAGAGGAATAATGCGAGAAAAATCGAGGGTATGTCAAGGCCGTCCCATGATAAACGTGCTGCATGACTTGCATGAGTATGTGTGTCATAAACAGATTGTTTGAATTTCAGTCTGTAGATCTAGTTTAGATTGTTTAATGTGGCCAATTTTTTTGTAAATCTGTAATTGGAATTGGAATCTTCTATCTTAGATGATAAAATTGCTTTTTGAATGACCACTTTGATGCAGCTCTGCCAACTCTAATAATCTCAAGTATTCGTGACCTTTACGGCAATTACGGTACACGAGAATAGAAGCGCCTGTCTTTTTAACATAGCAATATTATTAAAAGTTATTGATTCATATTCATATTCATTTATTATTAAAAATAAGGCCTAGGATAAGCTGCAAACGTTTAACCATATTTTCAACACCAGCAGCACTGCTTATCCGGCTGGAGCCCGTACTCGTAGAACTATTCTATAAACTGTGCCCGTACCGTATTCCTTATTAACTATTATTTCGTCCGATATACCTTTACCTACATACAATCACGCCTATAATCCGATATGCGCTGAATAAATTGATTCATTACATAATATAAGACTGCATTTTTGACTACAAGAAATTTTCTACTCTCTGTATTTATATATTGGGACGCGCGTCTTGTAGGTACCTATAGTGATGTGCATCATTCGTATAGTTCCTGCATTGTACATTTCTAACGTCCTTATCTTGAACTTTCACGTCATCACCAACTTCGTCGATGACATGAACATTTACATACAATGTGAATAAATGTTTGTTTCTGGAGTTATTAAAATTAATTATATTTTACCATATCCGACTCGAGAAGTGATGGTTCCGCATGGAACAAATCTTTAAAATCATTGAATTTCACAAAGAGTCAATCTAAAAGTAACTTATATCTGGAACAAAGGTATTGATGAATGTACCTATACAGAAAAGATTAGCCAATTTAAAATATGTACACTGCTCCGTAGGTAAATGTAATGTGGTGTTGTGTTCCAGGTGGTTAGTAGGTCGCAAGAGTTCTTCAGGATACGTTGTTTTGAAAGGTGGGAGTCCCAAAGTAATTGTGTCTAGCTGTTACTTCAACGAAACCTCAAATAAATGTATAGTTGACAACGCACTTTTGACTTCAATGGATGTAGTCGCAGGCTTTCTCTCTCTAATATCTGCTAAGCAAGCCCCGCCATCGTAGTTAAAAAAATTGAAA
The DNA here is from genome assembly GCA_945867215.1 of Epinotia demarniana. Lineage (NCBI taxonomy): Eukaryota > Metazoa > Arthropoda > Insecta > Lepidoptera > Tortricidae > Epinotia > Epinotia demarniana. Next base: position 11,938,852 of record OX244268.1, on the reverse strand, counting down.
AGTAATAGAGTTTCTTTGTAAATAAGTATGTATTTTTAACCGACTTCAAAAAAAGGAGGAGGTTCTCAATTCGGCTGTATTTTTTTTCCAATATTTGTTACCTCAGAACTCCGTCATTGATGAGCCGATTCGATTTTTTTTTGTTCGTATGTATATACTTCCAGGGTCCCATTTTTTTCAAAATTCAGTTTGATGATGGGATCCATTAGGAATTGAGGGGAATCCTCAATTTTATTAGGCACGCGTGTAGTGATTTTGGTATTTACATCCAGAATCATAAATTTGGTGGCGAGGAATTGATGATGAAGACCACAGATGACTTATCGAATTCCTCAATTATGTACTTAAACGTGCAAAAGTACGTCACAGGTTCTGATAAGATTCCGTTGAAATAGGAACTAATGAAGTGCCATTGGTGATGATCTTGGGGAATCGATGGAAGTCCTCAAATATTACGGCCCACATACAGCGATTCGGTTTTTTTCTATAGTAATCAACGCATTTGCTATCGGAAATCAGTTCATGTGGTAAATTGTAAAAAAAATAGGAAATGTTCTCGTGGCTTGCCGGAGTACTACATTGAAGTCGGTTAAAACTTTATTTTTAAAGTAAATTATAAGTAGGTATGTACATAAGTAATTAGATGTAAATTTTGACTGACGTCGTTCACGTCGCATAGCTCTAAAGTAGCTAAGCTTCATTCTAATACACGAAACCTACAATTGACCTTAGAGAAAATATTATCTATATTTTAAAGTAAACACTAGAATTAAATATGCATATTTGCATTTAAAATTTCATAGTTAAATAATAACATAAGTATATAAAATCGATTGATTTTAAATCAATTCTTCCCTATGTGTTTCATTCTGACTCGTTTTTAATTGTCTATCTATTGGATCGCCCACACAGGAGCTTGGCATCAATACATTTTATTGTTTTTACATCACGATTTCTACATATATTTCTTCAAACAGAGTAGAGGCATACCAAAAAGGAGATGGTATGGTTTGGAAGCGTTGTGCTGGTTGGCGGGAGTATGCCAAATTGCCAATAGGGCTGACTGGGCTGAGTGGAGGAAAAGGGCGGGGAGGCCGTTCCTTAGCAGTGGGACACCTATAGAGGCTAGACAAAAAAGTGTATGGAATGGATAGCTCTTAACAGAAATAAAGAAACAAAACAGGAAACTATAATCTACGAATACATATATACCTATGTTCAATTCACTATACGACGTTATTATGCACAACAAGAACTATCCATGTTTTGCATTAAGATATTAAGTTTATGAATACGATTCCTTACATATATTATGTCCTTAGAATTTTAAAACGAATCATAAAACAGAGACTTGTATTTATTTGCATGTTTGCGCGTGCTGAGGGAGGGTGGGAACATTAACTACATGCACAAATACGCAAGACATCTCATGATCACAATACCTGCAAGTTTTAAGGGGAAAAGCAAAGGAATATATTATATCCTAGAAAACTATCATAGAACTAGCGGCCGCCCGCGACTTCGTCCGCGTAGATTTTTGATGATGACAAAGATATAAAATAGGTAAGTGAATTTTATTCTTAGTTAAAACGGTAGACATATTACATTTCAAACAGTGGCAGACACTGATATGCGATTGTTAAAGAATTTTTAAAGATTTTCCAATCAGATTACGGGAATTGTTTGCAGAATGCTTAATACTTATTCCGTCAGTTACCTGATGCTTTAATCTAATTTTAATCTTTGCCAAAAATGACTGCAAGATATAGAGCGACGCATGGATTTGGAGCTAGAAAATGGGGATCTTAAATCTCAAAGTTATTATAAGTGAGATTTAAAAAAAGTTAAATATCGTAAGGCTGTTAAAACAATCTTAAACTCAGCACTGGAAATCGCTGATATTACTTTTTTGTATTTTAATAAGTTAACTTTCTACAAAGTTTCAAGTCTATAGTTCAAAAAATAATGTCTCCCCCATACAATCATTGCACCCCCATATAACCCCCTTAGGGGTAGAATTTTTTAAAACATTTAAATTAATTTTTTGTATCTTATGAAATGAAATGAAATTTGTTTATTTGCTTAAAATTATGTACGTATAAAGATGGTATGGTAAATAATGTCCATATAATGTCAATACCTTATAAAAGTAGGCATGCAAATCTATTTATTATAATGTACATGCATGGCAAGGGGAGGATATTGAGCCTTTTAAAAACAGGCTTACATGACTCTCTAGCTGACATACCACTCAATGCCCTAATGCATTTTTTTTGAGCTTTGAATGCTCTTTCAATTTCTCGTAACCTTAATAAGTAATCTTTCTACAAAGTTTCAAGTTTCTAGCTCAAAAGGAAAAGTTTCCCTCATACAAACTTTGCACCCCTATTTAACCCCCTTCGAGGTAGAATTTTCTAAAACGCTGGCTGCTGTTTTTTTGTATTCTAATAAGTTATCTTTCTACAAAGTTTCAAGTTTGTAGCTCAAAAAATAAAGTTCCCTCTTTGCACCCCTATTTACCCTCTTAAGGGTTGAATTTTCTTAAATGCAGAAATTGCTTTTTTTTATTCTAATAAGTAATCTTTCTATAGAGTTTCAAGTCTTTAGTTCAAAAAATAATGTTTCCCCCATACAAACATTGCACCCCCATTTAACCCCCTTAGGGGTAGAATCCGCCCTTTGGGGCGGAATTTTCTAAAACGCTGAAATCACTTTTTTTGTATCTTTATAAGTAATCTTTCTACAAAATTTTTAGTCTCTAGTTTACAAAATAATGTTTACCCTATACAAATATTGCACCATCATTTAACGCCTTTAGGGGTAGAATTTTCTAAAACGCAGAAATTACTTTTTTTGTATTTTAATAAGTAATGTTTCTACAAAGTTTCAAGTTTCTAGCTCAAAAAATAAAGTTCCCTTCATACAAACTTTGCACCCATATTTAACCCTCTTAAGGGTAGAATTTTCTTAAACGCAGAAATTGCTTTTTTGCATTCTAATAAGTAATCTTTCTACAAAGTTTCAAGTCTCTAGCTAAAAAACAAAGATTCCCCTATACAAACTTTGCACCCCTATTTGACCCCCTTAGGGAAGGTATTTCCAAAAATCCCTTCTTATCCCTAGCCCACGTTATAAAAATAACCTAAAGTTACAAAACTCAGGTTTAAAAATAATGTTTCCCCCATACAAATATTGCACCCCTATTTAACCTTCTTAGGGGTGGAATTTTCTAAAACGCTGAAATTACTTTTTTTGTATCTTAATAAGTAATCTTTCTACAAAGTTTCAAGTTTCTATTTAAAAAAATAATTATTCCCCCATACAAACTTTGCACCCCCATTAAACCCGCTTAGGGATGGAATTTCCAAAAATCCCGTCTTATCCGTTGCCTACGTCCAGTCAGGACATAGGCATTTATATATATAGATTAAGCAGAGTAGCGCCTGATTCCATCAATTACTTTATAATTTAGATGCAACCCTTTTACCTTTCCTAGTAAATCACGGGTATGAAAGAGAATTGAAATTTTATTACCTACAAAAAAGCAGTCGCGACAGATGAATTGACTTAACATAATTCGTAAACAACATTTAAAATTTTGTCACGATATTTTGCAATAGCAAAATTATTATTGAAATAAAGGAAAACAAATTACACATTTGACTTTTTAAATTATTTTCTCATTTAGCACAGCTTCACTGAGTATATAAGAAAAGAACACAAGGTATTCATTGCATTAGTCGCAGCGTAGTTTTACCGCATTTCGGCAAATTAAATAATAGATAATATTATACAACCGATGAGGGAATGTCGTAAGACGTAGTATTACAATATATCTACTGAAATAAGTTCAACGTCTTGCCATTCATAACCTTAAAATTAAAAAGTAGAGATTCGGTAAAAATGGCATGGCTTATTTACTCGACAGTATCATATTTAACAGTGTTTTTCTTCATATTGGTTGTGGCAGAATTCAATACAACCAACGTAGGCTATAGCGAAGGATTACTTTCAAACTGTAAGTATTTTTTTTATAATCAAAATTGCAGGAATCAATTACCTATACAAGAAAATATGCATGTTACAAGACTAGCTTGCTTTTAGACTAGCAATAAAACTTGCAGAAGTCTCCAGTTCTTAGATTACAGAGTAAATTAATAATCCCAATACCTGTAAATTTGTAACTACTTATGTCGTAAAAAAATCCGTTGAAACCAGCAGCGTAAATACTACTAGAGGCGTGTAAACACATTGTGACGGGAGCTCAAACAGTGCAAATTCAACATGTGAGTATATACAGTACTCAAACGTCGTGTGCGAGTCTCACTCGCACTTGACCGGGTTTATTTTTAAAGTATATATAGTACTTAGTTCGCGTAGTCTCTCACAATAATTATTTCTAGCTCTGCTTAACATAAAACCCTTCATTCATTTTGACAGAGACTTTATTTATAGACTTTCTTTAAAAGTTCTAAGGAATAAAGTTAGGTTTTCATATCTTATAGTCTTGTTTTGTTAATCAGGAATGATAAAATTAGTTATGAATTTGTTACTATTGTTCGTTTTATTTAATCGGAAACTTCCGTTTAACATGTACAAGGGCCTTCGTTCGTTAATTAGCAAATATAACATTTGATTTTGATTGTCAATTCCATCTCTACCTGCGCAGGTCCTGGCTCTGCGAAACCGGCTAAAATCAAGCCTGAATCACTGAAGAATCTCTACCTGGCAGTCTTGAGTCGGGGCGATATCTTGACTCACAGGTGGCCTATGTTCAACTATTACCGCGTCAAAGAGATAATCAAGCACCCTGACTTTGACGTCAGAAACAAAACTTTTATTTACGTTGGTGGCTATTTTGATTCGACCTTGTGGGGAGTAGGACGATTATTAGGCCATATGTATAAGGAGATGAATTATAATGTCCTGTTGTTCGATACGCTGTACTTCACTACGGTGTATTTTCCACAGTGAGTACTGAGATTTTTCTACATTAAGACATACCTCTCATCCAAGCGGCATTCATTCATCATCATATCAGCCGAAAGACGTACACTGCTGGACATAGGCTTCCCCCAAAGAGTGCCAAAGTGACCGGTCCTGCGCAACCCGCATCCAGCGCAACACAACCTTTACCAGGTCATCAGTCCACCTTTTTATTTATTTATTTTTATTTATATAAAAAATATAGATATTTATATTTATAAACAAAAATTTACTAAAGTTCACGTATCATCATCACTAGCTTATACACGTCCAGCCGTTGGCCACAGACGTCCGTCCAGGAACGAAACGGAATGAGCTATTATCAGTTTACCATCCATATAACGTAGGTAATTTGTACAAATCAAATACTTCTGTTAGTATTCAACTTTCTAAACTGCGCTGTGTGGTTTCAGATCCGTACGGCTGATGCGTCCTGTTGGCCGACACGCAGCCGAAATGCTAGCAACCCTTACCAAGCTCGGCCTCAACCCAAAAACGACGACAGTAGGCGGCATCAGTCTCGGCGGGGAAACCATGAGCTTCGTGGCCAAGAATTATCGCCAAATCACCGGTCAAAATTTATCTACACTCATTGCCCTGGACCCTGGGGGCCCTTGCTTTAGGCATCAAGGGCCAGACCAAAGATTAGACCCTTCGGATGCCGATTTCGTGATAGCCATTATTACAAACAGTGGTGGTTTTGGCATTGACACGCCTGTTGGTCACGCGTCCTTCTACGTCAATGGAGGGGAATGGCAACCAGGTGACATATCTTACTTCCCTTGCGATATCTCGTGTAGTCATTTGAGAGCCTATTTTATTTGGATAGCGGCCATCTTAAATCCTCATCGTTTTATAGGCGTGCGTTGTGATTCTGTGGCACAAGCAAAGGTGGGTGATTGCTTTGATAAGACACCATTAGTGACGAATACCTTAGACCAGTTCATTGATAGAAGTAAACCGGGCATTTATTATCTGCCAACTAGTAATAGATACCCGTATGCTTTAGGAAAAGCCGGTGTGAAGAAGAGAAGTAGATTACCGCCCGTTCCTCATTATTGAAGCTGAAGGTCCTGGGTTCGAATCCCGGTAAGGGCAAATGTTTGTGTGATGAGCATGAATATTTGTTTCTGTGTCATGGATGTTTTCTACGTATTTAAGTATTTGTATGTATTATGTATATCGTCGTCTAGTACCCATAACACAAGCCTTATTGAGCTTACTATGGGACTAGCTCGATTTGTGTAAGATTGTCCCCTTATATTTATTTATTTATTTATTGACATTTTCGCTAACCGTAAACAGGACAAAGTAGAAAATACTGAATCAAACCTTAAAACAAACATCTGTGCCCCTAGTTGGGATAACATCTCAAAAGCTCTAAAACTTGCCAGTGATATTGTAGTCCCTATAATATCATAAGTATCTAGTAAATCTAATGTGGAGTTTTTTCCCAATGCCCTTACTAAAACAAGCAGTAATCACTCCAGTGTACAAGAGTGGGAACAAAGATGATGTTTCCAATTACAGACCTATATATCGGTACTTCCTGCTATCTCCAAAGTTATTGAAAATATCATTAACAGTACAGTGATTACTGATTAGTCTACACAGTAACAATTAATTAGTCTACACTAGTACCACAAATATAAGTTACAACGATGTACCTGCGCAGAAAGCATTTTAAACCAATCATAAGGCAGCGCGTTTGCGCGGGTAAAATCTTCAACGCCCATTGGCCAAACTTTTGCGTGCGACGCCGGCAGCTCCGGCGCCAGCCATTTTGTCTGGTGCCATGAGCGGGAAAGCACGGGTTTGCCGGTCATTGCATATTGTATCTTACGTATAGTGCAACAAGGCCTTTATTGAAATCGTCATACGTTCGATTGCATTCGGTACTTGTCAGCACTCGTCGGCGTGGACGAAGATTGCCGATGTAACTTACATTTGTGGTAATACTGTAGACTAATTAATTAATTAGATAAATTTAATATGTTACCGCCCAATTTGGCTTCAGACATGGTCTCTAGAAGCATCGGATGCTGTTACTTCGCTTATCGCCTTTATAATAAACAATGTAGATAGGAAAATAAATATTTGTCTGTATTTCTAGACCTCAAAAAAGCGTTCGACACAGTCTCTATTCCTATCCTTACAATACCTTGGAAACTATTGGTATAAGCGATATTCCTCTACGTCTCTTGGCAAGTTCTACCTTGAATTCCGCACGCAGAAGGTTAAAATGGGCAATCATGCCAGTGACCAGCGCACTATATCCTACGGTGTACCACAGGGAAGTGTCCTAGGCCCTATTAATAAGCTATATAATATGCATTAGAGGCAGGCACAATCTTCACATACGCCGATGACATTGCCATTGTTTTCTCTAGGGGCACTTGGGAGAACGTGCGCTTAGTCGCCGAACGTGGACTCTAAAGTTGCCAGATGGCTATATTGAAACTTACTCACGTTAAATACCGCTAAAACCAATTTCATCTGTTACACCAACTACAAACGTACTCAGCCTGGTCCAAATTTCTCAATCAGGTTCCATATTTCCGTCAACGTCACACAAACCAGCTGTTCCTACTTAGACATAGATAAAGTAGAAACTACCAGATACTTGGGTGTTGTTTTTGACCAGCGCTTAACCTGGCATCACCACACTGAGAGTCTTACGTCCAGATTGAGAAACCTTATCTGGGTTTTAAAAAATCTTGGAAATGTAGCTAGTAGCTACTAGCTACCAAGGCTATGTTAAAGCAAGTACATACTTTGCTTGCGGAATCTATCCTCACATACTGAGTCCTCATTTTGGGCGGTGCCACGAAAACCAAATTCCTCGAACTGAAGAGAGCCAAGTAATGTAGGTACTTCAAACCGTATAGATTTACCACAAGTAAACTATACATAATATATAACTACTGAATTATTACATACTAGCTGTACCTGCGACTTCGTTTGCATGGTAATGTGGTGGGAGTTAACGATTTTCTTATTTTGGACATAGGACACATGCAGTTCTAATTTAACCTTTCAAGTAAAACGTTGAACAAACCTATTTTAGCTAAAATGCCGTTAAAATTCTTTTCTTTGATGTTTAAATTAGTAAGGTAGGGACAAAACTCGTTTTATGGGGTAATAGTTTAGTAGATGTTTGTGACCATAGATCCAACAGGTAGGACACAGGCTGCAGCATAAAATTTTTATGTATCTTCTCTACATATTTATAATATAACACTGTTTTATATTAAATAAATACAAACGTGATGACTGAAATCATCTTGAGTCACTCCGACTCTCAGGTAAAGATGTGTATAGAATTAATACTTAAATAGATTTAATAATCCTTTCGAGTACCCGGAGTAGGTACCCATTGACCGGTAAGTGTTTACGCGGAACAAAAGATCTCTTTTTTAACGTCTGAATGTATATTTTCCAAGCTATACCTAACCACTAACGAAGTTCTAGAACCATAACGCGAGTCCGAGTCCCTTTCTATTAAAGGTAATTAATGTAATTATTAAAAATATTAAAGTAATATGTTTATTTTTTCATATTGCAATGTTTCAGATCGCACTATCACATTCTGCCGATCTTCTGTATGTTCCCGCCATTGTCAACTTAAGGAATGTGTATTGCAGGCTTTATGATAAAAGTTTTATCTGTATGTTGGCCGATTCCTGTGTCTCTATATAGGCTGAATGTCAACTTGAAGGCGCGAAGTATGAAGTAAAATACCGCCTTAATACCTACTGACGCGCTTGATAATTAATGTTTTTAAAAAAAGGGGCCCGTTCTTTACTGATTTAATATAGTTTTACTGTTAAATATAAATACTGACAAACCAGCACGGCTATCACAAGACGGCGCGCGAGCTCTCTCTATTTTTCTCGAACTATCCGTCTCTCTCGTAATATACAACTTAGAAAGAGACGTATAGTGCGAGAAAAATCGAGAGAGCTCCCGCGCCATCTTGTGATAGCCGTTAAGTATCGTGACAAATACTCAGCGTGTAATCTTGCTAAAACTCATAAACCTAGACGTTTTGGCTGAACGCGAGACAACGCTAGGCCATGCCATTAAAAAAAAAGGAAGTCAGACTTTTGACGTTATTTTGTTGAAATATGTTGATACATTTATTGAAATTACACCTCAATACGAATTTAGCGCGTATACGTTTCCATATCAGAATCGATTATTTTTTTATGCTTTAGAATTTAATATGCGTTTTGTGAAGGTCTATCACAACAACGGATCGAAATTATTACTGTTATTTAGATATGGCAAGTCCGCCATTTTGACGTCACTGACAGTTGACGGATATGGCGGCTATAATTTCAAGAAGAAGAACTGAATAATTTAATGAGGTCAAATGTTTCCGAAAATTAATTAACTGTCTTAGTTGGATAAAAACTATCCTAAACGGAAGCTAGAGTAATAATGTACTTATGAAAAAATCTACATGTTTTTCCGTTCATGGGAAGCCGAGATCATTCGGGACACATAAATGCATAGTTTGATACTGGCTGATTCCATTTTCAAATTAGAGATTTATTATAAGTGAGAGATGAGAGATTAAATGTAATCCTAAAAACACACAAAACAACCGTGTATAAACAAGTAAGTAATACCAAGTACCGTGTATAGGTGCATCTCAAGTCCAAAATAGTACATGCCACGAATGCAAAGCTAAATTAACTAGATAGTTAAAACCAAAAAACTACCATAACAGAAAATTAACTGTTACACAAGATATAATCCACAACTGTCACACACACTCTCATCTACACACACACGGCTCGCGTCTGTGCGGATCTAACCTCTCCTTCTATAATTTGTCAAATGAAGCCCCTATAAGTTGTTAAGTTTTAAAATACCTGTACACCTAAAATTAAACAGTTAAACTTGGTTCTTATTTTAATTATATTTTTGACATTGGTTACATAATAGTCATAGAGAGTAGCAAAATAAATACTTGAAAGAAACATGCTTTATTATTTTTCCTATAGATTATGTTCCTTTATATCGCCGCATACATCCACGAAGAATTAATTTAATGCTCCGAGCCGGCGACCACAGGCATTCATGGCCCGTCGCTACTAACCAACTGAGCTATCGGAACAATCCGGTTCGGGCACCAAATCCCGTGTATTTGAAGTCCCCAACCCGTACTGGGCCAGCGTGGGGACTATTGCCCGTTCCCTCTAATCCATTAGAGGAGGCCTGTGCCCAGCAGTGGGACGTATATAGGCTGATTTATTATTATTTTTTATTACATCGCCGCAGCTGCAAACTCATGCCCATCATGCTCGAAAATGATCGTCTTTCGTTTAAGAAACTTAGCAAATAACCCTTCTCTCTCAGGGCAGTCGGGTAAAAAGAACCTCGATTGCATTCGGCAAAATGAAAGCAATATATCTCTCATTATAAAAAAATAAATGATTTCTATACGCTTATCAAATAAGGGGCCGATTGTGTGTTAATAACTACAACTTAGAAAAGATGAAAACCCCCGACATTTTCATTTCACAGTTCAATATCTCAAAAACGGCTAAACAGATTTTGATAAAACATGGCTAAGAACACTCGGGATAACATTATCAATGACACCAAAAAAACCGGATTCTAATCGGTCCATCCGTTAGGGAGCTACGGTACCACAGACAGATACACAGATACACACGCTAAACTTATACCACCCCTCTTTTTTCGTCGGGGGTTACAAAGGCTTATAAGCGTTACAGCTGTTACTGTACTTCTACTGTTAAAATTGAACTACTAATTACAATTTACAATTAGTCATTTCCCGCGCATGTTCCATTATTTCACAAACACGTCAACCCTAAATCCCGCTTTAAGACCGCCGTCATAAGGCTTAAAATTCCATCTTCATTAAACAACACTTTACGAGACAAAATCCCAATGTACATCAAAGAAAATCCGCGTAGTTAATTCCTTTCCTTGTTCCCGACATCTTACCACAAATGAGGCAAATTCGAGATGTTACATTAAGTAATCTATGTCATTTTCTCAAAGGAGTTTCGGAATAACATTCTAGTGTTATCTCAGTTATTAAATACCAGCTTATTCCGAGACATTGTTACACAAAATTAATATGTTCTACACTTTGCTGTAATACTAGGTATATCTCACTTTTTAAATTTAACCACAGAATAATAGTACAAGTACAGGAGGGACACTCCTTTGATCTTTACAAAAGGCGTTTTTTTCTCAGCCAAAACATTAAGATTTATGGCCCTCTGACGTCGTCGACGACGACGTCGACGTTCATCGCTACATGCTGGTTCCCCAACGTTGGGGCACCGGCATGTACTTGTAGCGATGAACGTAAATCGCGGAGTTTCCCGCGCCTGATTTAACATTGTACAGTCAGCAGCAAAAATAGCTACGCGGGTGATGAGCTCAAAATGACCTACACACGATTTTAATGTCAACAGGATAAGGACGGTCTAGATAATTATGAACGTGTTATTTTGCGTAGCTACTTCTGCTGCTGACTGTACAGTCCCCTGACACCTATTATTAACCCCTGTTAATAATATACCTATATAAATAAGGACATAAATGTCGGTACAGATATTTGTCCTTATTTATCTACGTATACTGTTTCGTGTATCTGTGTGTTTGTGTGTAGCAAATCGGTTCTTGGGAACTATCTAAACAGATGAACCAATTTGGATGCGGTTTAGAAAATGCTTTAATTCGTTTACTTGATATAACATTGCGTTAATTAGGACTTATGCTTTCAGCCCTTAAAATAGAAGTTTGTATGAAAGACATACACACTGTGCTTACGTGGACAATTAAATTATTCTACACGTGCACATTACTAGAAACTAACTTAATAGTTAAACTAGTTGTAGTGCCTTCATGTACTGGAAGTTTCCATGTAACATCGGCATTTCAACGTTATCTATTGTATTCCTAGTTTTATTTCAAGCCTTTTCTTGATTAACTACCTAATAAACCTCTACATACAGTGAATATCTAACATATTTGTCGTTTATCATTAGGACACGTGTGGTAATTTAGGTATTCGATGCGTACAAATTGTATTCGACCGTCATATATAAAGAACGAAGTCAACCAGCAGTAGGTACCTTTAATTTAATATCTGGTGCATACGCCACTTTACTAGTTATGCTCGAAGTTTTACGTGCATAACCATAACTTCTAAATATAAAGAACCGAAAAACCGAAAGTGGCCACCATGGCACTGCAAATCATATTATCTGTTGTATTGGTGGTAGCCGCTTTTGCGGCGGGAAAGAATTCTCTCCACCCACTTTCCGACGAGTTCATATCTCATATTAACTCACAACAGAATTCATGGAAAGCAGGCCGGAACTTTCCATTAGACACTCCGCTTAAATATATCAAGAAATTAATGGGGCTCCACGAGGATCCATTTTTTCACACACTCGCCGTAAAACATCACGATGCTGACCTAATTGCCAGTCTACCAGACAACTTCGACCCCAGAGAGAAATGGCCGAACTGCCCGAGTTTAAATGAAATCAGAGACCAAGGAGCTTGTGGAAGTTGTTGGGCTTTCGGAGCTGTTGAGGCCATGACCGATAGAGTGTGCACTTACTCAAATGGTACAAAGAATTTCCATTTCTCAGCAGATGATCTGCTCAGCTGTTGCAACGGTTGCGGGGATCGTTGTGATGGTGGTTTTCCATCTCAAGCGTGGCAATACTGGCAAGATGTAGGCATTGTATCTGGAGGGCAATATAATTCATCTCAGGGTTGCAGGCCTTATGAGATTCCTCCTTGCGAGCATCACGTGGAAGGAAACAGACCAAACTGCAAAGATGAGCATTATGACGCTCCGGCGTGCGTACAGAAATGTAAAGCTGGTTACAACATAGATTACAATCAAGACAAGCACCACGCCAAAAAGATTTATTCGGTTAGTAACGAAGACGACATCAAAGCGGAATTATATTTAAATGGTCCTGTTGAAGCTGGTTTCGACGTTTATGAAGATTTTCTTAATTACAAGAGCGGAGTATATTCACACACATCAGGAGATTCTCACGGTGGTCACGCAATTAAAATCCTGGGTTGGGGCGTGGAAAACGGCAAGAAGTACTGGTTATGTGCTAACTCTTGGAACACTGACTGGGGCGATAAAGGTTTCTTCAAAATCCTGCGAGGTGAAGACGAATGTGGTATCGAACGCGAAATAGTAGGCGGGGAACCAGACTTGAATAGTCTTTAAATACAAATAGAAATTTTGATTATTATATATCATACAAAATGTTTCTAATAAAATAAGTGTTACCTTTACTTTACTATTTTTCTGAGTAAGTAATAATATTACAGTAAAGTTTGACCAGAGTTGTGTAAATTTCGGAATTTCATTGCAACTAATAAATTGGTACTGACTGTTGACAGGTTGCCGTATTATAACTCACATAATCTACTTTAAAAACAAAGTTTTAACCGACTTCAATTTAGTACTCCGCCATACCACGAGAATATTTCCACATTTTTTTTACAATTTACCACATGAACTGCTTTCCGATAGCAAATGCGTTGATTACTATACAAAAAAACCAAATCGCTGTACGTGGGCCGATAATATTTGAGGAATTCCGTCGATTCCCCAAGATCATCACACCAGTGGTGGCACTTCATTAGTTCCTATTGTAAAGGAATCTTATCAGAACATGTGACGTACTTTTTCATTTTTAACCGACTTCAAAGTCATCTGTGGTCTTCATCATCAATTCCTTGCCACCAAATTTATCATTCCGGATGTAAATACACGAGTTATAACAGAAAATACCAAAATCACTACACGTGCGCCTAATAAAGTAGAGGAGTCCCCTCAATTCCTCATGGATCCCATCATCTAACTGAATTTTGAAAAAAATGGGACCCATATACATACGAACAAAAAAAAATATTTTCGAATCGGCTCATCAATGACGGAGTTCTGAGGTAACCAATATAGAAAAAAAAATACAACCGAATGGAGACCTCCTTTTTTTGAAGTCGGTTAAAAACAGCGCTTCCATGACAAACCTCACAGCTGTGATCTAGCCTTAACTTTAACATCACTGTTTTTGGCCGCATTCAAGTACGCGTAGACCATTCTAGTAATCGACGGGGCCACCGTCTAAAACTCTAGTGGCTAATTTCAGGAAATTAAAATATTAAAAACACTGCAAATTTAATGACAGGGTGTGTAATTTATTTATAAAAAACAAAGGGCCGGTTTACACATTTTTATAAAAAACATACATACATACATTCACGCCTTTATCCCTAAAAGGGGTAGGCAGAGCAGAAGTTTATGTTCCAGCTCCACTTTTAGCATAAAATAAATGTGGGTATAAAAAAGATTGACAAAATGTGATATTGCAGTGACAGGTTGGTAGCCGATCGCCCACAACACACTTTAACCCTGCTCCCTTAGTCGACTTTTACGACACCCACGGAAAGAAAGGGGGTGGTGAAATTTTAACCCGACACCACACGGGGAAAGAAATAAGCTAAAATATCCGTAACGCAAGATAAAACACAAATTTCCCAGTAATAAACACCCCAGGAAAATTCCTTTTTTTTTTCAAACATTAATTTATAATAGCATTTTTTTTCGTTTGTTTTATTTTCAAATGTTATTCTAATAGTATTAACAGACGATCGAACGGTCCGGCGGACCGAGAGGGACACAGCTATATGAAAGAATCAGAGCGATATATGACTATCTGATTCTTTCAGATAGCTGTGTCCCTCTCGGTCCGCCGGACCGTTCGATCGTCTATTAATGCTTTAAGATGCCTTATCCAAAAATCCTACAAAATGTCCATCGGGAAGTAAATATATAAAAATAAATGACACATCCATTATGTTTTTTGTGTGATTTATTTATTATTCTTGAAGAGCTCCTGTAAATTAACCAAAACAAAAATTAAAATATCTGTTTAAAATTTTTCCTCTTTTTTCAGGAATTGGTTAAATAACGATTTTTTTGACGACTAATATCTTGGTGGATTTTGAGTCTACGTAATTACTAAAATGATAATATATCAGTTACACACAAAAAAGCTGTGTAATGAATTATTTCCAAATTTCCATTTTTTTTCATACTAATGAAAATAAAATGGTTGGGCTAAGGGGATGCAACAAAGATTGAATTAACGGGAACTCCCGGTGACCTCCTTTTCACACAGTATGAACAAAATCAGTTCGAAAAAACCGAAAAAACATGTAACGTTTTACGGGAACAAATAGGTAACGGGTACACGGTAACGTTTTACCGGTATTGCGTCTTCGGCCTGGGTATATAACCTATCACGCCAATTAAATCTTGAAAAAAATGTTTTAAGCTTATTTCCCCTACACTTAAAGCGGGGATGTATTTTTTTGAAGTGAAAACTTCTTTAGCGGCACTGTGCACTTTTTGTGATGGGAATTTTTTTAAAAATCGCGACAGGGTACGTGACCGATAGATTCGACAGATTGAAAATTCATAAGATAGACACGTGACCTGGTCGAAAAACAGTTACTATTTCATTGAGTTTACACTTCTGCCGGCACTCCCGGAGTAGGTACTTGGAAAGGCCAATTTTCGTACAAATTCGGCGTACGCAACCGCCGCACGTCGATGTAAAGAAGACAGGCAGGCAACTACGGAACCCGACACTGCACGTGGCCTCTAAGTTAATATCTAGAGAATTGATTCGTAAATTTATTTCTCGTGTTCGTTGCGTTGTTTTTGTGAAACGTGACGCCAAACATCGTGTTTTTTGTAAGGCGCTATCTCGCTCGTTCCTTCGTGTTTTATCCCGTTCTGATTTTCCGATTTTATATAATAGTTTTTTTTTTCAATCTATCTATTTTGCCCAAGGGAACAAAATTCCGTTTTTCTCCCTCCACGTTTGTCATAGACCATATAGAGAAGAAAGCTTTGAAAAAAAAACACTGTGGGCCCACAGACTAATAAGAATACAGACGCGCAGTATAAAGCAAGACGATGTTTCATATAGTTGTCTCTGTCACTGCTTATGGTCAGCTGATGTGAGTTAGAATGAGACGAATAGTATGGTATTTTGAGTCTATTGACGACTTGTCTCCAAAAACTGTTAACCACGGTGTTAAATGCTAAACAATCTGTCAAAGTCAAATCAACGTCAAATCTCTTGTGAATCTTGAGGAAAGTTGGTTATTTCAAGAATATTGTGTTGAAAAACTAAATATTTCTGTAATAAGTTAATGATTTAAGTTGTATGAAGTGGCACAATGGCTTGTGCAGTTCCGTACTGCCGAAGTTACGCTAGATTGTTAAAAAAGACCGGAGAAACAATTGGATTTCATCGGTAAGAATCATTTGGTTATTTTTCAAATATTTCATGTACATTACGCAATATAATGGTCTGGGATTACAGCAGATGCTTGATACTATCCGATAAGTACTTTTTACTTGGATCAAACTTGATATTTTTGGGATTTTTAGTAAAAATACAATTGTCGTAAACATGGGTAGTGTTGTTACCATGTATATATCGATATTTCGTCGACATGAATTATTCATGTAGGCGTTTAGACAAAATATTTTGATGTTACATGTCTTAACTGTTAACTTCAGGTTTCCGGTAAATAATAATCTTCGAAAAAAATGGATTGACGCAGTAGGGCGCAATAATTGGACGCCGAAAAAACACCATAGAATATGTTCGAAACATTTCGAAACTTACTGTTTCGTTATTATTAAAAACATAAAACACTTGCTGCCAGATGCGATACCTACAGTTTTTCAGAGGCCGCTTGAGGTAAGTCAGTATAGTGAGTTTTATTTATTTTATTACTTGACATTTCTGAGGTCCCTCCAGATGAGTTCGTTTCATTTAAGTTTTGTATATGCGAAGAATTTGTATTAGTACATTGATTTTCTTTATATATCCATAACTACTATAATATATATTATACATGCGAAAGTAACTCTGTGTCGGTTTGTTGTTTACCTGTTCATATTTAAGCAGGTCAACTGATAGAGATTATATAATAATGTTTTCGTTACTGTATTTAATGCAGGGATCTCACCAGGATCAACAATTAGAAGGCAACTACAACAAAATGATGCTGAGCAGTAATGAAAGGCTACCAGATACAATACCTAAGACATCTGCATTGCCTCTTCAGGTGATGCAAGTTTACTGATTGCAAAAGGTTCTATATAATTTGATATTTATTATTTGAAGCATTAGATGTAACTTTCTTATTAAAATGAGATATTTTCAGGAATATAATTGCGTTGTTATTTTGTGTTAGCTTACTTTAAAAACAAAGTTTTAATCGACTTCAAATCAATACTTCACGAAGCCACATTCCATGTTACCGCATGAACTGCTTTCTGAAAGCAAATGCACGATTTCAAAGTACCCAAATCGTTTCAAAATAAGATTTGAAGATTGCCCTGGTTTTCTCCAGGATCCCATCTTCAGATCCTGACCTGCCTAGGACCACCTTTTCTAACAAAACACCATTCTTATCGGTCCAGGCGTCTAAGAGTTATCGAGGAACATACATAAAAAAATAAAGAGCCAGCGGAATTGATAAGTTTCAGAAGTCGGTTAAAAACAAATGTGTTCCACTAAAGATCCACAAAATAGTGAGACTTAAAAAGTATCTCATCTGACTACCTATGTATTTGCATAATTTCATTTGTAGCGAACATATGAAACATGAATGCAGTTTAATATATTCGTAGTCGTGTAATGGTTTTTGTTTTCTATTTGGTAAGTACCATATTAATTTTTGCATAGTATGGATAGAGATACAATTTAACAGTAAATATCGATATCGATAACTTGGAAGAAAATATCTTTCTGTGCACTAAATCTCGAGCGAGCGAGAGAGCGAATTACATCGTGCGAGCGAGAAAGCGGAGACAATGACGTCTGAAGACCTGTCAGATAACATGGTTCTACCCCTTTCTTACTCGGTGTTCAGTACATAAGTGAGAAGAGATCGGATGTATAGAAAACGTTCAATTTATTAGGGCCTATCTGCTTTTCTCTGTAATCTGTGTGTGGGCCAGAGCGACGCCAGAGACAATAAGTATGTCATTTCAGTAGCGTGTTTAAGGAGACATTTCCATTGAGCGTTTTTAAATACCGCGCTTTTCTCTTCGTGTAGCGTTAAGGGTCTCATGTATTGTCTTCCTTCAACGCTTTTGAATATTAACATGCTCAATAAATGAATAAAAAATATGGATTTATACTCCTTTCTAATAGCTAGGTACATGTAATTTCATACAATGTTTATTTACTTAATATGATACGATTAGTAATTGATATTTAGAAGTTTAAGACCATGTAATAAAAAGCCCGCGAAACATATGTACCTACGCATATTTTTATCATAAGACTAAGACAATGACCTATTTTTAAGCATAAATTGACGGACTGGTTATTGGACAATTGTTATTACAGTGTATAGGAGTTCTTTGATAGCAATAGGATATTATGATTAAGTATATAATTTTGACCAGCGAACAATTTTGACATAGTTTTATATTGTGTAGTGTAATTTTGTCTTTTTGTATTTTGTAATTGATTATGTATGTATGAATGAATACGTAATGAAACTCAAGACATTTGCATGCCTGCATGTGGGCTGAATACACTGTGCTGTGAAATCTTATTGACATCTGTATTATTATACCTACTGTATTCTGGCAAATAAATGATATTGATTAATAATACTAATATTTTACAATGATGATTTCATCCAGCTCAAGTGAAAATGATGCGTTAACAACGGAGTTTGTTAGAATGGAAGCAAGAAACGTCATTAACAATGTTCTGTCTGCAAAAAGCATAGCAAAATATTTGAATGCCTATTATGAAACCGCCTGGAAGAATAGTAATGGTGCAATATCGTTTTCAACAACAAATCGAAATATAAGCAGCCTTCTGCTCTTTGGGTTTTTATATTTCACGCCTAAAGTGAGAGTCAGAATGAACAACGACATTTAAATAAATACCTACTTGGACGCCTAATCACAGTCTTCTCGCAGTAACAGTAAAAAATAATAAATGCCTAACATACCTATAGATTTAAATCCATTTAGTTATAATGGTTTGCTCTTTCTGGAGGTTCCGTAGGCAAACTATTCCCCAGAAAGCCATATAGTTTCGCTATGTCTGTATGACAAAGCCATCCTTTTGAAATACTATTAATGAAATAATATTAAACCTTGTTTTGAGCTAGCTATTAAAAATACTGTTGTTGATATATAGAAACATTTAGACAAATTAGTATTAACTAGTAAAGGTTGATTTTACAACTAAAACGGATAAGAAGATCATTTGTCGCCCAGGATGAATATCTTAAGATCATTGAAAAATGCCAATCCCTCCGGCCGTCCAATAATTTTTGTATCTTTTTAATGAAATATTTAATGTAACTATCAAGTTTTTAATCATGATGAAAGGAGTGAAAAGAAGAGTGTATTACGCGGTAGCAAAATTATTTAATACCTCGGGCGACGTTTCTAGATCCCTCACTATCACTAAGCTCAGGATTCCACGTTAGAATCCTTTCCTGTGTTCTGGATTAAATCAGTCACCCTCGTTATAATATACTTTTCTGCTTCCTAGTAAAATACAATCTACTATTTATTGCGATTGGCAAAATTTTGGTTCCAAATGTATTTGTTTCTTCAGATGATTCTGTGATGAAATAGTACATTGTGATACAAGTGAGGTAGGTTGATAATTACATCAGAGGCGAAATTGTTCACGCGAACCGCAGGTGAGCGCGATAAGGAAGCCGAGGATGTAATTATCAAAGCTCACGCGTATCATACGAAGTTTTTCAACACATTTTGCGAGGAAAAAATCATTTTCATAAGATGAAAATGTTATAGGCCTGCCAAATTATTTACTTTACATTAAGCAAATCATTAAGATGACAACAGGTTTTTACTCACAATTGCACATCGCCAAGAATTTCCAGTGGCATCCATTCTATTTATCACTTTTCTAGTCACCACGAGTCAACATTTTTGATAATAACCAAACACGCATAAACAAATTTTACAAATATTTGTGAAATAAATAACCTATAAGGGCGCTCAACAGTTTTTTTTTCGTGAAGTTTGCGCAGTGTGGGCACAGTAATCTCTAAACAGCCAATACAAAATAAAATTATTTTCGTTTTAAAATGTTATCTGTATTTAATTCATGTAAAATGTTATGAAAAGTGAATAGTTTTACTAAATTAAACGTTTCCATATCATATACAAAAATAAATGGTCAATTAATTAACAAAAAGGATTTAATTTGTTTAGTCGAGTAAGAATCCATTTGGCCGAAAATTAAAAAAATAGCTGTACATTCTGTACAACCCGGTTAATTTAAGAATGCACCGTGTTCATGCATATAACTTGCTGCAAGGTGCCAACGTGAGTTAATCGGGATATAACCATAACACACAAGTGTTGTAATGTTATAAAACACGCGTTTTTAATATCCAGGATTATGAGCCTAAAAGCGACACAATAAGACGTACGTTAGGAGCAATTGTGTTGAAAAAACATTTTACGTCACATCTGGCCATAATGCGAGTTTTACTGCACGCTGCGCGTACGCGAAAACTCGCATTGTGGCCAGGTGAAGACGTAGAATTTTGTACTCAACACGGGCGGTAATTCGTAAAGCCGCAGAGCGCATATTTATACACCTGCGTTCTGGGGCATTCACGAATTCACCCCCCTAGTTACGTAATGTACTATTACGTGTATTTTGAGTGTTATGGTTATATCCCGATTAAGTCACGTTGGCACCTTGCAGCAAGATGCACGCATGCACACGGTGCATTCATAAATTAACCGGGTTGTACAGCTTTTTTTTAATTTTCGGCAAATGGATTCATACTCGACTAAATAAATTAAATCCTTTTTGTTAATTAATTGGCTATTTCTTTTTGGATATGATATAGAAACGTTTAATTTAGTAAAACTATTCACTTTTGATTACATTTTACATGAATAAGCAAAAGATAACATTTTAAAAAGAAAATATTTATTTTATTTTGTATTGGCTGTTTAGAGACTTCATCTGGCCTAACACATGCGCGCGCACTGTGCAAACTTCACGAAAAAAAGACTGCGCGCCATTATAGGTTATCTCCATGTTATTTCACTTCAATATTTGTAAACATTGTTAATGCGTGTTTGGTTATTATCAAAAATGTTGACTCGTGGTGACTAGAAAAGTGATAGTTAGAATGGACGCCACTGGAAATTCTGGGCGACGTGAGGTATGTGAGGAAAAACCTGTTGTCATCATTAAGTCAAGAAAAAAACTTGGCAGGCCTATAAAATTATCATCTTATTAAAAAGATTTTTCCTCGCAATATGTGTTGAAAAACGTCGTATGAAACGCGTGAGCTTTGATAACTACATCCTCGGCTTTCTTATCACGCTCACCTGCGGTTCGCGTGAACAATTTCGCCTCAGATGTAATTACCAACATACCTCACTTGTATCACAATGTACTAGTGTGCAACACGTACCTACTCTAAGAATTTTACACATCTCTTGGCTTACTTGTAGCACAATGTACTATTATCAGTGTCACACGATTCATCATGATGATCAGTATAAAGGATGTCGTCCCGATCATCATTGCGTATTGGAGCGTTGAAACTTAATATTTTTGATATTTCTAGTTTTATTTAAAAAAAAGTGATTGATGTGATTTTACTCAGATTCGGCAACGTACTTTCGTTATCAGTTTTTTTTTTCAATATCTGTTATAAATAGTTATAATTACTATATAATCGCCTGGTCTCCTATTCATAACGTAACCCTATAGATATTTTATTTTGATGCTCATAATAAGTAGGTTGGTGTTTACAAAAATAGGAGGGTATACTCTTGCTTGCCAGAATTTCATTTGCCCGAATTTTATCTGCCATAATATTCAACTGCCATAATGTTGTTTTCTATAATTTTGTATGCTATACTCATTGTTTACCATATTAATTATATGCCAGAATCTTTGTTTTCCATAATATCAATATCAATAATCTCATTTTCCATAATCATTGTAATCCATAACTATAACATGCCATAATGACATTTGCCAGCCAACTCAACATCCATAATATTCATATGTAATAAAATCGGTACGTATTGCAGTAAAAAAAATTAAAAAAAAAACCTCCAACCTATCCGCGATCCGAGTTGGTTTTGCCACTAAGTAAAAATAATCTTTTCTCTGAGATTACCCAATGCCAAGATAGTGGTGTATCGTAGGCAGTAGGGAACAGGGGCTTAGTGGCAAAACCGACTCGGATCGCGGATAGGTTAGAAGACGGAAGCGGGAGCTTCGCTCCCGCTTTCGTCTTCGAGGTTATTTTTTTTTATAGAAGAGCGAAAAAACTAACAAATTAACAAAGATGAATCCGAATGCATGTTATTATGGCGTTCAAATATAATATATATTATACATGCGAAAGTAACTCTGTGTCGGTTTGTTGTTTACCTGTTCATATTTAAGCAGGTCAACTGATAGAGATTATATAATAATGTTTTCGTTACTGTATTTAATGCAGGGATCTCACCAGGATCAACAATTAGAAGGCAACTACAACAAAATGATGCTGAGCAGTAATGAAAGGCTACCAGATACAATACCTAAGACATCTGCATTGCCTCTTCAGGTGATGCAAGTTTACTGATTGCAAAAGGTTCTATATAATTTGATATTTATTATTTGAAGCATTAGATGTAACTTTCTTATTAAAATGAGATATTTTCAGGAATATAATTGCGTTGTTATTTTGTGTTAGCTTACTTTAAAAACAAAGTTTTAATCGACTTCAAATCAATACTTCACGAAGCCACATTCCATGTTACCGCATGAACTGCTTTCTGAAAGCAAATGCACGATTTCAAAGTACCCAAATCGTTTCAAAATAAGATTTGAAGATTGCCCTGGTTTTCTCCAGGATCCCATCTTCAGATCCTGACCTGCCTAGGACCACCTTTTCTAACAAAACACCATTCTTATCGGTCCAGGCGTCTAAGAGTTATCGAGGAACATACATAAAAAAAATAAAGAGCCAGCGGAATTGATAAGTTTCAGAAGTCGGTTAAAAATAAATGTGTTCCACTAAAGATCCACAAAATAGTGAGACTTAAAAAGTATCTCATCTGACTACCTATGTATTTGCATAATTTCATTTGTAGCGAACATATGAAACATGAATGCAGTTTATTATATTCGTAGTCGTGTAATGGTTTTTGTTTTCTATTTGGTAAGTACCATATTAATTTTTGCATAGTATGGATAGAGATACAATTTACTAACGAGTATCGCATATTACGAATTTATTAACAGTAAATATCGATATCGATAACTTGGAAGAAAATATCTTTCTGTGCACTAAATCTCGAGCGAGCGAGAGAGCGAATTACATCGTGCGAGCGAGAAAGCGGAGACAATGACGTCTGAAGACCTGTCAGATAACATGGTTCTACCCCTTTCTTACTCGGTGTTCAGTACATAAGTGAGAAGAGATCGGATGTATAGAAAACGTTCAATTTATTAGGGCCTATCTGCTTTTCTCTGTAATCTGTGTGTGGGCCAGAGCGACGCCAGAGACAATAAGTATGTCATTTCAGTAGCGTGTTTAAGGAGACATTTCCATTGAGCGTTTTTAAATACCGCGCTTTTCTCTTCGTGTAGCGTTAAGGGTCTCATGTATTGTCTTCCTTCAACGCTTTTGAATATTAACATGCTCAATAAATGAATAAAAAATATGGATTTATACTCCTTTCTAATAGCTAGGTACATGTAATTTCATACAATGTTTATTTACTTAATATGATACGATTAGTAATTGATATTTAGAAGTTTAAGACCATGTAATAAAAAGCCCGCGAAACATATGTACCTACGCATATTTTTATCATAAGACTAAGACAATGACCTATTTTTAAGCATAAATTGACGGACTGGTTATTGGACAATTGTTATTACAGTGTAAAGGAGTTCTTTGATAGCAATAGGATATTATGATTAAGTATATAATTTTGACCAGCGAACAATTTTGACATAGTTTTATATTGTGTAGTGTAATTTTGTCTTTTTGTATTTTGTAATTGATTATGTATGTATGAATGAATACGTAATGAAACTCAAGACATTTGCATGCCTGCATGTGGGCTGAATACACTGTGCTGTGAAATCTTATTGACATCTGTATTATTATACCTACTGTATTCTGGCAAATAAATGATATTGATTAATAATACTAATATTTTACAATGATGATTTCATCCAGCTCAAGTGAAAATGATGCGTTAACAACGGAGTTTGTTAGAATGGAAGCAAGAAACGTCATTAACAATGTTCTGTCTGCAAAAAGCATAGCAAAATATTTGAATGCCTATTATGAAACCGCCTGGAAGAATAGTAATGGTGCAATATCGTTTTCAACAACAAATCGAAATATAAGCAGCCTTCTGCTCTTTGGGTTTTTATATTTCACGCCTAAAGTGAGAGTCAGAATGAACAACGACATTTAAATAAATACCTACTTGGACGCCTAATCACAGTCTTCTCGCAGTAACAGTAAAAAATAATAAATGCCTAACATACCTATAGATTTAAATCCATTTAGTTATAATGGTTTGCTCTTTCTGGAGGTTCCGTAGGCAAACTATTCCCCAGAAAGCCATATAGTTTCGCTATGTCTGTATGACAAAGCCATCCTTTTGAAATACTATTAATGAATAAAGCTAGCTATTAAAAATACTGTTGTTGATATATAGAAACATTTAGATAAATTAGTATTAACTAGTAAAGGTTGATTTTACAACTAAAACGGATAAGAAGATCATTTGTCGCCCAGGATGAATATCTTAAGATCATTGAAAAATGCCAATCCCTCCGGCAGTCCAATAATTTTTGTATCTTTTTAATGAAATATTTAATGTAACTATCAAGTTTTTAATCATGATGAAAGGAGTGAAAAGAAGAGTGTATTACGCGGTAACAAAATTATTTAATACCTCGGGCGACGTTTCTAGATCCCTCACTATCACTAAGCTCAGGATTCCACGTTAGAATCCTTTCCTGTGTTCTGGATTAAATCAGTCACCCTCGTTATAATATACTTTTCTGCTTCCTAGTAAAATACAATCTACTATTTATTGCGATTGGCAAAATTTTGGTTCCAAATGTATTTGTTTCTTCAGATGATTCTGTGATGAAATAGTACATTGTGATACAAGTGAGGTAGGTTGATAATTACATCAGAGGCGAAATTGTTCACGCGAACCGCAGGTGAGCGCGATAAGGAAGCCGAGGATGTAATTATCAAAGCTCACGCGTATCATACGACGTTTTTCAACACATTTTGCGAGGAAAAAATCATTTTCATAAGATGAAAATGTTATAGGCCTGCCAAATTATTTACTTTACATTAAGCAAATCATTAAGATGACAACAGGTTTTTACTCACAATTGCACATCGCCAAGAATTTCCAGTGGCATCCATTCTATTTATCACTTTTCTAGTCACCACGAGTCAACATTTTTGATAATAACCAAACACGCATAAACAAATTTTACAAATATTTGTGAAATAAATAACCTATAAGGGCGCCCAACAGTTTTTTTTTCGTGAAGTTTGCGCAGTGTGGGCACAGTAATCTCTAAACAGCCAATACAGAATAAAATTATTTTCGTTTTAAAATGTTATCTGTATTTAATTCATGTAAAATGTTATGAAAAGTGAATAGTTTTACTAACTTAAACGTTTCCATATCATATACAAAAATAAATGGTCAATTAATTAACAAAAAGGATTTAATTTGTTTAGTCGAGTAAGAATCCATTTGCCGAAAATTAAAAAAATAGCTGTACATTCTGTACAACCCGGTTAATTTAAGAATGCACCGTGTTCATGCATATAACTTGCTGCAAGGTGCCAACGTGACTTAATCGGGATATAACCATAACACGCAAGTGTTGTAATGTTATAAAACACGCGTTTTTAATATCCAGGATTATGAGCCTAAAAGCGACACAATAAGACGTACGTTACGAGCAATTGTGTTGAAAAAACATTTTACGTCACATCTGGCCATAATGCGAGTTTTACTGCACGCTGCGCGTACGCGAAAACTCGCATTGTGGCCAGGTGAAGACGTAAAATTTTGTACTCAACACGGGCGGTAATTCGTAAAGCCGCAGAGCGCATATTTATACACCTGCGTTCTGGGGCATTCACGAATTCACCCCCCTAGTTACGTAATGTACTATTACGTGTATTTTGAGTATTATGGTTATATCCCGATTAAGTCACGTTGGCACCTTGCAGCAAGATGTACGCATGCACACGGTGCATTCATAAATTAACCGGGTTGTACAGCTTTTTTTTAATTTTCGGCAAATGGATTCATACTCGACTAAATAAATTAAATCCTTTTTGTTAATTAATTGGCAATTTCTTTTTGGATATGATATGGAAACGTTTAATTTAGTAAAACTATTCACTTTTGATTACATTTTACATGAATAAGCAAAAGATAACATTTTAAAAAGAAAATATTTATTTTATTTTATATTGGCTGTTTAGAGACTTCATCTGGCCTAACACATGCGCGCGCACTGTGCAAACTTCACGAAAAAAAGGCTGCGCGCCATTATAGGTTATCTCCATGTTATTTCACTTCAATATTTGTAAACATTGTTAATGCGTGTTTGGTTATTATCAAAAATGTTGACTCGTGGTGACTAGAAAAGTGATAGTTAGAATGGACGCCACTGGAAATTCTGGGCGACGTGAGGTATGTGAGGAAAAACCTGTTGTCATCATTAAGTCAAGAAAAAAACTTGGCAGGCCTATAAAATTATCATCTTATTAAAAAGATTTTTTCCTCGCAATATGTGTTGAAAAACGTCGTATGAAACGCGTGAGCTTTGATAACTACATCCTCGGCTTTCTTATCACGCTCACCTGCGGTTCGCGTGAACAATTTCGCCTCAGATGTAATTATCAACATACCTCACTTGTATCACAATGTACTAGTGTGCAACACGTACCTACTCTAAGAATTTTACACATCTCTTGGCTTACTTGTAGCACAATGTACTATTATCAGTGTCACACGATTCATCATGATGATCAGTATAAAGGATGTCGTCCCGATCATCATTGCGTTTTGGAGCGTTGAAACTTAATATTTTTGATATTTCTAGTTTTATTTAAAAAAAAGTCATTGATGTGATTTTACTCAGATTCGGCAACGTACTTTCGTTATCAGTTTTTTTTTTCAATATCTGTTATAAATAGTTATAATTACTATATAATCGCCTGGTCTCCTATTCATAACGTAACCCTATAGATATTTTATTTTGATGCTCATAATAAGTAGGTTGGTGTTTACAAAAATAGGAGGGTATACTCTTGCTTGCCAGAATTTCATTTGCCCGAATTTTATCTGCCATAATATTCAACTGCCATAATGTTGTTTTCTATAATTTTGTATGCTATACTCATTGTTTACCATATTAATTATATGCCAGAATCTTTGTTTTCCATAATATCAATATCAATAATCTCATTTTCCATAATCATTGTAATCCATAACTATAACATGCCATAATGACATTTGCCAGCCAACTCAACATCCATAATATTCATATGTAATAAAATCGGTACGTATTGCAGTAAAAAAAATTAAAAAAAAACCTCCAACCTATCCGCGATCCGAGTTGGTTTTGCCACTAAGTAAAAATAATCTTTTCTCTGAGATTACCCAATGCCAAGATAGTGGTGTATCGTAGGCAGTAGGGAACAGGGGCTTAGTGGCAAAACCGACTCGGATCGCGGATAGGTTAGAAGACGGAAGCTTTCGTCTTCGAGGTTATTTTTTTTTATAGAAGAGCGAAAAAACTAACAAATTAACAAAGATGAATCCGAATGCATGTTATTATGGCGTTTAAATATTCTATTAAATAATATTATTGCAAACAATAATCTGGAAAACAATACGTATGGCATTCGTATCATTATGACATTCAATATTCGTGTAAACAAGAGTATGTCAATTAACTATTATGGTAAACGAAACATTCGGGCAAATGAAATTCGGGCAAGCGAAGTTCGGGCAACTGATTATTATAGTATATGAATGTCGGGCAAACAATAGACAAACCAATAGGAGACAGCAAGAAGTCTTATGGTTATAGTGTTATAGTTATAAATTATAAAGCAACCATTCCCGGCAAGCTCGGGGTAGTGTAAAGTGTGCTTAACAATTTAACACCACATTTATTTCAGTCACAAAACAATAAAGTTTGACGTTCGGCATTTATGCTTATCTAAAAAATGTAGCAATAAGATATTTACGAGGCGCTTTTTATATAGGTAATTAACTACGTATATGTAGCATACCCTGTTTTTTTGCCTTTAAGTAACTGATTCCAGGGCTAAGCTAAGCTGTTTTACAAAACTTTTAGATGTGATATAGAAACGTTCAATTTAGTAAAACTATTCACCTATGATAATATTTTACATAAATTAATAAAGATAACATTTTAAAACGAAAATATTTATTTTATTTTGTACTGACTGTTTAGAGATTTATCTAATTCTGGCTTAACATAAATGCGCGCGCTATTCGCAAATCTTCATGAAAAAACTGTTGCACGCCATTTTAGCTAATTTCTCAAATATTTGTAAATTATGGTAATGCGCGTTTGGTTATTATGAAAAATGTTGACTCGTGGTGAATAGAAAAGTGATAAATAGATGATCACTGGAAATTATTGACGATGTACAATATGTGATTAAAAACCTGTTGCCATCATCATCAGTAAGTAAAGAAAATAACTTAGGAAGCCTAGACATTTTTCATCTTATGAAAAGGATTTTTTCCTTGCAAAATGTTTTCAAAAACGTCATATGAAACGCGTAAGCTCACCTGGCTGAATTGTTCACGTTCTACTGCGGCTTGCGTGAACAATTCCGCCTCTGATGTAATTATCAACATACCTCACTTGTATCACAATGTACTATTACGAACGTGTCGGAAGAATAAAGTTGAACACTGGATAGCATATTAGATATTTTTAGAGCTGACCGTGCATTGTGTCAACAATATGGAAACATTTATTAGGTAGCTATGGTTTAGCTTAGCTTCTACCAGAGCTTAGGCTTTATATTCGAACATATGTATTTTTCCACGTAGGTACTACCAGCTGTATAAAAGATACAGCGCACCAATAATAAAAGATAATCGACCAGTGACTATAAGTCTATTGTCACTGCCTTAGTTGCAAGAAAAAACTAACGATGTCACATGCGTGGGCAGTCTGTGCTTGCACAGTATTTCTTGTTGCTGCTTTAACAACGGCTAAAATTCCACCCCACCCACTATCCGATGAGTTCATATCTCTGATTAACTCGAAACAAAGTTCCTGGAAAGCTGGCCGAAATTTCTCTCCGGACACTTCGCTTACATACATCAAGAAATTATTGGGAGTGATCAAGAATCCATTTACTCCCATTCTACCAACGAAAATACATGACGCTGGCCTGATCGCCAATCTACCAGATAGCTTCGACCCTAGAGAGAAATGGCCGAACTGTCCTACTTTAAATGAAATCAGAGACCAAGGATCCTGTGGAAGTTGTTGGGCTTTCGGAGCTGTGGAAGCCATGACCGATAGAGTGTGCACTTATTCAAATGGCACAAAGCGATTCCACTTCTCAGCCGATGATTTGGTGAGCTGTTGCGACGATTGCGGGTTAGGTTGTAGGGGTGGTGACCCATTTGCAGCGTGGCAATACTGGCTAGACGTTGGGCTAGTTTCTGGAGGTTCGTACAATTCAACTCAGGGTTGCAGGCCCTATGAAATTCCTCCCTGCGAGCATCACATGGAAGGAAAGAGACCAAAGTGTGAAGATCAGCATTATGACACTCCTAAATGCGTACATAAATGTGAAGCTGGTTACAATAAAGATTATGATCATGATAAGCACCGCGCCAAAACCGCTTATAGGGTTATCGGAGAAGACAATATCAAAGCAGAATTATATGCTAACGGGCCTGTCGAGGCTGCCTTCAAAGTATACGCTGATTTTCTTCAATACAAGAGCGGAGTATATTCACACACATCTGGAAAACTCCTCGCTGGTCATGCAATTAAGATGATAGGTTGGGGCGTGGAAAACGGCAAGAAGTACTGGTTATGTGCTAACTCCTGGAATACTGACTGGGGAGATAAAGGTTTCTTCAAAATTCTTCGAGGAGAAAGCGAATGTAAAATCGAAGATTATATCGTGGCCGGGGAACCTATCTTAGACGGATTGTAATTTAAACAGTTTTTCCTTACATTCAAACTACTTCTGATCAGTTATTATGTGAATAAAACCGTCAAATTACGAAAGTTTTATACTTAGCATAAGTGGTAGGTATGTAGGTATTCATTCTGACCCTATTTTTCCACATTTTTTATTTATTTTTTTGCTTTGAGGCAAGGGCAGGGTTGCCAAATATAGGTACCAACAATATAAACGCTCATTAAATAACTTACGAGTAATCTATTTTTGAAGCCCAATGAATACCTATAGAAGAACTTTAGAGATGGTGGGGAAAATGGCGGCGGTTGGTGAGATTTGATCGGCGTCGTCGGCGTGATCGGCGTGAAATCGGCGTGGACTTTTTTCCCGGTGTATGAAAAAGGAACTATATTCATGAAGCGTAAATTCTCATTTATTTCACACTTTCTGAAATATTATTGCACAAAAAAAATCTAATAAGAAATATCAAACAGGAATCTTGATTATCTTCTTCTTGACTTTCCAAGAATGCAGTTCTTCATAACCATTCTCCATTTCCTCCATTCCATCCATCCATCCATCCACTCCATTCCATTCCATGCATCCATCCGCTCCATTTTGGGCTAATTGAATTGCGCCTTGGATATTTACGCCCGTGGCATCGAGGCTTGCATCAGTCCATCGAGGGGGAGCTGTGCTTCAACTTCCTCTTTCCTCCCAAGCAGCCAACTACTATCATTTTCTCCAAGCTGGACTGGTCTCGGCGGGCCAACTGGTCAAAGAATGTCATCAGTCTCTATAAGTGGTATCGGCGGCTGTGCTAGGCAATGTCATCATTCTGTGAAAGCATGTAGTTGAAAGCAGAGTGTTGATACGGAGCTCCTTGAGTATCGACACATTAATGCGGCGTTGTTTCCATGAGATGCTTGACATTCTACGTCATTACCGCATTTCTAATGCACCAATTTCTGATCTCACGCGCGGCTTCCATGTCCATGATTCTGAAGCATAGAAAAAAATAGAGACGAGCTCCTCCATATTTTTTCCATACTGCTGTTTTAGCAATTTGCGATCGCTTAAT
Source organism: Epinotia demarniana (assembly GCA_945867215.1). Taxonomy (NCBI): domain Eukaryota; kingdom Metazoa; phylum Arthropoda; class Insecta; order Lepidoptera; family Tortricidae; genus Epinotia; species Epinotia demarniana. The sequence goes on along the minus strand of OX244268.1, from coordinate 11,907,435 downwards.
GACCTCTTTCATACATTCTCCGTCGTTGGAAATTTGAGGACCCCTAGCATGACAAATCTGGTCTAATACGAACGCATGTGCATTCGGTATACATAAATGAAAATTTTTGTTTGTTAAAATTAGAGTTGAATTTTCCTAACGCTCATTCGAAACGTCATGTATTTATCTCTCATGTACGAAGTTCCCCTGTCCTCTGCGTCAACCCATATACAGATATGGGAATAGGAATAAACGAAGCTTATACATAAACAGTTATGTATAAGCTTCGTTTATTCCTGTTGATGCGGAGACCGTATTCTGCACTGATCAATTCTACTTTTTATAAGGGCAGGACATACAAATGTAAAACAAAAATCGAGTAAAAAAATCTTTGAGTTTTTAGGGTTCCGTAGCCAAATGGCAAAAAACGGAACCCTTATTAATTCGTCATGTCTGTCTGTCTGTCTGTTTGTCCGTCCGTATGTCACAGGCATTTTACTCGAAAACTATAAGGTATTGAATAAAATTTTGAGAATAGATGTGTTTTGTTAACCGCTACATAGTTTTGTAATTAAATTACAAAAAAATAATTTTTTAGGGGTGCACGCCATACCTAAAACTGAAAGTATTTTTTTTTTATTGCAGGCCCACGTGTGGCACATTCATCGATAGGCCTTTCAAAATAAATATAAGGTTCCTAAGCAATTTTTTGATTAAGTGAATAGAGTCGCAGATAATCGCCCCGAAAGTCACTGAAATTGTGTCCGCCCCCCCTCTAATTTTTGAACCGAGTATTTAAAAAATATGAGAAAAATCATGGACATAGGGCTTATTAAATTCTTTCAGCGAAAATTGTTTTGAACAAGATCGGTTCAAAGGTTTTCGAGATATTTCTAAAAAACTGACTTTCTTAAAAAACGTCCTTTACGTTAGTGCCATTAGATTTCAGTAACGATATGACTTACTTGTTGTGCGTGGTCCGACACGCACTTGGCCGCTTTTTCTTATCAGAACACCTGTTATGCCCTTGATCTGTTCACAACCCATTCAAAATATTGTACTGAAACTGACGTCACCGATATAATACGACTAATTTATCAACGACATTAGACGTCAATAATGCATTAATCTTCTGATACTTCTCAATTTAGTAAGGTTTATTTACCTTCATCCCTTTCGGGCATACGCTAGATGACCCCATCTATTTAATTCTCTATCTACGGTAGTCTTACTAATTGAAACATTTTAATATCATATCCAAAAAGAAATAATTTATCCATTCATAAAAAAGTTCAAAGTTTAGTCGTGTTGAAAGCCATTGGCAGAGAATTAAAAAAAAACTGTACAACCCGGTTTAATTTAAGAATGCAACATTTCATACCTACAGGTACGCATTGTTGCAGTAAGTACCTACTTACTTCAAAATTACCCCATGTTTATGAAATTACCCACCCACTGTAAAAAAAAACTTTTTTATTCAGCAATAGTTTTAAAAAGTATTTCGTCGATCAATATACCTATCCAATTTCACGAAAATGGCATCACTTGTAACTCTTGTAAGGAATAACTTCATAAATTGTGACTTTTAAGTCCAAACACGAACCAACCTTTCCACTCGCTGAAAAATATCCCAAGTCACCTTAAGTATATAAAACACGCTTGTATTAATATCCAGGATTATGAGAAATCGATGTAAGAGCCACGTCACAAGCAAATGTGTTGAAAAATGCTTCGTACGAATATTCTGTCGGCCATGGGTACGACAGGATTATTATTATCTCTATACCTATTAATTATCATCATAATATCAGCGGAAAGACGTCCACTGCTGGACATAGGCCTCCCCCAAAGAGCGCAAAAATGACCGCGGTCCTGCCCCCCTATTCTATAACTTGTTTTAATCTCACCTCACCGCTCACCTACAAATATATCTTGACACCGAAATGCATAGTAACTATACGAATAACAGCACTGCGCAACCCGCTACCAGCGCACTCCCACGACCTTTACCAGGTCATCAGTCAACCTTGTGGGTTGTACCTTGCTGCGCTACGCTGCGCTTTCCGGTAGGAGGTCGGCACCCGAGAATCTTTGCGCCCCAACGGCCATGGGTCATTAAGAGATTATTAGATTACTATTTAAATATTAGTCAAGGTAGAATATGTGTAAAGGTATAATGGTTCGTGTTAATCAACTGTCAGTAGTAGGTAAACTCATAAAAGTGTAACCGTAGGTAAAGCAGGATTTAATCCTTTAAAATAACACCATATATGTACCTACTACATATATACCTCATTCCATACAACATTAGAATTTTAAAATATTTTACTAAATAGTTTAACTTATTTCGATCAGTAAGTGTGTAATTATATAGCTGTACAGAAAGTGATTTCTTATCATGTAGACATTTACTGAAACGTCAATTGCGAATATTTAACATAGTTTTGGGACATGTGTTCATATTTTTTTCCAACGTGTTACTTGCGTTATAAAATACGAATCGCGTGGATGGCTAAGGCAATACACTTTGTGCATCCACCACTTCAAGCAATCGTGAGCGATGCTCGACGCATTACGTACATAACGCAAAGATAGAAAGATGACACATTCAGGCGCGGCCAGCATTATATTGCTTGTGGCTGCTATTGCAGCAGCAAAAAAATCACTCCATCCACTCTCTGATGAGTTCATATCTCTGATAAACTCAAAACAAAGTTCTTGGAAAGCTGGCCGAAACTTTCCGTTGGATACTCCGCTTAAACACATAAATAAAATAATGGGGGTACTCGAAGATCCACTATTACGCACGCTTCCAGTAAAAAAACATGAAGCCGAGCTGATTGCTAGTCTACCGGAAAACTTCGACCCTAGAGAGAAATGGGCGAACTGCCCAAGTTTGAATGAAATCAGAGACCAAGGATCCTGTGGAAGTTGTTGGGCTTTCGGAGCTGTTGAAGTAATGACTGACAGAGTGTGCACTTATTCAAATGGTACAAAGAATTTCCATTTCTCAGCTGATGATCTGGTAAGTTGTTGCCTACTTTGCGGATTTGGCTGCTTTGGTGGTTTTCCAGTTGTGGCATGGCTGTACTGGGACTTAGTAGGCATTGTATCTGGAGGACCATATAATTCGTCTCAAGGTTGTCGGCCCTATGAGATCCCTCCCTGCGAGCATGCCGTAGAAGGAAATAGACCTAAGTGCGGAGATAAACATTATGAAACCCCTGAATGTGTACAGAAATGTGAAACTGGTTACAATGTAGACTATGCTCAAGACAGGCACCAAGCCAAAAGTGTTTATTGGCTGATAGGAGAAGATGCAATTATGACAGAGTTGTATACAAACGGGCCTGTTGAGGCTGCCTTCCAAGTATACCAGGATTTCGTTAATTACAAAAGTGGGGTATATTCATACACATCTGGAACTTTACTCGGTGGTCACGCTATAAAAATCCTGGGTTGGGGCGTGGAAAACGGCAAGAAGTACTGGTTATGTGCTAACTCCTGGAACAGTGACTGGGGCGACAAAGGTTTCTTCAAAATTCTGCGAGGTGAAGACGAATGTGGCATCGAACGTTTAGTGTTAGCCGGGGAACCTGATTTAAATGCTTTTTAAAGTTATGAATTAGTCACTTCTCATTGTTTTATTATTTCAATAATAATAACTTACCAAGGGCGGGGAGCGTCGTGGTGGAATGCTCGCGATCCCACGGCGCCTCCATTAACGGCAGGGACGGCAATGCCGGATTACTTTTAGTGGGTAGACTCCCTCCCTCTTCTGTTTAAATACAGCTTCCCCAGGCTGCGGGGACGCGTAAATGCCTTTCCAATCCGTAAAAAAAAACTGGTCACTATTCAATAAGCGGCCACCTTATACTAAAATGAACACTTTCACATGTTAAAGAATTCATTTTTAGTATAAGCCGTAAATTACTGGCCACACCTTTCAATAACTGGCCACGTTATATTAAAAAGAATTCTGTTTGCAGGGGAACAGAGTTGATTTTTAGTATGAGGGGGTAAGTTATTGGCGATTTAGCCGACCTTCGTTTTTTTGGCCGACTTGTCCAATATTTTGAATCAATTTGTTCGTTACCCAACCGATTTGTCTTATCTAACAATGGTCATATTGTAAAACAAACGGTTAGCATTTTTCCTCGTAATCCTGAAACAACTAGCGAATGAAAAAACTTACGTCTAATCTGCCTGCATTACTTTCCACCATATCACTTAATACTAAAAACTTTCATAATCTAGATCTATAAATAAACACAAATAAAACTGAATTCTTTCTGGATTTAAGAACTAAAATGTGTTAATTTAGTGTTTCTGAAATACATTTTTAAGTGATTATAAATCGTGACTGTATGCCTAAGGATAAGGACAGTATTCCGTCAAATTCAACAAAATGTGACGTTTTGTATTTTTCATTACGATTAGCATTATGTTTGATTGTTTAATATCTATTTGTTTCCTCGCAAATGTGATGAAAAACAGTGTCGGCGACACGCAAGGTAAGAATTTTACAAACTGGAGTCATCAAAACCAACTCTCGTTCGTAAATAATCTCTTACGGTACTCGTGGCACCCACAAAGGGTCAAAACAAAACACTCAAACCATACGGTGAAATGCTAACGCCTAGTATATATCAATAGCAAAAAAATTGGCAAGGATGGTCGAACACAGATTAAAAAACAATATTTCCTTCTTGTTTGATCTTAGCAATGTTCAGTTCAATTCAATTAGTTTGAACTTTGAACCAAGGAACATTCGTTTTATAATTTACTTTAAAAACAAAGTTTTAACCGACTTCCATTTAGTACTCCGCCAAGTCACGAGAATATTTCCACATTTTTTTTTCAATTTACCACATGAACTGATTTCCGATAGCAAATGCGTTGATTACTATCGAAAAAAACCGAATCGCTGTATGTGGGCCGATAATATTTGAGGACTTCCGTTGATTCCCCAAGATCATCACCAATGGCACTTCATTAGTTGCTATTTCAACGGAATCTTATCAGAATCTGTGACGTACTTTTGTACTTTTAAGTACATAATTGAGGTATTCTATAAGTCATCTGTGGTCTTCATCATCAATTTTTCGCCACCAAATGTATGATTTTGGGATGTAAATACACGAGTTATAATAGAAAATACCAAAATTACTACACGCGTGCCTAATAAAATTGAGGAGTTCCCTCAATTCCTCATGGATCCCATCATTAAACTGAATTTTAAAAAAAACGGGACCCACCTGGAAGCATATACCTACATACAAACAGAAAAATTGTAAGGTAACAAACGTAGAAAAAAAAACCAAAAAAAAATCTTTTTTTGTTTGAAGTCAGTTAAAAAGAACGATCGTGCCTAGTGGCGTTGTCCGTCATCTTATATGTATTCATAAGAGCATTGCTAGCAGTCGTCTTATGAAGAAGTATAAAATTAAACATAACTTGGTAAGTACTTAGTATTGTCAATGACTCCCTATAGCGTTACAATGATCATCACTTGAATATAGTGTACATACTGAAAGAGATTGTCAAATTATCTCACGCAAGAGTAGTTATCATTAAAGCAACGCTTAAAGTTTATTTACCCGAATTGGGCCTGATTAGGAAGTTATTTTATCATTAGGTACAGTTATTTGTTACGATAGACGATACCTACCTAAGTAACATTTTAAAATTGCTAAGCTAACTACATGCTCGTATTTGTATAAGATCTTTGATTCTACGAGTAGCTTAAGGCCGCGCTCTATCTAACTAGGTACGTAAAACCCGTCCTGTTCAGTGCCGGATTAACCCATAAGCAAACTAAGCAATCTTTAAGCAATTACTTAGGGCATCACGTCTTGGGGGGCACCAGAAACAGGAATCGGCACACCAACCAAAAATTGCACGGATATTAAATTGCTCATGGATAGGAGGGAGGGGGGCACCACAGGCGTGGATTGCTTAGGGCATCAAATGGTCTTAATCTGGCACTGGTCCTGTTATAAAAAGTGTCCGACGTAAAATAAATTTCACCAAGTAAATCGATTCAACGATTGGGGTGTAAAAAAGGTACTTTTCAGTAACGCTTGCTTATTACCTAGTCATCATTGGCCTGCTTAGCTTAGCGGAAGTCAAACACAGACCAGTGGTTTTTATCGGCGGATCTCCTTAATGTGACTCTCTTACCCCCTTATTCATAAAACTTAAAATGCCTCTGCTAAATAAAATGTGCTTTGTCCCTTTCTTACAAACACAAATGTCGAAGTGACAGATAGGGACAAACGAATTTTAACGCCATTTTAGTTAAAACAGACTTGCGGGACGTTTATGAATACGGCCCTTAATCTTTAAGTATCTATATTATATAGGCAATACAGGGAAGTGTTTGCACGTCTAGATGAGAGATTGAAATCTTAACATTAACGATACATTTAGTCTCATATCGAACATCATATTCGTAAGTAATAAGACTTACATAATACCTACTAGCAAAACCTTGCGACACTTATAATTGTTATGGTATGGTGGTTTTGCTATTAGGTAATTATAAGTACTATGTAAAATGTACGTAGCAAACGGTTAACAATATAACAGGTGTATAATAATTTTGGGCTGGAAGATGTAAACAGTCCAGTCCCGCGCGTCCCCTAACTAATTATTTCCGACGGGTATAAAACAAATGTTTGCTAATCGTCGCAGAGCGTTCGAGCGTAATCTCTGTTGGCTTTGTTTATTAGTAGCTGTAGATGTACGGTTAACCTTCGACACGCGCGGTCAAGCGCTGTCTCGCCTCCGTATATCAGTGGCGAGAGTTTGGACCGACGCAATTACACGCCGCGCGAGTAACGCTCGGACCCATTCGTATATACGTCTCGCGCGCTCCGCGTCCCCTCAGTCGGCGGCCCTCACTCGAGACCGCTACACGTACAAGCATCAGAAGTCATTAAACATGGCTCCTTCCACCGCGGTCTTCGCTGCGCTTCTATTTGCCGCCTTCGCAACAGCAACGAGCCCGCTTCATCCGCTTTCTGACGAGTTTATAGACCTCATAAACTCCAAACAGAACTCCTGGAGAGCCGGTCGGAACTTCCCGTTGAGCACTCCACTTGCACACATCAAGAAATTAACGGGTGTACTCAAGGATGACCAGCTGTTATTGCTCCCCGTAATGAAACACGACGATGACCTGATTGCCAGCCTGCCCGAGAACTTTGACCCCAGAGACAAATGGCCGAACTGCCCGACATTGAACGAGATCCGAGACCAGGGATCCTGTGGAAGTTGCTGGGCGTTTGGAGCTGTCGAAGCGATGACTGATCGCGTTTGCACTTATTCGAACGGTACGAAACATTTCCACTTTTCTGCTGAAGACTTGCTGAGTTGTTGCCCGATCTGTGGGCTCGGCTGTAATGGCGGTATGCCGTCGTTGGCTTGGGAATACTGGAAGCACTTCGGACTAGTATCAGGAGGTTCGTACAACTCTAAACAAGGATGCCAGCCCTACGACATCGCTCCCTGCGAGCACCATGTACCCGGTAACAGAATGCCGTGCAATGGCGATTCCGCAACGCCCAAATGTGTAAAGAAATGTGAAGCCGGATACAATGTGGACTACAAGAAAGACAAGCACTACGGCAAACATGTATTTTCGGTGAGAGGAGGCGAAGATCACATAAAAGCGGAACTGTTTAAGAATGGACCAGTTGAGGGTGCGTTTACCGTCTACGCTGACTTGCTAAATTACAAGAGTGGAGTATATTCGCATACATCAGGAGATGCTCTAGGTGGTCACGCCATTAAGATCCTGGGTTGGGGCGTGGAAAACGGCAAGAAGTATTGGTTGATCGCTAACTCCTGGAACAGTGACTGGGGCGATAACGGTTTCTTCAAAATCCTGCGAGGTGAGGACCACTGTGGCATCGAAAGTTCTATTGCGGCCGGTGAGCCGATGTTAGATGAATTATAAATAATATTAAGTAAATAAATTACTCATATTACCAAAGAAATTGTTAATTAGATTTAATTTGGTACCAGAATTATGCAATAAACTTTTTATAGTATGAATAAGTAATTTCGCTCCCATTAACCGTAAACCTTATAGGTAGGTACCTAAATAAGATACGTAGGAGTACCTACAATATGTAGGTGTATCTCACACATATAAGAACTCTATGTTCTTACTTAAATGAACTCATCGAGCATTTCAAACAAGATAATATTTTAACATCATTAACAAGTTGTTAATAACAACAGTCAGTATATATCTATTCAAACAGACTTGATATTGTTATTAGTGGGTACATATGAAAGTCACACCCAGATCAGTTAATTTTCTGTGATTGGCACCCAATCCCTCGGTCTACTGATAGCAATATGTCGACGCTTTGAAAGTAGGTAAGTAGGTATATCTACATACTTAAGTGCATGTACCTACCTACCCTACATGTGAATTAATTTCTTCGATAATCGAATCGCATTGTTTTGTAAAGTAATGAGAGCGTACTCGATCGACGTTCTACCTATTGTTTTGCGGTTTCTGTTCAATTACGTAGGTACCTCATGACAATGGAGAACCAATATGAACGTGTAATCTAAGTTACTCACTCATGCCACATGTTTGTTAACTTTGACATGACACGCTTTCAAAATGAAAGATATTAAGTTAACGTCTCCTTATTTACCCCCGATGCAATAAGAGGGGTGTTATAAGTTTATACAGTGTGTCTGTCTGTGGCATCGTAGCTCTGAAACGAATGGACCGATTTGAATGCGGGTTTTTTTGTCCAAAATCGCACGTCATCGTGATGGATCTTAGCTACAGTTTAGCCGGTTTTCAGATATCGAACTTTGAAATTGAAATATCGGGGGTATTTCATATTTTCTAAGTTGATTATCGCTTGTGTTAGGCAACTTGAAGTGTTAACAAAAATACAGTACAGTCAAGTGCAAAAATATGTATCGATTTGATCCTCTCATAATAAACCGATATTGTACCGAAACCTTAGTCCGCTGACATAAGAGCGATGGGACATATTTAGGTGAGGACCAAATTCTTGGCCATTAGTTAGCCTAATTAATTGATAGTACCTAGTTAAAAATTTTCGTTATGACACGAAAATTAGCCATAAATTTTCTATGGTTAATTTTCGTGTCACAACGGAACTTTTTAACTACTACCAATTAACGACGCTAACGCCAAGAATTTGGTCCTCACCCATTTATGAGTAGGTAATTTGCATGCACCCAATTTTTACACTGACTGTACTTACATTTAAAAGCTTACTAATAAGCTTTAAGTCTTGGGTATAGGAGTACCTACTACTTACTAATAATGCTACAGACCTACACCAATGGGAAAACAGACTAAGTTGATAATACAAAAACATTACAATAAAAGCAATCGTGACTTAGATAGTGCAAATTATAAAAATCCGCTTGCTTTTCATAGCCCATTTAAATTATTTCAGTAAAAGTGGTTAAATTTTTTTTTCATTTCATTAACCTACATTATGAGGTTATTGTTAGTTAGTTAAAATAATGTAACCGTGTAAGTGATATTTAATAAGCAAAACAGTCATCCTTCATTATACAGATGTAGTAGACGTGGAACGCCCGCCTTTGTTTTCCGATAAAAGCGATAACACGGTCAACGAATATTTTGATTAGTCATCATCATCATCATTATCAGCCGAAAGACGTCCACTGCTGGACACAGGCCTCCCCCAAAGAGTGCCAAAGTGACCGGTCTCGTGCCACCCGCATCTAGCGGACTCCCGCAACCTTTACCAGGTCATCAGTCCACCTTGTGGGGGGCCTACCCACGCTGCGCCTTCCAGTACGTGGTCGCCACTCGAGAACCTTTCCGCCCCAACGGCCATAGGTTCTACGTGCTATGTGCCCTGCGCTTCGCTAGCGATTCGGAGGGCTATATCGGTTACCTTGGTTCTCCTGCGGATAGCCTCATTTCTGATGCGATCACGCAGAGAAACTCCCAACATGGCCCTCTCCATTGCCCTTTGGGTGACTTTGAGCCTTCTTTTGAGGCCCATAGTAAGCGACCACGTTTCAGTGTCATATATGTCATCACTGGCAACACACACTGGTATTTAGGTTGTCAATAAGTAGGTAATAACCTAGGTAATAACTATAACCAATAAGAAAGTACATAGATAATGCAACCCAATAAAGCGTAAATAAATGAGATAAGTAACATATTTTTATTAAAGTACTCTTAGCTTCCGCGCTCGATTCTGGCCGCGTGGAATTCGTTTATATCGGCTCCATACCAACTTTCACCCCAATTTCACCCACGGGGTCATTTTCGGGATAAAATCTATCGTGTGTAATGAATCCCAGGGAAGACCCTGGGATTCATTATATCTCCATACCAAATTTCATCTCAATCGGTTCAGCGGTTCAAGTGCAAAGAGACAGACAGACTTTCGCATTTATAATATTAATATGGATTCGCATTTTTACGTAGACTTCGAAAATAAATAGGCATTATTAAATTGAATCTTTTGTAACAATATGTATAGATCGTAGCGCAGAATGGTTCGCTAGTTTCGACGACAAAAGCACTATCAGAAAGACGCGAAGTCATCTTAGACCAGACGGCCGTCTTTAACGGCGCGGCGCGGCGTCAAAGACGACGCTCAGCAAGGAAAAGAAAGCCGTTATCTGTCGATTTATTTTGTGCCTCGATGAATAACTAGGCAGCTGAGCATTTATATTTGATAGCGAATATTGCTCGTTTAATAGTATGTGTGTGTTGTGGGTATAGACGATGTCATATTATATGGATGTTAGGTTAGTATATAGATGTTAGACAAAGTGTCTGCATATGTTTGATGTCGACCGTGCCTAGGTACTTTACTACCCAATTAAAGTCTGTCTTGTTTTCTTATTAGGTCAGTAAGCCACATGATGTAAGAAATAATTGGAGCTGGTCTCGTCTGCCAACACACCGCACTGTGGTTTGGCAGAAGTGTGTAATTAAAAAGCGGCCAAGTGCGTGTCGGGCCACGCGCAGTGTAGGGTTCCCTATGCCTGTCACAGAATGCGGACTTAAAAGGGGCTTTTGGGGTTTTTATTATAACTTACCCTCGTAAATAATCGTAAATATGATTATTTTTATAACACACCAATGTATAGGGTTGTTTCGCCGGTTACGCGACCACCTTCAGTTAGCGAACACCTGAAGGACAAGGTTTTTTCTATTCAAGATAACGTGCCGTAAAAAAACAACTCTACCGTCCACAGTAAAAGGTTCTAATTCCAATGACAATGTATATGCACCCGAAATTAAGTGCATTTCTTACCAGTTAACTAGATATCTCTACTACTCGTTAACTAGTTATGTCTCCTTAACTGTGATAGTTTTCATTTTAAATTCATTATACTACTACTGCCACGATTGTACTACTGCCACGATTTTTTTCACGTCCCCATTAGCCGGCAGGGTGGGCAACACATGACTCGAACAAAAATTAGGGCTTTAAATCCCATTATCTCGCAAACGCATTACTGAGTTGAAAAATAGTTTTAGAAAACCCATAATATTTTTGAACAAGCTATCCAACGATACCCCACACTATAGGTTTAACGAGAAAAAAAAATACATCACCAATTTAGGTTCATGTAGGGGAGGTACCCTAAAAAAAATATTATTCTACTGTTTTGTCGGCGTGATTGGTTTATATACCCACGCCGAATTGCAGTTTTCTAGTTGTAGGGGTTACTGAGCTAAGCCGAAGACGGACAGACAGACAGACGGACCGACATGGCGAAACTATAAGGGTTGAGTACGGAACCCTAAAAATGAGGTTTTTAGGGTTCCGTCTGTCTGTCTGTCTGTCACAAAGTGAAATATATGTCGAATTAATTAAGCTATCAATTTGAAATTAGGAATGATTGAAATGAGCGTTACCTGCATGTTGCATGTTACGTGCATGGAACAAAAATTACTTATTATTTGGGTCATTGTCAGATTTAGGTGCGCGTCTCTTCGGTGGACATTGCTAAAGTTAAAGGCTTTATAGCCTAATTTTTGGTTGAACTCTGAATCCGCATAAACGGCGTCGCCTCTTCTATAATTCTATGCGATAAAAACATATTATGTATAAACATAAGCCCTTAACTATTGTCCACTGAAAAGACGATTTCTGTTTTACTGACTGACAATGACCCATTTACTAAAGTTACTTACACATTAAACCGTCTGCGGAGTCCGCTCTCAAGATAGATAAATTAATTGGTACATAAGGGTCGTATTTGCATCTCACATTTTGTATACAGAGTGAGTGAGACGCAATGCACATTGAACAAATATCTTGGACATGTGACCATAAGAAAAGTGTTTCAAGAACCGTTAGCAGCGTCTCCATTTTATACCGGGCCGGAATAAAATTAAGCAGTCACGACAGTCGAACTCGCGGGAGGGTCTTGTCACAGCGAATCTAGGACAGTAGGCTAGGCATGCTTGAAGGAGTGGATAAAATCAATAAATAAAAACTTTATTTAATTGACGGTTCTTTTGTGGTGATCGACGGGTAAAACAAGGAAAGATTTTAAGAATGTGAAACATTTAATTTGTACATACATACATACATTCACGCCTTTATTCCTAAAAGGGGTAGGCAGATCACATGAAACGTATGTTCCAGCGCCACTTTTAGCATAAATGTGGGTATAAAGATCGACTAAATGTGATATTGCAGTGATAGGTTGCTAGCCCATCGCCCACAACACACTTCAACCCTGGTCCCTTAGTCGACTTTTACGACACCCACGGGAAGAAAGGGGGTGGTGAAATTCTAACCCGACACCACACGGGAAATGTGAAACATTAAGGAATTTGTGTGTTTGTTTCGAGGACGGCGGTAAACAAGCGTACGGCCCGCCTGATGGAAGGCGGACACCGCAGCCTATAGACGCATGCAACTCCAAAGGAGTAACATGGGCATTGCCGACCCTTGATATGTACGAGGATTCGCCGTGTTGACAGTTGAAGGAACAAATGCCCTCGCTCTCAACACAACGCCTCCCCGGGAGCTCTGGCGACCTTGGCCACCTCCAGGAACGGCAGGAACACAACACTACTACTACAGAGCAAGTAGTAGTGTTATTATGGCTGTGGTCTTCTGCAAGGCGGAGGCACTTCCCCAGTTGGGCTGCTCCACATTCGAGCGGGATGACATTTCGCTGTGCCCTATCTCACTGAGAGGTTGCGGGGCTGCTGTTTCTATCGCAAAATGCTTCATTAGAGGGTGAGCGGGCTATTTAAAACAGTACTCATGTATTCGTTACACGATTAAAACGACTTAACCCGCCGACGCTTGAAATGCCTAGACCGCGGCTTAAGTACTTAAAATTTTAATGAAATGCGAAAAACGAATACTTTTAACGTCTGAGTCGGCTTTTGCTGAGAGTTAAATTAGCAAGGACTTTGCGTAATGGTTGGAGAAGTTTAGCAGAGTTGTAATGTATCGTATTGGCTTTGAATTTTAATTTGTTCTATTTGTGGAGTTTCATAGGCTAACCCTAGGGGTGAATATAAGATGTCCGAAGCTGTGTTTTTGTATACATTTTATTTGACACCTAGCTGTCAAGCATGCGGGGTGTGAAATATATATGAATACAATTCTTCGCACAACTCTGGTGGATATTCACCGTTAGAAACTATTTTATTTTTTTCATTAGTATTTTAATTTACTATATTTGGCTACATCATCAAAAATGCTCAACTGTTAGCATTAATGAAAATTATTTGTAAGCAATATAATCCGATTTTTTTTTGTATGGAAAGCGATAGGAAACGTTCCGCCTTCAAGACATGATCATTCATGTCAGCAAAATATTGACGTTTGGCAATCAGAGAGCTTTGTAAAACGTTTGCAGCCAGCAGCGCCCTATATTTTGTAAAGCGTTACAATAATAGATTGTTCCTCAAAGGAGCAAAATGTGATTACTCACGGGGAGAGCGCTATATTGAATCCTGGGTGATTCGAAAGATCCTACAATAGAATAGCAGTAAAGTAGAATCTTGAGCGTAACGAGGGATTCAAGTGTTTACGCCCAAGACGGACACTTTTGCTACCGGGTGGCACATAGTACTTTTCACACCTTCTATGAGGTTTTTTTCATCCTCCATTTGAGCGACAACAATGACACTTTAAAATACAAAATACTTGGCGCTGTCACAGCACTTTCTAGTAAAACCTCCTATTTTCACGGTACGGTTTTTACTCCGTGATATTAAATAGGAATTAGGTAGGTATAGAGACATCAGTTATGTATGTATATGTTAGTGTCAATAATATTTCAATAATGTCAGTCGATAAACAGTCTTGAAACAACATAATATTTAAATAACATTTTATTAATCCTCAATTTCATGTTTAATGCTTATATATACTACTAGAACTAATTAGTTATCCTATATGTATATCACAAAACATGACTGATCACTTGATTTTGACTGTCCAGTTCATAGTACAATAATAAATTCAAGTACAATTTAAATAAATCAATATAAACAATACCACAGGTTTTACATTTAAACAAAGATTTTTCGCAATATTTATCTTTGCAGGTATAATAACTGAATTTTTAATAATACTTTACTAATTACAAAATATTATCCCCACAATATTACATTAGTTACAATCGAATACAGAGACTGTATCTATTTTTCATCTTATTACATGGCAATATGTTACTGTAATATGTTGAAAAAGTGGATACGTCGTTTCGTAGTCGACTGTGCCATATCAGAATACGATATTAAATCAAATCGTTCTTTGGGAAAAGGGACGTTAGTTCATTTTACGATGGAGTGCGTAAAATCGCTTTAGAATAATTTGCAATAAGGTCGTATTTCCTACTTCATCGTAAGAGGTATTAAGCTCCCTTTTCCCAGAGAATGAACATATAATTAAATTAAGTATTAAATTAACTGGAATGCCGGCGCGTCCGTCGGAAATTATCCTTTTGATATGGGGCATAAAAGCGCCAAGCGTAAGATTTTATAAGTTTCGTCAACATTAATTTACTAACTAAATATATCATAGAGATCACTAATCAACTAATGAATAAAAAATAACTTACATTTAAATTATGACTATGAAAATAATAACGTCTTCATACAAATTAAATTATATAATGAACTGTAAATATGTTTCAGGTGACGGTCTGGCGAAGAGAGATAATTATGTCGTAAGAAAAATATGAAAACAAGTCTCTTTCACACAAAGCTCTTAATACATACACATGAAATATCATAAATCGAACATAAGAATATTTTTTAAGCAATAATCACAAAATAGGGAACTTGCAAAATTGATTCAAATGATACCCATCAATATCTCCATTGAAATTGATGCACTTAAGCTTAAATGCACATGACAGAAGACTACATAAATCAAGTTAAGGCTATTAATGCTACATGCCAGGAGACATGGTAATAGCGATAGCGATCGAACGATAGATCCTTTTGTAGAGGTATTATATAGCTTGGCTTAACACGTGTCTAGATATTCCGATGTCGTAATTCGATCAACATATATTATAACATATACATTAATAACCAAACTTTGTTTAACAAACTATAACATGGGATGGAAATATCTCCTATTTTTAAAATTCCTGGCACTTCATTATATATTTATTAGTTCTTGTAACGCAAACCAAATCATTTTTTTGGCACGAGGGTGAGCACAGTAAACTTAAGTGCATCAATTCATTTCAAATGGTTTATGTTTCAGATTTCATTCGGTGATGTGGGTTCTTCAATATCACTGTCTAGACAGGAGACTACATCTCTAACTGGAAATGCAGTTTTTACGGAAATAACCAGTGCAAACTTTGGATTTTCCTATTTTCTCGAGTGGTATGGAAATCAGAATAGCTTGAATAAGAAAATTTATTTAGATATAAAAAAGTATAAAACACATAGGTATAGGCAATAATTTCAGGTTTTAATTGGAAACTTGTCATTCGATATGTTTTTTGAAAATTGATGATAGACAATTTTGACAATAAATATTAAGATAAGATACCCTACTTATTAGTTACAAAAATAATCAATTATAAGTAATATTTTTGTTAATTTTGCTTGACTGACCTAATGGTTTGAAAGCCAACATATGTAAACTTCATCATACTAATTAGCCTTCAGACCCATATGATTATTCATGTTAGTAGTAGGACCTCGATTATACAATTTAACCTCTCAAAATTCAGTCTGCTGCAATGGACGCATACATAAAGGTAATCAAGTGATATGAATTATCTATGACACTAGTTTAAGTGAACAAGAACAGAGATATCGTTTTGAATGGCATAGTTCGTAAATCGCATTACAATATTATTACTATAGAAAAGGGATCGGCAAATAATGGACCAGGGATATAACTGGATGTTTCAGGTGTTAACCGACTGTCATGTCCTTTAGCCGCCCAAGGGCCTTTTAAAAGGCATCCTCCTTCTCAATGGAATTCGGAAGGAATTATGGACCATATCCAACTGGTCGACATTTCTATATTTTTAAACGTAATGAATGCGTTGCCATACTAACCAATCTTTACTAAAAGCATTCTACGCTACCCCAACATCTATTTAGACTCATTTCTTTGTGTTATTTTCCTATTTTGTTACCAAGGTATAATTTTAAGAAAAGAAAATATTCTTACAAATAGGTATTGTAATTATAATTGCAAAAGTGTGTTTGTTTGTACGTTTGCCTTCCTTTCTACCAACTGTATTTCGTCTAGAAAAAAATGCATGGCTTTGAACCTGATGATTGAGCACAAAACGCCTACGAGTCTTGTTTAGATTTAATAGAAACACAGAACATTAAAATGTTGATACTAAATTGTAAAGCAAAAAAAACTTAAAGTAAATAGTTTTCATATACTTATGTGCCAATAGTACCTCCATACCTCCTTAAAACCCCCATAATAGGCCAATCCTTTCACTGCATGGTAGCTATGCCAGAGGTTAATCATATTACATGCTTAGTACTATCGCAGTTAGGTACGGCCGTCAAAATGTATGATTTTTTTAATGGAGGTCTGCTTTTGTGTTACCCATAACACAAAATTTTTGTTACACGCAATACAGAGAGTAACTTCAAAAAAAACCTTAATTTTAGCGGCCTTCCTCAGTTTCTGGAACGCCCGCCTTTGTTTTCCGATAAAAGCGATAACACGGTCAACGAATATTTTGATTAGTCATCATCATCATCATTATCAGCCGAAAGACGTCCACTGCTGGACACAGGCCTCCCCCAAAGAGTGCCAAAGTGACCGGTCTCGTGCCACCCGCATCTAGCGGACTCCCGCAACCTTTACCAGGTCATCAGTCCACCTTGTGGGGGGCCTACCCACGCTGCGCCTTCCAGTACGTGGTCGCCACTCGAGAACCTTTCCGCCCCAACGGCCATAGGTTCTACGTGCTATGTGCCCTGCGCTTCGCTAGCGATTCGGAGGGCTATATCGGTTACCTTGGTTCTCCTGCGGATAGCCTCATTTCTGATGCGATCACGCAGAGAAACTCCCAACATGGCCCTCTCCATTGCCCTTTGGGTGACTTTGAGCCTTCTTTTGAGGCCCATAGTAAGCGACCACGTTTCAGTGTCATATATGTCATCACTGGCAACACACACTGGTATTTAGGTTGTCAATAAGTAGGTAATAACCTAGGTAATAACTATAACCAATAAGAAAGTACATAGATAATGCAACCCAATAAAGCGTAAATAAATGAGATAAGTAACATATTTTTATTAAAGTACTCTTAGCTTCCGCGCTCGATTCTGGCCGCGTGGAATTCGTTTATATCGACTCCATACCAACTTTCACCCCAATTTCACCCACGGGGTCATTTTCGGGATAAAATCTATCGTGTGTAATGAATCCCAGGGAAGACCCTGGGATTCATTATATCTCCATACCAAATTTCATCTCAATCGGTTCAGCGGTTCAAGTGCAAAGAGACAGACAGACTTTCGCATTTATAATATTAATATGGATTCGCATTTTTACGTAGACTTCGAAAATAAATAGGCATTATTAAATTGAATCTTTTGTAACAATATGTATAGATCGTAGCGCAGAATGGTTCGCTAGTTTCGACGACAAAAGCACTATCAGAAAGACGCGAAGTCATCTTAGACCAGACGGCCGTCTTTAACGGCGCGGCGCGGCGTCAAAGACGACGCTCAGCAAGGAAAAGAAAGCCGTTATCTGTCGATTTATTTTGTGCCTCGATGAATAACTAGGCAGCTGAGCATTTATATTTGATAGCGAATATTGCTCGTTTAATAGTATGTGTGTGTTGTGGGTATAGACGATGTCATATTATATGGATGTTAGGTTAGTATATAGATGTTAGACAAAGTGTCTGCATATGTTTGATGTCGACCGTGCCTAGGTACTTTACTACCCAATTAAAGTCTGTCTTGTTTTCTTATTAGGTCAGTAAGCCACATGATGTAAGAAATAATTGGAGCTGGTCTCGTCTGCCAACACACCGCACTGTGGTTTGGCAGAAGTGTGTAATTAAAAAGCGGCCAAGTGCGTGTCGGGCCACGCGCAGTGTAGGGTTCCCTATGCCTGTCACAGAATGCGGACTTAAAAGGGGCTTTTGGGGTTTTTATTATAACTTACCCTCGTAAATAATCGTAAATATGATTATTTTTATAACACACCAATGTATAGGGTTGTTTCGCCGGTTACGCGACCACCTTCAGTTAGCGAACACCTGAAGGACAAGGTTTTTTCTATTCAAGATAACGTGCCGTAAAAAAACAACTCTACCGTCCACAGTAAAAGGTTCTAATTCCAATGACAATGTATATGCACCCGAAATTAAGTGCATTTCTTACCAGTTAACTAGATATCTCTACTACTCGTTAACTAGTTATGTCTCCTTAACTGTGATAGTTTTCATTTTAAATTCATTATACTACTACTGCCACGATTGTACTACTGCCACGATTTTTTTCACGTCCCCATTAGCCGGCAGGGTGGGCAACACATGACTCGAACAAAAATTAGGGCTTTAAATCCCATTATCTCGCAAACGCATTACTGAGTTGAAAAATAGTTTTAGAAAACCCATAATATTTTTGAACAAGCTATCCAACGATACCCCACACTATAGGTTTAACGAGAAAAAAAAATACATCACCAATTTAGGTTCATGTAGGGGAGGTACCCTAAAAAAAAATATTATTCTACTGTTTTGTCGGCGTGATTGGTTTATATACCCACGCCGAATTGCAGTTTTCTAGTTGTAGGGGTTACTGAGCTAAGCCGAAGACGGACAGACAGACAGACGGACCGACATGGCGAAACTATAAGGGTTGAGTACGGAACCCTAAAAATGAGGTTTTTAGGGTTCCGTCTGTCTGTCTGTCTGTCACAAAGTGAAATATATGTCGAATTAATTAAGCTATCAATTTGAAATTAGGAATGATTGAAATGAGCGTTACCTGCATGTTGCATGTTACGTGCATGGAACAAAAATTACTTATTATTTGGGTCATTGTCAGATTTAGGTGCGCGTCTCTTCGGTGGACATTGCTAAAGTTAAAGGCTTTATAGCCTAATTTTTGGTTGAACTCTGAATCCGCATAAACGGCGTCGCCTCTTCTATAATTCTATGCGATAAAAACATATTATGTATAAACATAAGCCCTTAACTATTGTCCACTGAAAAGACGATTTCTGTTTTACTGACTGACAATGACCCATTTACTAAAGTTACTTACACATTAAACCGTCTGCGGAGTCCGCTCTCAAGATAGATAAATTAATTGGTACATAAGGGTCGTATTTGCATCTCACATTTTGTATACAGAGTGAGTGAGACGCAATGCACATTGAACAAATATCTTGGACATGTGACCATAAGAAAAGTGTTTCAAGAACCGTTAGCAGCGTCTCCATTTTATACCGGGCCGGAATAAAATTAAGCAGTCACGACAGTCGAACTCGCGGGAGGGTCTTGTCACAGCGAATCTAGGACAGTAGGCTAGGCATGCTTGAAGGAGTGGATAAAATCAATAAATAAAAACTTTATTTAATTGACGGTTCTTTTGTGGTGATCGACGGGTAAAACAAGGAAAGATTTTAAGAATGTGAAACATTTAATTTGTACATACATACATACATTCACGCCTTTATTCCTAAAAGGGGTAGGCAGATCACATGAAACGTATGTTCCAGCGCCACTTTTAGCATAAATGTGGGTATAAAGATCGACTAAATGTGATATTGCAGTGATAGGTTGCTAGCCCATCGCCCACAACACACTTCAACCCTGGTCCCTTAGTCGACTTTTACGACACCCACGGGAAGAAAGGGGGTGGTGAAATTCTAACCCGACACCACACGGGAAATGTGAAACATTAAGGAATTTGTGTGTTTGTTTCGAGGACGGCGGTAAACAAGCGTACGGCCCGCCTGATGGAAGGCGGACACCGCAGCCTATAGACGCATGCAACTCCAAAGGAGTAACATGGGCATTGCCGACCCTTGATATGTACGAGGATTCGCCGTGTTGACAGTTGAAGGAACAAATGCCCTCGCTCTCAACACAACGCCTCCCCGGGAGCTCTGGCGACCTTGGCCACCTCCAGGAACGGCAGGAACACAACACTACTACTACAGAGCAAGTAGTAGTGTTATTATGGCTGTGGTCTTCTGCAAGGCGGAGGCACTTCCCCAGTTGGGCTGCTCCACATTCGAGCGGGATGACATTTCGCTGTGCCCTATCTCACTGAGAGGTTGCGGGGCTGCTGTTTCTATCGCAAAATGCTTCATTAGAGGGTGAGCGGGCTATTTAAAACAGTACTCATGTATTCGTTACACGATTAAAACGACTTAACCCGCCGACGCTTGAAATGCCTAGACCGCGGCTTAAGTACTTAAAATTTTAATGAAATGCGAAAAACGAATACTTTTAACGTCTGAGTCGGCTTTTGCTGAGAGTTAAATTAGCAAGGACTTTGCGTAATGGTTGGAGAAGTTTAGCAGAGTTGTAATGTATCGTATTGGCTTTGAATTTTAATTTGTTCTATTTGTGGAGTTTCATAGGCTAACCCTAGGGGTGAATATAAGATGTCCGAAGCTGTGTTTTTGTATACATTTTATTTGACACCTAGCTGTCAAGCATGCGGGGTGTGAAATATATATGAATACAATTCTTCGCACAACTCTGGTGGATATTCACCGTTAGAAACTATTTTATTTTTTTCATTAGTATTTTAATTTACTATATTTGGCTACATCATCAAAAATGCTCAACTGTTAGCATTAATGAAAATTATTTGTAAGCAATATAATCCGATTTTTTTTTGTATGGAAAGCGATAGGAAACGTTCCGCCTTCAAGACATGATCATTCATGTCAGCAAAATATTGACGTTTGGCAATCAGAGAGCTTTGTAAAACGTTTGCAGCCAGCAGCGCCCTATATTTTGTAAAGCGTTACAATAATAGATTGTTCCTCAAAGGAGCAAAATGTGATTACTCACGGGGAGAGCGCTATATTGAATCCTGGGTGATTCGAAAGATCCTACAATAGAATAGCAGTAAAGTAGAATCTTGAGCGTAACGAGGGATTCAAGTGTTTACGCCCAAGACGGACACTTTTGCTACCGGGTGGCACATAGTACTTTTCACACCTTCTATGAGGTTTTTTTCATCCTCCATTTGAGCGACATCAATGACACTTTAAAATACAAAATACTTGGCGCTGTCACAGCACTTTCTAGTAAAACCTCCTATTTTCACGGTACGGTTTTTACTCCGTGATATTAAATAGGAATTAGGTAGGTATAGAGACATCAGTTATGTATGTATATGTTAGTGTCAATAATATTTCAATAATGTCAGTCGATAAACAGTCTTGAAACAACATAATATTTAAATAACATTTTATTAATCCTCAATTTCATGTTTAATGCTTATATATACTACTAGAACTAATTAGTTATCCTATATGTATATCACAAAACATGACTGATCACTTGATTTTGACTGTCCAGTTCATAGTACAATAATAAATTCAAGTACAATTTAAATAAATCAATATAAACAATACCACAGGTTTTACATTTAAACAAAGATTTTTCGCAATATTTATCTTTGCAGGTATAATAACTGAATTTTTAATAATACTTTACTAATTACAAAATATTATCCCCACAATATTACATTAGTTACAATCGAATACAGAGACTGTATCTATTTTTCATCTTATTACATGGCAATATGTTACTGTAATATGTTGAAAAAGTGGATACGTCGTTTCGTAGTCGACTGTGCCATATCAGAATACGATATTAAATCAAATCGTTCTTTGGGAAAAGGGACGTTAGTTCATTTTACGATGGAGTGCGTAAAATCGCTTTAGAATAATTTGCAATAAGGTCGTATTTCCTACTTCATCGTAAGAGGTATTAAGCTCCCTTTTCCCAGAGAATGAACATATAATTAAATTAAGTATTAAATTAACTGGAATGCCGGCGCGTCCGTCGGAAATTATCCTTTTGATATGGGGCATAAAAGCGCCAAGCGTAAGATTTTATAAGTTTCGTCAACATTAATTTACTAACTAAATATATCATAGAGATCACTAATCAACTAATGAATAAAAAATAACTTACATTTAAATTATGACTATGAAAATAATAACGTCTTCATACAAATTAAATTATATAATGAACTGTAAATATGTTTCAGGTGACGGTCTGGCGAAGAGAGATAATTATGTCGTAAGAAAAATATGAAAACAAGTCTCTTTCACACAAAGCTCTTAATACATACACATGAAATATCATAAATCGAACATAAGAATATTTTTTAAGCAATAATCACAAAATAGGGAACTTGCAAAATTGATTCAAATGATACCCATCAATATCTCCATTGAAATTGATGCACTTAAGCTTAAATGCACATGACAGAAGACTACATAAATCAAGTTAAGGCTATTAATGCTACATGCCAGGAGACATGGTAATAGCGATAGCGATCGAACGATAGATCCTTTTGTAGAGGTATTATATAGCTTGGCTTAACACGTGTCTAGATATTCCGATGTCGTAATTCGATCAACATATATTATAACATATACATTAATAACCAAACTTTGTTTAACAAACTATAACATGGGATGGAAATATCTCCTATTTTTAAAATTCCTGGCACTTCATTATATATTTATTAGTTCTTGTAACGCAAACCAAATCATTTTTTTGGCACGAGGGTGAGCACAGTAAACTTAAGTGCATCAATTCATTTCAAATGGTTTATGTTTCAGATTTCATTCGGTGATGTGGGTTCTTCAATATCACTGTCTAGACAGGAGACTACATCTCTAACTGGAAATGCAGTTTTTACGGAAATAACCAGTGCAAACTTTGGATTTTCCTATTTTCTCGAGTGGTATGGAAATCAGAATAGCTTGAATAAGAAAATTTATTTAGATATAAAAAAGTATAAAACACATAGGTATAGGCAATAATTTCATGTTTTAATTGGAAACTTGTCATTCGATATGTTTTTTGAAAATTGATGATAGACAATTTTGACAATAAATATTAAGATAAGATACCCTACTTATTAGTTACAAAAATAATCAATTATAAGTAATATTTTTGTTAATTTTGTTTGACTGACCTAATGGTTTGAAAGCCAACATATGTAAACTTCATCATACTAATTAGCCTTCAGACCCATATGATTATTCATGTTAGTAGTAGGACCTCGATTATACAATTTAACCTCTCAAAATTCAGTCTGCTGCAATGGACGCATACATAAAGGTAATCAAGTGATATGAATTATCTATGACACTAGTTTAAGTGAACAAGAACAGAGATATCGTTTTGAATGGCATAGTTCGTAAATCGCATTACAATATTATTACTATAGAAAAGGGATCGGCAAATAATGGACCAGGGATATAACTGGATGTTTCAGGTGTTAACCGACTGTCATGTCCTTTAGCCGCCCAAGGGCCTTTTAAAAGGCATCCTCCTTCTCAATGGAATTCGGAAGGAATTATGGACCATATCCAACTGGTCGACATTTCTATATTTTTAAACGTAATGAATGCGTTGCCATACTAACCAATCTTTACTAAAAGCATTCTACGCTACCCCAACATCTATTTAGACTCATTTCTTTGTGTTATTTTCCTATTTTGTTACCAAGGTATAATTTTAAGAAAAGAAAATATTCTTACAAATAGGTATTGTAATTATAATTGCAAAAGTGTGTTTGTTTGTACGTTTGCCTTCCTTTCTACCAACTGTATTTCGTCTAGAAAAAAATGCATGGCTTTGAACCTGATGATTGAGCACAAAACGCCTACGAGTCTTGTTTAGATTTAATAGAAACACAGAACATTAAAATGTTGATACTAAATTGTAAAGCAAAAAAAACTTAAAGTAAATAGTTTTCATATACTTATGTGCCAATAGTACCTCCATACCTCCTTAAAACCCCCATAATAGGCCAATCCTTTCACTGCATGGTAGCTATGCCAGAGGTTAATCATATTACATGCTTAGTACTATCGCAGTTAGGTACGGCCGTCAAAATGTATGATTTTTTTAATGGAGGTCTGCTTTTGTGTTACCCATAACACAAAATTTTTGTTACACGCAATACAGAGAGTAACTTCAAAAAAAACCTTAATTTTAGCGGCCTTCCTCAGTTTCTAACGTAATAGACGGAAATAAGGTCGAAATGAAGTCTCTACGTCCAATTTATGATGGGATTAGAACACTGATAGATTTAACAGTCATATAAACCTGTCATGGCCGTCATATCTATTGGTCAAAATAAATAGGACCCAGTCAATATGACAGCTGGGCATATTTCCATTATTGCGTAATGTGTACCCAGTTAGCGTGAGTCGTCAAACAAAATTAAGACAGTGTCCGCTTTGTGACGACAATGAAGTATTCAGTTTATGTGTAAATTAAAAACACCCTAACACTTCACTTAAATTTGAAACTAGTTAATTTTCACACAAATCATATGCTTAATTGTCGTCACAAAACTGACACTGAGTATTTTTGTATGATGTCTAGCGGAATTGAGTACACAGCTATTTGAATGCCAACTACTTTATGACTTATGACAAGTTTATATAACTGTATATCTTAAATCTGTGCACGTTATAATGAATTAGCATTTGCGTTATGCCCAAAAAATAGGTACCGTTCAGCCGCGCTCAATGAAGCTCTATTGCCATAAATATGCAATTAATAATGGACCTTATTGACCACCGATAAATCGGTAACTTTTGCCTGACAACACATGAATGGATTTGGAACGCTTACGTCATAGAATCGTATCGCGTGTTGGGGGTGAGTGGGTCAGTCTCATCGTCGTGTTGAAAGTTGAGTGCGCTCTTGAAACTGTCCCGAAGCCGCTCGCTGAACGTTTTGTAGTCTAGATTCGCTTGCTGGCCGAAATCAAAGTCCGCCACTTCTATTGTGTATCTGAAAAAATTAAGTTTTTTTTTAAGAATAGAAAAGAAATATTTATTTACCATATAAGTACATTATGCGAATACATTTTACTTAATGGCATTATTAAATGCAAAGGAAAACAACAGACAATGCTGAAAACAATCAAGAATCAAGAATAATAAATAAATCACACAAAAAACATAATGGATGTGTCATTTATTTTTATATATTTACTTCCCGATGGAAATTTTGTAGGATTCTTGGATAAGGCATCTTAGAATAACATATGAAAATTAAACAAACAAAAAAAACGCTGTTATAAATTAATGTTTGAAAAAAAACGTAACTTTCCTGGGGTAAATGAAATGTCGGGATATTCCAACTTTTCTATTGTGTTCAAGGTTAATTTATTAATTTGATTTGATTTGATTTTGTGGTTCATACCACAGATATAGATAACACTAGATAATTTAAACACCTCAATCTGTATGAAAACCGACCGTGTCACTTTTTTCTACCTACTGTGACGTCACACGGGCGAATTAGTGATGTAAATTCCCCATCGTCCGCGTAAAATCGATTCTGCAATAAGGCATTTTCTTAATATTCACGGACAACCGGCTACCATAACAGACGCGCGCGGAATGTAAGTCGGAGTGCCAACTCGGAGACCGAATTCAGACACGCGAAGTACATGCATTTGCGTGATCTATGTATATCTATATCTGTGGTTCATACTTACTTTGAGCGATGCTGGTAGTAGGCCACGCCGAACACTACCAGGATGACTGCCAACAGACAGAATACCACCGGTACTACGATTACCGACAGTTGGGCGTGCACCAGCGCTGGAGACAGACATGACAAGGTTAATTGATATAAATCCCTGATTTTTTTATTGCTTGGAATTCTGAAGTTTCCTGGTATGGTCAGGCCAAAAAATACTTTTTGAGAGTGTGGTAAAAATTAAAGGGAAAAAAATGTACATCCTACTAATCCTACTAATATTATAAATGCGAAATTTTGGATGTTTAGATGTTTCGATGTTTAGATGTTTGGATGTTTTTTACTCAATCACGCTTCAACGGCTGAACCGAATTGGATGAAATTTTGCACGAATATAGTTTATAGCCTGGATTAAAATATAGGATAGTTTTTATCCCTTGTCCACGCAGACGAAGTCGCGGGCGGAAGCTAGTTGTTATATAAATATTAAAATTTGCATACATAATTTAAATTGTACTAAATTGTTTTTTTTTTAGTAACCAACCATTACTGACATTCTATTGTTTAGTTATCTTCAAGTTGGGTTGTAAAACAATTACGCATAAATAGAACAAACTGTATCTACAGGTCGACACACGTAAAAAGAGCTCTGGTGACCATACATTTAATATGGCGCGCGGAGCTCTTTTTACGTGTGTCGAAGTACACGTGCCACACTTTCGTCAGTTTTAAGACGTCTCATTTCTTTCATATTATGCAACAAAAGTTGTAAAATCCCACTTTTAACTAAACTTAAATGAAAAGCTTTTTTTTCAAATTTGCCGCCCATTTTTTGTAATACCAACGATACGCTGGACAGACTAAGAGAAAGTCCACAAAATCAATAAAGCTATGATTAATTTTTTGGTATTTCAAATCAAAGTTTCAGTAACGACTCACACAGTTGATTCAAATTAATTGAATTTAAAAAAAACTCAACTCAAATTTCACTGTTCGTTTTTGCGTGCTGGGCGCCACGAGGATAGTGTTTTTAAAAAGGAGAAGAGAAAATTATGTATAAAGCTTACCTTTATAAATATTAACAGTAGCCCTAGAAACATTCATTCCCATATCATTTCCTATAACAACCACCACAGTATGCTGATCACTGTCCAGGAAATATCGGACCAGTAGAAAAGTATTCATTACAGTCCGAGTCGTAGACGAACAAGTCTCGTTCCCAGTTATATTGTATTCGCCTCTCTTGTAGAGGGCGCAGTAATCAAATGGAGGTGAGCCAGCGAATTTTACTTCCAGATTCAAGAGGTCTCCGTGTTGTAACCAATTGCGACCAGTTATGTTCACGGTTGAGATTGGTTCTGGAAACAAAATAATAATACATTATAATTTCTTAACGAAATAAGTTATATTTTGTTTCGTGTTATTTCTAAGGGAGAAGTTTAAAGACTCAGGGCGGGTTGCACCAACTTACTGTTCACCGTCATTCGCTTGTCCTTATCCCATTTACTTGGGGTCGGCGCAGTATGTTTTTTTCTTCCATACCTCTCTATCGCCCGTCAACTCATCACACACATCTTTCCTGTTCATATCGTCTCTCACGCAGTCCATCCAGATATATGTACCTAAATAATAATGCCCTTCTAGTATCATGACTGTGATCCCTCCGCATAACATGTCCATACCACCGTAAACGATTTGCTCTCAGCTTTTCAGTTATCGGTGCTACTTTCAGGCTTCCTCTTATATACTCATTCCTTATACGATCCAATCTCGTCACGCCACACATCCATCTCAACATTCTCATCTCCGCAACATGCAATCTCGTTTCATCCGTCATCTTTGCGGCCCAACATTCCGGCCCATACATGGCGACAGGTCTTATAATGGTCTCGTATATTTTACCCTTCAGTCGAAGGGGCATTCTGCGCTGATTCAGTTTCTAACGTCACGGTCAAAATCGCCATTACATTGTATAAGTGACCCGAGGTATCAAAAATCGGAGCAGAACATATGAGTATATAATTATAAATTCAGTTTAACCATACAAACAAATAAATAATTTCAGTGCCCTATCTAGAAATAGTAGATTACAAAAAAGTAACACCTACTCCAGAGAGTTGTCACATAGTCGAACACACACTTGAATCCTGTTGGGTGGTACTATTCTAACACACTTAACAGATATAGTACCTAAATAATAATTTTCTTAAACATGCATTGAAATAGTGAGGTTAAGTTCCTTAAATTATTCTGCGAAGTATGACGTTTAAGGTGACGCGAGAAGCCTATAATGAAATTTCACATATATAAAGTTCGAGGCCTGTAATAGTAGATTGTATGACAAGGGTCTAAAGTAAGCCATATTACCACGAGATGGATATTTTCCCGAACGAAGTGAGGGGAAATAGTTCGAGGGGTAATATGGCTTTTAGACCAGAGTTATACACTCTACTTTTCACTTCGACTGCGAGAAAATAGTAAAAACAAAGATTATCCATCCACAATCAACAAGGCGAAAAGATTGTTCAATTTGGCGCCATTCTTTTTAATAATACAATACAAAATATTCACAAGACGAATAAACGCCTCTGACCGTCTAATAGCGGCGTAGTCTATCCCGCTCAATCTTCATAGCTTATGTCATGCAATTACATCCACCAATCACAACTCTTTAAAATAACATTAGTATTTGCTGTCTACTAACCAGAATTCAGCTAGACATTAAAGTCGACCAATCAGGAAACAGAATTCAATTCAAACTTTAGGAGTTTTTCATTCCCTAATTTACAATAATTAATAAAATAAACGCCTCTGACCTACTATAGCTCCATCGAAACGTTAACTGCATACATGACTCATGTATGCAGTTAACCACACTTGAAAAACACTCCATGTTTGAATTGAATTCTGTTTCCTGATTGGTCCATTTTAATGTAGCTGTATTGTGGTTAGTAGATACCAAATACTAATGTTTTTTTTAAAGAGTTGTGATTGGTGGATGTAATATTGAACTGTTGTGAGTGGTCAAATTAAAATGTTTTATAAATCATAAATATGTATACATATTTTCCCTAGGGGCTAAATGTACTACTTCAGCCCCGCTTGCCAAGTCTAATATGATGCACTTTTTGAGCATGAGAAGTGAAAAGTAATTTTCTTTCGTTATATCTTCAATTGGTGACAAAACATTAGCGCGTTCAGTCATAAAATCTTAAGGCTTTTTTTAAAAATTTCATTGCATATTTGAGAAAAGCACTACACATACCGCGGTACGAGGCCGGACCTAGAGATTTCCTACCTATTACTATTATCCAGCCTAGCTATATAGACACTCGGCAGGCAATCCTTTATTTCCCGGACTTTGTAGTAATGTACTAATTACGTGTTTCGTGATAGATGTTTAATGAGAATATTAGTTTTTATAAGTAATTATTACTCACCTCTAACTTTCAAGGTTGCCTGGTAATGGCCATACGTATAATGTTCTCCAATAGGTACCATAGCAGTGTTATTGCATATGAAATCTTTTATAGGACTCTTTGTTTGAAACCGTTTAGCAGCCCGCTTCGTTATATTGTGGCTAACTGGGATCACTTCAGGATTTACCGTAGTTGTAGACGTTGTCGTGTTGGGTTTAGGAGTTGTTGTTGTTGTTGTCGTCGTTGTTGTTGTAGTAGTAGTAGTTGTTGTTGTTGTTGTGGTTGTAGTCGTTATTGGTGGAAGCGGCTCATTGTTAGCAACAACGAGTACGTCAATAGAATGCTCTGACATTGTATCGCGGTAAGTAAAGTCTAGAGTCTTTGTGATAGTTTGATCTACGAATTTGCAGTCGATGAACCAGTATGTTATGATTTGCGAGGCGTTGGCTTTGAGAAAGTTCATCTCCACTTCAGGGAGATCTATGTAGTGGTGGACCGTTTGGTTGACGGCGACGAAAGTGTTTGGTCTGATGGCATTGTTTTGCTTTAAGACCAGACCTCCGTGCAGGGTATCTGAAAATAGAAAGCATATTCTTCATTATTTATTACTAGTTTTTTTTGTAGGTACTAACATATTTGCCTAAATAATCATACATAAACTACGATAGCCTAGTGGTACAGGCATGCGGCTGTCAAGCGACGGTCGTGGATTCGAATCTTGGCTCGTACCAATGAGTTTTACGGAACTTTCGTACGAAATATTCACCGTTACCTTTTCGGTAAAGGAAAAAATGGAGAGGAAACCGGTCTAATCGCAATAAGGTATAGTTTTCCCTTTGGGTTGGAAGGTCAGATGGCATTCGCTTTCGTAAAAACTAGTACCTATTCCCAATTTTGGGATTAGAGGTCAAA
The DNA here is from genome assembly GCA_945867215.1 of Epinotia demarniana. NCBI lineage: Eukaryota > Metazoa > Arthropoda > Insecta > Lepidoptera > Tortricidae > Epinotia > Epinotia demarniana. Next base: position 11,876,908 of record OX244268.1, on the reverse strand, counting down.
GCGGACCCCGGGTTTATTAGGGCACAACCGGCAATAATGCTAGGGGATGATGAATTGTACATAAGGACACTGAACGTACTACATTATTTTTCATTCTTTTTGTAGTTTCTGTCAAAATTGGCACCGAACATGCTTTTTACATCATTCTGTCATCAACTAATCATCAAACTAAGAAGTTATAGATTATTCCAACCTGTTTCGCACTGGTAACAGCTGGGTTTTTCTTCCCAATGGCACTGTTTTTCTCCTCACTGGTAGCAGTGAGCAAAATACTTCAGGTTCTATCACAAAAAATTGTCACCACCATTCAATTCACTTTATTTTAGTGGTAACAACTGGGATGTTCCCCCCGTCTGGGGGTCCTTGGGTAAGCACTCGGTATTTAGCGTGCCAAAGACTTCCATGCTTATCCCCAGCACTATTCTGGCAGACTTCTATAAGTCTGGCTTCGCCCAAGAGCGAGTCTAGACAGCCTAAACTGGACGAGGCTGCATTGCCATTTCAAAGAGATCTTATAAGGCCACCATTGGGCTCCTTCATCTCATTAACTCCATGATGCCATAGACGAAAAGACGGATATCCTCTGACTTAAAATATGAACAGAATGTCAACTAAATAGAATTGTAGGATGATGGTCTAAATTCGTTGCTAATTTAGAACAAAAGATCACGTATAGGATAGGACCTAGATGTCAAGTTTAAAAGCTATTTAAAAGCACTTATTTATTTAAACCACAATACATTATCTAATAAAATTGCAGGCATCATCTCAAAATAACCTCACGGTCGATAAAGCCAACTGGTGACCTCGACAGCTATCATTATTTCATTGTGCCCCGAAAAACCCGAACTGAGTCTGCGAATGTGCGTCTCACAGAAAAGTTGCTTAACAAGTTAATCATTTAGGAAATACCAGTTTAAAAAATGTAATGTTACAAATATTTTTTAACACCTTGTTGAAAGCAAACTCGTTAATTAACAGTTAAAGTAGCCTACGGACGCTAATAACTCTATGGGGGTGTAATACGTGCGTTGCGGACCTTTTAGAAATGTGTACAATCTTTTGTTTACGAACTCCATTAGGCGGATGTCACACTGCGCCGCATCACCGGGCGGAGGTGCGAAGCCGCATACAAATTTCGCAGGTGCGGTGCAGTGTGTCGTATCATTCGGAATTTATATACAAACTGAGGTACTTGCATACAACGAGCTCCGCACCTCCGTCCGGAGATGCGGCGCAGTGTGACATCCGCCTTATGGAGTTCCTCGGGAAATCTTCGCCAGGGAGTTTACAACACACCCAGAGGTTCCGCGGGACAGTATTCCTCTTAACTTCCGTCATTTCATCATTATCATCGTCATATCAGCCGAAAGACGTCCACTTCTTGACATAGACCAAAGAGTGCCAAAGTGACCCCCGCATCCAGCGGAACCCCGCGATCGTCATTTACGTTACTTATATGGCCCATTATCATCATCAGCAGTGGACTTCTTTAGGCTGATATGCCGAAAGAAGTAATAAACATATATTTATTGAAGACGTTATTGCTAGAAGATTGTGCTTATTATAGTGTGATGAGACTTAATGCCGCTTCCAATGTGTAAAATGTAATCAACTAGTTACTATAACACAATATAGTTTTCCATTTGATGGGCGAAAACCGATAACACAAATCACGTTTTCAAAGTGACTCATCTCTTAAACTACGCATTTTGTTGCATTTGTAAAACTAGTCAACCAACATAATTATAAATTCTTATTTAAGCTTCAAAGGTATTTTTACGCTTACGGTGCAACAATTTAGCCGTCCTTCAGTTTTTTTTGGGACATAATGCGATCAGTTTATCCAAATACTTACTGTAGCTTACTGTTATATTTTCTCGAAAAAGGATTAAAAATGTAGTCAAACGGAGAAAAAATCAACGCAAGATGTTAAATAATCGCAAAGTTATAAGTGACGAAAGTTGTAAGAAGGGGTATGTTCTGTCCCTTTTTCACAAAACGCAACTTTATATGAAACGATGACGCTTGTAGATTATGACGTCATTAATAGACGGCAACGTGCCGTGCCCCATTGTGTTCGGCGCCACCGTCGACGCAGCCTGCCGAGCGCGCGACGCGCTCTGCTGCATATTGTGACGTCACGCACTGTTTGCGATTGTCTCTCAAGCAATATTAAAACGGTTGTAGCTTCGTAATTCTTTGAGATATCTGAATGGAATTTTCGTCACTAAGCATATTTTTTGGCGTCTTTCTTTTGGAGTAATTTTCGAGTCAACACCCCTAAAATTAAGTTGTATTGTGGAATTAAATGAGAAAACGACGCGATTGTGGAAATAAAAGTTTAATGGTATTACTATGAGTCTATGGAACACTGGCTGGAAAACACGACAAAACACTGCACTAATAGTTAAATCTATTGTAAACAAACATGGAAAACTGTAAACCCCGGCTATTGGCTCAGTCTGAAATAGATAACTAATTAGGATAACCAATTAATAGTTAAAATGTATGCGCGTCGTTACAAGCTCAGCGGTGGACTGATTCGCGGAATATGGCCGCCGCCCGAAATTGGGCGCGTGCCGCGCGAATGTGAACCTTATGGCTTTAGGGCGCGAAGTTTGAATAACGGCTGAGTGGCCGGTTAGTGCGCGTGGAATGGAGCGTAGGAGAAGTATTTACGATATACTCCCCCTCTAGTATAGGAGAACGACCTCGTTCCTGGACTAGCTTGTTGTACTTCTCCCTCAAGCGTCCACGACGTCGCTTAGGAATGACAGGAGCTTGTAGGATGTAAGGGTCAGCTACCCTATTACGATCAACGAAAACCTCAACGGGCTTCGCTACTGAGGCAACAACTAAACGTGTCGGTGCTCCCCCTGGCTGGAAGATATCCGCACAGTCTGAGGAGGCTAGCGCAAGCGTGTCTCGATCACGTCGTAGCTGTGGGCCTTCGTCGTCCCGCAGAACATCAGCAACGGCGCAGGACAATCGCTGTGTGTCACCTTCAGATCGTAATAGGTACTCACGACGACGACCGTCATCAGAAAAATGCCACAATCTGCGATAGAAATCGATTGAAATTGCGGCGGTCACTATGAAATCAATGCCGAGTAGGGTTTCATTACCTCTGGCCTCAGGAAGAACTATAAACGGAGTTCTGATTACTTTACCTTCTAAACATACATCTAAAGTAGTCGTGAGAACGTCTAGTTCGCGCGGGTGTCCGTCGGCGAGCTTGATCAATTTTCGAGCCGGTTGAAAAGAGTGACCCTTGCGGAGGAGAAGCATGTATAAACTGTGACCGGCAATGCAATGTTTCGCTCCGGTATCTACAAGTGCCGTGCCACGCGAACCCAAAATGTTAATATCCAAAATAGGTCGAAGTATGCGACGTGACTCGTAATCTGAACTTGTATCGGCGCGCGACGAGGTAGTACAGAAATTGCCTTGAACATTGTTTACATTATGGTCAGTTATATAAGTATAAACATCCTCCTCGACATACTCGATATTTACATTAGTCTCATTTGAGGTTACATTGTAAAAGCTGTAAAAACATTGATCTGTATTACAATTTGCACAATTATCGCGCGTAACGTTTTTCGCACCGCATTTATAACATGAAACTGGATTTAGCATGTTCGACTCATCCTTGCCCGTTAACTTATGACAGTGGCCACGCTCATGTCCGTAGTTTTTACAATACACACAAAACGGGCGCGCACGGCTCGGTCCGGCGGTCGGCGTAGGTATCGGCGGGCCGCGCATTGCCGGTGAGCTGCCGCTGGACGCTGTAGGTATCGGCGCGCGCTGCGGCGGCGGCGGCGGCGTCGGCGGCGCTCTGCCCGCCGCGCTGGCAGGCGCGGGCGCGGCGCGCGCTCGCGGCGCCGTGACGATAGGCCCCGTTGTAGTCTCAGGTTCAGAGACGTTCTGTGCACTTTGCTTCTTCGCGAAACGAACACGGATGGTATCTTCAATCATATGTGCTTTGGTTAGCAGCTCTTTAAAAGTAGAAAACTCTTCTCGCCTTAATGTCTTTGTAATCTTGACATTGAGCAAACTATAAATCATATCTAGTTGTGCTTTGGCGGATAAATCACCCGGTGGAAGGCGGGAAAGTAGGGCGCGGCTTCTTGCAACGAATATGTCAGTTCGTTCATCGTCACCCTGTTCAGAGCTAAATAATTCTCTGTAGATGGTCGACTCGGAGCGGCGGTCGCCAAAAGCGTCGCGTAGGTATGTTAGGGCCTCGTTCCATGTGGTAACTTCGGCACGCACACTTTGCCACCAAGTCGCCGCTTCGTTAGTTAACAATATCGACATACCTTTCAACGCGATCTCATCTGATATATTGGCGGCTTCTTTATAAGATTCGATAGCGTCTATAAATGCCTCAACATCATCGGAGTGTCCAGAGTACCGGGATGTGCAGGTCGCGAAGGTGCCGGCCGGCGGTGGAGCCTCGCCCGCTGAGGAACTCGGCGACGCGCTGGGCCGCCGGGCGGGGGTTGACGACCTTGTCGTCAACTGCTCCAACCGTTCAAATACGCGATCGCATAATTGTGCTTGCGACTGCTGTATCGTCGACAACAGAAAGGCGAAATTCGCTTGAGACATTGCGATGCTGTCGTTGCCTGCTTCATCATTACGCTCGTTTGATGATTGCCGTCGTTTGTTTCGCAGCATTTTCACTAAAGTTATTCTCTTTGCACTGTTCAACACTTTCACTCAGTCATATAGGTATTCTGCCCGCACTTGGGACGCCATTTATTGTGGAATTAAATGAGAAAACGACGCGATTGTGGAAATAAAAGTTTAATGGTATTACTATGAGTCTATGGAACACTGGCTGGAAAACACGACAAAACACTGCACTAATAGTTAAATCTATTGTAAACAAACATGGAAAACTGTAAACCCCGGCTATTGGCTCAGTCTGAAATAGATAACTAATTAGGATAACCAATTAATAGTTAAAATGTATGCGCGTCGTTACAAGCTCAGCGGTGGACTGATTCGCGGAATATGGCCGCCGCCCGAAATTGGGCGCGTGCCGCGCGAATGTGAACCTTATGGCTTTAGGGCGCGAAGTTTGAATAACGGCTGAGTGGCCGGTTAGTGCGCGTGGAATGGAGCGTAGGAGAAGTATTTACGATAGTTGTGATTTAATGATTTTACCTATATTTAGTTTAAGATATATTTCCAATTGACATCAAAGCGGCGGAATGTATAAGAACTATACTTTACTGTTCTCCTCGAGTTCTTCACTAACTGGCATTTAATTTTATTTGTCATCAATGTCATCATCATTTGATGCTCACGGTTGTGCCTCTAAATGAGCTCGGGGTCCGCTTTGACACTAGATTTATCAGTAATTTGAATAATAATTCACGTTCGTTTTTAAATGGTAAATTGTAGCCTATTTGCAGACTATGTTTGATTTCGATTTAGGGATTTTCAAAGAAATTATTTAAATGTAACATCAACGCTCTCAGGTGTGTACAATGTCACCCTACCTGATTTAGACATGCGAACCATCATGACCGCTCATGGGGTCTATTGCAAGATCCGCCAATATTTCGGATCCGGATATTTCGGATCTTCAAATTCAACAGATCCGGATATCCGGATTTTCGGATAAAACGGATCCACGAGGTTTTTTTGTTATAAAGTAAGAATTGTAAGGCTAAACTAAGAAACAACTAAAAACGACTATACCACCGTATTTTTAGACCTGAAAGATTTTAAATAGATATGCATTCCCGACTTCATAAGGGGTATAAAACTTTATTATGTCTAAATTTTTTACTTGTTAGAGTTTCGTCAATGAAAGCTGTCACTTGAATAACTACAATTAGGTCACATTAACTCCGTACCTGGTCCTCGTACAGACATTTCAATGAGATCCATGTTTACAGTTAATATAGGGTTGTAAAAGAAATCGACATGACCCGGAAGCCTTACTCAGTATATAATCGATTGGAAGAAGAGCCAACATGGAAATCGTGAAAATCAAAGGACTATGTCTAAATATGGCAAAAACGGCGAACGGGCCATAAATATAGGGCACTATTATTATTTTACATGATCATATTATAAGTCAAGTCCATAATACTAAAACCGCATTACAATTATAACACGTAGGTATTTACTTTTAAGTTGTTTTTCTAGTTGCTGCATTTACTTCTTACTTCCTGTGTCAAATATACTTCTTCAATATTTCTTTAAGTACATCTAAACTACTTAAGTCTTTAGTAGGTAGGTACAACTACAAATATGGACGTGCTCGGAAAATAAAAGTATTTGAATTTAATCGTTCCGGTAGTATTGGATTTATATAATAAATACCTACGGTAGATTAGTGTATTTAAACCAACGCCATTTTTCGCCATCAAACTCCGGCAGTTTTACAAGTTTGTGGTTTAATTATTTTTTGTGATTAATAAATTAAAAACAACATAATAATCTGGTCTGAGATGAAGAAAGGGCGAATAAAAACAGAGATTGAGAATGATCTACATTATACCATTCCGTTTTCAGAGTGAACTCGATAAAAACTTGATTTTGTAGCGGTATTTTCGGTTTTCATGGTGGTATTTTAAGGATCCGTAATATCCGAAAAATCCGGATTCAGGAGCCTGTCAGATCCGGATCCGCAAATTAGCGGATATCCGGATCTTTCGGATATCCGGATATCCGGATTGCAAACCCTAGGTCTATTATACATGTCATGATTTGTCAGCCCCAATTTATCAGAAGCCGACTAATTTCTTGTCTGGAGGCATGTTGCTGCTGATCCAACTGTCAAACGAGTTGTGTCGCAACTTTGAAATGATCCTGAGACACGTATGTCACCGAAACGACAGGAGATGGAGCTCGCTCGAAGAGACAGGTCGGCAGACCCCCGGCAAGATGGTCGGACGACATAAAAATGATCGCAGGGTCTGGGGGAGAGCTACGGCAATACGGGCTGCATGAAAGAAAATTGCAGAGGCATATGCTTAACGGTATAGCGCGCGCTGATAAAGAATGGATCTGAACATGGCGTCCCGCTCACTCACACTCATACTGTATAGACAGCGATATGGTGTGAGCGAGATAGTATGAAGCGGACGCCATTTTCAGATCCATTCTTTATCTGCGCGCGTTATACACGCTGAAGAAGACGAAGAGAAGAAGACAAGGCCATATACTTTGCCACATCATGAATATCATGATACAAAAGATTATTTTACCTGTGAGACTGAAGGCGTTGCTTGCCCTCGCTACTTCAATGTAAATGCTGAATGTCTTATAGTACTCCTTGACATGGACTTCTGCTGTATAAGTACCCGCGGCATAGACGGCCCGCTTGAATTCTACAGTCCAATTCACCACGCCCGTTGAGTCCAGGAACTGTAAACGGAAATGTACTCATTTGTATCCGATGCTGTTAATACAATGGAACAAATCCATTCATTCATCAAAATATTTAGAGCGCATGAAATTTAATTTCAATACCAATTTTATTTTTCAGACTACATTGCTTTCATTAAAAAAACATTCTTTAACATTCTTTAAAAAAACAAAAATTAATTTAGTATGGGGTAGCGCGTCGTTACTGACGATTTCTCAATATAATTTGAGACGTTGGTGCCGTTAAGAAGCCTAAGTCTTCTGGTAGATGTCGCTACACGTCTCCCTAAGGCGTTGTTCAATGAAGGAACTGATTGAAGGATTTGGTGCCCGAACCAGATTGTTCCGATAGCTCAGTTGGTAGTAGCGACGGGCCATGAATGCCTGTGGTCGCCGGTTCGAATCCGGCTCGGAGCATTAAATTTTTCAATTTTTCCTTTCATTTAAAATTTATAATTTTCGTTAGCAGCGTTACTGCTTAAAAAAACAAAAATTAATTTAGTATGGGGTAGCGCGTCGTTACTGACGATTTCTCAATATAATTTGAGACGTTGGTGCCGTTAAGAAGCCTAAGTCTTCTGGTAGATGTCGCTACACGTCTCCCTAAGGCGTTGTTCAATGAAGGAACTGATTGAAGGATTTGGTGCCCGAACCAGATTGTTCCGATAGCTCAGTTGGTAGTAGCGACGGGCCATGAATGCCTGTGGTCGCCGGTTCGAATCCGGCTCGGAGCATTAAATTTTTCAATTTTTCCTTTCATTTAAAATTTATAATTTTCGTTAGCAGCGTTACTGCTTAAAAAAACAAAAATTAATTTAGTATGGGGTAGCGCGTCGTTACTGACGATTTCTCAATATAATTTGAGACGTTGGTGCCGTTAAGAAGCCTAAGTCTTCTGGTAGATGTCGCTACACGTCTCCCTAAGGCGTTGTTCAATGAAGGAACTGATTGAAGGATTTGGTGCCCGAACCAGATTGTTCCGATAGCTCAGTTGGTAGTAGCGACGGGCCATGAATGCCTGTGGTCGCCGGTTCGAATCCGGCTCGGAGCATTAAATTTTTCAATTTTTCCTTTCATTTAAAATTTATAATTTTCGTTAGCAGCGTTACTGCTTAAAAAAACAAAAATTAATTTAGTATGGGGTAGCGCGTCGTTACTGACGATTTCTCAATATAATTTGAGACGTTGGTGCCGTTAAGAAGCCTAAGTCTTCTGGTAGATGTCGCTACACGTCTCCCTAAGGCGTTGTTCAATGAAGGAACTGATTGAAGGATTTGGTGCCCGAACCAGATTGTTCCGATAGCTCAGTTGGTAGTAGCGACGGGCCATGAATGCCTGTGGTCGCCGGTTCGAATCCGGCTCGGAGCATTAAATTTTTCAATTTTTCCTTTCATTTAAAATTTATAATTTTCGTTAGCAGCGTTACTGCTTAAAAAAACAAAAATTAATTTAGTATGGGGTAGCGCGTCGTTACTGACGATTTCTCAATATAATTTGAGACGTTGGTGCCGTTAAGAAGCCTAAGTCTTCTGGTAGATGTCGCTACACGTCTCCCTAAGGCGTTGTTCAATGAAGGAACTGATTGAAGGATTTGGTGCCCGAACCAGATTGTTCCGATAGCTCAGTTGGTAGTAGCGACGGGCCATGAATGCCTGTGGTCGCCGGTTCGAATCCGGCTCGGAGCAATAAATTTTTCAATTTTTCCTTTCATTTAAAATTTATAATTTTCGTTAGCAGCGTTACTGCTTAAAAAAACAAAAATTAATTTAGTATGGGGTAGCGCGTCGTTACTGACGATTTCTCAATATAATTTGAGACGTTGGTGCCGTTAAGAAGCCTAAGTCTTCTGGTAGATGTCGCTACACGTCTCCCTAAGGCGTTGTTCAATGAAGGAACTGATTGAAGGATTTGGTGCCCGAACCAGATTGTTCCGATAGCTCAGTTGGTAGTAGCGACGGGCCATGAATGCCTGTGGTCGCCGGTTCGAATCCGGCTCGGAGCATTAAATTTTTCAATTTTTCCTTTCATTTAAAATTTATAATTTTCGTTAGCAGCGTTACTGCTTAAAAAAACAAAAATTAATTTATTATGGGGTAGCGCGTCGTTACTGACGATTTCTCAATATAATTTGAGACGTTGGTGCCGTTAAGAAGCCTAAGTCTTCTGGTAGATGTCGCTACACGTCTCCCTAAGGCGTTGTTCAATGAAGGAACTGATTGAAGGATTTGGTGCCCGAACCAGATTGTTCCGATAGCTCAGTTGGTAGTAGCGACGGGCCATGAATGCCTGTGGTCGCCGGTTCGAATCCGGCTCGGAGCATTAAATTTTTCAATTTTTCCTTTCATTTAAAATTTATAATTTTCGTTAGCAGCGTTACTGCTTAAAAAATAAAAAAAACAAAAATTAATTTAGTATGGGGTAGCGCGTCGTTACTGACGATTTCTCAATATAATTTGAGACGTTGGTGCCGTTAAGAAGCCTAAGTCTTCTGGTAGATGTCGCTACACGTCTCCCTAAGGCGTTGTTCAATGAAGGAACTGATTGAAGGATTTGGTGCCCGAACCAGATTGTTCCGATAGCTCAGTTGGTAGTAGCGACGGGCCATGAATGCCTGTGGTCGCCGGTTCGAATCCGGCTCGGAGCATTAAATTTTTCAATTTTTCCTTTCATTTAAAATTTATAATTTTCGTTAGCAGCGTTACTGCTTAAAAAAACAAAAATTAATTGCTTTCATGTTTATGATATGATATTTTGAATTAATTAATACATGTTTTTTTTTGTAATTAAGCCATGTATTAGGGTACCTCCCCTACACCTAAGTGGGGATGTAATTTTTTTCGCGTTAACCCTTATTAAAGCAGAGGCGCCTTACCAACCATATACATGAAGAAGTTAAAGCTTAATTGCATTTTAATAAGGTTCAAATTAAATTGCGTTTATTGAAAATAAATCTTGCTTTGAAAACATCCTTTGCAAGTTGGCAGGGTATTATATTCCATGGCTGCAATTGATCCCTGCGACAGCCACGCCAATTGATGGGGCCATTTTAAGGGTTACTCCCATAGTGTGGGTTTCTTGAAACCATTTTTCAACTCAGTACTTCGTTTGCGAGATATTGGGCTTTAAAGCCCTAATTGGGTAGTATTAATCCAAAACAGGCAGTAGTTATGAATTAATGAAAATGAATATTTATTCAAGCCTTGGAGGATTTCAGAATATTTATCAGCTACTAGCTTCCGCCCGGGATAAAAACTATCCCATCCATGTTTATTAATAAAAATAAAAACTACCCCCTATATTTATTAATAAAAATAAAAACTATCCCATATGTTTATTAATAAAAATAAAAAATATCCGCATCGGTTCAGCCATTTAAGCGTAATTGAGTAACAAACATCCAAACTTCCACATTTAAAATATTAGTAGGTAGGATTACTATTTGTCGCCACTTTGGTCACATTCACTGCCAAGAATCGCTACGCGCTACGCCCTTAGCTGATGCCGTGGTTTTCCCCGTATGTAGCAGAAAGCGACATTGGCGTAGGCGCCAATAATGTTAATATAATATAATATAATACAAATAAGATGGGTGAAATTGTGGGAAGACAATGGACAAGGCTGGCGAGAGAAAAGAATAGATGTAAAGGGATGGAGGAGGCCTTTGCCAAAGGGCAAACAGACTGTCCTACTTTAATGTAAAACTTTTTATAAATGTATAATTGTAAACTTTATAATTATTATTATATACGTCCGACTGGGTACAGACAGGGCTCCTCCTATAGATGAGAGAGAACGGGCAGTAGTACCAATGCTAGCCCAGTGCGGGTCGGGAAATTAATAATTCTACACAAATATCTATTCTCCATATCACTCTATACACACACATTTTATAATGGTAGAAAAGGAGGCCTTAAATTATTCTTTCAATGGGGCTTGAGGTTATCCATTTAAACAAGGGATCTTATCTTATCTTAGCTTATCTTATCCAGGGCTCTTTCAGATGCACTTCGACCCAGTGGGATCTTTTGTGCATTTACCCTCTCCTTTATGTTTACTGCCAAGCTCGCTCCATCATTTTCCACAAAGCGGAAGCACCTTGAATTCCTTTGCTTGTGGATAGCCGTTACCAAAGTAATTCATTCTTTGTCTGGCAAGGGGATGCAACTTTGCGACATTTCAGACCTGGCTAGATCTTGTTAGATTGGCTTTCTGGTCTAGGAGATTAACGAAATGTTGTGAGATTGGGTGTTTTCCACTGAAAATGTATGCAATGGTTTATATGGCAAGTTATCTTTGAAAATGGCTTCTCAAATAACACAGCAAGAGTTTCGTCTGATAGATGGCTCATGGTTTTGTGGGCTGAGTACCCCGTGTCTGAAATACATGTTCATTCACTACACTCTTCGAAGCCCAGTTGAAAGACAGCTATTTACTAACTGTAGGAGTCCACCTTTAACCTCACCACCTTCACATGTAATTTCCTCTTGGAGCAGTCTAATACAGCACTCAATCACACAATGTCATTTGCATTCCCTAGTTTAAAATATTTAACCTTTACTTGTTCTGTGATTTAACCAAACAAGGTTGTGCATTAGATTAGTGATAAGACAAATACAGATGATAAAATTAGAAGGATTGATAATATGGATATCAATCCACCTAATGAAAGGTACTTTACTAAACTTAAAATTGTATGCCAATGCCAGTCACTGCAGGTATTACTAACTCACCTCAGATACTGGAGTATAAGCAGTATTATCCCAAAAAACATATTTCAGGTTATCTCCTTTACATTTTCCAGATACTATAGCAGTGAAACTGATGTTGGCACCGCGCACTGCGGGGCCATTATTCGTCAACGACACTTCGCATGAAGCAGCTGAAAAATAATAATCATTCAAGATGTGTTATCTAATAAACGTGTAACTCTTGATTAAAAACTCTAAATCAGAAACAAACAAGGAAAACAAAGAATAATAAGGTCATTACCCGTTTTGAAGACGATAACTAAACAAAACAACAGGACATTGCGAGCCATATCGACGTAAACCCACTAAAACCTACTACTTGTGGACATGAAAGTAAACAACACTATATTTTACAATTCCCTTTCAAAGCATTAGTAACCTCGGGTAACAAATAATGAATTTTACAAAATAGTCACGACTGTATTATAAATGTAGCGATTTTCGTTTCGTTTGCCTGCGTTGTCTTATCTTCTGACTGTCATAATCAGAAAACTAAAGAACTGAAAGAACAAGAAGTCATCAAAAAGTCAACTGTCAACAGCGCGGGAGCCAATAATGCACGGCCCAATAATGTACAGCCTGATAATCCGCGTCCACTTTTTGTGGACTCGGATTATTGGGTCGTGCATTATCAGCCCGGACAAAAGTGGCTTCCAATTATTGCCTCGGACCAAGTCACAGATTACAGAGAAAAGCAGATAGGCCCTAATAAATTGAACGTTTTCTATACATCCGATCTCTTCTCACTTATGTACTGAACACCGAGTAAGAAAGGGGTAGAACCATGTTATCTGACAGGTCTTCAGACGTCATTGTCTCCGCTTTCTCGCTCGCACGATGTAATTCGCTCTCTCGCTCGCTCGAGATTTAGTGCACAGAAAGATATTTTCTTCCAAGTTATCGATATCGATATTTACTGTTAATAAATTCGTAATATGCGATACTCGTTAGTAAATTGTATCTCTATCCATACTATGCAAAAATTAATATGGTACTTACCAAATAGAAAACAAAAACCATTACACGACTACGAATATAATAAACTGCATTCATGTTTCATATGTTCGCTACAAATGAAATTATGCAAATACATAGGTAGTCAGATGAGATACTTTTTAAGTCTCACTATTTTGTGGATCTTTAGTGGAACACATTTATTTTTAACCGACTTCTGAAACTTATCAATTCCGCTGGCTCTTTATTTTTTTTATGTATGTTCCTCGATAACTCTTAGACGCCTGGACCGATAAGAATGGTGTTTTGTTAGAAAAGGTGGTCCTAGGCAGGTCAGGATCTGAAGATGGGATCCTGGAGAAAACCAGGGCAATCTTCAAATCTTATTTTGAAACGATTTGGGTACTTTGAAATCGTGCATTTGCTTTCAGAAAGCAGTTCATGCGGTAACATGGAATGTGGCTTCGTGAAGTATTGATTTGAAGTCGATTAAAACTTTGTTTTTAAAGTAAGCTAACACAAAATAACAAGGCAATTATATTCCTGAAAATATCTCATTTTAATAAGAAAGTTACATCTAATGCTTCAAATAATAAATATCAAATTATATAGAACCTTTTGCAATCAGTAAACTTGCATCACCTGAAGAGGCAATGCAGATGTCTTAGGTATTGTATCTGGTAGCCTTTCATTACTGCTCAGCATCATTTTGTTGTAGTTGCCTTCTAATTGTTGATCCTGGTGAGATCCCTGCATTAAATACAGTAACGAAAACATTATTATATAATCTCTATCAGTTGACCTGCTTAAATATGAACAGGTAAACAACAAACCGACACAGAGTTACTTTCGCATGTATAATATATATATTATAGTAGTTATGGATATATAAAGAAAATCAATGTACTAATACAAATTCTTCGCATATACAAAACTTAAATGAAACGAACTCATCTGGAGGGACCTCAGAAATGTCAAGTAATAAAATAAATAAAACTCACTATACTGACTTACCTCAAGCGGCCTCTGAAAAACTGTAGGTATCGCATCTGGCAGCAAGTGTTTTATGTTTTTAATAATAACGAAACAGTAAGTTTCGGTGGTGGTGGTGGTAATTCTATGGTGTTTTTTCGGCGTCCAATTATTGCGCCCTACTGCGTCAATCCATTTTTTTCGAAGATTATTATTTACCGGAAACCTGAAGTTAACAGTTAAGACATGTAACATCAAAATATTTTGTCTAAACGCCTACATGAATAATTCATGTCGACGAAATATCGATATATACATGGTAACAACACTACCCATGTTTACGACAATTGTATTTTTACTAAAAATCCCAAAAATATCAAGTTTGATCCATGTAAAAAGTACTTATCGGATAGTATCAAGCATCTGCTGTAATCCCAGACCATTATATTGCGTAATGTACATGAAATATTTGAAAAATAACCAAATGATTCTTACCGATGAAATCCGATTGTTTCTCCGGTCTTTTTTAACAATCTAGCGTAACTTCGGCAGTACGGAACTGCACAAGCCATTGTGCCACTTCATACAACTTAAATCATTAACTTATTACAGAAATATTTAGTTTTTCAACACAATATTCTTGAAATAACCAACTTTCCTCAAGATTCACAAGAGATTTGACGTTGATTTGACTTTGACAGATTGTTTAGCATTTAACACCGTGGTTAACAGTTTTTGGAGACAAGTCGTCAATAGACTCAAAATACCATACTATTCGTCTCATTCTAACTCACATCAGCTGACCATAAGCAGTGACAGAGACAACTATATGAAACATCGTCTTGCTTTATACTGCGCGTCTGTATTCTTATTAGTCTGTGGACCAAGTTTGCTCAAGGTGATAATGTACGGCCCAATAATGTACAGCCTGATAATCGGCGTCCACTTTTTGTGGACGCGGATTATTGGGTCGTGCATTATGACCCCGGACAAAAGTGGCTTCCAATTATTGCCCCGGACCAAGTTTGCTCAAGGTGATAATGTACGGCCCAATAATGTACATCCTGATAATCGGCGTCCATTTTTTGTGGACGCGGATTATTGGGTCGTGCATTATCAGGGCGGACAAAAATGGCTTGTCATAAGCGAACTCTGTCTTAGGTCGGTTAGGTTAGGGTTCACTTGTGTCCCTCAGACCAGAAATAGACACCCCGCGCAGCGGGGTGGCGTCGACTCGCTGGAAATTTTCAGTCCGCATGGATAATGTACAGCCTGATAATCCAAAGCCACAGGGACTCGGATTATTAGGTCGTGCATTATCACCTCGTACAAAATTGGCTTCCAATTATTGCCCCGGACCAAGTTTGCTCAGGGTGATAATGCACAGCCCAATAATGTACAGCCTGATAATCCGCGTCCACTTTTTGTGGACTCGGATTATTGGGTCGTGCATTATCAGCCCGGACAACATTGGCTTCCAATTATTGCCCCGGACCAAGTTTGCTCAGGGTGATAATGCACGGCCCAATAATGTACAGCCTGATAATCCACGTACAGTATGGACGCGGATTATTGGGCTGTACATTATTTGGCCGTGCATTATCATGGCTGTACATTAACCGGCACCAACAGCGCAAGCAGCGCAAGCAACAGCGCAACATTGAAGCACCACTTATTTGAGGTATAGTTTTAACCGCCAGAAACTCAGTGCTCAGACATCATCAATAATCGAATGAGATATGAACGATTCGGTGATCATTCGATTATTGTCGAAAAAAATATAGAGCCATCCCCATGGCTCACGGCACTCACGGGCGAGAAAAGCAGACGCTACGCGTACGAAATTGGCGGCCTGCATGCAGTCCTCCAATTTCGTACGCGTTACGGCCCGTGGTGATACGGCTGGAAGCACGGCGGTCACTCCTATTGGTGTGAACAAGCGCGTACGGTGTGAGCTTGGTTTTGCCGGACCTTGTTGCTGTTGGAGTCCGGACGCGACTTTACAAAGGCTATATTATGCCGCGTTTATACGCTTGCGATGGCTTGGCGCGTGAGCAGGACGCAGCTATGTAAACGAATGAGATCGAATTATAGCCCTCTCCCTCTAACGCATAATTTTGTTTCTGCATGTTTTCTTGTATATTTCTGTCTAGTTTTGCATGTGTGTAGTAACTTTTGTTAGTATAGTTTTTGTATGTTAAGATTTTAGGTTTTTATTTTATTTCATCTCATTTGACTGATAGTGTTTAAGTTATGGTCATGGTTAGCATGTTAGGATATGTTAGGTTTTGGTTTGTACATTTTCACTTATTTGTTTTATGGAGGGGCTATATGCCCACTCGCATGCGGCTCGCGTTTACCCGTCTCGCCCTTGGCTGCTGCCATGGCGGGCGGCTGGAGCGTGACGGGGGCGTGGCCTGCGTGCCGCAGCCCGCAGGGCGCGCTATCGGGTTACTGCCGTACCGTAATAGTATAAGTGCGGTGCCGGTCACACGCCCAGGCGGTGTGTTCTTATGGGCCATCCATATTATGTGATTATACCCCAATTTGTCAGTACAACCAAGGACTATCTATATATGGACTTACAATCTCATACAAAAAAACGTAACTCTGAAAAAGCTCAAAATTCCGTATTAAAACTAGATGGCGCTGCTTCGTAGCCTGGAAGTGACAAAAATGTTATTATCACCAAGATTTTTCCGTGTTTTTTTATTTTTTTAAGAGCAAACGTCATTCTGCTATATTTCAAAACCGTAAAATCACTTCAATACACAATTTTTAAAGATTATATTTTTTAGTCGTCAGTAACGTAGTAATGATCAAATCTAATAGATGGCACTACCTCTGGAACCATTGATTGCTGAAGGTTGCTCGCAGGTTCGCTACATTTTGCTACACAAAATAACCAGATGGCGTTTATTTTTCCAAATTTAATATGAATTTTAAACAATTTAATTAGTGTTCAAATAATAGAAGCGCATAACTTGAAACCGTGTGATTGTAAGCGAAGTTGTGGTAAAGTGTCGTCTCTTGCGAAGTGCTGCTACCCTGGTACTTCAGTGCGCGGCGGGAGGTATTGTCCAACCGGCGCGTCTCACTCGTGCAACTTACCTGCGCGATAATAAAGCTCCTATAACTCATAACTCCCTGGTACTTCGTACAAGATTATGATGGGTGAAAACACACATGCGCGCGCACGGACATGGAGGGTGTAAGTGGCGCCGACAATACGCTCTCGGAGTAAATAGAACGTTACAACGACACGTCCCAAACTCCACTCAATTTTGTCACTCAACGTAACCAAAAAAGAGGCCACGACAGCCCAGGGACAGAACTCCAAAACTTTAAAGAGGAGATGAGGCAGATGATTCAAGAACTCATGCTGTCCCAACAAAAAGAGCTAAAAACTATAACCCTAGAAATTAAAGAGACAAACAAAAACATCGAAAAATCTATTGCATTTCTGACGGATCAAACAGACGAACTAAAGAAGAAAGTAGAAAAGTTGGAGATTGAGAAAAGAGAAGATAGGGAATACATCAACCTGCCGGAGGAGAAAGTAGAAGATCTGCAAAGAGAAAATAGGAATAATACCATCGAAATAAAAAAAAATCCTAAAATTAAAAAAGAGACCCGCGGTGATTTGGTGGACATGGTCATGACACTCTCCAATTCGATTGGTCACGTGATCTCACCTTCCGCTATATCTATATATATATAGAGTGCGAGCCAAGCAAGAGGACAGGCAAAACGCTCCCATCATCGTAGAGCTAGTCACATCCATCACCAAGTCGGACCTCCTGCAGAAGTGCAAACAGCACAACGTGAATAAGCCTGGCGATAAACTCTGTGCCAAACACCTAGGACACACCAAACAGGAAAATAGCCCGATATATGTGACAGAACAACTTACCCCAAAAGCTGCTAGGCCACGCTTTCTCGCACGCGACCTTGCTAAATCTAAAGATTACCTTTATTGCTGGACCAGTTTTGGACGTGTATTTGTACGGAAAAGTGCAACATCCCGTGTAATACAGATAAAAAGTGAGGCGCAAGTACAAAACCTATTCTTACAAAAATGACTGTATACATTGTACTACATAACACTTATTCTATGTATTTTTGTGCCCATAAACAAGAATGTAAGCTACACTACAAAGCGAACGCGTGTCACATCTTGGAAGTACTCACTATGTGTGCTATCTGTGATTGTCATGACTGTGTGTAATTTATGCACTCCTGGTAGCAGAGTCTTTTTAAATTTATATTATAAGCTACAATTTTTTGATGTTACCGGATTGCCCTTCTATTATTTATGTTTTTCTGGTACCCGAGATACAGCCCTTCGTAAGCTAAATTACGTACCGGCTCTAAATGTAATAAATATACCATCTCATATCGCATGTTCTCCTGGTAACGAAGCCACTTACAAATTTCGACTATTTTCGTTACTTGTTATTATAGAAACTGTATACAACCTATGTACTCCTGGTAGCAGAATCACTTTAAATCTAAGCCACGGTCTCCCCTAACTTTATACATGTGGGGAGTGGCGATGATTGGAAACAACTTTTAATTCCAAAAAACTATATATTTAAATAAAAATCAAAAATATGTAACAGACACGTCTTTTCTTATATGCTCCGATCTCTAATCTCCCCGATCCTTCCTTCCCATTCACACTTGTACATAATATGCTCATGCTATCTCATTCACTCACAATACGTCATTCATACGTTCCTTTTCACGCAAATCCTACAGTCGGCCTTCCTGTAAACTAAGTCTGTCCTCAGACTTTCATAACACTACAACATAAACTTTGACACAAGTTAAGAAATGTACACATTGCAATTTCAACCTTAAGATAAACACTTGTAAGTACAAAACATTCTGGCTGTGAAACAG
Organism: Epinotia demarniana; assembly: GCA_945867215.1. NCBI lineage: Eukaryota > Metazoa > Arthropoda > Insecta > Lepidoptera > Tortricidae > Epinotia > Epinotia demarniana. The sequence goes on along the minus strand of OX244268.1, from coordinate 11,857,931 downwards.
TATTATAGCAGCCAATAGACTTTAAGCTTAAGCTCTTAACTTTATCGCAGTAGGTACAGTACATAGTAGGTAATAGTTATTTACGATACAAGTGCCGAAAATAGGAAATTCGCAACGAGTGGTGATAAATTAAAACACGACCGAAGGGAGTGTTTTTAATCGACACGAGGTGCGAATTACCTATTCGCACGTGTATCGTACAACGTTTTACTGTACATATGGCTCTTTAAAGTTTCGACATATGCACGAAAAGTGCTCTATTCCGCACTAGTGCGGGAAAGTAGCACCATATGTACTGTAAAGTAGGTTACATAATAAGTAGTCTTTTTCATGGAAACAACAGTGTATAGCCAACCTGGTCGGGGTGTAGGAATGAGTGCCTGCATCATAACAAAACATAAAAGATAAAGCAAAATAAAAAAAACGACTTTAAATTACCTGCCTCTACTCTGCGTTGATAGGCCAGGGTTTCATATGGTCACAAGAGGTGGTGAGATGTGGTTCGTAGGAGTAAATAATACGACGAGTCTCGGATAAAGAATGAACACTTTATTGGGAATTACATGGGTTTATATAGGCCTGATTTAATGCATCAAGAATTACTGTTAATTGGATTTAGACATAGTATCAGGTTTCGAGGTCCTATGAAATAGGATCTAACAATAGGATAGTTATTCATTAGAAAAAGCTAGTGCACGTGCGTGAAACACCTGCATGACTCAAGGTTATTAATACAATGTTGCGCACTACACCTCACGCCTCTCCTTTTTTTTTGAGACAAAAATTTGGTAACATATTTTTGGCTTAAAATTATCTGTTACAATGTTTTACATAAGTACTTAACTTATCTTATTTCTATACATTACTATGCGTGATACAATATGGTTCTTATATTATTCTACTGGTTTTACACTGTTCACTGTGTGATACATATATGGATGTTCGCTCGTTGTCTTTTGCTTAGGTTGCGAATACATTGTTTAGTTGTTGGGGTTTTAATATGATATTTCATAAAACTAGGGCAGTGTCTATTGTTCTTGAATATGATATTTTTTAGTGTATGGGTGGTGAGAGGTGGGGCGTGAGTCGTTGATTGGCTGGGACGTTGCCGTTGCTGGCTGCCTTCATGGATATTGTGGTCGGCGCGTTGCGGTGTTCTACTGGCCTAAGCTGGCTAGGCTAGGGGCTGCCTGGAGCAGCCCTCTGGCAAGGTCGCCATGAGATGTGGTTCGTAGGAGTAAATAATACGACGAGTCTCGGATAAAGAATGAACACTTTATTGGGAATTACATGGGTTTATATAGGCCTGATTTAATGCATCAAGAATTACTGTTAATTGGATTTAGACATAGTATCAGGTTTCGAGGTCCTATGAAATAGGATCTAACAATAGGATAGTTATTCATTAGAAAAAGCTAGTGCACGTGCGTGAAACACCTGCATGACTCAAGGTTATTAATACAATGTTGCGCACTACACCTCAGTGGTAGTGTTTCGAGTAGAGATGCAACGGATATCCGGTTGCTATCCGGTATCCGGCCTATCCGGCCATTATTTTACTATCCGGCCGAATACCGGATAGTTGCGCACTATCCGGCCGGATACCGAATAGTGATTCTGTTTGGTATTTTACTTTGTAAAATGGTTACTAATACTAAAAACTCATCTATTCAGCAAAATAGGCGGGCGCACGTGTACTGCATACGAAATAGTTCCGTACACTGACCTAATGAAACTCGTTTCTTGCCTAGAAAATGGTCCGCGCGAACCTACAATACGTAACAGGTTGAAACCTGCACGACGCGCCCGCCGTCAAACTAAAATCGTAAGTACCGTTTGGCCGGCCGAATATTCGGCGGCCGGATACCGGATATTCGGCTGATGATCAGGCCGAATATCCGGTATCCGGCCAAACAACTATCCGTTGCATCTCTAGTTTCGAGACCCTTCCGTGGAGTCATCGACCTTCTGCACTTGGTACCTGTCCCTTCCAGTAGCTTTGACGACCCGGTATGGACCTAGGTACTTAGGTTTCAGTTTCATTCCAACTCCGAACTGAGTCCGCTTTATTGCAACTAAGTCACCTTCTCGGTATTTAGTGCTTTCTTTTCTCTGTCTATTGTACGTATGTCTATTTTCCTCTTGTACCTTGAGTATTTGCTCTTTCGCATTCCTCCTATTTTCTTCTCTCTTTAGTACATAGCTGTCTCTGTTTTCTTGCTCTAACAGTGCATAAATTTCGTTGTCTTCCTTTAATTTCATCTTTGTTCCTATCAATAGCTCAAACGGTGAAGTATTGATACTACGCTGGTAAGTACTATTTATGCATCTCTGCACTTGACTGACATGTCGGTACCACTGTGTAGGATTTTCTACACACAGCTTTGTGAGTATAGAGATCAGGATACGATGTATTCTTTCGCACTGTCCGTTAGCCCGAGGTATTCCAGTTGTAATCTTGATGTGCTGGATACCTTCATCGGCACAATATTCCTGAAATTCATTACTGGTAAATGCGGTACCTCTATCGGTTATTATTCTTGCAGGGTTTCCAAAACATTGCTGGTGAATCTTTATCTTCTCAATAGTCTCTTTACTGGTCGTGCTTTTCACCGGAAATAGCCATACAAACTTGGTAAAAGCATCCACAATAGTCAAGATGTGGTTGTATAACTTTTTTTGTCTCTGTCATCGGACCAATATGATCAGCGTGCAATGTAAACAGAGGTATTTCATCCTTCTCAATAGTGTGCAAGAAGCCTTCTTGCTTGCCGGTTTTTCTCTCAGCGAGCAGGCATGGTATGCATGACACTATATGTTCTTCAATCTTCTTTTCTAGGTTCTCAATATAGTAATCTTTGCTAATGAGTTCCATCATCTTTTTCTTTGAAAAGTGCCCTTGATCATGAGCCCTTTTTATGATTTCTTTGTCTAGAGTACTTGGTACTACCAATGTTTTCCTTCTCCTTTGTAGAGCAAGTCGTGCTGTACATAGTAATCCTTATATGGCACATTCTTCTTTACTAACTCCATGATGGCTTTCAGTCCTTCATCTTTTCGTTGCGCTGTACGTAACCATTCATGTATGGGTGTATTCTTTAAAAACATAACCCATCTCTTGCCACAGTTGGGTAAAAATGCCACATACGGGTTTCTACTTAATGCATCCACATGTTGCATTTTGCCTCCTTCTCTGTGTTCAATCTCGAAATCGTATTCTTGGAGAAGTAATATCCACCTTGCCACTCTAGTGGACATTGCCAGGTCTTTCTTATTCAACGTCATTTGAAATGCTTTACAGTCTGTGACTATCTTGAAACGTGTCCCAAAAAGGTAACACCGGAACTTCTTTACAGCTTCCACGATAGCCAGAGCTTCCAACTCATAACTAGTATATTTGCTCTCCGCTGGTGTCGTCTTTCGACTCATGTAGTAGACAGGATGAAGCATTCCGTCATCTGCACCTCGCTGTAACAAAATAGCAGAGTAGGCTACTGAAGATGCATCGGTGTGCACTTCGGTAGGTAAACGTGGATTATACAGTCTTAAAACTGGTTGACTGGCCAGCTTTTGTTTTAACTCATTGAATGCTCTTCTACACTCATCATCAAATTCATATGCAATCTTTTTTTTCAATAAGTCTGTCAGGGGTCTTGCAATCGATGCAAAATCCTTGATATATTTCCTGAAATAGGATGTCAACCCTATAAAGCTGTGCAACTTCTTGAAATCAGTTGGTTCTGGAAATCTTACCACTGCATCTGTTTTTTCTTGAGATGGTCGGACCTCACCGTCTTCGATTATGTGCCCGAGATACTCCACTCTTTGTTGAATCAATTGAGACTTTTTCCAGTTGATTTCCAGTCCATATTGGGATGCCACCTCAAGTAAATCAGCCAATCTGGTCACTGCCTCTTCTTCATTAGCTGCAGGGATTATCAAATCATCAATAAAGATCAGTACAATACCTTTAGCGATCAGGTCCCTATAAATCGCAGTAATGAACCTTGTAAACACCTTCGGACATATGCTAAGTCCAAACGGGGCCTTCAGGAACTCGTATTGAGCTGTCATTGTCACGAACGATGTATACTTAACTGAATTCTCATCTACTGGTAATTGGAAATAACCATTTTTCAAATCTAGTGTACTTAACACTTTCGCTCCTACTAACCTATCAATGTGATCTTCGATCACTGGCAAAGGATACTCATCTTTGACAATCTTCTGATTCAAGCGTCGGTAATCAACACAAACCCTAATGCCTCCATCCTTCTTCTTTACTAGTACCAATGGACTAGCATATTCAGAGTAGCTTACCCTTACAACTCCGTCTTCCAACCACTGGGTCACCTGCTGATTAACTTCAGTTTGTTCTGCTGGAGCCAATCTCCTCGGTCGCTGAGCCACAGGTATGTCATCCTTCAGCACAATTTTTAACTTGACAGGTGCCTCCTTCGTCTTACGCGGTACGTATGACTCCACCAAGTCCTTGACCTTTTGTTCCGTATCTGGACCAACCTCCGAACCTACAACAAAAGAATCACACACACTTACGTCATACACCCCCTTACCGGCTGGTTTCAGCTTAACATTGTTGTTTTCCATGACCAGAATACAACTTTGCAATAAATCTTGCCCTAAAATCATACTGTAAGGCATAGCCTCCGTAGGTATTACGTAAAACAAAACGTCGTTGTACCATTGTTCGTCTATAATGATATTTAACTCGACATGTCCATAACATTTCACTTTGTTTGCACCAAGTCCTGATAGCGAAATCTCGCTTTTATCCAACTCTGGCGCATTTAACTGTTTATAGCACTCGTACGCCAGCAAATTTACGTCGCTTCCACTGTCCACAAGAGCTAAAACGTTGCTATTTAGCACGGTAACTTGTTTTATCGGCTTATTTGTCGAAATCGACCGTTCTTTGTTGTTGATCTCCATGTCCGATCTGACAGTTGTCAAACAATGATCCGCCATTTCGCTCGATCCGCCAATCACGTCGTCTTGAGTAGTGTTGTTACTCGAACCGTAAAAGTTGCGTTTCGCTGCGACGCCAGCGCCACCTGTGTCACTCGACCATCTTCGCACAGTGTTACCAACCTCGCCATTCGCAGCTGTACTCACGTCATTCTTGAAACTTGAAGTTGTCGCTGTCACTGCTCCCGTTCCCGGTGACTTGCGTTGTGTAGCAATATGCCCGAACTGGTTGCATTTAAAACACTTGAGGCCTCTTTCCTTGTGTGGACAATCCGCGGATGGATGATTTTTCTCTCCACAGCTGTAGCATCGTGTAACCGCTCGTCCATAGGTCTTCTCAGGGTGCTTGGGCCGGCTTGCTTCTCGACTTGAACTTGCTATGTTTGCTTTTAACTGCTCGTAAATCTTAAGTTTTTCTTTTAGTTCACTGTATGCTGTAACGCCGTATAACATTATTTTGTTCACTTCTTGATCATTGATGCCTTCTATAATGTACTTAATGGCTACATAATCGGGTATCTTCCCTCTTTTGCCCAATTCTTTCATCACAAACATGTACTCTAAACATGACTCGTCATGTTTTTTGTGTCTCGCGCTCATCATTTCGTGAATAGCTTTAGCGTCGATATTATCTGGAAATTCCTTTAGTATACTTGCTTTGAACTCTTCCCACGTCTTGAAAACACGCTCCGCTCGGAACCATAATAACGCCGTTCCCGCCAACGATCTTCTCGCCATTAGCAATTGCTGCAACGGTGTCCATCCACATAATTCAGCATTATCCTCCACGTCTTGCACCCATCTAGCCGCAGGATACGTCTTTTCCTGGCCAGTGAATTTGGGGATAAGCCCTTCAGTGAGATGTAACATCATTCCGCCATTGACACTTTGCGATTTTTCATACTCATCTTCATAATCTGGTTGTCTGCTGTTACGTCTGGAGCCTTTGTTCATGTTCCTGCCTCGGTTCACTGTAGTTAATCGTCGGAGATCGTCTTAATCGTCTTCTACTTTTGAACCACGCCAACACGCAGGCAGTTACAACGGTAAAAGTAACGGTACTTCTTTTGTTCTCTCGCCGCTGCCGAAGAATCGAGATTTTCTTTCGTATTTCCATCTTCTTTCGCCAAATCCACTTCTGCCACCAATTTGTGGGGAGTGGCGATGATTGGAAACAACTTTTAATTCCAAAAAACTATATATTTAAATAAAAATCAAAAATATGTGACAGACACGTCTTTTCTTATATGCTCCGATCTCTCATCTCCCCGATCCTTCCTTCCCTTTCACACTTGTACATAATATGCTCATGCTATCTCATTCACTCACAATACGTCATTCATACGTTCCTTTTCACGCAAATCCTACATACATAATAGTTTTGATCTCGTATAACTTATGTCTTCCTGGTATCCGAAACGCGTCTTCTTATACGAAAAAATATGTACTCCAGCATGTACCGACTCAATATGTAATAATTACACTATCTCATATCGCATGTACTCCTGGTCACAAACCCACCTACAAATGTATTACACAATTCTACATACACTACAATGACACACATATTTACATTTATCACGACACCATAAAACCAATATGTTTTCCTACGTTACGATGGAGAATCATTGTCTCGAAACTTGAGCGCACTCGAACCCATAAGCAATCTACATCAACGAATAAAACTAGTAAATTCATTCAAGTACGGGTCTTCACACTTACCCACCATAGTAAATATACATCACAATCGAAAAACATACAGCTGCGATATAAGTACCCTACTATCACTATCGCCTTGCACTCATTTCTATAAATATCCTTTTGATCAAACTTTTGAAACTAAAAGGTAATGGCAAACGAACTTTGAAATATATTTCATTTGTTAGTAATTATGTACAAATAAAACAATTAAAAAATAACGAAGTCAGATGGAATGGAACGTAGTAACGAAACATGAATGAAACATCGCACGTAACGCCATCTATTGACTATGTACTGTATCACTTAGACAGTCGCTGAACGCTCGAAGGTTGTTACTTCACGCTTGTGCGCACGTAGAAAATGAAAAATTACGACTTTTGAATTAAATGACACTCTCAGCGACATCTAGCGACGTAGCATGATACTAACTAACGGATTACGGCGCGTAGTACGAAGATGGTCGGTCCATATATAGATAGTCCTTGGTACAACAAGTCGAAGTCAGAATTGGGTGTAGCGTACAGACGTAACAACTGCAACTACAATTTCATTCAGTGTGGCCAGTTAACAGAAGGAAAGCGAAAATTGCCGCATTCATACGGTCCTGCGACGCGGACTGCAAGATTGTTACTAACCGATGAGATAGGGCAAGACAGCACGTCTAACACACAGCCGCGACATACTCTCGATTTCTCTCGCCTGTCCTAATAAGAGAGAGACAGATAGTGCGAGAAAAATTGAGAGAGCTCGCGCGCCGTCGCGTAATAGCCGTGCAGCACACAAAAATCGAGAGTATGTCACGGCCATCTCATGATCGACGTGCTGTCTCGCCCTATCTCATCGGTTAGTAACAATCTTGCAGTCCGCTTCGCAGGACCGTTTGAATGCGGCAATTTTCGCTTTCTTACTGTAACTGGCCACACTGAATAAAATTGTAGTTACAAAACACCAGTAAAAAAAAAAACTACAAAATTACAGGGTAAAATATTAATACAATATTCTTCAGTATAATTTTCGTTTAAATTTATTTGAATAAAATTTGTGAGAGAAAAACTCTTGGCAGATCATGCAAATTCCATGGTCCAAATTGGGATTGTCATGCAATAGGCATGATGACATATTTTGAAAAACTGTTATATAATGTTTAGAAACATTTATTATGTACAACGAATAAGATTTTTCAAGAGAATATGACAGTTAAGTAGGAAAAAAATGCGTTTTAGTTTTTAAATTTCAAATTGGCGCTAAAACGCTTGTCAGTGACGTCACGTTTGTATAAACAGAACGCAAACCTTTTTGCTACCTAGATGATCCAAGTCTTGCACGGCCGTGCGAGCGATAAAGCGGAGACAATGACATATGAAGATCTGTCAGAGAACATGGTTCTATCCCTGTGTCTTACTATTCGTTCAGTACGTAAGTTTTCTCTGTAATCTGTGGTGATGGCCGTTATGGGACAAGGTCGCTCCCATTCCTGATTTTAAGTCTGTCTTTGCTCGAAAACAGTTTCGTACTCTATCAGCATACTTGTATAATCGTATAAATAAGGAGATTAGTATTTAATGTCTACAATTTCATGATTGTAAAAAATCTTTGGTAACATGGATAAAACAACTGACACACGAAGAAACTGAAGCAATTTTATCCTTCTTATAATCACACACACACACACACACACACACACACACACGCACGCACACACACACACACACACACATACGAACTCACACACACACACACACACACACACACACACACACATATACGAACTCACACACACACACACATACGAACTCACACATACACACATGTAATTTTTCTCTTAAGTAAAAAGTTATCAAATAAAAAAAATAATGTTGATATATACAAATGTTACACTTCTATGGTATTGTTTATAATGGTTTACCACCATTTTTTGTAATGGAAGAGCGGTGCCTCCTGACACAAGCAAAATTTATGCTTAATAGGAGACTCCAACCTTGCTTGTTGTTAAAACTTGTTTCTTAACCTAAATAAACATTTTTTCATTTTGTTTTCATTGGTATTTGTTTATACAAGTGTGACGTCATGCGCTCTGATTGGTGTTTAATGAGCCATCCACATTAAGTGATTTTACCCCAATTTATCAGTACAACATGTCGAAGTCAGAATTGGGTGTAGCGTACAAACGTAACAACTGCAACTACGATTTCATTCAGTGTGGCCAGTTAACATTAGGAAAGCGAAAATTGCCGCATTCAAACGGTCCTGCGAAGCGGACTGCAAGATTGTTACTAACCCATGAGATAGGGCAAGACAGCACGTCTAAAATGGGACGGCCGCGACATACTCTCGATTTTCTCGCTCTATACCTCTTGTTTTATGTGTTCTAATTAGAGAGAGACGGATCGTGCGAGAAAAATTGAGAGAGCTCGCGCGCCGTCACGTAATAGCCGTGCAGCAAACAAAAATCGAGAGTATGTCACGGCCGTCTCATGATAGACGTGCTGTTTTGCCCTATCTCATCGGTTAGTAACAATCTTGCAGTCCGCTTCGCAGGACCGTTTGAATGCGCCTATTTTCGCTTTCTTTCTGTTAACTGGCCACGCTGAATTAAATTGTAGCACCTCTTGTTTTAAGTGTTCTAATAAGCGAGAGGCGGATCGTGCGAGAAAAATTGAGAGAGCTCGCGCGCCGTCGCGTAATAGCCGTGCAGCACACAAAAATCGAGAGTATGTCACGGCCGCCTCATGATCGACGTGCTGTCTCGCCCTATCTCATCGGTTAGTAATAATCTTGCAATCCGCTTCGCAGGACCGTTTGAATGTGGCAATTTTTGCTTTCTTCTGTTAACTGGCCACACTGAATGAAATTGTAGTTGCAAAACACCGTTAAAAAAAATACAAAATTACGGTGTAAAATATTAACACAATTTTCTTTAGTACATATTTTTTAATTATCGTTTCAATTTATTTAAATGTTTTAGTGAGAAAAAAAACTTGGCAGATCATGCAAATTCCATGGTCCAAATTGTGATTTTCATGCAATTAGTCCGGATAACTCGTTTGACGGTTGGAACATGCATCCAGACTATAGCAATTAGTCAGATTCTGATAAATTGTGCTGACAAATCACTTAATGTGGATTGCCCATTACGTCTGTACGCTACACCCAATTCTGACTTCGACATATTGTACTGACAAATTGGGGTATAATCACATAATGTGGATGGCCCATTTAGATTTGGTATGGTTGACCATACGACTTCCAATCGATACCATCGATACACATGTGATATTATGAACTCGACTGTGACTCGACTCGACTGTATCGTTGATCCTGTCTGTGGACCCAGAGCGGCTACCACGAACTTCGAAAGTCGAAGTTCGTAATATATGCATCCCTGTCACTCGAGTACAGGAGTGCGATAGAGATGGAAATACCCGAAATTCGACTTTCGAAGTTCGTGGTAGCGCCGCAGTTTGCTTGCTATGTATGCTATTAATGCTATGCTAATGTGCGATTGAGAAGTAAAGTTGTAGTAAAATGATTGACTAACAAGTTAGCAACGTTACTGTTATTGTTTGCACTTTCATATTCCACTTTTGCCGTGGTCCGGTTCTCATAGATAGCCTATTATATTTAAATAATAATGAAACTGTGAAGTGCACTATTGTGTTTGGGTGATATATGAGATTTCTCTTAAAATGGCTACCGTTTTCGATAGTCCATTTATCAGACAACGTTTACATCGGTTACGGCATAGAGACTTCGATCTAGATGAAGATCAGAGGTTTGGCAGATGCGATTGCACCAGCTACTCCTATTTCGTGCTTTCTATGGTCCTTTTTTCTGTTGGTACAGTTATAACAGTCCTCGCCTTGGGGGATGCCGATGGCTACATACTAAATAATTTGGGACACATGTGGCTAGTGGGACCAATATTTATATGCTCTGGTATGATGGTAGCTGTGAAAAGCATGTTGTATCTTCGAAGAAAGAGTGTAATACAAATGCTGCTTCACCAACGTGCGATAATCAGGGTAAGTCTCACATTATTTACTACTACATAGGAAAGCTATGTAATATGACGTAGTACAAGTTTTTAAATGAATATTTATAGGCGATAAAATTTGTTTTGAACCATGGTTCAAGTTCTATACGCTGAACATTACTGCACCTTTATTAAACATGACATGCTATCTTACATTGTAAAGTTTTGAATGATGGGGGTGGGGGGGGTCTAAGTTTCAACACATTTGCAGTCCTCTTGCAAAGTATAGGTTTGAGTGTGGATTTTAAACCAAAAGACTTGAGGTGTTTTTACCACCCTGGTCACTCCAAGTACAGGAAACATTTAAATTCTAGTACAATGTAAGACAGATCTATACCTGTCATGGGTATAGATGATAGGCCTTTGTCTACCCATCTAGAGAATAGTGCAGTTAAAATAATTGTTCAAATGTGATTTTTACAGGACATGGCAGCGGTACAAGCAGAGCAAACTTACAGTGGCCAAGTTCCCAGGACTGCTTCAAGCGCCACACTCCCTCCGTCATATGATGCTCTAATAGCCAGTGCTCCAACAAAACCACAACCATCCAGTTCTGAACCGCCTCCTCCTACTTATGATGAAGCAATGTGCCTAATTGTAGACGGGAAACCAGCGGAACGTGATGTTGCCAAGGAAGAAACTAGCAATCAAACTAATACAGATAACTCCAAACCATGAGGCAGGCTTGCATTTGCAACATTTGTTACTTCTAGTTATTTAAGATTAACTTAATTTCCTAGTAAGGACAGTCAACATCATATAGGTAACTATATAACAGCCAAAGTAGCCAAAATCGTAACACATCCTTACTTCTATAGTAATAGTGTTGGGATATATTTATCTACTTTGGCTTCTACTTATTTACATGCATGTATATACATTGGTTAATTAGTGTTCTCAATTGTGCCTAAAATTGATTTGACTTATATAGCAATACTGCTATTAACTTATACAGTGTAAAAGTGATAAAAAATTATAGCCATACTGAATTTAATTACTTTTAATTGGGAACAAGTTTGCATAGGGTCATTTCGCTGGTTACAGACCACCTTTGGTTAGCGACCATCTGAATGAGAAGGTTTTTTTCTATTGAATCAATTCTACAGGCCCTATTGAGACAGTACAATTGTACATGCATTTTCTTGTTGTTTTAAAATAGAAATCTACTAAAAAACTGAGAAAATATCCTTTCAGTTCACAAACTCAGCTATGTGGTCGCCAACCGGCACATGAAATTAGGTGGTCGCTAACCGGCGTAATGACCCTACATCAAACATATCTGGTTTGCAAGTTCATGTATTTGCGCATTTAAACAATGCATTTTGATGGTTTTATCTTTGAAATGTAAGAATGATAAAATGTATGAGCCTGCAAAATGGGTCATTACCAGTATATGAATGTTATCTCATATCTCAATGCAAAACTTATCTCAGTCCTAACTGTAATGTAATGATCAAATATATGAACATTCTTCCAGTGTGGGTTAGGTTGTTATTCATTATGCAAACATTGATATAATTTTCCAAAATAAGCCAAGATTAAATTTACCTATTCAACTGTGTGATATAACACCTGATTAAGGAAATGAGATCTTTGAAGACTGATGCATTTACATTGACTTTTGCCAATTTTACTGAACAACAAATTTGTTTACAGGGCCGGCCTATCTTGGCGTCCTGGCAGGTCATGCATTACACACACTTTTATGTTTAAAGATGCGTACAAATTAGAGCAGACTCGGGTTATACATTGCTCTAAGTTGTGCGCGAGCGGTCTAGTGGTGGTCTTTGGACCGTGCTCAAAGGAGCCTCAGTGAGTGTGCCTCGCGTAATTTGGAGTGTATCCGAGCATACCTCAGGCTGAGCCGCTCAAATTCGTACGCAGCTTTATAGCGCTCTGTTACAGTTGATATCAATCATATGCATACATTTTTCACCTCATCACAATGGCATAAGGTGCAAAATTGTAAACATATCTTTGACAAGAAACCTACACCTAGTAGTGTAGCACCCTGTACAGGTACCCGCCCAGCTGCCCCATCATAAATTCGGCCCTGTGTATTACTTTAGAAGTTATAGATGATTGTTGATCTGAGATAAAGATATTATGTGTAATTATAATAAAATATATACATAAATTGATACTTTAGCTTACTATTTCGTTTAATGTAGGAGTACTTATTGATATCAGGGTTTTTCCTACTTTTGTTAAATAAATTCATTGTAGAATTGAAGTACTTAAGCTTGCATTAAGCAAGAACATAAATGCCTATTATAGTGCCTAAATATATATTTAAAGTGAGTGCATTATCATTGTTATTAATATGGCATTATTATTGGTAATTAAGAGTAATTTAAGTGACTGAACAGCAGTTTTATAACTAAGTGGAGATGACTTATGAAAAATAACTTGAAGTCTATCCTGAAATTTGTAAACAAAACATCTCTCAAGTGTTATTAATATGGCATTGTAATTGGTGATTAAGAGTAATTTAAGTGACTGAACAGTAATTTTATAACTTTGTGCAGATGTCTTATGAGAAAAAAAAAACAACTTTGAAGTGTATCCTGAAAGTGTAAACAAAACATCTCCCAAGTTGGTTGGCCCATATGTGTAGGACTGCATGTTTATACACATTGTTGTGATGTATAGGTTTGGGAACACCCAGTATACTTATGTTCCTATCCCTGTGAGATCAATCAATTTTGTGGGATAAAGCAGTTGCAACAGTTTTAATGTTTCAATTGAACTTATAAAAGTCACAAGGTGTAAGAAAATAAAGGCACCTTTTGATGATTCTGTACTTCCTTTTGTATTTATTAGTGGGATTCCAGTGTTCAGTGCTAAAGGCAAGAAAATTAATCTCTGAGTGTCTAGTCGAGCCAGAAAAAACTTAATGCATCAAAGTGAGGAGAAATTGTGTAATGATCTCTCCCGGACTATGTATTACAACCAAATTATACACATTTTTCATGGGATTCAAGAGTTTTATTTTAACTTATACTTACTCATAGGTACAGAGATTCAGCACATTGTTCATGTCAGCCTTCCAAAGTATTTAGCTCTGGAACATACATCTCTCAATGGAGGCCATTGAACAACCATTATATCTGCGAAGTATTGTAAAATTTTACCTGATAATGACAAGGTTCTCACTCTACAAATGCTTTCTATGAAAACTATCCGACAGTCCAATAAGAAGAAGCAGCGTAGCATGAAAGCAACTACACAAATAGGAATGCAAGTACCAGGCCCATTACAAAAAATAACATCTGGTTTAAATGTATACACAACTGGAATGGTATGTAAAGTAGCATGAAGAGTACTGAATATTGATGAGATATACGACTGTCTCACGTTTCTACTTCTAGGTATTTTGCTTATGTCATAATTAATGCCTTCTTCAATTGATTTATGTACTCTAACTTCGCTACTAGCATCATTATCAGCAAGTACATACAAACGATGTTGGTATTTCTTTACATCTAACTTTTTTGATAATCGGAGTATTTCAGTAGTATGACCACCAGATCCAATGCATAGAATAGTTCTGAAAGAGGTACTTTTTTCTAAGTGACAACTTGAAGAGAGTATTTGAATAATCAAGTAAACGGCTCTTGATATGATGAATACGGCTACTGCTGCTACCATAGCTAGTCCCAGTTGTATTACTTCCATATCCAAATCTGTAATATACATAGATATTATAATGAAACTGTAAACGAGAGAAATATCACAATACAATTTGAATTGTCTAGTCGTAACAGAAAGCTACCATTAGTGTTTAATTAGAAATATTAACTTCCAATACGCAGCCAATTGAGTTTACCTTGTTTGTTGTTGAGGTATTTATAAAATTTATCTATTTTTGTCTTAGTTTTTCAACGTAAATTAAAAATAAGGTTATGTTATGACGACAAGTGCGACAACGACAATGTCATTAGAATCAGACACGCGAAACGAAAACGAATTTCGTTCGTGTATCTCCCTCTCTGTTGCACTTGCTAGTTCGAGCGGCAGAGAGGGAGATATTCGAACAAAGTTGGTTTTCACTTCGCGGTAGTCCCTCACAAGTCCCTCAGATCTCAAAACAAATAAAGCTGTTTAAGTCTCGTTGAATATGGCTACGAATTGAAACGAATACTCTTGTTGTATTTTTTTTTTCAATTTTAATCTTCAAATAAATATCTAAAAGCTTTTCACAAGCTTTCATCATCATCTTTCAATTCTTTCATGCTTTATTCGAATGTCACCCTAGTTGTGCCGTGTGCATCATTTAAGTTAGTGGCTGAAACAAACGATTTGACTTTTGTTTTGACAATTGACACTGACACTGACAGTCAATCAATCGGTGTTGTTCGGTCGCTGGGTCGGTCGAGCCCGCCGAGCGTAAAAATAAAAATGTTTCGAAGTCTCGCGGCGCATATTTGCAATTGCAAAATTTTTACTAATTAATAAAAGTAGTTATATACTTAAACACTTGTTTTGTTATTAGCAGATGTTGTATTATTTATGAATTCATAATGAAGCTATTACATATTCTTACTTCGAGTATTTACCAAATAGTTGCATTGATTTTCTTTATTGCATTTCTTTTGGGTGTGTTAAATATCCATTTCAGTGACAAGAAAAATTACTGTGAGATGACTTATATGTATGAATATCCTCAATTTGTGGTGAGATACTGAAGCGTTTCGAAGTCTTTGTTTACGGTGCAATTGCATGGGCGGGCGTATTGATTTATTTGTGCATCTGTTTTAGAAAATATCTTTGGAAGAAAATAAAGAATTTCCTCAGTATGGTCTCTACGCGTATAGTGAGGGCAGATTTACTGAGCGGGCTAGGAAAATGTGGTAAAGTTAACTTATTTCATTCTTGAAATTCTTAAAATTTGACTTATGATTGCATATTATTATTATTACACTTTTGCTAACTCAAAAAAAGTTGTTTTTTTATGAAATTTATAATCCATTACAGAAACTTTGTTTTTCTATATCGACTAGGTTTGATGGTGTCCCAGTGTTATACTTGCCGGGTAATTCTGGAAGTCACATGCAAGCTCGCTCTTTGGCCTCTGTGGCGCTGAGAATGGCTTTGTCGAACGGATATGAATTCCATTTTGACTATTTCACTAGTAAGTACTTGACACAGGCAGGCAATGAGCCATAAGTATGAAAATTATTTTCTCAGTTTATTTGCTTATTTAATTTAATTACAGTTATTTTATTGTACTAATATGCATTATGCATATAACAATTGACCTGTTGCCTATGTGTGTTTGGAATCCTGCACACATTTTGCAGTCAACTTTTTACATTTCATTTAACAATATTTTTTTGCTGTATGTAATTATTGTAAGTATTTTGTTGCTGTATTGCTATGCAGCACAACCGATCCCACGGTTTTAAAGCATACAAAAAGTCGGCAAATCAAAAAAGTTTTGATAAAGATCATTGATAATGATTACTTGTCCCAAGTACTGGTTAATTGTTAGAATTTTGCACATCATGTTGTTTGCAGACACAGATGCTATTTGATTCTATGACACTGCTGTACTGTAACATATTGACATATTTCTCGTTATTTTTCAGTAAGCTATAATGAAGAACTGTCAGGCTTGTACGGAGGCGTCTTACCAAAACAGACAGAGTTTGCTGCAGCTTGCATCTCCAAAATCCTAAGTCTGTACAAAACTAACAAGTACACCAAGTCTGTGCCGACGTCAGTAATTGTGATTGGTCACTCGATGGTAATTAAACAGCTTCAATGTCAGTCAACTGTTTCTTGTTGCCATGACGATGTAACCTTGTTATTGCTATCTATATTATGTCCGCCTCAGTTTCTGTCAATGAATACAGTGGATACAACAGCAGCTATGCCACTCTCAAAAAGAACCATGGTTCTTATTCTGAGAAAGAATATCAGGTCATTGCAAGCAAAAATTAACGTTAAATACACACATCCAGAGCCGAAATCACTTTGCTTACTAGTGGGGCAGATTGCTGGAACAAATTGTCGTAATCGTGGACAGCAGCAAATTTTTTCCAGGTACTAGTTGGGTACATAGCTTTAAGGTTTTGGTAGGAACCGATTTCTCTGGCCATTTTTTATAACGGTCATTTTTCAATTAAAGGTATATCAGAATAAGAAACTTGGTGTCCCAAAACCTTAAAGCTATGCACCTAACTAGTACCTGATCAAAATTTGGTGCGTTTGTCCAGCGTGTACACATTATCACAAAACTGCCCCACTATACCGCTCGAGCAAGTGAACGGCTTGGATATTTGGATGGTTTTTGTTAGTGAAATAAACTTGGGCTTTCCAGTCTTCTGCGTGGCAGATGAAAATTAAGATTTGACCTCCCTTTTTTAACCCCTGGCGAAAACGAGTGGTGCTTACTGTGCATCTGTGTGTCTGTCTATTGTATCGTAGCTCCCAAACTTGTCAGTCGAGATGGTTCTTGTCAATGTTTATTGTGTGGTTTTTAACAAGCTTTAATTTAACTTGAACCAACAAACAAAGGAACAGGCCTTTGTTTGTTGGGGTGTGATAAATTTTGGAACTGAATTTGGAACCAATGAATCAAAACCGATTGAGCTGAAATTTTGGGTACCTATAACTATAGGTTCGATGACAATTCAATATTATTGTAACATCGATCCTGATTTGATGATGGAGACAGAAGGGGGCCATGGCATGGAAATTCAGTACTTAACCGACGTAGCCCTGTTGAGTTTGGGCTCCTTAGTCTCAATATATAAGTAGTTGCCTGCCGCCTGGTGTCTGCCATTGTTTATGTTTTTCTACTGTCTACTATGTCTGGTGAGCAATAAAGAATATATGTATTGTATTGTAGTTGATGACGGTGTTGTATGTTAGTCCGTAAGGTATTTGTAAATATGGGCCTTGTATAAATAAAACAAAGTACAGTTGGCAATAAAATCATGTACAGTCACCGGCATCAATATCTGCCGAAACAAAGCCGGCAAAAATATCTGACACGTCCTTATGGTATTAGACATAGAGTCGTGTCAGATATTTATGCGTGCTATGTTGTGGCAGATCTTATTGCTGGTGACTGTACCATAAATTTAATTTTTGTCAGAAACTTATTTAATTAATCACTTTGTAGGGAGGCCTTATAGCGAAGCGTTTACTGGCCTACCCAAGCACTAAGAATGCCACGAACATCTCCATCGCCCTGTCGGCGCCACTGGCAGCCCCCGTTATAAACTTCGACCCGGCCATGGACGAGTACTACGCAGCCATGGATATGGAATGGTCGGAATTGAAAAGATTGGGTAGACAGGAGAAGACTTTGATCAGTTTTGGAGGCGGCGCCCGGGACTGGTTGATGCCGGCTGGACTGACTGCTTCTAACGATAGCGATATCAATGCTTTGGTAAGTGTTTCAATGAAGGTTTTTAACCCCTGAACTGCCGAGGTCTTGCGTGAACAATTTTAATTTTGAACCTTATGTTAAATTACATATAGAGTTCAAATTGAAAATGGTTTTCTCCTGATACGTTGATGCTTGCCAGTGGGCTTTGCTGCAACTAATGATTACTATCATTTAATGTTTGTAAGGTTTCAACGAATGTTCTAACAGTTTATATGCTATTGTCCACTAGTATCCCCTAGCCTGATCCCCCAGGGAAAAAAAACGGTTAGGTTGTGGTGAACTGCGACTCTACAGCGCGCGAGCCGAGCGAGCGAAGCGAGCGTGACGCGCTAGCGTCCGGAAAAGCGCTATAAACGAACATTATCATTTTTTCCTACTTGAATATAAAATAATTGACGCTAGGTTCCCCTGGGTGATCGGCGTCAGGTAATTAACGTGACTAACGTGGTTTATATCAGGTTGTAACTGTTATAAGTAGTGCCCTGGGGTTGTAACTGAAACCATTAATGAATATGAAGTAGAGACAAGTGGAGAGAAGTTTATAAGTAAACTGAAACGAATTATCATCAAGGTCGTTGCTCTCGGTCCTCAGAAGGAAACCGGAAAAGGTAACCCCGGTTATATCCTCAATTCTGTTATCCGCACCCAGTTTTAACACACATTGGCTAATATAATGAAATTGAATTGCTGAACACTTTCGCAACCTTACTAAAAATGGAACATAACACCAGAAACAGACAGAACTCGCTAGGCGTGTAAGTTCACTACTGCCCGCCTAGTCGGCTGAGTCGGCATCTGAGCAAACATTACGAGTGCCTACCAGGCGGGTTCTTGGTTGCCAAAAGTATGATAAAATCCGACCAGCCTATTTTATTTACTGAAAATTCATTACCTGCTATCGATTGTGAGGCTATCGTTAATATATTTAGTATAATTTGATACCGATGGTAATAAAATAACTATGCGTAATCAAAACCTGCTATATCAGCATTATGTACTGTCGGTAGACATTGTGAATTACAGCCCAGCTGGGCTACGAGATAGATGTTTGTTTCTCACAAGAGACGGGTAGTCTAGCCCTGCTGATGCCAGGACGTCAGAAGATGAAATCTACCTTTCTCTTTCTAATTTGTCACGACGTGACATGGCAGGCTAGCCCTTTCTGGCCTCGTTTCGCTCGCCCGTCTTTATCTACTTGGCCGGCAATCCTTATTTTCCCGACCTCTACAGCAGGGGTCGGCAACCTTTTAGCAGCTAAGGGCCGGTTCAGCAGCTAACGAAATTGACAGGCAAAAAGTACCTGTACACAAAAAAGGCTAGGAGGCTCGCGGGCCTCAAAACAAGTTAAGGGGTTTGCGGGCCGCCTGTTGCCGACCCCTGCTCTACAGTAATTAATGCATTGTTGCAGACGACATCCCTCCCTGGTGTGTGGGTATCTACGGAGCATGTAACCATAGTTTGGTGCCGGCAACTGGTGAAAACCATCAATAGGTACCTGTTCTCTATCGTGGACCCTGTGACAGAGCAGCTGATACCGGATAAGGGGGTCCAATTGGCGCTGGCTCGGAAATATTTTGTGGTATGTACCTGTTAGTTTGTGCCTTTGTTATATTTATATTATACTTGGGACCTGCTATGGAAGTGTTTTGAAAAAAAAAACAGTTTATGAATCCCGCTTGTTGATAGCCGGGACTTTATCTATAAAATAATAATAATAAATAAAAATAAATAAATATTAAGGCGCCGTAGGTTCAGCGAAGTCAAGCGAACAGAGTTTTTGAAACAATATAATGCGTTGGTTTATAATAATATGGTTTCAATAAAATGCGAATAGTAATCTTGAGGCTTTTCTACAGGGAGATCAGTGAATCGAAACATGATTAAGCAATTTTCGCACGATAGAAAAAAATCACGAACGTAGGTCTAAAAGGGTCTAAAATACATTTAGAATATTTGTAACAAATTATGCACAAAAGCTAAGAATATTATGATGGCTTCTAAATATCGGCAATATCATGTTTGAGAGAAATCAGTGATTACTTTTTTATTTATTTAAACGACCAAAAAATTAATATTAAAAAACATGATATCCGCGCTTCCGAGCACGCACTTCCATCTCGCTCACGCTTATGCTCAGTGAAAGGGAGAGAAGACCATGCACAAATCGAACTAGCCCCATAGTAAGCTCAATAAGGCTTGTATTACGGGTACTAGACGACGATATATATAATATATATAGATACTTAAATACATAGAAAACATCCAAGACTCAGAAACAAATATTCATGCTCATCACACAAATATTTGCCCTTACCGCGATTCGAACCCAGGACCTTCAGCTTCGTAGGCAGCGTCACTACCCACTAGGCTATCCGGTCGTCAATAAATCAGCCTACATACGTCCCACTGCTGGGCACAGGCCTCCTCTCATGGATGCGAGGGAACTGGCAGTCGTCCCCACGCTGGTCCAGTGCGGGTTGGGGACCTCACATGCACCTTTGAATTTCTTCGTGGATGTATGCAGGTTTCCTCACGATGTTTTTCCTTCACCGAAAAGCTAACCGTAAATATCAAATGGTATTCCGTACATAAGTTCCGAAAAACTCATTGGTACGAGCCGGGATTCGAACCCACGACCGCCGTTTGACAGCCGCATGACTGGACCGCCACGCTACCGTAGCTTATATCCACACTAATATTATAAATGCGATAGTGTGTCTGACTGTGTCCGTCTGTTAGGTACCTTTTCACGCCTAAACCGCTGAACCGATTTAGATGAAATGTGGTATAGAGTTTTTATCCCAGAGATCAACCCCTAAGGGGGTTAAAGTTAGTATGGAGCTACGATATAAATGAGTCCCACGCGGACGGAGTCGCGGGCAGAAGCTAGTCGGTCATAGCAAATGCCGCTGCGCTTTACTATTAGATGATTGGGTTAGAATACAGGTTGGTTGCCATGAAACGTATGGTATACTTAGTCTAGCTAGATGATTCAAATTCTAATAATACTAGTACCTATAGTCATACGAGGTCCGATTTGTGTAATAATTTGAGTGATATTGGATACCTGTGGAATTTAAATTATTAGGTAGCATTAACAAGATAACAAGTGACGGTAGCCAAGTGGGTCAATGTGTGTGTTAAAAGACTGTCGTGAGTTCGGATACCTGTGGAACTTAAATTATTAGGTAGCATTAACAAGTGATGGTAGCCAAGTGGGTCAATGTGTGTGTCGAAAGACGGTCGTGGGTTCGGATACCTGTGGAATTTAAATTATTATGTAGCATTAACAAGTGACGGTAGCCAAGTGGGTCAATGTGTGTGTCAAAAGACGGTCGTGGGTTCGGATACCTGTGGAATTTAAATTATTATGTAGTACTAGCTTTTGCCCGCGGCTTCGCCCGCGTAGTTAAAGTAATTTTCCAATAATTGTTGAATTGCTACGCCGCCTACTAACCTACTACTACTAACTTCCCCTACGAATAACCCTTCGTCATAACCCATTATGGTAAATTAATTTTTATTTACTATTATTTTTATTCCCGTGTGGTGGCGGGTTAGAATTTCACCACCCTCTTTCTTCCCGTGTGTGTCGTAAAAGTCGATTAAGAGAGCAGGGTTGAAGTGTGTTGTGGGTGATGGGCTAACAACCTAAGCAATATCACTTTTTGTCGATCTTTTATACCCACATTTATGCTAAAAGTGGCGCTGGAACATAAAGTTCATGTGCTCTGCCTGCCCCTTTTGGGAATAAAGGCGTGAATGTATGTATGTATGTACGTATTTCTGTTATTAAATTTACAGTCATGATTAATGAGAATCTGTCCTCTGGAATAAAAGCTACTTTATGTTCATGATAATGTTGAAATACCAAAATATCTCCACGAATGTCAAGTCAAATTTGTGGCCTGGACATTGCTATAGGCTAGTTTCCTAAGATTTTTTTTCCATGCTTTTCGATTCAGTATTTAACATAAATACCCAAAAAATTGTTTTAATTTAACGACGGCCAAAATGCTTAACTTATAAAAAGTAAGCAGATCTTCGTGCAGCACCTTGAATGTACTTATTACGGATGCAGGCACTTTCCCAATGTCTCCTACCCTCCCGTCCCGCCGCGCCGCCCGCACTCGCCTAGGTACCGATTGCTGACGATCGCGATGGCACCAAATACAAACTTTAAAACCTATAACCCTATATAACGCGGGTCTTGTTCCATATCTCAAAAGCAAAAATAGAACCCTTATTTATAGGATCACGTGTGGCTGTCTGTCAGTTCGTCTGTTACAACCGATTTGCTACGAAAAAAACTGGACCGATTGAATTGCAATTCGGCACAAATATTTTCATGAATTTTCATGTCCACAACATTACATTTCAAAATCTATGTGATTTTCGTTATTAACGTCCCAAAAAACCATACTAACAACGCCCATATTGATATTTAGACGCACGTTGGAATGTAAAATCGTTGTTGTTTTCCTAATCAGCGACCCGATAAACCATAGAAACAATAGATGCCGATGTTGATTTTCAGATTTTGTCACCACATGTCTCCTTTTAGGGGTTGAATTCTCAAAAAACCGGAAACACTTGTTTACTCATTTATCGTTAGGAATTATCCTGTGAAATTTCGAATAAAATTGTCTAACTAATATTTTTTCTCCATACAAACTTTGGACCTCCTTTTTAACCCCTTTAGGTGTAATTATTTCCAAAACACTGAAAGCACTTTATTTGTAAATGAATAAGTAATCTGTCCACAAAGTTTTAAGTACGTTGTAGCTAAAAATAAGTTTCCCTTATACAAAATTTGGACCCTCATTTAACCCCCTTAGGGGTTGAATTTTATAAAACGCTGAAATTACTTTTTTTTTTATCCTAATAAGTTATCTTTCTACAAAGTCTCAAGTCTCTAGTTCAATAAATAATGTTTCCCCCCCCACAAACATTGCATACCTATTTAACCCCCTTAGGGGAAGAATTTTATAAAACGCTGAAAGTACTTTTTTGTATCTTAATAATAATATTCCTACAAAGTTTCAAGTCTCTAGTACAAAAAAATATGTTTCTCCCATACAAACTTTGCACCCCTACTTAACCCCCTTAGGGATAGAATTTCCAAAAATCCCGTCTTATCCCTTGCCTACGTCATAAAATGAAGTTCTGGTGTAAATTGCAAGTTTCTAGTCCCAGTAGCTTTGAATACGAACTTTGCACCCCTATTTTAGCCCCTTAGGGGTGGAATTTTATATAACGCTGAAAATACTTTTTTTTGTATCCTAATAAGTAAAATTCCTACCAAGTTTCAAGTCTCTAGTTCGATTAATAATGTTTCCCTTATACAAACATTGCACCCCTAATAAACCCCCTTAGGGGTAGAATTTTCTAAAACACTGAAAGAACTTTTTTTGTATCTTTATAAGTAATATCCCTAAAAAGTTTCAAGTCTCTAGTACAAAAAATCATATTTCTCCCATACAAACTTTGCACCCCATTTTAACCCCCTTTGGGATAGGATTTCCAAAAGTCCGGTCTTATCCCTTGCCTACGTCATAAAAGGACGTTCTGGTGTAAATTTCAAGTTTGTAGTCCCAGTAGTTTTGAATACAAACTTTGCACCCCTATTTAATCTCCTTAGGGGTGGAATCTTAAAAACGCTAAGGATATTTTTATTTGTATCCTAATAAGTAATCTTCCTACAAAGTTTCAAGTCTCTAGTTCAATAAATAATGTTTACCTCATACAAACATTGCACCCCTATTTGACCCCCTTAGGGAGAGAATTTTCCAAAACGCTGAAAGCACTTTTTTTTTATCTTAATAAGTAATATCCCTACAAAGTTTCAAGTCTCTAGTACAAAAAATAATGTTTCTCCCATACAAACTTTGCACCCCTATTTAACACCCTTAGGGATAGAATTTCCAAAAATCCCGTCTTATCCCTTGCCTACGTCATAAAAGGAAGTTCTGGTGTGAATTTCAAGTTTGTAGTCCTAGTAGTTTTTAATTCAAACTTTGCACCCCTATTTAACCCCCTTAGGGGTTAAATTTTGTAAAACGCTGAAAGTGCTTTTTTTATTTTAATAAGTAATCTCGATCATAGTGGAAAATTGAAAAATTATTCGCCACGAGCGGGATTTGAACCCACAACCTCTGGAATCCGTCCATCGCTCTCCCAATTGAGCTACCGTGGGTCCGCTAATGGCGACAAATCCTTCAATCTCTTCCACTATTGTATTTACACCTTAGGGAGGCTCGTAGCGACATCTACCGCGAAGTTATTACAACTTCTGAAACGGCACCAACGTCTCAAGTTACATTGAGAATTGTTAGTAACAATGCGCTACCCCATTTTTAACATTAAATGTTTATGAAGCAGAAACGTCCGCTAACGAAATTCCAAATTTCGATCATAGTGGAAAATTGAAAATTGAAAAGGTCCTAAGGTGTAAATACAATAGTGGAAGAGATTGAAGGATTTGTCGCCATTAGCGGACCCACGGTAGCTCAATTGGGAGAGCGATGGACGGATTCCAGAGGTTGTGGGTTCAAATCCCGCTCGTGGCGAATAATTTTTCAATTTTCCACTATGATCGAAATTTGGAATTTCGTTAGCGGACGTTTCTGCTTCATAAACATTTAATAATAAGTAATCTTCCTACAAAGTTTTAAGTCTCTAGTTCAAAAAATAATGCTTCCCCCATACAAACTTTGGACCCCCGTTTTACCCCCTTAAGGGGTGAGTTTTCAAAAATCCTTTCTTAGCGGATGCCTACATCATAGTGGCTATCAGCATGCCAAATTTCAGCCCGATCGGTCCAGTAGTTTGGGCTGTGCGTTGATAGATCAGTCAGTCAATCAGTCAGTCACCTTTGCGTTTTATATATATAGATTAAAGATTAACAAGTGACGGTAGCCAAGTGGGTCAATGTGTGTGCCAAAAGACGGTCGTGGGTTCGGATACCTGTGGAATTTAAATTATTAGGTAGCATTAACAAGTGACGGTAACCTAGTGGGTCATCAATGTGTGTGTCAAAAGACGGTCGTGGGTTCGGATACCTGTGGAATTTAAATTATTAGGTAGCATTAACAAGTGACGGTAGCCAAGTGGGTCAATGTGTGTGTCAAAAGACGGTCGTGGGTTCGGATACCTGTGGAATTTAAATTATTAGGTAGCATTAACAAGTGACGGTAGCCAAGTGGGTCAATGTGTGTGTCAAAAGAAGGTCGTGGGTTCGGATACCTGTGGAATTTAAATTATTAGGTAGCATTAACAAGTGACGGTAGCCAAGTGGGTCAATGTGTGTGTTAAAAGACGGTCGTGGGTTCGGATACCTGTGGAATTGAAATTATATATTAGGTAGCATTAACAAGTGACGGTAGCGAAGTGGGTCAATATGGGTGTCAAAAGACTGTCGTGGGTTCGGATTCCTGTGGAATTTAAATTATTAGGTAGCATTAAAGCTGGAATTACATTACGAAATTAGTGGTGTGACACTAATTTTACCAAAAGATCGCGCAGGGCACGAAATTGATTTGCATTCATGAAATTAATACATGCATTACGAAAATATTAAATTACACGTGAAACTGTTGGTAAAACTTGTGTAACGAAATTTAATTTCACGCCACTAATTTCGTAATCTAATTCCGGCTTAACAAGTGACGGTAGCCAAGTGGTTCAATGTGGGTGTCAAAAGACTGATTATTTTTCACTATTAGGTACTACCACATTTGACATAATACCACCACCACCAGACCAGGCTTTTTGCTGAAGCAAAACATCGTATCCAACGGACTCCCGTGACATTTTACCAGGTCATCAGTCCACCTTCTCGGGTGGCGCAGGACCGGTCACTTTGACACTCTCTGGGGGACGCCTATGTTCAGTAGTGGACGTATTTCGGTTGATATGATGATGATGATGATCGTCATCGTGAGGAAACCTGCGTACATCTGCGAAGAAAATCAAAAGTGTATGTGGAGTCCCCAACCCGCAGTGCCCACGTATAGGCTGATGATAAATAGAAAATAGATGATGATGAACTAGCATTTATAAAGCCGGGGTTATATATAGCCACGCCGCGTGTCGCAACGCGTGGGATTGCCAATCAGTTACATACATATAGTATGAACGTGGTTACATTCGCTCAGTCCCGCGTGTCGCCACGTTCAATACAAAATACGCGTTGCGACACGCGGCGTGGCCTAATATAACCCCGGCTTAAAGCTTCTGCGATCGCCGAAGATGTTCTAAATATTGTTGTATTTCAGGCTAACCGATCAATGATACTTAACCCCGCCGTGGAACAACCCACTGCAACTATGATGGCGGACGCATTCTGGTACGAAGACAACAGAAGGATATACCAAGTATCACGACCCGAGATAGACAAGTAAGCAACAAGTCATTCACTTTGTATTTCCTAATTTATAATTTGGCTTTAAGCTGTAGTTCAACAACTGCCTAAACAAATAAAGAGTTTTCCAAAAACCAAAGTGCTCTTTTCAAACAGCCTATTGAAATTCACACGTAATAAGAAATCCGACGACACCTTATATGTCAAAATCCATCAAGCCGCTTGGACAGCCCGTGAAATAGAATTTTCTGATCCACATACGTAGGTAGGTACACACCAATGATATCGAAAGTAAAGATAGGCCTGTCCGAACAAATCGCTTGACAGCTGTCCCTTATGGAAAAGAGTGGCGCTATCTGTTGTACGGACTGCGTACCACGTGGCGGACCGCGCGGCCTATTCGTTTGGGCCGCCGGAGTAACCTTGTAAGGGGGACTATTCTCAATTATTAATATGGCTGGCAGTGGTTGATGCACTGATGTTTATATAGAGATAGTGCTACCTATGTAATAAATAAATATTTATAAATCTGAAATTGAGTTTGTATATTTATATACTTTTACGGCCCAACTACTGAACGGTTCGTCACGAAATTTTGTCAGGGATGCGGTAGAGGATACACAAAATGACTGCTGTCTCCAAATGATAGAAAACCACACGGGCACAATTTAGTGACTTAGGACACAAAAGCCTAAGCTTATGTGTGTATAATTACATCACAAATGATAGCATAAAGGCCAAATAGTGTTGAAATAAATACAATCAACTATAAATCACACATTTATTGCTTATTTTTACTTACCCACAATTAGTAGGAGATACACTGTGAGAAATATAAGTATATTTCTAAAAAGTTTTTGGAACGCGCCACTGAGTAAATAAGATGAAGGGCTTATGAGCGTAGTTATTTTATTTATATATATTATTGCAATGGAATTCAAAAACTTCTTTCTTATATGTATATACAATTAAATCATATACCACATCAGAGAATATACTTCTAAAAACATATCTTAGCTTAGGCCACATTATTAACAATTCATGTCGGTTAACTGGGGATAACTAATTTAAAATTTATTGCAAGATTGGACCCATACAAGTTACTAAAAAAACGTAGCAATTCGAAACCAAATGTATCGTTTTAGAGGTAATTACGAGGGTTGCTACTTATATATCCGGAAACAAAAAAACAAACAAACGTACACGGCTGAAAATGGTTTTATTGTTTTTCAAAGTATTCCCCTTGATGATCTATGCACTTTTGCATTCGCGTGAACCAATTTTTAAAGCACTTCTGCCACTCCGCCTGAGGTACCTCCATAACGTGTTGTTTGAATGCGTCGACAGCATCTTCAGCGGTCGAAAATCGTTGACCGGGTAATTTATTCTTTATATTTGGAAATAAATAAAAATCGTTGGGTGCTAAGTCAGGGCTGTACGGCGGATGACCCGTTAATTCCACATTTTGACCCTCCAAAAATAGAGTTGTTTCGCGTGACGTATGACAGCTGGCATTGTCACGATGAAGAATGATTCTTCGTCGCTGGTTAGTTTTACGAATTTGTTCAAATACTTCCGGTAAGCAAATGGTCGTGTACCACTCTGAATTAACCGTTCTACGGTTTTCTAGTGGCACTGTAGCTACATGGCCATTAATACCGAAGAAGCAGGCCACCATTTGTTTCAATGTACTTTTTGCACGAGTAACTTTCGTAGGGTTCGGCTCATTTTGAAACACCCATACTGCATGCATAGATCCAGGATTCGTCACCTGTATAGATGTTATAAACGGCTTTTGATTCACCACGGTTATATTTTTTTAACATTTTGTGCAGCATTCGACGCGAGCATCTTTTTGCTCTTTGGTTAATATCCAACGCGAACAAATTTTTTTTACAGCCAAATAATTATGTAATATGCTATTAATGCGGGTCATAGAAATACCCAGAGTCGCCTCTATCTCGCGGTACGTAACATGTCGGTCGTCCATTATAAGTTTTCGCACAGCCTCGATATTTTGTGGTACAACGACCGATTTCGGGCGACCTGCCTTAACTTCGTCCGTAAGGATACTACGTCCACGATTGAACTCACTAAACCAGTGATACACATTAGTTTTAGATGGGGCTTCATCACCAAAAGTTGAAGTTAGTTGATCTATGCACTGTTGTTGCGTTAAACCACGCCGAAAATCATAATAAATCATAGCATCAATATTTTCACGAGTGAGTTCCATTCTTGCTGCGAGATGACATTTAAAACCCGTCAAAAACAAAACACGAGCGTTAATAAAAAAGAAAAAATATAGCGGCCAGTACTTAAAAAAGTTCAAATTTTACCATGGAGGTCAAATATGCTATTTAAGAAGATTGTAATCCCGGTTTCCGGATATATAAATAGCAGCCCTCGTATTATTATGATACAATATAAGAATCATTAACAATCAAATGTTTAGCTGTATATTATCAAACAATGTCCATAGTCAAATGGTTCATACACCAGTACAAAAATGACGCCCTTACAAGGTTACTTGGATTGACTAGCGGTTGCGATGTCCCTTAACGTAACGTGGCGCTTGGTAACAAAATAATCTTTTTGAAAATGTGTTACTAAGCGATAAAAAACTTACCGATGATACGATATCCCATGTTTCTTTTTCACCTTTTTATCATGGGGTTTGCAGCCTTTTACAACGCAACCGGGCGTTTTGAGACATTCGGCTCCGACACACTGTGACAGCTGAACGGTACGGCGTCCTACCACAGACTAAGGCACGTTGACCCGCGATTTCCAGGATCGGGCCACCGCATTGGACGAAATACTCGTGCTCGTTGGGCCTATCTTTACTAAGTAATATAGTGGAAGCCCCACAAGCCCAATTGCATAAGAAAACCACAAATCGATGTACAGTTTAGCCGTTTGGCACACGCATACTAGAGGTCAAAACCATTTTTGTTTGACCCGCAGTTCCTAAAAAAAAATCCCTTAGGGGGGAGTGCCGGAACATTTTTCTTTTTGTATGAAAAAAAAATTTTTTTTTTCAGAATCCTATCGTGTGTAGTATCATATGAAAGGGCTTTTCGAGGCAATTCTAAAAATATACCATATCATTACATTTTAGCCATATTTTTTTAATTAAAACAAAAAAAAAAACGAAACATACCAAGTTTGGTCTCCTCCAGACACGATATGGCTGATTTTTTTTAAATTCAATATTCCACAAATGATACGTGATATCATCATAATATATCTAACCTCAAAAAAGCAATTTTGAAAATAATTGCATTAAGTATTTTTTTTAATTTTTCAATATTACCAAGTGACACAGTTCTACTTCAATACCTATTTTACGTGACTTATGGAACTGTACTGCAGATGCGGTACATATTAATCATAAAATGATACGTAGCATCCATATATCCAACGGGAAATACCTCTTTAACCCTTTAACTGCGCTTTTTCATCAGTTGGTAGGTATAGTTTGGTTAGTTTTTGTCACAAAATATCAAGGTTGGACTCTTTCAGATACGATATACCCAACTAATTAGATTAGATATCAAGATATAACGTATCACAAATGATCCGTTATATCTTGATATCTAACCCCAAGAAAGTAATTTTGAAAATAATTTCATTTAGTATTTTATTTTATTTTTTTATGTATGTAATTTTTCAATATCTACTTTCTACTCAAATTGTATTGAACTGTGGTGTTTTGTTTATTATTGGTGTTTTAATACGTGATAATAATGATCAAAAACGATAAATTATTTTCTCCCCCATCCCCCCCCGCCCTTCCCTCAAGATCTGAGTTCCGATCGCGAGCTGCATTTAGTTAGCTGCCCGTAGTCGCGGCGTTCGGTCGGTCAAAGCGATCGATACGACTATATACCTACATCATTTTTTTTTTTTTAAAACTATAAAATTATTTCAAAATTGCTTTCTTAGGGTTAGATATCAAGATATAACGGATCATTTGTGATACGTTATATCTTGATACCTAACCTAATTAGTTGGGTATATCGTATCTGCAAGAGTCCAACCTTGATATTTTGTGACAAAAACTAAATAAACTATACCAACTGATATAAAGGCGCAGTAAAAGGGTTAAAGAGGTATCTCCCGTTGGATATATGGATAAACTACGTATCATTTTATGATTAATATGTACCGTATCTGCAGTACAGTTCCATAAGTCACGTAAAATAGGTATTGAAGTAGAACCGTGTCACTTGGTAATATTGAAAAATTATATGAGGATATCACGTATCATTTGTGGTATATTGAATTAAAAAAAAATCAGCCATATCGTGTCTGGAGGAGCCCAAACTTGGTATGTTTCGAAAATTATTTTTGTTTTAATTAAAAAAATATGGCTAAAATGTAATTATGTGGTATATTTTTAGAATCGCCTCAAAAAGCCCTTTCATATGATACTTACACACGATAGGTTTCTGAAACAAAAAAAAAATCAATACAAAAATAGCTCAAAAAACATGAACCACCTTCTGAAGCAGTCAGGTAAAAAACTGGCAGTAGTCGTGTTGTTACGGAGTTGCGCTCGTATGACAAAGAACACAAGCGGAACGGGGGGGTAGAATAGCCAATGCCCATTCCGAAGGTCCATAGTTCCAGAGATTAGCCCCTGGGGCATACGTACTTTCAAACTAAACCCTCATAAAAGTACTTCTTTATAATATTATAGTACAGGTAAATTAAAAGACTAAATATGAGTGGCGGCTAATGATGTATTCGGCTATGTGGACCCGGCAGTACCTCATTTTTAGTGCCAGGATAAAGTTATTAAACAAAGTATCATTGATGTACTTATGTACACATTTTTCCTCAAAAATATGTTTTTTTCCTGTGCTATTAGTAGAGCTTCGTTACAACCACGATTGGTTTCGCTTACATGTTACTAATTTCATAGTGTTGACTTTTCGAACGCCGACTCCAAACGCAGTAAAATTGCATAACGTCAAACGAACGTGAATCTTATGCACGTGCATTTCAGTCGATATTTCATTGTCAACTGACGGCATTTTGTGCACTGTAAGCATCCGAAAGAGCATTACTTATTAAACTTGACAGCCATTCGAGAAATACAAATACGTCACACTCACGCCAACGATATTGCCACAAGACAGCCAATATAAACCTTATTTCAAAGCACGAAGGTTACTTTGACAACGTATGCTATAACAGGGTCATATAGCTTGAGTAAAACAAAAATCGTTAATAGTTAAGTGCTTCTGTGCATATAAATAGTTATTTGTGTCACAAGGGAGCCAAATAGTATATTTACGGCGAGGGCGGTGTACTGAATCCTGAGCGTAGTGAGGGATACAAGTGTTAACGCCCAAGACGAAGACAATTTTGCTACCGATTGACACATACTATTTTTCACACCGACTATGAAGTTAAAAAAGATGCTGTTAAAATTACGTAACAAGTTTTAACAAATTGTCTTAATTTTTATTACCGATTAGCGCCGCACGCCACTAAAGCTTGCTATCCACTAGAGGCAGCCTCGAGCCGAGCGGCTGTCTCGGCCCTAGGCAGCGTAAGTGGAGCCGCTGCCTCAACCTCATGCCTCAGGTTGAGGCTGCGTCTCCACTTGCGCTGCCTCGGGCCGAGACAGCCGCTCGGCCCTAGGCTGCCTCTAGTGGAGCTGCGTCTTTACACTGTCACGTTCTACAAAAATGTATGTGCACTTCCATTAATTTGATACTTTTCCTAGGATAGCGGTGCCGTCATATGGCGGTGAGCGTTAAGCGGTGTGTGGCGTCGACAGTCGTTTTCGGCGCTTTATACGCGACAAAACTCATTGCGTCCGTGGTTCTTGTCATTAAAAGGGCTATTATGTCTCAGTCCTATTCCTGTTAATCGCATATCTATGCAATCGGACCGTTTTCAAGCGACCACGTATGTTTTTGGCATTTTTCCAATAGACGAGGGAAACGGTATTTTGGGATGAGTCGTGATTACGCTGTTTATTTTAATAGACTACGTCTAAGGGCAAGAAAATGTTTCTTTGTTTCCGCTAAATTATGTTTTAATTACGCTTCCTGTACATACATTCAGTTTGTTCAAATTCCCAGAGGTTCATAAATATCGGAGCAACTTTAACAATAAAGTCGTATTGACAAATCACTTTATCCGTGCATACATTTTCAAACTCGACTGTTCCCATTGGTTAGGGTTCCGTACCTCAAAAGGAAGAAACGGACCCCCTATAGGATCATTTTGTTATCCGTCTGTTTGTCTGTCAAGAACCTTTATCTGGGGAACACGAGGTATCGAGTAGAAATTAAAACCATAATATACTCAGCCAGGCCTACAGTCCCTTGAAGCTGTAGAAAATCATATTTCTAACTAAAATAACCTAAAAATAAGATACGGCAGGTTATGCCGCATAAATATTTATATTTTGTGACTGTAATATAAACTGTCAAGACCATTCTAATGACTGTTTGATAATATGACTAAGCGATGACTTAAAAACGAGGCGTCATTCAGCGATCTGTGTACCTACTTAATAAAATATTTATAATATTGATTGTTAACAAAAGTTACAGTTATCAATATTATTTCATGTTTGCTTATTCTAAGTAATTGCCAAACGATAAAATAAATGAAAATGACTTTCATTGTTTTCCCTCGGAATTTGTAGCATTACATTTATTTATATTATTGCACAGTAACAACAGTAACAAGTTACAATTACAAAAGGCGAGCTTAATGCCATTAGGCATTCTTTACCAGTCAATCTTAAGGCCAAACAGAACATAAACATAGTGCGGGTTATGCGAAGAACACAGAAATAAAGTAAACGGACTTATTACTCTAATTTAAGCTTTTAATAGATAAAATAAATATGAACTGTTTCAGAATGTACATGAAATAAATTCAGGTACACTAACTTTATTTCAATAACGATTAACTCTGTGTTAAGATATTATTGAGCGCGTTAATAGTGAATGATTGTGTGAAATTGTCGACTTTTAATAGTCTGATATCTAATATCACTGGTAATCTTTACGGGTAATTCATGTACCGCTGAGGCCTGAGGGCTTAATTATTGTGATAATGGTAATTGTACCTACTCCAGTGCTATTTATAATGATTAGATTTCAATTTAGTACCTACTACCTAATATTGTTATCTTTCTTGCGACAAATCAAACGTATTTATCATATTAAGAGTAAGCATTAGACGAGACCGTTGGCCGTTGGGGCGGCAAGGTTCTCGAGTGGCGTCCATGTTCCGGGAGACGCGGCGTGGGTACCATTCACAAGGTGGACTGATCTGACCTGGCAAAGGTCGCAGGAGTCCGCTGGATGCGGGTGGCGCAGGACCGGTCACTTTGGCACTCTTTGCGGGAGGCCTATTTCCAGCAGTGGACTTCTTTGGGCTGATATGATAATGATGATTAGACGAGCTAAACTACAACGTGCCTATTATCGCCATTTTTCGTCTCTACGGCATTGACATAACAAGATTGTATTTCGCCTGACCTGGGGAAAATATTTTTACACTGAACTTATTTAACGTTACTAGAGAACAATATTCTTTTGTTATGCCATTTCATAACGTGCGTGTATATTATAATGAATGAGGTGCACCTAGTACCTTACTTGCATGTTTTTGGCCATAAAGTGGCAATTAACCCCCTTCCTGGCCTGTAAGACTTAAAAATGTTATACTCATCATGGGCGGTATATAAGAGAGCCGTAGATAGCAGATATTGGATGCCCGAGCCGAAGGCAAGGGCGATAAATATCACATTCTTTGTATTACCGCCCTAGGTGTGTAATGTTCTATCCTCTAGCCGTCCAAAGGTCTATTAATAGCCATCATTCGCTTCAATGGAATGTTTTAAATTTATACCATTCTAAACTGGAACAGAGTTGCACTTGTTTCGTTAGATTTTGAAACAAAACAAACTCTAATCTATCCATACTAATATTATAAATGCGAAAGTATGTCTGTCTGTCCGTCTGTTACCTCTTCACGCTTAAACCGCTGAACCGATTTAGAAATAAATGTTAAATCCCACGAAAGGACACAGGGCTTGTCCATATATTACGTCATCGTTTTTTGTCGGTTCTTGTTCGAAATATTCGCTAATCAATCCATTCATCAC
Source organism: Epinotia demarniana (assembly GCA_945867215.1). Lineage (NCBI taxonomy): Eukaryota > Metazoa > Arthropoda > Insecta > Lepidoptera > Tortricidae > Epinotia > Epinotia demarniana. The sequence continues at coordinate 11,823,301 of OX244268.1, read as the reverse complement.
GATACGAATTCCAATGTAACGTTAGATTTAGGTACTACGTCCTTATCAGACAATGAAACCGCAATTATTTCCTGGCCTGTACGACAATGTTTATCGTTCCAGAATGACCTATTTGATGATAAGGTTGGCGAATTTCCCACAAAACCGATTTGTTGCTATCGAAGCTGTTAACTTGGATGACAAGGATTGGGTGTTTGGTTGTAACGCTCAATACACGTATAACACGTATAGATATTGGTAAGTGTTTTAAAGTCCAGAGGCTCTAGTATAAGTTTTACCGAAACAAAACGTTACGACCGCGTTCGCGTTTCGCTGTCATATCCCATACAAATTGAGGGTAAAACGCAAACGCGATCGTAAAGTTTTGTTTCGGTAAAACTTATACTAGACTAGAGCTTCAGTTCCATAAGTACAACCTACCGTATAACTGAGACGGCTCTGATGGCTGAAATGTCTAAGTGACAGATGATGCCAAACGAATTTTAACGCCATTTTAGTTAAGATTGACTTGTTATACGTTTATGAATCCGGGCGTTAATCTTTAACATACAAAATAGTATTCGCCAGACGTAAACAATGATCTGCTAAAGGCCTGCCAAACACCGCGCAGCTACCATTGGCACCTCAATTAAACGGATACAGTTGTACCACAAACATAAGTTACATTGGCAATCTTCGTCCAGGGGCCTATTTCTCGTACGTTACAAGTTCACAAGTCTACAAGCTTACATTTAAAATTTCATTGTACAAGTGTGTTTTAATTCTGTTTCTCGTAGGAATGATTACTACAAGTGCTACAAGGCGGCTGTCTAAAGTTAGAAAATAGGTTTGTTTACTATGCAAAAAGGAAATGCAATGGCCATTATAAATGTTATCTTAATGTCAATGTCACTGTTATGTATCATAATCTTAATAAGAGGAAAATAAAATACGCTAACGCCTTGGTCAATAAATAAATTTTATTATATATTTCTTGTTCCAAAATGGAAAAATTAACAAAATGGCTGACTTGTGCTTTCGGAATATACAAGCGTATAATAATACAAGTAGTAATGAAAAGCGTTTCTCAAAATTATCAATTACAAGTGTAAAATCAAACTCAGTTTCGTCAGTCACTCTATGAATGTTTACAAGCTTCAGGGTGGGTCAGTTTTTTTTTATAATATGGGTGAATTCGTTACAAAATTATTATGTTATTGGTCATTTACTGGTTCTTTCCCAATTATAATAATTTCATAAGAATGAGTTTACTGTTTTTTTTTGGAGAATAAAAGCTAAATTTAAATAATATTTCTGATTTTAACGAAGTGCATTCAAAACTTACCTACACGTTTGAGATCTTAAAAATGCAATATCTTCATTTATTTATTAATCGTGTTTTACCAAAAACACAGGTATTAGCAGTTTATAGAGACTCCTCATTATTTCGTGATAAGTCACAAGCTACAAGTATAAAGTAGGCTTTTGAGAAACGAAATTACTATTTTAGTATGTAATATCTACTAGTGTTTGTCAACTTGTGAAACAGCAACACTTGTGAAAACTCTTTTATCCCCGCTCTTGTAACAATTATACATTTACGTGAAACGGAAACTTGTAAAAAATATTGAAATACAAGCGTTACCATAGATACACACTTGTATTACAAGACTTGTAACGTACGAGAAATAGGCCCCAGGCCGACGAGTGCTGACAAGTACTGAATGAAATCGAACGTATTTTAATAAAGACCTTGTTGCACTATACGTAAGGTACAATATGCAATGACAGGTGATCTCGTGCTTTCCCGCTCATGGTGTCCAGACAAACAGGCGAGCGCCGGAGCAGCCGGCGTCGTGCGCAAAATTTTGGCCAATGGGCGTTGAAGATTTTACCCGCGCAAACGCGCTGTCTTATGATTGGTTTATATGTTTTCAAAAAATACTTTCTGCGCATGTACATGGTTGTAACTTACTTATATTATATTTGTGGTACTACTGTAATTATAGGAGTAAATCGTTTACATCTGGCGAATACTATTCTGCATGTTAAAGAACGAGACGCCAGCGCGATTTCTTTGGCATCCGTACATAGTTTTTTATTTTTATTTTATCGTTGATGTTTATAGTCCTTGCCGGCCGTGTATAAATAATTTCTTTGCCACATTTTTGAGTTCAGGAATGCAATTTAAGGGAGTGCATTATAAATGTTAACCTGTGTCTTAATTTTTTGAATGCTCCATCACTGAAGGACAGATATTCAAAAATTTTTTGCGCGCGGCTGTATATGTGTGCGTGCGCCTTTAAAGACGACTGCTGCGTAAGGCGAACCCGCGAACCTTCAAGACACATACCGCTGCGCGCAAAGACGACTTGAACTAATCTTAACTGGCCCGTTATCTCTTATTGCAGCAAACAAGGCACTTCACTGACAGAGCTTAGCCGCTGGATCGGCGCCGCTGACTCTAGCAAGCGAAAACTGGCCACAGTGCACCTCCACAGTATTAAAGAGAAGCATCCCGACTGGTCGCATGTTGTCGTCAAGGTGTCGCCTACCAGGAGACCGGTAAGGATGACTTACATACTTATTAACAGCAACCAACGCGCTTTGCTGACAGAGCTTAACCTCTGCGCCGGACTCTAGCAAGCGGAAACTAGCCACAGTGCACCTCCACAGTATTAAAGAGAAGCATAGCGACTGGTCGCACGCAGTGATCAAGGTGTCGCCTACTAGGAGACCGGTAAGGATGACTTACATACTTATTAACAGCAACCAACGCGCTTTGCTGACAGAGCTTAACCTCTGCGCCGGACTCTAGCAAGCGGAAACTAGCCACAGTGCACCTCGACAGTATTAAAGAGAAGCATCCCGACTGTTCGCACGTCGTGGTAAAGGTGTAGTTGTCGACTCCATAAGACCAGTAAGGATTCATTACATACTTATTAACAACAACCAGGCACTTCACTGACGGAGCTTGGCAGCTGGACCCTCGCTGCGTACTCTAGCAAGCGGAAACTATTTTCTTTCTCTTCTTCCTATCCTATTTTCTACTTTCCGCTGTCGCACGCACGCCGGTTCGCGCGCGCCTCTCCAGAGGATTATCAATAATTATAACAGATTGTTTTGTAAGATAGATATATTTGGAAATAGAGAATCCTCATTTAGACAATACGTAATAGATATACTCTCTGAAAATAGCACTTAACACTCCCTTAAAATGTCTCCTTTTTGTTTTTATTCTTTTACTTTTAGCCTTAAATGTAGCTTACACATACGCTTACTAACTGTATTATTGTAAAATTCAAGAACTCTCAATAACACTTAGTAAAATTATTGTTTACTTGCAACATTATAATGTTAATTGGTGGTTAACGGTGTGGATCGCGCATATTTGTATTTGTTTTTATAATTTCTCAACTAAGCAACCTTGTAGCGATTGTTTGTTGACCTAAATAAATTAAAAAAAAAAAAAAAAAACTAGACAAAATGCACCTTCACGGTACTTATTGCAACGAAGAAAGAAATATGACGAATTTTGTATTGCAAAATCATAGAAACAGTCAGTCCATCAACATGCCAGTATTTAGCTTTTTATCAACAAATAATTTCAAGTATTTAAAAAAATACTTTCCTTAAAAGTACTCAGGCATATAATCAAATCTCGGTTAGAACGCGATTGGAGGCGACAGTTTTGCCATATAATAAGTTAGTACGTTTGGGAAATTTCCGGGACTCAACCATTTCAAAAGTTCTTTCAAATTATTATAAACAGGGCGTTCAGGATGCACATTTAAAATGTTAATCCACGTATGCATTCTTAAATAGGCAAGGCATGTTGACTTTGTGGCACTTTTATTAAAAATTCACAAGCGAAATATTGATTCTGTAAATATGCCGCGAGGGCATTTCACAGGTGTCCTTGTACTGTCGCTTCTATCGAGAAAATTACTAGCAATCGCGTTTTGGCTTTGAGGAACAAAAACTGTTCAATATATCCGTATATTCCAATTTTTTCAATTGCCTAATCTCTATCTCAAAAAATCCCTTGACCCTTTAAGCTTGCAACACACTGGCGTGGCCTGCGGTGGCTAAAGCTAATTACAAGTTTACTAATGACCGCCGCGGCCAGGTTGCGCCTGTGTATGAGAGGCCTTACTTGACATAATAAAAAGACGTGAGAGTAGCCGACAGGCGTCGTTTGCGCCAGTGATTAAAAATGTATATACTTTTAGATGCGATACCAAATGGGTTAATGTTACATTTTTTAACAGGTAACATTAAACGTCGACATCAATGACCATGCCTCCCGCCAGATCACCGTAGACGTCCCCTCCGACTTTTCATTCAGCAGGACCGTTATAAAACAGGAAACCGAACCCAATAGCCTTTACTACGAGTTACTACTACCCGGCTTCAATGCTATATGGCAAGCGTACTTGCTGTATGTGGAACCTACGGCGGGTTGCAAGGAGTACCATGTGTCGGCGGAGGTGCAAGTGCCGTGGGCGGAAAATCAAGAGTACTATCATTATTTTACGTGAGTTCTAAGCTGATTGTTACCTATCTATCACATATTACTTTCTATATTGTATTTTAGAGTTAGATGGTTTAAAAACCTCTGCACAATTATAGCTGAAAATCATCACGAGAGACAATACTCTAAAGAAGAAACACCTCTCATATCCGTTCTTCCTTTGTGAGTTACAATGCCACAAGGAGAGATACAAAATATGTATTATCAACCCATTTTTGTAATTGTAAATTGTACCCTTTTTTGTAATTTTTGATATGTGGAAGTAAACATTAATAAACAAATATGTTAAACTTATACCAACCGTCCGAGCCAAAAAAATTGTAGAATGATCAGTGATCATCAACATTATTTTGCAAATTTCTGAATAACCACCTCCTCCCTACATTCCATTTGTGTATTAAAATTTTCAGGCACCTAAATAAATCGCCGATGAAATTGCGACTGTATAAAACGAATCCAAATGTGACTCGCGGCCATGACACGACCGAGCAAGTGAAAGTGGTGCTGTTGTTGGATCCCCGGTGCAAATATACTATCAGGTATGTTACACGATTGTATCCATTCAGAATTATGGCACGGCCACTCCAGCGGCAGCGGTGTAGCGTGGGAGCGAGATCGTAGCGTGGCATATCGCTCCGACATATAGGGGACCGCTACCCCCACCGCTTGAAGCCGAGGACTCGCTCCGACATATAGATGGACAGCCGTACAGCCAACGCTTGAAGCCGAGTACTATAGTATCCGCAAAACCAAGTGGCGAGTCAGGCAATAAAAGTCAGTACTATTGTTGCACGGCCCGCTCCATAAGGCAGTGCAGGTGCGAAAGAGATAGCATGATCCAGTGTTTTATGATCTGACTCGTCACTTGGTTTTTGCGGATACTATAGTAAGATGGGCGAACAAGATCGTTCCCGAGCATCGCATTTGTGTATCATCATTTTGTATGAGACGTAGCTGTTATTCAACGATAAGTTTGGGATTGAAATAGCTGTCAGTTTATATAAACTTTGACGTATTTATATGGCAACACTGTAACCTCCAATCCCATTCTAATCGCGGTTTAATAATACTATATCATATGAAAATTAAACATTTGCAAAATGATTATGCAACAGATCTGTCTTAATTTGTACATTGTCCTGGCTTTCAACTGAATGATAATAGAGAATGTTTACTGAAAGTTTGGAAACATCCCCAATTTCCTCCCTCTAGGATGTCATCTATAGGTCTACTTTCTAGCAAGTCCCCAGTCCTATAGAGTCTACCTTTTTGCACCATTGAAAGCGCGTGACGAGCGCGGCACGTAGACTGGATGAACCGCCGATTACGCCGAACGACGTTTAAGTTCATTGTAGCGACGCTTGTCTGTGTGAATGCGTCACATCGGATGTTTGTACAGATTTGTTGCTTTAAGCTTCTCTGATTTAAAGCACATTTTTATTAATTTCAGCATCGCCTCATCCTGGTACCACGTGTTAGCTCAAACCGTCCGCGCGTTCTCACCCGTCCTCATAACGTATGTGGGCGGCGCCGTTCTGCTCATAGCGAAGAGTGTGCTCCTGAGTTTGGAGGTGGACGGCCACTGCCTGTCCATATTCGGCGCGTTGAGGAGCGACGACTTGAAACCGTACGCCCCGCTGGTGTTCGTACGAGTCTTGGTTACACTGTTGATGTAAGTTCTTTAGTATCCTAAGAAGGTATGTGGGCGGCGCCGTTCTGCTCATAGCGTTCTCCTGAGTTTGGAAGTGGACGGCCACTTCCTCACCATACACGGCGCATTAAGGAGCGAAGACTTGAAACCGTACGCTCCGCTGGTGTTCGTACGAGTCTTGGTTACACTGTTGATGTAAGTTCTTTAGTATCCTAATAAGGTATGTGGGCGGCGCCGTTCTGCTTATAGCGTTCTCCTGAGTTTGGAAGTGGACAGCCACTTCCTCACCGTATTTGGCGCATTATGGAGTGAAGACTTGAAACCGTACGCCCCGCTGGTGTTCGTACGAGTCTTGGTTACACTGTTGATGTAAGTTCTTTAGTATCCTAATAAGGTATGTGGGCGGCGCCGTTCTGCTCATAGCGTTTTCCTGAGTTCGGAAGTGGACGGCCACTTCCTCACCATATTCGGCGCATTGAGAAGCGACGACTTGAAGGCGTACGCCCCGCTGGTGTTCGTACGAGTCTTGGTTACACTGTTGATGTAAGTTCTTTAGTATCCTAATAAGGTATGTGGGCGGCGCCGTTCTGCTCATAGCGTTTTCCTGAGTTCGGAAATGGACGGCCACTTCCTCACCATATTCGGCGCATTGAGAAGCGCCGACTTGAAGCCGTACGCCCCGCTGGTGTTCGTACGAGTCTTGGTTACACTGTTGATGTAAGTTCTTTAGTATCCTAATAAGGTATGTGGGCGGCGCCGGTCTGCTCATAACGTTCTCCTGAGTTTGGAAGTGGACGGCCACTTTCTCACCATATTCGGCGCATTGAGGAGCGACAACTTGCAACCGTACGCCCCGCTGGTGTTCGTACGAGTCTTGGTTACACTGTTCGTCTATTACCAACCCACCAACCAGAATTTTCAACCAGTTGGACGGTTAGTAGGGTGGAGGAACCAAAAGATGAACGGTTAAGCGATTATCCCAACTTTGGGATTTTTTTGAGGGAGTTGTAACCTAGTTTGTACATATTTTATTTTTTTATCCGATTAAGTATATAGTCGAGATTAGATTTGCCTATTTTAACCTCTCCTATTACAACACAGTATTTTTTTTTAAATGCTTTTATGTTAAAGTATGCCTGTTTGCCCAGAAGATGAACGCTGTGCCCAATGAGTGAACATTTTGGCACCAATAGTTGAACGAAGAAAACGAATGACCGTGCAGCCGTCCAACTTTGCCCATATTGTAAATTGGCCCACTAAGTAAAAAAAACACCAGGAGCAATATAAGACTTTTTCAACTGTTATCAAACCGTGAATTGTATAATTATATAAAAGGTACGATATAATAGACGGCGAAATTGGGCAGTTTTAAGCCGTTATAAAATATAACGGTAAAACTATTTTTTTGTTATTGGCTATATTTATCGCAATTAGGTACGAATAAGTATCACGATGAAAATAACTAAAAAAACATATTAAAAAATCTCTCTTTATTGCACATTTTTTCACAAGGACAAGCCGTAAGAAATAAATCAACTTTTATTAGAAAACAGAAGAAACATTCAAAAAAAAAAGAAAAAAACAAAAAAAAAAAAACAAAAGAGGAATTCTGGAGGCGTTCTTTAGCGTATAAGTACCTATTTGTTGATTATGATAAAAATATTTCTTAATGTAAGTGTTCTATGGTGTTCAAGGTAATGAAAAAGATAAGTACTTAATAGATACCTTACAGATCAAGCCTCAAGAGACGTTAGAGGAGGTATTTGAGGTGGTTCGTTTTCCATACAAAACGTTATTTGACATTCGCAGGCAAATGGCGTGATATTTTAAGAAACTTATATCATAAAATTTTATAAATTGGCTTTCCATTTACAAACATCCAAATTCACACTTATAATATTAGCAGGTACGATAATGAGAACAGTAGGTAACAAACTCTTGTTTCTGTCATCTCATTGGTTCGTTACTAGTGGCTCTGTGAGCTGTAAAAATCGCGAGCATGTTTTATTTTAAATTTCTAAAAAGACACGGCAAAAAAAATATAATGAACGAACCTGCTCACAAAATTTCACGAGAATCGGTTGAGAAATGCGATCTGTAGAGGAGAACAGCGGGACAGACACCGGACATAGGTACGAATGATTTTCGGCTCAACCTGAACCATAGAACTTTGTTCACTTCGCTCGCTCGTTCGATAAGGTATGTATCAGAATAAACAACAAGTTTGTGATATTAAGTTAGAATCCCAATATGTATTATTAAAAAATAGTCACATTAAGGGTTTCCGAGCTAACCCGCGGACTGATGGACAGACAGACATGGCGAAACTATAGATTCCTTTTTGGTTGTTATCCCTATGGCATCCTAAAAATGAGAAGTAAGTATGCATTTTTTCGTAAAAAGCGGGCAAAGTAAGCATGTATTCCGTTAATTGCATCCACTTCATTAAAAAAAGTATTAATATTTCAATAAATATTTGGTTTATAGTCGATCAATGAAAAAAAGAGGATTACAATGAAATGTGCAAAAGTGGGCAAACTTGTATTTATATTTTTTTGCCCGGTCAAAAGTCGCCAATATATTTCACCTATTAATAATCGTTACTCATACAAAGAAAACTGTTAGATAAATAAACCGAAACGATACAGTTAATTTGAAAATTATATAATTAACTTTATAAATGCCGGGCAAACTTGCCAAATTTCATGTATCTTTGATATTAAGAGTTCATTGTACTAACCCCTGCCTAAAACATGAACGAATAAATTTTGTTCGTTCATCTATTAGGCGCGATAGCTAAGAAATTAACATACTAAAATCAACAGAGCGTTCACTCATTGGAAGCGAAGCCAAAAGATGAACGAACAAATTTTGTTCGTTCATCTTCTGGACACGATAGCAAAGAAATGGACGAACTAAAATCACAGAGCGTTCACTCATTGGAATCGAAGCCAAAAGATGAACGAACAAATTTTATTCGTTCATCTTCTGGGCACGATAGCAAAGAAATGAACGAACTAAAACAAACCCCAAAATAACCGTGTTGCGAATGGATAGTCACGTTCAACTTTCGGTTCAAAAATCAAAGGTTAACTAACGATTAATTTAAGCCATAAAAGTTGTATCTACCTTTGCAATACGATTTTATATCAGCTTCTGAAGAAACTATGCCTTGCCCAGTAGATGAACACCGTTCATCTATTGGCTCAGGTACACTAAATTGGAACCATTAGTTGAACGCTAAATATCTCTTAAGTTAACAATAAATATGCAATTTGTGATAGATAATCCATTAAAGGCATTAATCAAGAATCTATATCACGCAAAACAATGCATGTAGCCAATTTATTCAATTTTATACGTAATTTTGAGCTTCAATTTGAGAGTGCTTGCCTTAACTAATTCTCCATATAAACGGTGATTTAGGCGCGAGACCTCGGCGCGGCGACCGCTCACCGCCACGTGTGTGTGGCAACTGTCTGGGTGTTTAAATGCCAGCCTCGGTCGGTAAAGGGATGACGCGTTAGGAAAAAAATATTGCAAGTGCGTAAAATGTGTCGTGATTTTTTTATTTCAATTTTTCGACAAAACGTTCATCTATTGGGGGCTGTTCATCTTCTGGTTCCACCACCCTACTTGATGTAAGTTCTTTAGTATTCTAATAAGCTATATGGGCGGCGCCGTTCTGCTCATAGCGTTCTCCTGAGTTTGGAAGTGGACGGCCACTGCCTGTCCATATTCGGCGCGTGAAGGAACGACGACTTGAAACCGTACGCCTCGCTGGTGTTCGTACGAGTCTTGGTTACACTGTTCATGTAAGTTTGTTACCTACTTTAGTTTGAGTTCTCCGTATGATTCAAACCGGGTGAAAAGGGTTATATTATTTTATTAGTGATTTATCATACTTATGCCTGCTAAGGGATTATAGGGAGAGGTAGATTGCAACTTTTAAAACGCCTTTATGCATTGTACAATAGTGAACCATTTTCGAGATAAGTAACTCCTGAGTATTTTACCAAAAATATAGTATATAAAAAAAAGACCGGGTTGCACTGCGGGAGTGCCGGCAGAAGTGAAAACTTGAATAATTTTAATTTTGCTACAAGAAAACACTCACCCCCCATCCATCCTCCCTGCCTCCGCCCCCAAGCTCCATACGTCTACCTAACATCAAAAAACCTATAAGCGTATTCCGCAAATCCACATTTCCATTTAAAAATCCGCTTTTTGAAGCGCAACTCTCGCTTTTTGTATTCCTAGATCTGTGGCGAGTATAAAAAAAAATCCCCATCCCAAAAAAGTGCACAGCGCCGCTAAAGAAGTTTTCACTTCAAAAATTACGAATTGGATGAGTCTTCATTGATCTTAAAATATACGTATAATTCCAGGGCATTCCCATTCAGCACGTACATGTTCTCAAACGCCAGCATCAACAACAACGAGATGCAATACTTCGTGCGCTCGATCATGGTCCTCCCGGCGTACCTGACCGCGCTCGGGCTGCTGCACGCGGCGGCCGCGGGCGCGCTGTTCATGATGGTGTCCTCGTCGCAGCTCGCGCACCGCATGCTGTTCCGGCTGCTGTGGAGAGGTGGCCCGGGGCTTGCGGAGAGGGTCGCTATTGGACTGCAGAAGGTTAGTTACCTCTCACGCCATTACCTATGTCTAGATGCAATACTTCGTGCGCTCGATCATGGTCCTCCCGGCGTACCTGACCGCGCTCGGGCTGCTGCACGCGGCGGCCGCGGGCGCGCTGTTCATGATGGTGTCCTCGTCGCAGCTCGCGCACCGCATGCTGTTCCGGCTGCTGTGGAGAGGTGGCCCGGGGCTTGCGGAGAGGGTCGCTATTGGACTGCAGAAGGTTAGTTACCTCTCACGCCATTACCTATGTCTAGATGCAATACTTCGTGCGCTCGATCATGGTCCTCCCGGCGTACCTGACCGCGCTCGGGCTGCTGCACGCGGCGGCCGCGGGCGCGCTGTTCATGATGGTGTCCTCGTCGCAGCTCGCGCACCGCATGCTGTTCCGGCTGCTGTGGAGAGGTGGCCCGGGGCTTGCGGAGAGGGTCGCTATTGGACTGCAGAAGGTTAGTTACCTCTCACGCCATTACCTATGTCTAGATGCAATACTTCGTGCGCTCGATCATGGTCCTCCCGGCGTACCTGACCGCGCTCGGGCTGCTGCACGCGGCGGCCGCGGGCGCGCTGTTCATGATGGTGTCCTCGTCGCAGCTCGCGCACCGCATGCTGTTCCGGCTGCTGTGGAGAGGTGGCCCGGGGCTTGCGGAGAGGGTCGCTATTGGACTGCAGAAGGTTAGTTACCTCTCACGCCATTACCTATGTCTAGATGCAATACTTCGTGCGCTCGATCATGGTCCTCCCGGCGTACCTGACCGCGCTCGGGCTGCTGCACGCGGCGGCCGCGGGCGCGCTGTTCATGATGGTGTCCTCGTCGCAGCTCGCGCACCGCATGCTGTTCCGGCTGCTGTGGAGAGGTGGCCCGGGGCTTGCGGAGAGGGTCGCTATTGGACTGCAGAAGGTTAGTTACCTCTCACGCCATTACCTATGTCTAGATGCAATACTTCGTGCGCTCGATCATGGTCCTCCCGGCGTACCTGACCGCGCTCGGGCTGCTGCACGCGGCGGCCGCGGGCGCGCTGTTCATGATGGTGTCCTCGTCGCAGCTCGCGCACCGCATGCTGTTCCGGCTGCTGTGGAGAGGTGGCCCGGGGCTTGCGGAGAGGGTCGCTATTGGACTGCAGAAGGTTAGTTACCTCTCACGCCATTACCTATGTCTAGATGCAATACTTTGTGCGCTCGATCATGGTCCTCCCGGCGTACCTGACCGCGCTCGGGCTGCTGCACGCGGCGGCCGCGGGCGCGCTGTTCATGATGGTGTCCTCGTCGCAGCTCGCGCACCGCATGCTGTTCCGGCTGCTGTGGAGAGGTGGCCCGGGGCTTGCGGAGAGGGTCGCTATTGGACTGCAGAAGGTTAGTTACCTCTCACGCCATTACCTATGTCTAGATGCAATACTTCGTGCGCTCGATCATGGTCCTCCCGGCGTACCTAACCGCGCTCGGGCTGCTGCACGCGGCGGCCGCGGGCGCGCTGTTCATGATGGTGTCCTCGTCGCAGCTCGCGCACCGCATGCTGTTCCGGCTGCTGTGGAGAGGTGGCCCGGGGCTTGCGGAGAGGGTCGCTATTGGACTGCAGAAGGTTAGTTACCTCTCACGCCATTACCTATGTCTAGATGCAATACTTCGTGCGCTCGATCATGGTCCTCCCGGCGTACCTGACCGCGCTCGGGCTGCTGCACGCGGCGGCCGCGGGCGCGCTGTTCATGATGGTGTCCTCGTCGCAGCTCGCGCACCGCATGCTGTTCCGGCTGCTGTGGAGAGGTGGCCCGGGGCTTGCGGAGAGGGTCGCTATTGGACTGCAGAAGGTTAGTTACCTCTCACGCCATTACCTATGTCTAGATGCAATACTTCGTGCGCTCGATCATGGTCCTCCCGGCGTACCTGACCGCGCTCGGGCTGCTGCACGCGGCGGCCGCGGGCGCGCTGTTCATGATGGTGTCCTCGTCGCAGCTCGCGCACCGCATGCTGTTCCGGCTGCTGTGGAGAGGTGGCCCGGGGCTTGCGGAGAGGGTCGCTATTGGACTGCAGAAGGTTAGTTACCTCTCACGCCATTACCTATGTCTAGATACAATACTTCGTGCGCTCGATCATGGTCCTCCCGGCGTACCTGACCGCGCTCGGGCTGCTGCACGCGGCGGCCGCGGGCGCGCTGTTCATGATGATGTCCTCGTCGCAGCTCGCGCACCGCATGCTGTTCCGGCTGCTGTGGAGAGGTGGCCCGGGGCTTGCGGAGAGGGTCGCTATTGGACTGCAGAAGGTTAGTTACCTCTCACGCCATTACCTATGTCTAGATGCAATACTTCGTGCGCTCGATCATGGTCCTCCCGGCGTACCTGACCGCGCTCGGGCTGCTGCACGCGGCGGCCGCGGGCGCGCTGTTCATGATGATGTCCTCGTCGCAGCTCGCGCACCGCATGCTGTTCCGGCTGCTGTGGAGAGGTGGCCCGGGGCTTGCGGAGAGGGTCGCTATTGGACTGCAGAAGGTTAGTTACCTCTCACGCCATTACCTATGTCTAGATGCAATACTTCGTGCGCTCGATCATGGTCCTCCCGGCGTACCTGACCGCGCTCGGGCTGCTGCACGCGGCGGCCGCGGGCGCGCTGTTCATGATGGTGTCCTCGTCGCAGCTCGCGAACCGCATGCTGTTCCGGCTGCTGTGGAGAGGTGGCCCGGGGCTTGCGGAGAGGGTCGCTATTGGACTGCAGAAGGTTAGTTACCTCTCACGCCATTACCTATGTCTAGATGCAATACTTCGTGCGCTCGATCATGGTCCTCCCGGCGTACCCGACCGCGCTCGGGCTGCTGCACGCGGCGGCCGCGGGCGCGCTGTTCATGATGGTGTCCTCGTCGCAGCTCGCGCACCGCATGCTGTTCCGGCTGCTGTGGAGAGGTGGCCCGGGGCTTGCGGAGAGGGTCGCTATTGGACTGCAGAAGGTTAGTTACCTCTCACGCCATTACCTATGTCTAGATGCAATACTTCGTGCGCTCGATCATGGTCCTCCCGGCGTACCTGACCGCGCTCGGGCTGCTGCACGCGGCGGCCGCGGGCGCGCTGTTCATGATGGTGTCCTCGTCGCAGCTCGCGCACCGCATGCTGTTCCGGCTGCTGTGGGGAGGTGGCCCGGGGCTTGCGGAGAGGGTCGCTATTGGACTGCAGAAAGTTAGTTACCTCTCACGCCATTACCTATGTCTAGATGCAATACTTCGTGCGCTCGATCATGGTCCTCCCGGCGTACCTGACCGCGCTCGGGCTGCTGCACGCGGCGGCCGCGGGCGCGCTGTTCATGATGGTGTCCTCGTCGCAGCTCGCGCACCGCATGCTGTTCCGGCTGCTGTGGAGAGGTGGCCCGGGGCTTGCGGAGAGGGTCGCTATTGGACTGCAGAAGGTTAGTTACCTCTCACGCCATTACCTATGTCTAGATGCAATACTTCGTGCGCTCGATCATGGTCCTCCCGGCGTACCTGACCGCGCTCGGGCTGCTGCACGCGGCGGCCGCGGGCGCGCTGTTCATGATGGTGTCCTCGTCGCAGCTCGCGCACCGCATGCTGTTCCGGCTGCTGTGGAGAGGTGGCCCGGGGCTTGCGGAGAGGGTCGCTATTGGACTGCAGAAGGTTAGTTACCTCTCACGCCATTACCTGTGTCCTCGTCGCAGCTCGCGCACCGCATGCTGTTCCGGCTGCTGTGGAGAGGTGGCCCGGGGCTTGCGGAGAGGGTCGCTATTGGACTGCAGAAGGTTAGTTACCTCTCACGCCATTACCTATGTCTAGATGCAATACTTCGTGCGCTCGATCATGGTCCTCCCGGCGTACCTGACCGCGCTCGGGCTGCTGCACGCGGCGGCCGCGGGCGCGCTGTTCATGATGGTGTCCTCGTCGCAGCTCGCGCACCGCATGCTGTTCCGGCTGCTGTGGAGAGGTGGCCCGGGGCTTGCGGAGAGGGTCGCTATTGGACTGCAGAAGGTTAGTTACCTCTCACGCCATTACCTATGTCTAGATGCAATACTTCGTGCGCTCGATCATGGTCCTCCCGGCGTACCTGACCGCGCTCGGGCTGCTGCACGCGGCGGCCGCGGGCGCGCTGTTCATGATGGTGTCCTCGTCGCAGCTCGCGCACCGCATGCTGTTCCGGCTGCTGTGGAGAGGTGGCCCGGGGCTTGCGGAGAGGGTCGCTATTGGACTGCAGAAGGTTAGTTACCTCTCACGCCATTACCTATGTCTAGATGCAATACTTCGTGCGCTCGATCATGGTCCTCCCGGCGTACCTGACCGCGCTCGGGCTGCTGCACGCGGCGGCCGCGGGCGCGCTGTTCATGATGGTGTCCTCGTCGCAGCTCGCGCACCGCATGCTGTTCCGGCTGCTGTGGAGAGGTGGCCCGGGGCTTGCGGAGAGGGTCGCTATTGGACTGCAGAAGGTTAGTTACCTCTCACGCCATTACCTATGTCTAGATGCAATACTTCGTGCGCTCGATCATGGTCCTCCCGGCGTACCTGACCGCGCTCGGGCTGCTGCACGCGGCGGCCGCGGGCGCGCTGTTCATGATGATGTCCTCGTCGCAGCTCGCGCACCGCATGCTGTTCCGGCTGCTGTGGAGAGGTGGCCCGGGGCTTGCGGAGAGGGTCGCTATTGGACTGCAGAAGGTTAGTTACCTCTCACGCCATTACCTATGTCTAGATGCAATACTTCGTGCGCTCGATCATGGTCCTCCCGGCGTACCTGACCGCGCTCGGGCTGCTGCACGCGGCGGCCGCGGGCGCGCTGTTCATGATGGTGTCCTCGTCGCAGCTCGCGCACCGCATGCTGTTCCGGCTGCTGTGGAGAGGTGGCCCGGGGCTTGCGGAGAGGGTCGCTATTGGTCTGCAGAAGGTTAGTTAACTCTCAAGGTCGCCATTGCCCAATGGGCGGCCGACGGATGCAAAATATGGCAAAATTTGTCAAACGATATACGTAATATAGGTATGACTACAATAGGCATGATGACAGTAATTGAAAATCACTGAAATATGGTATTGTCTTACTGAAATTTTAATCGTAGAATTCGAAAATTGCTCATATTTTTTTATTAAGTTAGAGATTATTATTTATTTTGATAAAATTAAACTGAAAAATACGGACGCCCGCCATGATATGTTAAACACCAATCAGAGCGCATGGCGTCATGTTTGTAGAAATAACGGCCATTGCCACAGATTACAGAGAAAACTTACGTACTGAACGAATATTAAGACAGGGATAGAAGTAGAACCATGTTATCTGTCAGATCTTCATACGTCATTGTCCCGCTGTCTCGCTCGCACGGCCGCGCAAGACTTGTAAACTTCTTAATTTATGTTAATTCAATGAGCAATTGAGCGATGTAGGTAGCAAACATCAAAGGTCTGCGTTCTTTTTATACAAACGTGACGTCACTCGGGACGCCATGACACTGACAAGCGTTTTAGCGCCAATTTGAAATTTAAAAACTAAAATGCATTTTTTTCCTACTTAACTGTTAAATTCTCTTGAAAAATCTTATTCGTTGTACATAATAAATGTTTCTAAACATTATAGAACAGTTTTTCAAAATGTGTTATCATGCCTATTGGTTTAAAAAAGAGAACATAATTGCAAAATCGTTATAAAATTTTATTGTTGTAGTAAATATTCAATTTTTCTACATTAAAATAGAATATCGTTTATTGATTACAACAACAGCTACATATACATAAATCACAAGTACATATTTTCAGGCCATTCCATTTGTTCACTAACTTATACAGGGAAAATGAACTCTCTACATCTACAGATGTAAGAGGTGCGTATTCGTAAAGCGTTCTGATAGTTCACCATTATCAGAAACATTATCAACATAACTCAAATTTCTTATAAAATCTTAATCTGGAAATTTAATAAAAGTCTTATCCATCTTATGATTTCGTCACTACATTGTATCCATCGTCCGCCCTTTTCATTACCTATTTCTCGTGTGAAAGGAAGACTCAATATGGCCATAGAATGTGCTCCTATTGGACTGCAGAAGGTTGGTGTTGATTGGTTGTAAGTGATCAGGGTATTTGGTTAGGTGTCCTGACTGTCCTGTCACGGTTACCATGTCAATGGAATAGCGTTAGGTGTGATAAGCGCTTTTTGTGTGCTGCTATAATCCTGAGGTGGGGCATGTAGTATAAGAGATGAGAAAAATATGTTTCATAGTGGAACTTTAATCTACTAAACCAAAAGGGCTAAAGTGTCAAACTAGAAGGTCGTTGTTGAAGGCTCCACTGCTACTAGTCCCAATAACCACAGCTGTTCTTGTGTTCCTGTTGCTTCTGGCGTATCTGGCGGATTTATGACAGGTTGATTGGATGTGTCCTGTCACGGTCGCCAATAGTCACATCGAGTATGTCAGAAAGACTCAAGATGTCTAATCATGAGCCATAAATGCTGATTGTAATTGCTCAGTAACGTTGTCTGTGGCGCGATATTATTTGTCTTTCCAAATCAATGTATTAAGTAGTAAGTATTATATAATTTAAAATTTAAATTAATTTGTAGGTGCCTATGGTTGTGAGTGCTACCCTGATCACTGCAGCTGTGCTTTCTTGCGGGGCTGCCTCCCTCGCTGCTGGTGCTGCCTTCTACGCCTTTCTGGTGAGTCTAAACAAACCATATTTCGATGTCACCTAGTCTATGCACATTGCACATCTAATACTTCCCGTTTTCACAGATATCCAAAATGTACGAAGAATACTTGGAAGACTATTTTTATAAACTGGCAGCTAAATATGCATCACGTTTCTGTCGCGCATTTAAAAAGAAAAACAAAAGTAAGGATAAGAAGTTAGAGTCCGAAACTGCTCTTGTCCCTAAGACGGAATCAGAATCGGTTGTTGCAAAGGTTGATTTGGACGCTGGTACAGTCCAATGTTTAAGACACCGAAAACCTAAATCAGATGACAAGGTTCCCGAAGCGAGCTTGGTTCCAAGTGAGAAAAAAGAAGTCGAAAACGACGAAGGCAAAGACAAAGAGGTGGCTCTAGTGTCGAATGATGATAACCAAGCCGAAACTACGCAAGATAATGAAAAATCAAGGAACGAATGCCCTAACAACGAGCAACCCGATGATGAGATGACTGATCTGTTGTATAGTGATATTAATTTCCACATGATGATGTTCTTTCTATGGATGGTTGTGACGATAGTTAATGTACCTGCGTTATTGACGTGGGCTAGGAATTACAAGTGAGTATTTTCTTCCAAATAGAGATCCTTCTTTATTCAGACGCTGTTTGTCGTACAGCACTATACGCTATGACTTAATTTTTAGGTTCTGATTTATTTTTAACCCCCGACGCAAAAAGAGGGATGTTATAAGTTTAACGTGTCTGTGTATCTGTCTGTGGTAGCGTAGCTCCCTAACGGATGGACCGATTTGAATGCGGTTTTTTTGTGTCATAGATAATTTTATCCCGAGTGTTCTTAGGCATGTTTAATGATAATCTGTTCAGCCTTGTTTGAGATATTGACTTAGACATGAAAATGTCGGGGGTTATTCAACTTTTCTAAGTTGTACTAGTTATTAGCATTTTTTTCTCGTATTTTTGAAAATCGCTATACCTTACCAGTTAAAGCAATCACTCGTAGTTAGAGTGTTAAAGAGGTGTTCAACCAAAAAAAAGGCAAAAGAAAAGTGGTAACCGTTTAAAACAGCATTTCATTATAGAAACAGCGTACATACTTTCAGGCCCCGCTATTTCAATCGGCTGCCTCGCGACCATTATGTTTCTTTAATTTCTATTTCTGTCAGTTGGGACTGCACAGAGCGGTTGCACAACACTTCGGGAGCTCAAATACCGTAAGCCATATGGTTGCCTCTTAGACACTGCAACTACGCGTCATTGCTCTGAATATACCTATATACCTCGCTGACGCTTACACAATACATATTGCCTGACTCTGTGACCCATATCCTTCTGGAGGTTTTTAATATTTTTTCTATTTTTATTTATGAATGAAATAATTTTAGATACGGCATGGTGCTCAAGCCAGACAATTCAAGGACTCCTGGATTGATTTTATCTATTTGCTCGACTTGTTTGTGGCAATTGGATGGGCCAAGAAGAAACTTGTAAGTAATCAATAATTATATTTATAGGTTTTTCGCACCTCCTATTAATATACTACTTTAGCTTCTTGGAAGTAACTTCGTTACTCATACTCTCATGCACAGGCTGGAAGGAATCAATGGGAAATCCTTAAGATAGCTCAGTTTAAATAAGGAAACATTTTTAGGCTTCCGTGGTCAACAAGGTCTGTCCGTCCGTCCGCTTTCGGCTTAGTTCAGTAACCCTTACAACTAGACAACTGTAATTGACAACATTTAATTTTTTTAAGTGGTCCTTTTATGATTTAGTTCGATAGAAAATGAAATTTTAAGGTATACGTGTTTTTTATTTCTCCCTAAATGTTTATTTTCATTCAAAAATATCACAATTAATAGTAGTGAATTCCAATAGTTCGTAAGTTAAATATGACGTCATTATTATGGCTCTCTATGGCACCTGTCCTCATCTTTCACTAACAGACGTAGGAATGACGTCACGCACGGGGTATACCGCGTTTTACAGATTTTAGTGATTTTCTCCGAAACGAGTAAGAATTAAAATGGGAAAACCACTTTATTACGTTCAGATAAGATAATAGCCGAAATGGTTTTCCAGGCATCATTACATATTTTGAAATGTTGTCGATTCGGCATGGGTATATAAATCAATCACGCCGACAAAACAGTAGAATAAAATGTAGAAAAATTTTTTTAGGATACCTCCCCTACACCTAAAGTGGGAATGTAATTTTTTTTACCCATGGCGTGAGATATCGTTGGATAGCTTGTTCAAAAATACGATAGTTGTTCAATAAGTAATGAGATTGATAAGTACGCAAATATCTGTTGACTTACTTATTTTCTTTTTCAATATAGGCACCTTTTAAGAATAAATACGTACTAAATCGTTTCTCTAGACAACAACTACCCTTTTAAAAAATCTGTATTTGACCCCTTAAAAAATCCTGTACTGCGGCGATCACGGCGTCATCATCATCAAATGTCTAGCGTCGGAAGTGCTCTTTTAAACGCCAACAAAAACCAACAAAAAAAAATACTCGCTATTTAATACTACTGATCGAAACAATAAAATCATTACAATATTACTCACAAATTGCTTAAACTAATTTTGTTTTTAATTTTTATAATTTTCTCTCACTATTATTTAATTCTACTAACCAAAAGAATAAATCTTTCCAATATTACTCACAAACTGATTTAAACTGGTTTTGATTTCATTTCAGGAAACATTACAATTTCGTAGCCGGCTTCATATTCGTGGTGGCAGTGATCGTCTTCACCCTTGGACCGCTCTCAGTAACGTATGTGAATGTGGGCGTAACACTAGTATTTACCATCATAACCATTCAACAGCTCTTTGACACGGAAGAAATTATTGAAGACGAATCTCAAGACTTCGACGACCAGGATCCGAGAGAAGGCGAAGGCAGTGGAAACCAAACACCCTCCGAAGAAGAAAGTGACCAGAACAGACCTGACAATAAAGAAAGAGATGATGATGGTAGTGGAAGCGAGACAGAACGGCCAAACGACGAATGTGATCCTTGCAATGAAAGTAGAATATACAAAGTGTTTAAAAATCTCAGAGATAAGTTTAGTTTTAGCGAAGAGTAGGAGCGGAGGGCGAGGAGACTGAAGGCGGGCTCCCATTTGTCACGTGACGTTAAGGAATTGAGTAATTCATTTTATCAAAAAAACAAACATTAGGAACTCATTTAGTTACTAGCGGAATGAATCAAGCTCGAGAATCTTGGCCATAATAACTCTTAGATACCTACATTGGGAATTGGTTCTTGTATCGACTTTTGTACCTAATTGTCTATATGTTAGTGACATTTATAGAAACGTGCGTTAATTGATCGATAAAGCCTCCTTGACATTGGAACGATTATAGCATAGGAGTTATAGAGTCTTTAACTTAACCCAATCGCCGCCACTGACTTGAACTCAAGTTTGTCAACCTGCCACCTACTTCTTACGAATTCCAAAAACAATAGACTTAAAATTTGCGTGGCGTGGGGATGCCACCTTACATTTTCCTCTATAGCGGCGAATAGGTTAAGTATGGATGGAAGTCTCGCCTTTCGGTAATATTCGACCCAGTAAACAATCCCGAAAAATGACGGTTCTCACGTAATAAAAAGCAAGCTAAATTACTAAAAGTTATATGAAGTGCGTCAAATGGGCAGCCCTGTGTTGGAGTTAATGTGATGTAGGTAGTATCCAAGTCCTGTGAGGAAAAGCAGAAATGGGCCATTTAGAGAACTTTAGTTCCTTGAGGTAAAGTTGAAGTTGCTTTAGCAAATGAATTACTGTGAATGTTTTCCCATTGAAGAAAGAATTTTCCCACTAATTGTGAAAGAATAGCAGGCATTACGAAGTGTCTTTTGTAAAGCGTTATTCCCGGCTGTGCCCTAAAGCAGCCCGGTTCCGTCTTTTGTAAGGAGTAATGTATTATTTTAAACAGTTCGTTGTTGTAATGGGGTTGTGGAAAGTGACTTCTATGAGCAGATGAAAAAAAAAAGAAATCGGACGGTAATTTAATGCACGGTCTTGCGCCTAAATAATTAAATATGTTTTTAATCAATAAATATGTTGTGATATAGTTTTTATCATTTAAAGTGAGCGTGTAATTCAAAGGCTTTATAATCAAGCAATGGTATTATTGTTCGGCTAGCTTGTTCCATTTATTTGTTAAAACATGGTTGCATTCTCATTAAATGTTCATTATTAGCTATATCGCCTTAGCTTTAGCCAAGAGATTCAAAATGGCCAGGCGGGTGCCGGGTGCCAATCAAGCGATGCTAACTTCATTATTTCTTAGTTTACTATGAGTCTTTTGGCTAGGATCATATAGTTCATAATCCAATATAGATTTTATTGCAATTTTAATGTTTATGGCAATAAAATGGCACGCGTCCGCTCACTTAACATGATGCGAATTATACAATACCTTGTTGTTACCTATAGTATCCGCAAAACCAAGTGGCGAGTGAGCTCATAAATCATTGGATCATGCTAACTCTTTCGCACCTGCACTGCCTTATAGAGGGCGCCGTGCAACAATCGTACCGACTTTTATTGCCTGACTCGCAACTTGGTTTTGCGGATACTATAGTCTATAGTCTTATTTTTTTATTCCGTAGACTAAAATGACATTTCATGTATTGCCAGTTTTTTCGTCCTTTAAATAGTGATGTGCTACAACCGGTGCTAACCGAAAATAAACGATTGGGAGGTACTTATATTTGTTGATGAAGCGTCTGTAAGACAATGAATGGATAATCCGTGACGTGCTAAAAACGAGAGAACACGCACTGAAAACATCCGAGAATAGAGAAGATACGAGTAAAATAACGAATGCCAAATACGTAAACCAAAATGGCATCGCATCAGGTCGGCGATACGTCAATGTCATTTTAAATGTTTGAGTACATTAGTAGTGAGTAAATTTTATTTATTGTTTTTTCGTATCATTTTGTGAGTAGATTTTATTTATTGTTTATTTGAATCTAAAATTTATTCAATATTTTATCGGTTATCCACAAACCGATATCAAAGATCAGCACTGTTTGCATATAGCTGGTCACATTATTTCTACGGTTGACATTTGTGGTTGTCATTTTAGTCTACGGAATGAAAAAATAGACTATAAAGCGTTCTAACGCAAAATAAACTTTTGATAATTTGTTATTTGATTTTGAACCCTATAAATACAATATTTTTTTAATAAATGGAAAAAAATGAATTTTTACACTTATCGCTAAATTATTTTGAAATGTAAATGATGCAATGGAATAAACGAATTTAGAAAAAAAATCTTATAGACGATTTTTAATTGTTATGAGAATGTTGTACTTGGAGTTTATATAACTGTTAGTACATAAACATTTTCACAGTCCATATTATAGTGATGTCTATGCCCTAAATTCGGGCCATGGTCAGTGAACGTGTTACAGATATACTATAGGTATAAAAAAATTACTCAAAATTTTCAATCTACATGTTCAAGCGTAATTTATGTCGTATCATATCTTAATGAAGATCTCAGTGTCAGTTTCAAGTTTACTTAGTCTTATATAGTAAATACATACCCCGCTTAAACCCACTGGATGTTCATTCCCAAAATGCAGTGTGATGTTAAGAATAGGTACCTTAGAAATAGTATGTATCCAAATATCAGTGTTGAATATTCTTAGATATACACAGGATTTGTATCACCTGCAGACCCAAAACTGTGAGATTAAAGCGATGTTGTTCATTACTTTGTCTTCATGATTTTTTTAAACTTGTTACTCAAACTATTTTGTTGCACTTAAGTACCTGCACCCAGTATGTTTTCATATTAGTAGTTAGTTAATTACCATAATCTATCTTAATTTAGGGACGCTTATAAACACATTACTCAGTGACCTTAGTACACTCAGCATCATATAGTTGGTAGCAGCCAAATATATTGTAACACATCCTTACACCTTTAGTAATAAAGATGTGTTGTGATATATTGTAACACATCCTTACACCTTGAGTAATAAAGATGTGTTGTTATATATTGTAACACATCCTTACACCTTTAGTAATAAAGATGGGTTGTGATATATTTGGCTGCTACCAACTATATGATACTGATTGTACAAGCATAGAATATAAGGACAAGCTGGTTCTGCCCAAAGTGAGGCCCTAACAGTATATGTGTTGCAGTAAGATGGATTTTTTTGTTCTAAATTTTTATACTACCAATGTAATGTAAAAAAAAACATACAACAATAAACATACTGCACATCTCCATACATGAAACAAATACAGGATGTACAAACTTAAAAATAAAGGTTTACAACAGGTAGTTTTATTGCACCCTTTTCTTGGCAAATAATAAAAAACTGTGTGTGTAGAGCCAAAAAAATTGTCTGTTGCAAAAATACAAAATAAACATCAAAAATTGTGTATCTTATAAGATCCAATGTCAAGAAAAGGGTTAAAAGTGATCTATTCCAGCCTTTCATAATGAAACAGCTTGCCCTGTACTGTACCTGTTATTGTAACCAGGTGCTGCTATGAAGCCCCTCACTATAGCAGTTATTATTAAAACTGCCTAAGGTCTGTCTAGTTATCTCACTACTGCTAAGTATCCTCAATAGTAATAAATAAGTTACAGATAAGCCCATGTACTGTCATCATCAAATAGCAATGAAAGTCACCAAGTATAGCAGATCATTATTATCATAGGACTAAAGATGTGTTACAATATTAATATGGTCACTGTGGTTGCTACCATCTATCTGATGCTGACTATATTAGATTGACTGTTTAAAATAAGGAAGCAGTGGCAGCAAGCATGTGTGGATCGGAAGACCCGATAATATTGAAAGTTATAGAATGTATCAGCAAGGAAATACCACCAAAGATGTAATAATTTAAATAAATAAAACTTGACTGTCTTAAAATCTATTTATTTTCAACACATTGGAACAACACCGTATTACAATTATTTTTTTCCTTTCTTGCCTGCTGGTTTTTCTTCTGCGTTCTTAGGATTCTGCCAGTTCAAAGGGTTTCTGCGGTACATGGGCCACGGTGGCACGGTCAAGATTGCGGCCAGTAGGAAACCAGCGCCCAGGATATAGACTGATTGAGAGAACTGCTGTACAATATATCCCCAAACGAAGCCAACGATGCTGAACAGTGTTATGATAGCTCTGTACAGTTTTTCTGCTTTTGCTTGGCCGACGTAGTCAATGTGAGTTGGTATTGATGTAAAGAAATCCATGGTTGCAGTTTGTTCGAGGAGTGTCTTCAAAACACCCAAAAAATTCGGCTTTTTTGGTCTTCACTTCAACTAACAAGTTTTGATCGCAGACACGTCAGAAGAGCCACGACATTTCCACACTTTCCACAGATACATTACATTACAATTTGAAATTGACAATTTTGACAGATCGCGAACAGTCCGAGCTACCAATTTTATTGAAAATATAATGAATAATAAAATCCAGAATAGTAATCAGTTTGACCATTGTTTCACCACACTACCACCAATTGGTTAGATTATTCAAGTTTATTAATAAATTGTTATTTTGAAATAACTTCTATTTAACACAAGTAGGGTTTTTTTACTTTACTTATTGGTACTGTATATGGCCTCCTGTATAGCAACACTGCTTTGCACTTTTCCGTCAGTCGGTTGTCAACATTCAGTTCGATCAGACTCATTAGGTTAATTTTAGTTAACAAAGATATTAGTTTTATTTTCCAAAAGTACAACAAACAAAATTAATAAAAATGACAACATTTAAACAAGTTCCTCTCACATGTGGTGGCCATACTAGACCAGTCGTGCATTTGGACTTTAGTGACGTTACCAAGGATGGGTATTATTTGATTTCTGCCTGCAAAGGTGAGTACTAACGGCTGCTTTGCACTGGACGTGCCCTTTCGCCTTGGCCTAGTCGTGGGTGGAAGACCTGCAAATGTGTTTGAGTGTGTTTGTTTGGTATTCGCCGTGACAGATGTCGGGAGGTTAAGATGTGATGGAAAGGCCTTCACTTTTCTTGTTTTCGTGGACCGGTCCAGTCGGCCGGCGTGTATTCTAGGTATGTGATGACCTTCTCTTTCCGGGCGTGCAGGAAGTGCCTTGAATATCCGCTCGTATGCGTCTCGCAGCCGCTTACCTTGATGTCGCGCCGTGCTTTTTGTTCACGATGTTGACATGACTTTTAAGTTATAGGCCTTTGTGTTCGTTCTGTGTGTCACTGTCCGAATTGTTGATTTTCTGTTTCACATGTTGACATTTCACTTGTTCTGGGTCACCTTGTACTTGCTCAAGGCTCCATGTAGATCTTGACATTAATGTTTATACCTCAAATACCCAAGAAAACAGATTACTTTCATTAAATTGTCGAGGAAAACACTTTGGTTGCAACATGAAATTGCAATTATAGGTATTGTTTGACATGTACATGGCTATTATTAGCTGCTTGTGATAAAATGATCTTAGTCAAGAATATAGCAACCTTCGTTTGAGAACATTGTTTCCTTAAATAGAGTCAATAGTTTGTCTATTTGTTCTCCTTTTATAGATATGTTTTGTACACTTGATATGAATACATTTCCAGATTTTTGAAACTTGGTGTTAATGTTCAGTCAGCATGATATAAACAATAACACTTAAGGTATAAGGTTTTCATTAATGTAGGAGTAAAGATGTGTTACAATAGATTTGGGCACTTTAGCCCTTTGCAACTGAGAAATTGTGATTTGCCAAATTAAAAATGAACATTAAACACACTTCTAAAAATTTACCATTCAATGTAACAAACACTACACACTTCAAGGCAATACAATCAAAGGGTTAAAACTACAATCCTGCAGATGCTGTCCCTCATAGGTGCATCAACATTCATAAGTGCATGTAATATGCCTAAATTGAAGTTGGTCAGACATGATATTTCTTGTCACATCATTTCCCTGCTTCATAACCCAACATATACACGATGATTTATGACTTGACAAAACGGATTTCACAGTTTAGTTAGTTAAATTTGATAATAATGTTATCACTAATATCCATTAAATGTTTGGTCACCCTACATTTCTTGAAGTTAAGTACATACCTCAAACACACACGTCAAATTCTCGCAAACTACCGTTAGGGTGACAATGATTTTAAATTATAAAGTGCTTCCTTATTCAGTTATATTTAGAAAAAAAGAATGTCTGTTTTACGTAATTTCGAGTTAATCGTGTTTGGTATCAGTTACAGAATTAGAAAAATTTACTACATACATATGATACATACATACATACATTCACGCCTTTATTCCCAAAAGGGGTAGGCAGAGCACATGAAACATATGTTCCAGCGCCACTTTTAGCATAAATGTGGGTATAAAATATCGACAAAATGTGATATGGCAGTGATAGGTTGCTAGCCTATCGCCCACAACACACTTCAACCCTGGTCCCCTAGTCAACTTTTACGACACCCACGGGAAGAAAGGGGGTGGTGAAATTCTAGAATAACAATAAGAATAACTTTATTATTACGAAAACGAAGCAAACAAAACGAATATCTGGTAAGCTCCAAACTAGGCTGAGCCTGTATCTTGGGACTCACTTTACAGAATGGTTTTATACATGGTGCTTAGACTAATCTCATTCAACAGTATGTTAAACATATTGATAACAATATTAATAACATATTATAGCGGTATATTAATAACATATATTCTAACCCAACACCACATGGGAAAAAATTACTCCTGATCACAAATTAAAAATCAGCCTGTATTTCCATGCAGCACTTACAAAACATTTCCATATAGCAAAGCTTGATTACACCGATCCATTTATAGGCATCTTATTTCAAAGTCAATGTCTATAAATAATGCATGTGTCAGTACATAATTATGAATTCCATTGTAGATGGCAAGCCTATGATGCGGCAAGGTGAGACGGGTGATTGGATTGGCACCTTCGAGGGCCACAAGGGTGCTGTGTGGGGAGTTGCTTTGACACAAAATGCCAACCTGGCAGCCAGTGGGGCTGCTGATTTCTCAGGTATGAAACTTAGTAGAATACTTGAAACAAACTATTATTGGCCAATTCAGCTTTCAGTGATTCAACAATATCTAATTTTCAGAATTTGCAACTCTTTCTTCAGGCATTAAACATATATAGTAGTAAATATTACTAATAAATCCATGCTTAAACTGAAATATCACGACAGGCGAGACGTTTCGAACTCTTCAGAATTTTTATTGCTAGTATTTTAGACATGTCTCATGAAAGTTTAAATTCGAGTAGTAAATATCTTATGGTCTATAGAGAATACACTTATTGTGCTATATGAAGAATGTGCCATATTTACATACCCCAGGTTCACTTTTTCAAAATTCTATTGTTTTTATAGTAATTAACCTTGTGATCTAAGAATTTGTCTTGCATGAAAACTAATTACGACAATTTTGTTCAATTTGTCCATTATCAATAGCATGAAGAAAAAGTTTAAAATTTACCCAGAAAATGTTGATAAGGAATGAAAATAATTATTTTAACCCCCAACACAAATGAGGGGTGTTATAATCAGTGATCGTAACTTCTGTAGTATCTTTGGTGCAGCATAGTGTTGTTAACGGTAGTGGTATAAAGAATTTCAATTCTAATGCTTAATTAGCGTTAATAACGTTAATATTAACCTTAATTAACAATTTTGATTGATATTGTCTATACCAATTCCGTTAACAACACTATGTTGCACCAAAAATGCTACTAAAGTTAAGATCACTGCATATTTTTGGTATAGTAGCCCCCAAATGGATGAACCAATTTGAGTGTGATTTTTGTAAATCAATAGCTATGTCTGTTGAGATGGTTCTTAGGGAGTATTCCACATGTCCAAGATCTTTGTCCAATGTGTATTTGCGTCTCACATTTCACATAAAGAGTGAGCAAGATGCAAGTGGAATACCACCCTTAGCTATGTTTTAAATTTGTGTTATTTTTATTTATTTATAGCTTCTTTACAGAAAATTACAGTAAAAACAAACACTTAAAACTACAGTAACCATAAAATTTTGCATTTCTGTGTGCCTACTGGCAAAGGCTCCCCAAGTCTTCTCCATTTCTCCCTGTCTGTGACCACTCTGGTCCATGTCTCGCCTCTTTAATTTATGTAATAGGATTGTTTAACGTTAATTATTACTCCAAAAGAAAGAAGGCAAGAAAATATGCGTAGTGGCGAAAGTGACGAATTCAGATATCCCAAAAAATGATGAAGCTACAACCATTTTAATATTGCTCGTTAGAGAAAGAAAACGCCGATATAAAGTCTGAGTGTATTTATTATAAAATAACTGGCATCTCTGGCAATAAATATCTCAAATACAAGCAAGTACACTCAGCAGCAGAAGTAGCTACGAAAAATAACTCTCAAAATGATCTAGACAGCCTATCCTGTTGACATTAGAGTCGTGTGTAGGTCATTTAGAGCACTTGACCCGGTTAGCCACTTTTGCTGACTGTACAGTCAAAATAACAGTTTATTCAAAGTACAGGCCAAAATGGGCATTTATGTGTTATTGTCACAATATCTGAACATAACAACATATCATATATTATTCAAATAACAGGTCGCCGATCATACGGTCCCTCAATTCACGCGTCATATAATTATGTGGTCGTAAACGTCAATTCCGGATTGACTACGTAGATAATCACGAGAGGCTTTGTCCCTCGCGTACAGGCTCTGTTTAAGTAAATCATAATATATGTAAATGCGAACGAGGACTTATGATTTCCAGATAGTTTCGAGTGTTGCATGTAATATCATAATTTATATACTGCTGCCTGCGACTCCGTCTGCGTGGAACTCGTTTGTATCGCAGCTCCATACAAACTTTCGCCCCCTATTTCACCTCATTAGGGGACGATTTCCGGAATAAAAACTGTCCTATGTCCTTCCCCGAGATTCAAACTATTTCCATACCAAATTTCATCTTAATCGGTTCAGCGGTTAAAGCGCGAAGGAGGTTACTTTGGCATTTGTAATATATTAGTAGGATAATAGGATCTGAATATAGTTAACCAACTATGCCATCTGGATGAAAGTCACCACAGTGAACCCTATACCCAAGACTTGGCACATAACCGAGTGGTGTCCATGGAAAATGGCGGCAAATTATAAAAATATGCATGCTGGTAACATGAATGTATGGCGGATTAATAGGTAAGATCTAAATCAATGGAATTTGCTAACTATGTAAACAAACAATGTATTGAAATTGACATTTAATGTCAATTTCAGTATGACGGTTTGTTTACATAGTTAGCAAATTCCATTGATTTAGATCTTACTTATGACTGACAGTTTATTTCATAGGTAGAATTGTTGCCATATAAAGAATTTGATAAAAATGCTGTGGACTCGACTCGCATGCCAAGTGTAAACCAACCAGCCCCCCTATTCTGTAACTTGTATAAAGGCCGAGGCACACCGACGTCGTTGTGTCATGTCGTATGAGGATTCATACATTACAACGCAGCGGTGTACGTACTGCACACGCAGACGTGCTGCACACGCAGACGTGCTGCACTCGCAGTCGGTGTGGCTCGGCCTTTAAGCTCACCTCAACGCTCAAACGAATATATCCTGACACCGCGATGTATAATCTGTAGCGATGCGTAGGCACAGATTAAATAATAGGCGTAGGTTGAGGTCTAGTTTCGTGACCGGTGGCCGCATTAGCGCTTAGCGAATAACAGCCCTGTTTATTTTCAGCTAAAATTTGGGACGCCCGCTACGGTGAGGTGGTGCACACATTTGACCACGACCACATAGTGAAGAGCGTCAACTTTAATGCTGACGACACCATGCTCCTAACGGCCAGCAATGAGAAACTTATTAGGGTGTTCGATTTGAACAAGCCTGAGGCTGGACGTGAGTTAATAATTCTATACTGTTTTTTTTACTATGACTGTGGCAAATAAGCGTACGGTTCGTCTGTTGTTAAGCACCGTAGACTATGGACGCTTGTGATTGCAGAAGAATCACAAGCGCGTTGCCGACCCTTTATTGATTTGAAGATTCGTTGTGTTGATAGCTCGATACTCGTAATCCTTAACCGTACACTAAGTTCGTCATTTTAACAATTCGTAGCACATCGTTATCGACACCTTCATCTCATAGAGGATTAAAGATCAAGAGCGTTTCATCAATTAAAATCATTCTTGTTGCTATTAATGACTGTAAAGCAGAGGACTTCTCAGATTTAATTTGGAGAAAGATCAATTATCAATTTAATTTAATTAAACATTGTTTTTTCTAAGGAAATATGTTTTTAATCAACTTGCACGCGTGTAAGCGAAATATCGGAGCGCGCCCTCTCGCTCCCACGTATGGCGCATCGCTGCCGGCCGAAGTCGTGGCTACATCCTTCTAGCCACCGTGTTAAAATCAATCCTTCTAACGTGTTTCTATATTGCGCAATGGACATCTTTCAAACAATATCAGACTGATACAGGAAAATACAATTTTCCTTGAGATCACAACAAAGTCTATTGTGTCAAAGTCCTTGCCGAAAGCAAATGCATTTATGGCAACGTAATTACTGGGTATTATAATGCTACCTACTTCCTTCATCACAAACCGGTAGAAGTCTTCAAGTAGGCTATATACAAGCTTATAGGAGCTGTAGGTCTCTTGCGTGCACTTCAATGCTGCATTGCTGCCATTTTTGTGAAAGTTTACATTTAGCTTTATAGAGATCTCAGTGTCATGCAAAATGAGTGATAGCTACAGCGACCTCTTTAGTGTAACTAAATACGACATGTTTATTATTTTAATTTTAAAGAAGGCGTCATTGTTTAGTAATTTTTAGGACTCTTGATTTACTCATTCACGGTAAACGCGTAGCCTTAACAAACCTCTGTTATTTAAAATGTGTTTTGCCTCTTTCTCGGACACGCAAATGTCAAAGAGACAAATAATAGGGTGAATCAAAAGTAAGTTAGAATACAATAGTGACAGAGTTTCTTTTAAAAATTGAATAATTTTGACTTCTTTCATGTTTTTCTAACATGCTTTGGAGATGCCCAGCTATGGAACGGGTTCACCAATACAACGAAAACACATGTTAAGTGGAATTTAATCCTATAAAATCAGTTTTTTTTGCTAAAGCAAAAAATGTTGATTGGCTCTAAAATAATAAGGTTTTATCAGCATTTTCGCTAAAATAGGTTTGTTAAACGTTTAGGTGTGATAAATGAATTAGGGTATACAGATGTATTATTTTCCAGCCGTGGAAAAGTTCAGCGCGCACGCGAGCAGCATCCGACACGCGGTTTTCCTGCACAATTCGCGGATCGCCAGCGTCAGCGATGACATGACCATGCGCGTTTGGGACAGGAATACTGGACAGGTGAGCGAACGTAGATATAACACGTGTTAGTGCATCCATGGAGCAGTTGAACGCGCACGCAAGCAGCATCCGACACGCGGTCTTCCTGCACAATTCGCGGATCGCCAGTGCCAGCGATGACACGACCATGCGCGTTTGGGACAGGAATACTGGACAGGTGAGTCAACGCAGCTACAACACGTTAGTGTCTCCATGGAACAGCGGCGCTACCACGAAAATCGAAACTCGAAGTTCGTATATCTCTACCTCTGTCGTTCGAGTACCATTAAACATAAGTGCGTTAGAGACGGAGATATCCGAACTTCGTAATTCGATTTTCGAGGTAGCGCCGCAGTTGAACGCGCACGCGATCAGCATCCGACACGCGGTTTTCGTGCCCAATTCGCGGATTGCCAGCATCAGCGATCACATGACCATGCGCGTGTGGGTCAAGAATACTGGACAGGTGAGCGAACGTAGATATAACACGTTAGTGTTTCCATGGAACAGTTGAACGCGCACGCGATCAGCACCGGACACGCGGTTTCCCTGCATAAGTCGCGGATCGCCAGTGTGAGCGATGTCATGACCATGCGTGTTTGGTACAGGAATACTGGGCAGGTGTAACTTGTCCTTTTTGCTGGTACACGACTAGTTTTTTTTTTATTTTTGTTCGATTTTATATTGTGTGCCCATGCAAATAAACATTTTTATATTCTATTGTATAACTGGATAATGCTTTTTCATGTGAAACTGCTTATTCTCTAACGAGGATACTCCTTGTGTTTCAGGAGGTGAACAAAATAGAGTTTACGTCTATCCCGAACAGCTTAGAACTGTCAAGGGATGGAGCAATTTTGACAGTAGCACATGGTGAGTTCTTATCTATTCATTAAGGCGCCGTAGGTTCATGGTCTCCTCTCCCTCTCACTGAGCATAAGCGTGAGCGAGATGGAAGTGCGTGCTCGGAAGCGCGGAAATCATGTTTTTTAATTGCAATTTTTTGGCCGTTTAAATAAATAAAAAAGTAAACTGAGTTCTCTCAAACGTGATATTGCCAGTTTTTAGGTGCCATTTTAATATTTTTAGCTTTCTTGCATAATTTGTAACAAATATTTGAAGTATATTTTAGACCTGTGTTCGTGATTTTTTTCTATCGAGCGAAAATTGCTTAATCATGTTTCTAAACACTGATCTCCCTGCAGAAAAGCCTCAAGATTACTATTCGTATTTTTTTAAACCATATTATTATAAACAGACGCATTATATTGTTTCAAAAACTCTGTTCGCTTAAATTCGCTGAACCTACGGCGCCTTAAGCTATAACTTTACATTTACTAATATCGCTTTAAAATTCGTACTGTGGCTATGCTGGCTTAAAGCGTTTACGATGAATTTGTTATTTTAACATTATGAGTTGTCTAATAGGTATCTGACGTAAAGTAAAGCAGAGGGATTAAATAATCACAAAGTTATATGTGTCCAAAGTCTTAAGCGGGGGAGATTCTGCTCCTTTTCCACAAAACTGATTGTCATTTACTAAGACGCTCGCAGATCGTTACGTCACTATCTGCGGGCGTTTTCTCTCTAACAAGCAATATTAAAACGGTTGTAGCTCCGTAATTCTTTGAGATATCTAAATGGGATTTTCGTCAATAAGCATATTTTTTTGCCTTCTTTCTTTTGGAGTAATAATACATTTTGAGTCTACACTCGTATTATAACTACCTTAAGTTAATAGCCTACTTTCCAATGTACATAATTATGAAACTTCCGATGTGATTATTTGTTAGTTTAGGTTAACGTGTTATTGTCGAAACCTGTTGCGGATTCTATCATTGTTAGTTAACTGCCTAGGGGGATATATTGCGGATATTTTCATGTACCTAATCATCCTTGTTTCTCCTCGGTATCTTATCTAGATGAGGGCCCTTCCGGATGCACTTCGACCCAGCGGGATCTTTTGTGCATTTGCCCTCTCCTTATGTCTACTCCCAAGCTCGCTCCATCATTTCCTCAAAGCGGATGATGCAGCTCAGCGGAGGCACCTTGAATTCCTTTGGTTGCGGATAGCCGTTACCAAAGTAATTCATTCTTTGTCTGGCAGGGGCATGACATTCACACAATAAGTTCTTCTCGGTAACTAGTTTTCCGTTTGATTAAATGATTATGATATTTTTTTGTTCATCTCGCAGGTACAAACGTGTCATTCTATTCCACGGACACCATGCGTAAGATGCGCGAAGTGGCTGTACCCACGAAATGCTACTCCGCGTCTCTGGCGCCCTCGCGCGCCACTTTTGTGTGCGGCGGAGAGGACCTTAAGGTCTACAAGTTCGATTATAACACCGGCACTGAGCTAGGTGAGTTTGTCTGACGACTTATTATGCATGCTCCACACAATGGCCCATCATGGCCCATCATACGGGACGCGGTTATACGGTAGAACGAGACGCAAATGTCTTACTGCCTTTAACGCATAGCTGCGTCCTGTATTGTTGCCGACGCGTGGAATAGCGGGGCGCGGCGGGCGCGGGGAAGGGGAGATATCGCCACAACTCGCACCGTACGCACGTCTAATAGCCTTCCGCTCTCATTTTGCATTTTAATTAGTTTCTAAAATTCAAGTCCTGTATTTGTGTTATTTTTTGGTAAAATTAAACGTACTTAAGTGATCAGTCTAACTTTTATTTGGGCGAAAGCTCAGATAAGCTACAAAAGTGGTCCTTCGAACCGGATACCTACCTACGTTTCCTATATCGTGAAAATCCGAACGAGCCGGTCAACACATATGTAATGACGTCACTTATATTTGGAGCGAACTGTTCGCCCTTCATTGCCCAATTCATAAAAAACAAGAACGCACAGCGCTTCGAGTCATCAATGCCTGCCGCTACGGGTGCTATATACTCGCAACATTATATGGACGACTATATAGACAGCCTACCTAACGAAGAGTCTGCAGCGAAGCTAGTCCGCGACATCACCTTCATACATAGTCAAGGAAATTTTGAAATACGCAACTGGAATAGTAACAGCAAATATGTTTTAAACGACATTCCAAAAGAGACCCTTGGCGACAATGCGGTAAGGTTCAAAGTCGGGCAACAGAACATGGGAGGCGAGCGGACGTTTGGTTTGTTATGGCGGCCCGACGAAGACACGCTCGGGTTCGATGTCTCGTTAAAGAAAATACCAGAAAATATAATTAATGGAAAACAAAGGCCCACGAAAAGAGACATTTTACGAGTAGTTATGTCGATCTTTGATATGTACGGATTTTTATCGCCTTTTACAATAAACGGAAAACTAATTCTGCAAGAGACCTGGTTACTCAAAATTTCCGGGGACGACCCGATTAACGACCAAATTTATCAAAAATGGCTAAAATGGATTGATCAATTGAAAACAATGAAAGACATACGATTGCCCAGGTACTATCAGGCCGCTGCAGGAGGAAGCAAGACGCGCGCACACCCCGCGAGCGCGAGCGAGACGGGGACTGCTGTTATCAGACAGGACAGCGATGATGCGCGCACGCCTGCACTTGAACCGGTTTATGGCATGAATTGTTATTCTAACTTACAATTACATGTCTTTTGCGATGGGTCTGCGAAAGTAATTTGCGCACTTGCATTTTGGAGATGGATATACGATAGCAATGTGTACCAATCATTTATAGCGTCTAAATGCTGTGTTGCTTCTCTGAAAAGTACCTCGATACCTCGTATGGAGCTCCAGTCTGCCGTTCTCGCCGCTCGCTTATCTGAAACCATAATAAATGAACATAGAATTAAACCGGAGCGACGAACGTTTTGGAGTGACTCATCCACGGTACTGCATTGGATAAAGAACGACGCGCGTAATTATAAAACTTATGTTGCGCACCGGCTGGGTGAGATAGACGAACGTACACATAAACATGAATGGAGATATATACCTACAAAGCTCAACGTCGCCGATTTACCTACTAGGGCGAACTACGAATGTACTACGTTGCCTGAATATTGGAGTAAGGGGCCCTCCTTCCTACAAAATAAAGAAGATGAATGGCCTGAAGACATAATGAGCACAAACATAAATAAGGAGCAATTGGAATATGTGACACACATACAAACAAGCAATCATTTATCTGTGCCGGATCCTACGCGATTTTCATCGTGGCTACGTCTACTCAGAGCTACTTATGTGATGCTTAAGTTTATAAATAAATGCAAACTTACCGAGGAGGACGATGACGTAACCATGGAGAAAGCTGAGAGGTTGCTACTGAAATATTCACAAGCCATATCGTTTCCTGAAGACATTCATCACCTGAAAAATAAAAAGTTATTACCTAGTACAAGTCGAATACTTACCTTGTCACCTTACCTCGACGAACACGACGTTCTGCGCCTCGGCGGTAGAATTGACGCAGCTGCCGATGTCGCACCTGAAACAAAAAGGCCTACTATATTAGATGGGCGTGAATATATAGTTCGATTACTGGTTAAACATTACCATGTTGCCGCAGCGCACGGAAACCAAGAAACTGTTGTAAATAGTCTGAAACAGAAACATTGGATAATAAGAATAAGGCCGACAGTGAAAAATGTAACATCAAAATGCATGTTTTGTCGAATACGCAAGTGTAAACAAGAGATCCCGAGAATGGGAGACTTACCTAAGGCTCGACTCGCCCATCATCAGCGCCCGTTTACGTACTGCGGGGCAGATCTATTCGGCCCGATGGAGGTCACTGTCGGCCGAAGACGTGAAAAAAGGTATGGAGTATTATTTACATGTCTGACCGTGAGGGCGATCCATATTGAAGTTGTAAGTAGCCTAACTTCCGATTCCTTCATAATGGCACTGCGGAGAATGGCCGCGCGACGAGGATGGCCGCGCCATCTTTTTTCAGATAACGGTACTAACTTTAAGGGAACTGTAACAGAACTGAAAAAATCAATAGAAGAGTTAGACGAAGGGTACCTGAAAAGGGAATCACTAAAAATGGGAACAAAATGGACATTCATCCCTGCCGCGAGCCCACACTGGGGTGGAGCTTGGGAACGACTTATTAGAACAGTAAAGGCAAGCCTGAAAAACGTGCTAAAGGAACGTGCCCCACGAGACGAAACTCTAAACACCCTCTTGGCCGAAGTTGAGAATTTGGTAAACAGCCGACCATTGACGCACGTCTCCGTGGAACCAGGAAGTACTGAGACGCTGACTCCCAATCACTTCCTTATTGGGTCATCTACGAACTTACCCCAGCTTGGTGCATACGATGACTCGGAATTTTACTTAAGGAAGCAGTGGAGAATTTCCCAGCGATTGACTGACTTGTATTGGAAAAGATGGGTTCGAGAAATCCTACCTGAGATGTTACCACGCAGAAAGTGGAACAAGGAGACACGGCCCTTGCAAGTGGGAGACCTTGTTTTGATTATAGACCCCGATGGACCTCGGAACACCTGGCCAAGAGGCCTGATAAAGGAGGTGATGCCCGGCAAGGACGGCAGAGTCAGAGCGGTGAAAATAAAAACCAAGACCGGTTTATTTGTGAGGTCAGCTGCTCGTGTTGCTCGGCTACCGATTGCTGATGAGTGCTGCTGAAGCAGCACTGGGGTGGAGAATGTTGCCGACGCGTGGAATAGCGGGGCGCGGCGGGCGCGGGGAAGGGGAGATATCGCCACAACTCGCACCGTACGCACGTCTAATAGCCTTCCGCTCTCATTTTGCATTTTAATTAGTTTCTAAAATTCAAGTACTGTATTTGTGTTATTTTTTGGTAAAATTAAACGTACTTAAGTGATCAGTCTAACTTTTATTTGGGCGAAAGCTCAGATAAGCTACATGTATGATGGGCCATGATGGCTCATAGTGTGTAGCAAGCTTTATTATGTAGAACGCAGGGGAAGATGCCAGATAAAATATAGCCTATGTCAATCCCAAATGTCCATTCTATATTATCGGTTAAAAATACCTCGCACGATAAAAGATCGTTCATCTTCATGGAAAGCTGTCTATTCAGATAAAGAAGCTAAATGTTGTTCCCTTCTTAATTCTAATTCTTAAAATTACACAACGGTTCTACGCCATTTTTATCGATGTGTCCCCGCACGTTAGTACAGATTTGCCCCCGTCAATCCGGTGTTTGATTGATGATGAATGATGACTACGTTTAATATGTTAACCTCGTATTTCGCTGTTGCCCACTAGAATGCCCTAGTCTGATCCCCCAGGGGAAAAAAACGGTTAGGTTATTAGGTGAACGGCTGCGACCCTACAGCGCGCGAGCCGAGCGAGTGAAGCGACCGTGACGCGGTAGCGTCCGGCCAAGCGCCATAACGGAACATTATATTTTTTTCCTAGTTGAATATAAAATAAATATCGCTAATTCCCGTAGGTGATCGGGTCCAGGCGATTAACGTGGATAGCGTGATTTTTATCGATATCAACTAATAACATTAGTATAATGTGTCAATAGAGATTTGCCCCCGTCAATCCGGTGTTCGATGAAGATGAATTATGAGTACGTTTCTACGCTACCTAAAGATTGTCTGGAAGAGATGCTCTTTAGCGATAAGACCGCCTGTTGTTATCATCTTTTTTCTAACTACAGTGTACGAGATTTAGGACTGGTCTTTGGACAGTTCCAATATGATGTAAAGAGTGATGTGGCTAGAGTAAATCGATTGTCATAATATCCGATTACGATTGATGATGGCTAATAAAAGGAATCGATTGATTACTGTGTAATAATTATTTTTAGGAAATCAAATATAGAGCCTATACACTGTCGTCTGCTAACACAAGTGTCCTGTAAGTAAGGAGAGAGACTGATAGTGCGAGAAAAATTGGGATAGCTCGCGCGCCGTGCAGAAATCAATGCCATATTTTCAAACGCAACATTTTGCACAATCAAATATGTCGGTTTCGATCGATGTGATTTTATTTCGTATTATCGTGACAGTAATAAAATAATACATTGTTATTTTCCTATTCACAATTATTTGATTCATATTGATTTATTTCTATATTGACAGACTCCAATCGATTAAAGCAGTGTATCACTAAATTAAAAAAAAAAAACTTCGTAGGACGTAATGGTTTGCATACCGAGTTTTAAGGCGCCGTAGGTTCAGCGAAGTTAAGCGAACAGCGTTTTTGAAACAATGTAATGCGTCTGTTTATAATAATATGGTTTAAAAAAAAATACTTATAGTAATCTTGAGGCTTTTCTGCAGGGAAATCAGTGTTTAGAAACATGATTTAGCATTTTTCGCTCGATAGAAAAAATTCACGAACATAGGTCTAAAAAGGTCTAAAATACACTTAAAATATTTGTTACAAATTACGAACAAAAGCTAAAAATACTAAAATGGCTTCTAAAAATCGGCAATATCATGTTTGAGGGAAATCAGCGTTTACTATTTTATTTATTTAAACGGCCAAAAAATTAAAATTAAAAAACATGATTTCCGCGCTTCCGAGCACGCACTTCCATCTCGCTCACGCTTATGCTCAGTGAGAGGGAGAGAAGACCATGAACCTACGGCGCCTTAAATACTAATTTCTATACAAATAAGCCGTAAAAAATATTGCAATCATTTTATAAGTGCTAAAAAGAGCGTGCATGGAGATTGAACTTTGTTTTGTAACTCGGAAGCTATTGAAACTTTTTTTATTATTTCGATGAGCAGTGCCAATTTACGTTATATGGGTGTCGCTATGTGTCAAAAGACCAGTTCCAAATCTCGAACACTGTATTATGTCTGTTTCATTCATGTTTTATATACGTTATATCGTGTTAATATGTTCACCTCGTATTTCAGAGTGTAACAAAGGGCACTTCGGTCCGGTGCACTGTGTGCGGTGGTCGCCGGACGGGGAGCTGTACGCGACCGGCTCTGAGGACGGCACTGTACGGCTGTGGCAGGTAAGATCCCTTCGTTTAACACTTTCGCAACCGGGCTAAAATTGGAACAATTCACCATAAACCGACAGAATTCGCTAAGTGTGTAAGCTCATACTAGTGCCCGCCTAGCGGGCTCAGCCGGCACCTGAGCAAATATTACAAGTGCTCGCTAGGCGGGTTCTTGGTTGGGGACGTGTTAAGGTGGTTCGGCCGCCATGCAAAACGTATTTTGACATTCGCAGGCTAACGGCGTGATATTTTAAGAAACTTGTGTAACACTTTCATAAATTGGCATTACATTTGCGCGGAATTTCCCCTTTCCTAGAATATATTTGTATAAACTAGAATAATTTGAGACATTAGTTAGTCACGTGATACTTTGGGAAAACGTCATTGTCAAATTATTCTCGTTCATACAAGTCTATTCTAGGAAATGGGGAATTTCGCGCATATGGAAGGCGAATTTATGAGAGATTGTTACATGAGTTTCTTAAAATATCACGCTGTTACCCTGCGAATGTCAAAAGAAGTTTTGCATGGTTGTCGAACCATTTTAACCCATGACGACAAATACGCGTCATACCGCCGTAGTCGCTTTCCGCTAAAAAACACGGGATCGGCTACGAGCGTAGCGCGTAGCGATTCTGGCCAATGAATGTGTTAAATACTCTATCACATATCACCTGCTTCCGGCGAATGCCATTTTTGCAATTATACTTGCTGATTTTTTGGTTCCCAAAGGGTAAAGCGGGACCCTATTTCTATGACTTCGCTGTCTGTCCGTCCGTCTGTCCGTCCGTCTGTCTAAACCAGCTACCAGGCTGTATCTCAAGAACCGCAACAGCTAGACTGTTGGAATTTTCACAAATTATGTATTTCTGTTGCCGCTATAACAACAAACACTAAAAACAAAATAAAATAAATATTTAATGGGGGCTCCCGTACAACAAACGCGATTTTTTCCCGATTTTATAGATAATAGTACGGAACTCTTGGTGCGCGAGTCTGACTCGCACTTGGCCGGTAATATTATTTACTTTAAGTTGTTTCTTAGTTCATTCTGGATCGCGTGGTTAAGATAGCAACAATAAACACTTTCAGCCGTATTCATAAACGTTCTACAAGCCTGCACGGCTATCATGCGACGGCGCGCGAGTTCTCTCGATTTTTCTCGCACTATCCGCCTCTTTCTCACTAGAACACTTAAAACAAAAGATATAGTGCGAGAAAAATCGAGAGTATGTCGCGGCCGTCGCATGATAGACTTGCTGTTTCAACTAAAATGCCGTTAAAATTAGTTTGTCCTAATCTGTCACTTTGACATTTGTGTTCATAAGAAAGGGACAAAGCATATTTTATTTAGTAGAGACATTAAGTTTTACGAATAAGGGTTAGGACCAAATTCTTTGCCAGCTTAACTTACTCAATTAAATTTTCAATTAAAGTTTTCCATTGGACACGAAAATTAACCATACAAGTCAACTTAACTAACTTTTGTGTCACAACGGAACCTTCTTCAGTTCTTCAGTTAACTACCGACTAACCAGGCTAACTACCGGCCAAGAATTGACAACATTTCAAATAATTTATTGAATCAGGCGTTACTTTGCGGAAGTCCATGATATATTAGGAGAACAATATTTCTTTGCTATTCCGCTAAAAAACGTGCTGGTCTATTAGTGAAGATAAGATGCAACTATTTGCGTAAAAACATGCAAAAAATTACAGCAAACCACCACCAATAATGACAAAAACCTCGACACGTGTTTCGCCTCTCTACGAGGCATCATCAGGAGATGCTGGCAGGAGATGTTGCTTGCGCCACGTCCACTGAGCAAATGACCCGCCCGGAGCCATCCGCCATATTTATATTCTGTCCCCCCATACTACCGTTCATGCGTGAAAGAGATGGAAGAACACGTAACAACGGTGATGACGCAACATTCAATTGTTCGTTGATAATAACGCCTCTATTGCTGTACCTAATTATTTCTAATTGTTCTAGAACACTTAGACGCAATCCTTTTTCGCAAACATGCAAGATGTTGAAAGAATGATTGTCAGATAACGCATGGTTAGTCTCCAATAAATGTTTTGCGAAATTAGACTTGTCCGGGTGATTATGCCGATACGACGCAACATGTTCCTTATACCTTGTGCTAAAACTACGGCCTGTTTGTCCCACATAAACTTTATTGCAATTATCACAG
Source organism: Epinotia demarniana (assembly GCA_945867215.1). Taxonomy (NCBI): domain Eukaryota; kingdom Metazoa; phylum Arthropoda; class Insecta; order Lepidoptera; family Tortricidae; genus Epinotia; species Epinotia demarniana. Next base: position 11,781,390 of record OX244268.1, on the reverse strand, counting down.
GCAAGTTTGTAGACTCCCGACTTTTTGGCACTTTCCACTTTCTCCTTGCCATTGCACAGTCTAAAGCGCAAGGTGTTATTCGTTTTGAAAGCCACGTTTATGTCGTTAGACTTTAAAATATTGTAGATCTTATCAGACAACTTGCCAACATAAGTTATGCTTGCTTTGTACTTTTTAGGTGGGTCCGAAGATCGTGCAGCGTACAGAAGATAGTTTGTCATTCTAGCCCGTTTTTTCCTAATAATACCATCCACATGAGACTTGCTGTAACCGTTTGAAATTGCTAAATGGTATATATTATTTAATTCCATTTTATAATGAATATCAGAAAGAGGCACTGTCAATAACCTATGTGCATAACAATGAAAAGCAGCTAACTTATGTTGCCATGGATGAGCGGAAGAAGCCGGGATAACAGTATCTGTATGCGTAGGCTTACGGTAAATTTGGAATTGATGTTTGTTATCCACCTTAGTAATCGTTAAATCCAAGAAATTTAGTGAGTTATTCTGTTCTAATTCCTTCTTAAACTTGATTTTAGGATGCTTGTTGTTGATTTCATTCACAAAAATATCCAGTTGACTCATACTACCCGTCCAACAAATAATCAAATCATCAACATACCGGAAATAATATAATATATTATTATTATCCACAATGTGTTGGTTCTCAAAATGATCCATGAAAATATCTGCCATCAAAGGACTAAGTGGGGAACCCATTGCCAAACCATCACCTTGCAGATAATATTGCCCCCCAAATCTAAAATAATTCTGTCGCATACAGACTGTCGCCAATTCTATTAATTCATCTACCTCCCCTGGATGCAGCCTCTGTTTTTCAAAAAGTGCCCTGAGAATGTCTAAAGTATTCAAATATGGTACATTTGTAAACAAACTATCCACATCCAGCGACAAAAGAATAGCATTTCGTGGCATGTTGATGTCTTTGATCCTTTCGATTAAATCCAAGCTATTCTTTAAACAGTATTTTGGTTCAAAATTAGACTTCTGTCTTATGATACCATTCAACCTCTTAGCCAATTTATAAGTCGGTGCACTCAAATACGAGACAACTGGACGAATCGGGATATTGTCTTTATGAATTTTTGGAAGACCATACAGAATTGGTGCTTGAGGATTCATGGATATGACCGTGTTTTTCTGATGCTCGGTTTCAAAGACAAACATAGAGTTCTTGACAACATTTCTTAGATCTTTCTGGAAACCAGGCGTTGGGTCCTTCCGTAAAACCGAAAAACCATCATCCTGTATAAGATCCATTACTTTCTGGTTATATTGTTCCCTACCCATGATGACAATGCAATTCCCTTTGTCTGCTTTTGACACCACTAAATCGTTGTCATCGACTTTCTGTTGAATAGACCTCAGCAATAACCAGTCAGAGTCAGGCGCACTCCTCCTCAATGGACATGTCTTTTTTAATGCATTCGCTACGGTGAGCTTTGCATCCATATCATTATTGTTAAGAACTATCGCAACCTCTGCGTCCACAGCTACATTTTCCAAAACTTTTTGAGACATCTTAGGCCTTACGCTGTACGCTGTACGCTGCACGATCTTCGGACCCACCTAAAAAGTACAAAGCAAGCATAACTTATGTTGGCAAGTTGTCTGATAAGATCTACAATATTTTAAAGTCTAACGACATAAACGTGGCTTTCAAAACGAATAACACCTTGCGCTTTAGACTGTGCAATGGCAAGGAGAAAGTGGAAAGTGCCAAAAAGTCGGGAGTCTACAAACTTGCCTGTGATAATTGCAATAAAGTTTATGTGGGACAAACAGGCCGTAGTTTTAGCACAAGGTATAAGGAACATGTTGCGTCGTATCGGCATAATCACCCGGACAAGTCTAATTTCGCAAAACATTTATTGGAGACTAACCATGCGTTATCTGACAATCATTCTTTCAACATCTTGCATGTTTGCGAAAAAGGATTGCGTCTAAGTGTTCTAGAACAATTAGAAATAATTAGGTACAGCAATAGAGGCGTTATTATCAACGAACAATTGAATGTTGCGTCATCACCGTTGTTACGTGTTCTTCCATCTCTTTCACGCATGAACGGTAGTATGGGGGGACAGAATATAAATATGGCGGATGGCTCCGGGCGGGTCATTTGCTCAGTGGACGTGGCGCAAGCAACATCTCCTGCCAGCATCTCCTGATGATGCCTCGTAGAGAGGCGAAACACGTGTCGAGGTTTTTGTCATTATTGGTGGTGGTTTGCTGTAATTTTTTGCATGTTTTTACGCAAATAGTTGCATCTTATCTTCACTAATAGACCAGCACGTTTTTTAGCGGAATAGCAAAGAAATATTGTTCTCCTAAGACAACATTTCAAATTTTCATGTAGGCCATTTTATGATTTAGATCGCTAGAAAATGTTTTTTTAAGCGACACCTGTTTTTTTATTTCTTCCTTAATTGTAATTTTCATTCAAAACTATCAAATTGAAAAGTAGCGAATTCCAGAAGGTTGTAAGTAAATTATGACGTCAATACTACGACTCTATGGCAGTTTGGACACCTTTCACATGGCAGCCATAATACTGACGTCACACACGGTGAAAACCACTTTTATACGTTTTCGCGATTTTCTTAAAAGCGAGCAGGAAAAAAACACTGAAAACTACTACTCTATTACTTTATTACAACTACTTTATTACGTTAAGATAACATAATTACCGAAATGCTTTTCGATTTAGGTGTCATTACATATTTTGAAATATTGTCAATTTGGTCCTTACCCGTTAGCCTATACAGGGTTCAATCGTTAAGTGTAGCCAGGCGATTACTCCGTAAATATAAGATATATTAGAAAATATCTAACGGATATCGAAAGTGCGTCACCTAATGTGTAAAATTACATTAATAACTTTTTTAAATAAAATCAGAACTATCCCAAACATTAACTTCAAACCCTCCCATACATTTAGTAAGACGTTCGTTGAAAGACTAGTTTGTACGGTCTAGTTATTTCACCATTATCAAATGATTCATGAATTGTTTTATTTTATTCCATATCAGTCAAGTATCATTTTCAAGTAGTTACACGTACTGATCTTTTATTATCTGACGGTTTTAAATGAATTCAAAAGTTAGGTATTTTCATTCCATTCTTTTATAAAGCAACTCACACACGGAGTTTCGCCCCGCAGTTCGTCGAGCAGGTCCGTGTGTGTTATTGAAGTGCATAAGAAAAAAAAGGTTTGGCTTAAAGGACCATAAGCTAAACTTTTTTTCCAGGTGACAAATGTTCAAAAAAAAAGAAAATCCCTTACGGCACCGACGTTCTACTTTGAGAGTGAGTCGTCGTAGGTACTTAACTGTATGGGAGCGTTTAAACATAATATTTTTAATATTAATACCTTTATTTCAAAAAGTTCTTACTGAAATTTTACTCATTGGGGAACACACTTTCGATATCAGTTTGAAAATTTCTAATATCTCTCATATGTATTGAATAATCGCCTGGCTACACTTAACGATTACACCCTGTATAACTGGAATGGTATTTGTTTGTCCCAGGGCGTCCCAGGGCGCGTGTACGGGCTGTGGCGGCGCAGCAACGAGAGTGTTCCCATCACCAACGGGTTCAAGGAGGTCGCCGCCAACTGACACGCACCCGTGCCTGAACAGGTACTAATAGATACACACTTACATATAATCACGCCTATTTCCCGGACGGGTGCCTACCCGTCCGGGAAATCACGGAGTCAAAGAGATCACGGATTTCCACTTGCTACGATCTTGACAAACCTTTCTTCCTTCATTCTGCACAGATGCCCGTTGGTTTAGGGTACTCTTGACCTGATCTTTAGCATTACTCCGATTTGGTACTAATATCACTGAATAAATGAGTCTACTATCTGTGCCCTTTACTACCTCATGCCTAAAGAGAAGCCATGCCTAGCAAGAATTCAAATCCTGGTATCCAGAACGCACACGCTCGCCGCAAGGCAGGCGCGCTCTCGTCCCTAGCTCAATCGGGTAATGACACCTCGGAGGTGTGCGATTGCCGAGTTCAGCCGAGTCGTTATATAAATATCTAGCGGTCTAATGACCTTGCGCAGAAAGCAATTGATATTAGAGTGAGATCATTACCTTACCGCTTTTTTGAGAAGTGTGTTGGAAACATGTGCATCGTCAGTGACTAAAAATATAGCGTAAAAGATCCGTCGGTATTATAAAATTTTATAACCCGCTTGCCAAAAGCCTGGATGCCCTGAAAAGCGCCTTTATATCATATGCTGAGTGGCATCAGTTTTGATGTATTTAAGTTTTACAAACACACGTATTGGTTACACTAAATAAATACATTTATTTCTTGCTTTCAAAACCAAACTAAAAACCTACGTATACTTGGGTGTATGTGTTCTGTTTTGCGTCCCGTGTGGTGTCGGGTCAAAATACCCCTATTTTAGGGTGGTGTTCATCTTGTCCAAGAACTTTGTCCAATGTGCATTGTGTCTCACTCACTCTTTATGAAAAAAATGAGACGCAAATACACATTGGACAACGAATAAGTGGAATACCACCCTTATGGATATAGTGGAAGCCCCACAAGCCCAATTTCATAAGAAAACCCCAAATCGATGTACAGTTTAGCCGTTTGGCACACGCATACTAGAAACCTATCGTGTGTAGTATCATATAAAAGGGCTTTTTGAGACGATTCTAAAAATATAACACATCAGTACATTTTAGTCATATTTTTTCATCATCATCATCATCATCATCATCATCAGCCTATATACGTCCCACTGCTGGGCACAGGCCTCCTCTCATGTATGAGAGGGAATGGGCAGTAGTCCCCACGCTGGCCCAGTGCGGATTGGGGACTTCACATACACCTTAGAATTTCTTCGCAGATGTATGCAGGTTTCCTCACGATGTTTTTCCTTCACCGAAAAGCTAACGGTAAATATGAAATCATATTCCGTACATAAGTTCCGAAAAACTCATTGGTACGAGCCGGGATTCGAACCCACGACCGCCGTTTGACAGCCGCATGCCTGAACCACTGGGCTACCGTAGCTTATAGTTAGTCATATTTTTTAATTAAAACAAAAATAATTTTCGAAACATACCAAGTTTGGGCTCCTCCAGACACGATATGGCTGATTTAAAAAAAAAAACAATGTACCACAAATGATACGTGATATCCTCATATCTAACCTCAAAAAAGCAATTTTGAAAATAATTGCAGTAAGTATTTTTTTTTAATTTTTCATTATTACCAAGTGACACAGTTCTACTTCAATACCTAGTTTACGTGACTTATGGAACTGTACTGCAGATACGCTACATATTAATCATAAAAGGATACGTAGTATCCATATATCCAACGGGAAATACCTATTTAACCCTTTAACTGCGCTTTTTCATCAGTTGGTATAGTTTGGTTAGTTTTGGTCACAAAATATCAAGGTTGGACTCTTTCAGATACGATATACCCAACTACAAAAAGAAAAAATTTCGGCACTCCCCCCTTAAGGGAATTTTTTTTAGGAACTGGGGGTCAAAAAAATTGTTTTGCTCTCTAGTAAGTGTGTGCCAAACGGCTAAACTGTACATCGATTTGCGGTTTTTTTTAAGCGTAGGGCTACCACTAATATCGTAAGACACGACTACGGGGTTGAAGGTGCGTTGTGAGACACTAAATAAAATAATCAATAATGTCATGTTTTCTCGAAAAAGGATTAAATAATCACGAAGTTATAAGTGTCCAAAGTTTTAAGAAGGGGTATGTTCTGTTCCGTTTTCGCAAAACGCAACTTCATATGAAACGATGGCGTTCGCAGCTAGTGAGCTTCGTCACTAGGCATATTTTTTTGCCTTCTTTCTTTTGGAGTAATGATAATTTTCGAGTTTACACCCCTATTGTAACTTTGTCACCCCGTAACATACACATATTGGTTGCAGGATCCTTAGAGACAGTGAGAGTGCAAACTAAATTGTGCGCCTGGTGTTATCGCAACGGCGTTGTCCCAGGCCTGCGCTACCTTCCGCGGGGGCTAGCCTGAAATCAAGACTTTATATTCGAAACCAAGTAACAACGTCAACTTTTGTGTTGTTTGTTTTTCGCAACACTTTTTTTTATACTCAAACGCAATGTATTTATTGTAAAAAGAAGGAAACTAAATAGACTTGATATGCAACAAAATAAAGTGATTTGTACATAATAAGCTTTTATATTTCAGTTTAGAAATGATAGTTTAAATAAAACGGCATTTTTAAACAAAATATTCGTTTACTTGTTTTTTGTCACTAGATGAGATTTGTGATTCTATAACTAATAAACTATATCTAGACATACATTACACCTTGTTTATTGGCCAATGCTTTTTCTTCGAAATAATTTATGCATCTATAATAAGGCAGTGACAAATGTTGAAAACGGTTTACATAACTAATACAACTAGAACAGCACATGTCGGTAATACGAGCAGATTTAAGGTAACTATGAATTTTATAATTGAAAGTTGTACATCTTGGTAACATTCAGTGGACATGAGTTTGTAGTATATTCATTTATTATGTCAATACTTATAACCTAATTTTGTTTTCGCCACATCAAATTAAAGCTAACGATGGCCATAAATGCTTAGCTACAATTAAAAAGACTTTCATTCGAAAGAGTATAAAATTATAAAAATGTAATTTGGTACCTGTTGAAACATTCTTGTTAAAGTTAGCGTCACGTTATTGCGCCTTAACGAAGTGTCTTAACAATGTACAGATCGTAAATTAGTCTAATAAATAACAACTATTTATTTTACATATTTAACTACTTAATTATTTGTTATAAAATAATCTTAAACAAGGAGTATATAATTTTCTGCAACTAAGTATAAGACTACAATACACAAGGGACGGAATAGACTGGAAAGTATTTTTATTTCTACTACCTACACATAATTTATAAAGAGGGACTTATTATTATTAAATTAGTTTATCTACACACATATAATAAAATCTCAATGATGCGTTCAGAAACAGTGCGTCCAGTATAGTAACTATCAATAACAATATTCTTATGTTACCGTGGTTTCTGGTGGAATCCAAATAAATACTAATAGATATTCAATATTTAAGTCATTACTCATCATCATCACAATATCGTATTAAATTTAATATGACCTGCGTGCATCGCTCCTGAAAACATGACACGATTTATAATATTTGTGTGGATGTATGCAACTGAAAATAATTTGACACTAATTTGAGTTCCTTTTGTGAAACCTGCTTATGGCTATTTTCAGAAGAACACACTCATGTTTTAAAGGTCTATTACGTCACAGTTGCATAACCTACTATATTGGTTTTCCCGGCACTTATAAAAACTAATTTAGCCGCTAAAGACGGTTCAACAATGTTAATCTATTCTACAATTTTTTGTTGGACTTTTGTTCATAAGCATTCATTTTCACATGTGCATAAAGCAACATTTCTGAAATGCCTGTAAAGGCACATTTGCACTTAAATCTACGAAACCAGATTTATGTAAGTTTGACCATATGTGGCCTAAAAATAAATAAAACGCATGGTCCGCTTGCACAGCACTCAAATAACGGGATATCACTTTAAAAACAAACTGAGATTTCATGAATTCTCCACGTTATTTTACACGCAAAGTTCCCAAAAAGCGGACTGTTTGCGTAGGTACTGTAGGCATTGTATCGAATTCAGTGTCGGGCGCGTGTTCCTTAAAACAATGTTGACGCGACGCATCTGTAGTGAATGGGGAGCACTGAACCTTTTGGCATTAACCCAGGGATTAGATGTCGTTTTTTCATGTAGTGTTAACATATTATTCGTCTGCGACTATAGTGAAAAGCCCTTACATCCAATATTTGACAACTCATCCCAGCACAATTTATGTCATCATTGACGTTTATTGTACCGGGATGACGGCTGTCAAATATCCGCTGCTAAAATATTCGAATTATAGTTTGGGAATGCAATAGCTGTGATGTAAGTCGGTGGCAAAACTGTCACCCCCATTCGAATCGTGGTTTGATACCTACTGTCTTTGAGTAGACCCTTAAAGCCTCTATGAAATGACGGCAGAAGCGTCTTTACCATAGTGCAGGGAGTGCGTCCACACGGGCGCAGCTGTCCTAGGGGGCGCCGAGCGCCGCTCGCTACCATTCCATTTTGACCTCGCGCTTTCTAGGAGGCGCTATAGTAATGTTTGCACACGGGCGCTACATGGGCTAGAGACGCCTCTGAATGAGGGTTTATGCAAGAGTCTCGGTAGGTAGGAAGTTCACGTCAGCTAACGTCGAAACGCTACTTGGCGACGAAGAGTGATAGATCTGGGAACTTGAAGTTGAGCAGGCGGCGCGGCGCGCCCACTCGCGCAGGATAGCTAGGCGGACACTCCTTCATTAGAAGCAGACTCGCTGCATTACAAGTTACACGCCTCTGTGAAATGAGGGTTCATGCAAAAGAGTCTCGGTATGTAGGAAGTTCACGTCAGCTAACGTCCAAACACTTCACTTGGCGACAAAGGGTGATAGATCTGGGAACTTGAAGTTGAGCGGGCGGCGCGGCGCGCGCGCACTGGGCGCATGCGCGTGGTGCTGCGCGCCGCACTGCGCCGCGCACACGTCGTCGCGCGCGACGGCCTCGCGCGTCCACTCGCGCAGCAGCTGCGCGCAGTCCGTGATGCGCAGGGACGCGCACTGGGCCTGGGGATTAGCGTTGTGGTTATTGTAATGTTCATAATGTTCATGTTCATACATTTTGTATGAACGTGGCTCTAATATAAACCCGGCTTAATGGTGAGTACCCGCTTTCAGAAATTTGTACAGTCAGCATACTGAGCAGCCATAGTAGCCAAATATATCGTAACACATCCTTACTCCTATGGTAATAAATTCGTGTTCAGATATATTTGGCTACTTTAGCTCCTACTAACTATAAAGTGCTGACTGTATGTATCTAGACACACGGCAGTGTGTCCGCCAAGTTCGAGCAAAAAAAGCGACACACCGGCCGTGGGTTATATTACACGAACCATTTCGGGCCAATTTCGACCACCCTATAACTCAAAACATATTTTATCTACGCATATGAAATTTCGAGTGTCTGTTGACATCCTCTTAATTGTCTAGAATACAAAATTTCATTATTCTACCTATAGCAGTTCATGAGATATTGACGTCAGAAAATCGCTATTTTTACTATACACTCACTGACTCACTGACTCACTGACTCACTCATCAAAAACCTAGACCACTTCCAATGGTCGTACTGACTTGAAATTTGGCATGGAGATAGGTCTTAAGGTCAAAGTAAAGGGAAAAATCTGAAAACGGCCAAGTGTGAGTCAGTTTTAAAAATAGCGAAGGTGTAACTTTGTTCTACTATGAAGTCATAATGAACTAAATGGGTCTATCTTCCAATGGTCGTACCGACCTGAAATTTGGCTCGAAGGTTTGTCTTTAGGTCGAAATAAAGTAAAAATCTGAAAACGGCCAAGTGTGAGTCAGTTTCGAAAACAACGAATGTGTAATTTTGTTCTACTATAAGTAGGTATGGAGTGGAAATGAGATAAGACTTATTTAAATTTAGATACATACCAATTTAAGACAATACATGTTTGTCTTAAAGACAAGAACAATAAAACTGTTTCGTTTCCAATAAAGGGATCCAGACAGTGCCACGCAAGCGTAGAAAAAAGAATTAGACGCTTAGTATAAAGGGTATAGTATAAAGTACATACCTAAGTGGAATGAGACATTTGCTAAAGCAAAAGTGATAAAACAATAATAAAGAACCTACACCTAACAAAAATATATGAAATCGCATCAAAAACATAAATGTGAAAGGCTGCCAAGTTCGATACTATGAGAATGCTTCGCCTATAAAAGAAGTGAGATCTGAATAAGTACCAAGTTCCATAAAAATAACTCAAATCATAAACAGTTATAGGAGTGCACACTTGATTTCCAACAGTTTTTAAGGTACATTTTGAATAAGTATCACGTTACATAGAAATACCTAAAATTATAATAGTCAGAGAAACGCACACCGGTTTTTTTAGCAGTTTCCTGATAACATTTATTATTTTCAGTACTTTTTAATGATGTAACTTGGCAAGTTTTAATAGAAAATTATATACTTGACACATTGCAGTCCAAAGGTGTCCAAATTCATGGCATTGAAAAGGTGTGTGGTGTGTGAAAACTTGCCAAGTAACATCATTAAAAAGTACTAAAAATAATAAATGTTATCAAGAAACTGCTAAAAAAACCGGTGTGCGTTTCTCTGACTATTATAATTTTAGGTATTTCTATGTAACGTGATACTTATTCAAAATGTACCTTAAAAACTGTTGGAAATCAAGTGTGCACTCCTATAACTGTTTATGATTTGAGTTATTTTTATGGAACTTGGTACTTATTCAGATCTCACTTCTTTTATAGGCGAAGCATTCCCATAGTATCGAACTTGGCAGCCTTTCACATTTATGTTTTTGATGGGTAATAAAGTACAGTCAGGGGTATATTTTTTTTAAACAATGAATTATCATTACAATGCTGCCATGCATGCTGCATTTGTGCCAATGGGGAATTCTTATGGCCCCGTATGTTAATGGTCTTCTCTCCCTCTTACTTCAACAAGCGTGAGCGAGATGGAAGTGCGCACTCGGAAGCGCGGATATCATGTTTTTAAATTTTAATTTTTTGGCCGTGTAAATAAATAAAAAAGTAATCATTGAGTTCTCTCAATGGTGATTTTGCCGATTTTTAGAAACCATTTTAATATTTTTAAATTTGGTGCATAATTTGCTACGAATATTTAAAGTTTATTTTAGAGCCTTTTAGACCAATGTTCGTGATTTTTTTCTATCGAGCGAAAGTTGCTTAATCATCTTTCGAGTCGCTGATCTCCCTTGAAAAAGGCCTCAAGATTACTGTTCGTACTTTTTTTAACCATACTATTATAAACAGACGCATTATATTTTTTCAAAAACTCTGTTCGCTTAACTTCGCTGAACCTACGGCGCCTTAATGTTCTACTGATCTAATTTATATTTTCGAGCACTGTATATGTTATTATATTTAGGTAAACAAAATTGGCTTTGGGATGATAACTTTCTTAATCTAATCTTTTCTTAACTTTGAGTTTTGCAACTTTCTTCAATTAAGACGAGTTATTTTTTTTGTGCAGGAAGTAGATTACAGTATTGTACCAAATTCTTGGCGTCTGTCGGACGGAACTACGAATAAATCGACAATCATAAGGCACTCACCCCTTCAGAAGTACAGATGCAAGACGTGCAAGGCGAGGGGAAGGCGGAGTCCCCGACGGGCACGTTGCGGCCGGCGATGAGGCAGCCCTGCGCCGAGCTCTCCCGCCACGCCGACAGGTCCACCTTCGGCAGGGACGCGCAAGGCACGCGGGGGTTCCTGCGTTTCAAGGGTTGGTTAGTATAAAACAGCTATCATTTCTCAACTGACAAATCTCCTATAGGTGCGAGTACAAAATATTACACTGCTCTTCGTTAAGCGGTCGTGTAAAAGGGAACTTACGTAACTTACTATAAGAGGTACGGACGATAATGCCTCGTGCTTAGCAGCAGTATTATGGTCCCTATGTGAATACAGGCCCCGTATCATGGTCGGCCTTATCACGCGATAAGTGACAAGATAGAGCGTCAGTCTCGTTCTATCGAACGGTGTCAGCCAGTGACGGACGCTCTATCTTGTCATTTATCGCGCGATAAGGCGGACCATGATACGGGGCCAGAAGTACCTGTCACAGGTTTCTGATGCGTAAGAATAAAAGTCATGAATTCCTTTTCTTGAGACATAAAAAGAGCCATAGGTCCTCCAGGAATACATTGGGGACGATTCAAAAACATCTAATAATCCTCGTCTATGTTGTAAGGAGGAAAATATTAAGGTCAGATTGTTAATTTATAAGGGAAATGGATGAGTTTAGCAGGATGATTACATTTTCATCCAGTAAGCCTCTTTTCAATTTTACGATTTTGAAAGTGTTGAACTGTTGATTGAACATTTGAATATATTGCTGTTGATATTTGATATCTGATAATAAATAGTGTTTGAAGGAAATTGTATTTATTCAACGAACATTAAAAACTTCAATAGCGCGATGCAGTACTTTACCAATTTCCATGCATTTAGAAGGTCATTCTCCAGATTTTTGTCGGCGTCTGAACTCCAACAAACCATATTGATCGTATAAAAAAGTTTGATGGACTTACGGTGACCCACAGGCCAAATTTGAGAATATTTGGATAAAGTCGTCTTGACTTTACGCAACAGCGCCATCTATCTGTTTATTAATACGACAGGCCAACAAAAAGGAGTGTTGTCTTCTGTTTTCCGGGTATCTCGGGAAAAATATAGAATGGATTAATATGCAACTTTCATTAAAACGTTCAATCGATCTTCGGCCATGCAATAGGCTATAAAAATTATAAAGATAAGGGTGCAAAGGGGTTAAAAAATGGGGATGAATTCAGTAAGTATGTTTTTGTATATAAATAGTTTTTTTTAATGTTAAGTAAATACTCACACGTTTATTTTATTATTATTATGTCTCACTGACAACCTCAACGAAATTTCACATTTATTATATGTAGAGATAATATAAGTCTAAATAAAATCAAAAACATACGAGTAATATAAACGGCATCTATCGAGCTGAAATTGGACTACAATTAAGTTCGCTAGATTGCGCAAATCGGCAACTGCTATCAACGACCTCTATCAAACTGAAATTGTATCAAAATTATGCTCGCTAGATGGTGCTATCATTATATATGTTTCTTTTTCATTGAATTTGTGACTCTTAAATCTCATAATCATAAATATTATATTATTGTTAATATCCGTTGTAACAAAGATCTGAAATTGCATTAGCTTTAACACCTTCAAAGGCACCGGCGCGTTTCACCGCTTTGAAAGTCCGAGTCCGAGTCGACCCGGGATAAAGCTATCCTATATTTTAATCCAGGCTATAAACTAACTTCGTATAAAATTTCATCTAATTCGTTTGAGCCGTTTGAGCGTCATTGAGTAACAAACATCCAAATATCTAAACATCCAACCATCCAAACTGTCGCATTTACTTTACTTTTTTACTTTATTATATACACACACTTCAGCACAATTCTATCACCGTATCGAAAATCGTGAATAAACCTCATTCATTAAACTATTTAATCATATATGGCATATATTATTTCTGACCTTTAAAATTTATCACTCTTTAGTACCACCCAGGGGACTGGACACGTGCAGGGTTGTGGTACTTGTGGTTGGTAGCTCCTGCGGACCCGAGTAACAGTTGTCCCCCCTATGTCAAGTGATTGGTCAACTCGACTGATAGGAGTTCTTAAGCCGCCCGGCCTCTAACTCGGCTTAACACTACTTTCATAGACAGCAACCGGGATCAACTGCTTAGCGTGCCTTCCAAAAGCACGGAAGCGCTCATTTATATATTAACCAGCCACTCAAACATCAGGCGGTCACCCATCCAAAGACTGACCGCTGCCATCTTTGCTTAACCTGCGTTATCGTTTCCGACTGGCAGTTGCCGCTATAGGCTATGATGCTAAAGTTTGGACGGACTTTATGTATACCAAAATATAACCTGGAAAGGTTATAGAACCTGGATTAACATACGAATATATAATACTTCTTATTCCGGGAATCATCGTCTAAGGGGGCGAAATGGGGGGGCAAGTTTGTAAGGAGCTACGATATAAAAGAGTTCCACGCGGACGAAGTCGCAGGCAGAAGCTAGTCTATGTATAAAGGTAGTGCAACTTACAAGAAAAAGAGCTACAGTAGCCTAGTGTTTCAGGCATGCGGCTGTCAAGCGGCGGTCGTAGGTTCGAATCCCGGCTCGTACCAATGAGTTTTTCGGAACTTATGCACGGAATATTTACCGTTAGCTTTTCGGTGAAGGAAAACATCGTGAGGAAACCAGTTTTATCCCAACAAGGTCTAGTTTTCCCTCTGGGTTGGAAGGTCGGATGGCAGGTCGCTTTCGGAAAACTAGTGCCTATGCCAAATCTTGGGAATAGGTGTCAAAGCGGACCCCGGGCTCCTTTAGAGGTAATTACCGGGAATAACGCTAGGTGGATGATGCTGCAGTTCAACTTACAAGAAATTGCTGGGCAGGTCAAAGGCGGCTCGCTGGATGTCGCTGTTCTGGTCAAAGTTCTCGCAAAGAACCTTCGAGAGCGTCACTTTACGGATCTCGGACAACTGCTGCTCGGTGAAGCGGGCGGCGTTGTTGTCGTTCTCATACCTGAAACATTGCATATGCTTCATTAGATGCGCCGAAATACTTTTCGATGTCTATAAAAACGTCTCTTGCTTACATTTTACCGCATATTTTTTAAGTTATTTGGATAATGTTAGAAAAACTCATTATTTTCTCATTCAGAATGGCATACGCATACTAGAATGATGACTATTATCGAAATAATTGGTAGGTAACGCAGTGGACATTATTTTGGAGGGGTCATGGAGACATTGGAGACTTGTAACGCAGTGGTAATTCTGTACCAAATTAGACGTTTCTGTAATAGAAAACTTAGTACCTATGGTGGGGAAATTCATAATAAACATTGAGACCCGGTTGAGAACTAACGTAACACTACTAGGAAACAATTAAGAGACATCTAAATTTTTTGTAAAAGTGTTTATAAATTTTCATGTCTGTTTTAGGCACTAAAAAGAATTTTGGCGCAGATAACACATCCACTGTTGACTATTCCGTAGCGCTGCCTTGCAGCCGATAACATGTGAGAAACCGTTTGTAGAGCACTGAATGTGGGTGGAAGGAGGGAGTGGAGCTGGAGCGGGATCAGTTAGTCACTTTTAGGGTTCCTGCCTAGGGGTCTGCCCGATTATCATCAGGGTCATGAACCGTGATAGTTAGGCAGTTGAAATTTTCACAGATGATGTATTTCTGTTGCCGCTATAACAACAAATACTAAATATTTAAGGGAGCTCCCATACAACAAACGTTATTAAATGTATTTTATAGATATTGGTACGGAACTCTTTGTGCGCCAGTCAGACTCGCTCTTGGGCGGTTTTTTAAACGCGCCGTCCCCTTAACCGTGCCCCTGGCAGTAGGAAAACGCGCGTCCACGTCGCGTTTAAAATACGCGCTGTGTATAGGCCCTTAGGTTGCGTTGTAATTGGGTTGTTGGGTTATCGTTTTTATTTTTCCCATAGTCTTGTTCAATGGTTATCATATACCTACTCGAAGCGAGAAAATCACACATTTTGATATTCCAGCTTCCAGGCTAGCTATATTGAACAACGCGTAAAATGATCTACAATATAGGTAGTCAAAGTAGACAATTTCAGTTGCCACGCGATCGAGGCTCGTTGTGGCAGTGTTGGCTGGATTACTACTCTCTCAATCTTTAACAAATTCAATAATCGAATTTAAACTTTCGTGAGACATGTTGAAATAATACTAATAATTACATGGGCACAGTGAGTTCAGTGTGCGTATCGTCTCTCGGAGACGACCTCCTGCCGCAATCTGACACAACTACTCCAGCGCTAGACTGCCCCCATCCCCCCGCCCTGTCGGCGCGTGCGTCACGCGCCACGCGGCGTTTGGAACGGGCGCGATTAGTGATTCAAGCGACATTGCCACAAAAATGCTCATCCTGAAGAAGAACTAACACGCTCGTAGTGACATTTAATACGTGAGGTGATGTAATTACTAGTATTAAATTCAATAATGGTACTAACCAAAATCTGTCACACTTCCTCAACTGTCGGAACTGTATGGCGATGATGCACGCAAATGTCGGGCCGACCAGACCGCCCTGTAAAGGCCGCTCGCTCATGCCACCCGGGAACAGGTCGATGTCGTCCACGGTCGGGTATATCCTCTTCAACCTGTGATAAGGAGATATTTTGAAAGGGTTCTGCTTCACTTGACTAATCGTAGCTATAGGTTTGCTCCGGACTGGATTTCGTATGGCCAGTCCTCGGAAAATTTTGGGACGGGCCATGCAAATCCAGTCCCAGGGTGATCGCTTGATTTCGTCAAGAGTTGCTTAAATGTACGGTTAAGGACAAAGTTAAATTATAATTTTGAAAGAATTCTGGTGCTGTTGGGTAATCGCTTATGATATGTCTCCTTGCCACGACTCCTATCAGGGTATTTAGCGTCATACACCTGCAATAGCTCGAAGCTACTTAGATTTCTTGAAGAGTTGCTCAATCAGATGTTCGATTTAGGATAAAGTTAGGTATGTTGTCTAAGGACAAGGCTTCTTAAGGAGTTAAAATAATCGAGCCAGTCTAAGATTTAGGTATCGAATTCTAAGATTAACACTGACGTTGCCGTTGAAATGTAAATCTACCCCAAAAACATGTCTAGTTACCTTGCAATAACTTCATCAGGAATCTCCCTCGCTAAATCCTCGAAAGTGGCAGCTCTCTTCAAGTTGCAAAGCGCTCTGTAGTTGTTATAACTAGGTACGCCATGGTCTCTCGCTCTCTGCACATTCAGGGCCACCAAGTCAATGCCCGAAAATGGGATGCGGCGGTCCTCGAAGAGATGGTTGGTGACTTCGCCGGTGATGAACTGATCCAGGGTTTCCATGGGGGTGGAGGAGATACCACGGATAAGCTCGTCTACCATTTCTGCGTGCTGAAATATAAACAGGTTTTCAGTAACATGCACTTTCTCAAAAAAATGCTATCAGAAAGTTTTTGTGTTATCTTTTCTATCTTTTTCTATCTTAGAATCAGGAAAAGCATCGTCAATAGGGATTTTGAGTCTCTAACAATCTCTGCAATTCGTGTTGTAGTAGTAAATCGTTAATTTCGTTAGCGTAGTCTTTAAGTTCGGCGAGTACCTAACGCGTCTTTACTATACAGAGGGGTATTCTAGGTAACGCACTTAAGGTTGTCGCATACGTACTGCTCGCAATACGACCCACTGGCAGGTGTGCGGGGTGGAGGCGTCGGGACCCGTATTTCTGCTGTGTTGCGTAAGTACAATACCCTGCTTTCGTGGTGTTTTACCCTTAGGACGATAATAATTCGAACGTCTCTCGTTATTTGTACCAAGAGGCAGAGTTTAGTGCAATGCACGAAACAAATTTTCATGGAATAATGCAAACAGGCGATTGTACTGAATGAACTATGTGATGATGTCCTCCCAGACGTATCCGTCGACGGCGACGTCCTAACAAAATTGTAAATTTATTATTTGCGTGCATGAGCGTGAGAATAAATCGCAAATCCAAACTTGGTTTTGAAGCTCCGGTGACAAGAAAAACAATAAAGATCTCCACTCGAGCCGAGGGCTTGGGCCGAGTTTTACGGAACTGGCGTTTGGCGTCATGATTTTCGAGACGGGTCCTTTAGTAACGTTTTGGAAACAGCATTTAGTTACGGGAGCCTAGCGTAGTTACGGTAGCCTAGCGGTTCAGGCATGCGGCTGTCAAACGGCGGTCCTGGGTTCGAATCCTGGCTCGTACCAATGAGTTTTCCGGAACTTATGTACGGAATATCATATGACATTTACCGTTAGCTTTGCAGTGAAGGAAAAACATCGTGAGGAAACCTGTATACATCCACGAAGAAATTCAAAGGTGTATGTTAAGTCCAACCCGCACTGGGCAAGCGGGGGACTACTGCCCATTCCCTCTCACCCATGAGAGCAGGCCTGTGCCCAGCAGTGGGACGTATATAGGCTGATTTATTTATGTCCTGCTATGAACCTAGAATACTATGGACGGGCTGTACATGTTATCACAGTGAGGGACGGAAGAGCTTTTATGCAGCTAAATTAAGAACTCGTCTTAAAATGGCTGATGACTTGCCATAAACAACCTCATACTAATTCAGTTGTGGCAAACAAAAAAAAGTGGAACTATGACCAGGGCAATGAATGATATTTCCCTTTCTGTCACACTTAAGTTCATAGCTCACTAGAGCCACCCGTCGCCCGACCCTCACCGCCTCGCCTACCTTTATCGAGATTTGTATGCTACCAGCTCGCTCGCACATGGTATTATTATTACCATAGCCTGTTCAGAGTATTCTACGTTCATGTGTCCTGCACTCACATTCATGAACATGTCGGTCCTGAAGAAGCCGTCGCGCAGCAGGATGGGCGGCTCCATGGGCTGGTAGGTGGGCGACAGGCGCGGCAGGTGCGGCCGCAGCAGCGAGTGCCCGAAGCGGAACGCAGCCGCCGCGAACTCCGTCACGATAGCGGGGTTGCAAGTTGGCGAGTACTCCTTGTAGTAACCTAGTGGATAATGAACATGTAGTTGGAAAATTAATTTCAGAATGGGCAGTGCTCTTAGTTATGATAACGGACGTGATACGTCATCATCATCATATCAGCCGAAGGACGTCCACAGCTGGACATAGGCCTCCCCCAAAGAGTGCCAAAGTGGCTGGTTCTGCGCCACCCGCATCCAGCGGACTCCAGCAACCTTTACCAGGTCATCAGTCCACCTTGTGAGGCCTACCCACGCCGCGCCTTCCGTTACGTGGTCGCCACTCGAGAACCTTTCCGCCCCGTAACGTAATACGTACAAGTAATGCAAAACCGCAAGATTACTTAGATGCCCAAGTCGAAGAACGTATCCAGGCCCCATGGTCTGTCTTATCACGCGATAAGTGACAAGATAGAGAGTCAGTCTCGTTCTATCGAACGGTGTCAGCCAGTGACGGACGCTCTATATTGTCACTTGTCGCGTGATAAGGCCGACCATGATACGGGGCCACGCTTCCACTATCTGTTCTTGTATTGAAAGCGATTGTATACGACCTAGGACAATAGATACTTAGTATGACTACCCATTAGAATTCCACGTTTTCTTATAACTGGAGTAAAGGAACATCATCATCTTGAACTGATAGAAGTCTACTCCAGACATGAAGGACCTAAGTTTATGCGTACACCAGAAATGTGCTAAGCTGTTTCCATGCATTTGACACCTAACTGGCCTGACAGTTAATATAAGTGTTACTTGTAGCAAAATGTTTGTCCGTCTTTCACGGCAAAATGGAGCGACGAATTGACGTGATTTTTTAAGTGGAGTTAGTTGAAGGGATGGAGAGTGACGTAGTATAGTTTTTATCCCCGAAATCATCCCCTGAGGGGGTGAAATGAGGGGTAAAAGTTTGTAAGGAGCTGCGATATAAACGCCACAGCGGACAGAGTCGCGGGCAGAAGCTAGTTTTTATATACATATTTTGCAACATAGGCATAGGCAATATTTACCAGCAGGCAGCAGCTTCAATCCGTACAGATTGACAGCGTTCCACGACAGCAACCTCGGCAGGAACTCATTATAGATGATGTGCGTCAGCTCAGCGGTGACGATGCGTCGGGTGTGTTCGAAGATGAGCTCTGCGTCCCAGTGTGGGTTGACACCCTTTAGGCCCTCGGCTACCCGGTTGTGTTCGCGGAGCCATATGGTGTGTATGGCGGTGAGGCCTGGTTGTTCCGAGGCTCGACCGTCACCTGGAAGGTAAGCATTACACTCAGAATTACTCTTACTTCTGTGTTACCCGTTCGGGCCCAAAGTGGTCAATCTGAAAAACCACCCTGAGGGGTAACTTTTTGAACGTATGTTAGGACAACTCAACTGTAATTTTCCTATACAAAAAGTGGCATTTAAGGCCTCCACACACCGAACGCGGGTCGTGCGCGGCGCGGGTCGGGCGGTATCTCTATCTTTTTCGCACAGTAGCGCGGCGTCTCTATCGCACAGCAGCGCGGGCCCGCCGTGGTAGCAACGCGGTCCCGCGCAACTGTGTGGTTACAATTAGGTACGCAATCGACCACAGGTTACGCGTATGAAACTACGTAGAACATCAGAAGGAATCTGATCGCCGTATCTGGTGAAGTCGCCTCACTGCTCATTAGGCAGTGTATAATGGAATCTACTTGATAAAGTTGACTTGCTTGTTTATAATAATAATAAATCAGCCTATGTACGTCCCACTGCTGGGCACAGGCCTCCTCTCATAGATGAGAGGTAACGGGCAGTAGTCCCTGGCCCAGTGCGGGTTGGGGACTTCACATACACCTTTGAATTTCTTCGTTGATGTAGGGTCATTTCGCCGGTTAGCGACCACCTAATTTCATATGCCGGTTGGCGACCACTTCGCTGAGTTGGAGAACTGAAAGGATATTTTCTCGGTTTCTTAGTAGATTTCTATTCTAAAACAACAAAAAAATGCATGTACAACTAACTGTTTCAATAGGGTCTATAGAATTGATGTTATCTTCAATAGAAAAAACCTCCTTCAGATGGTCGCCAACCGAAGATGGTCGCGTAGCCAGCGTAATGACCGTATGCAGGTTTCCTCACGATGTTTTTCCTTCACCGAAAAGCTAGCGATAAATACCAAATGATGTTCCGTAGATACAATAAATAAGTTTCGAAAAACTCATACGAGCCGGGATTCGAATCCACGACCGCCGTTGACAGCTGCATGTCTCAACCGCTAGGCAACCGTAGCTAATTTGCTTGTAAAAGTAAAATGTTGCTCACCAGCGATAAAGCAGAAGCCGCTGGCGGCCTTGCACTCCGGATGGCTGTCGGAGCGAGGCAGCAGGTCGCGGGACAGCAGCGGGTGCTGCGTCGCGTTCATGCGGCCGTTGAACCCGCGCAGCTTGCGGACGATGCACGGGTTCTCCCCGTAGATCACGGAGGCGTCGATGAATGCCGTGTTCTGGTTCACTTGCTCCCTGGGGCCTGGGGATTAATATGAATTAAAAAAAACTGTCTATAAATATATATTATAACTAGCGGCCGCCCGCGACTTCGTCCGCGTAGATTTTTGATGATGACAAAGATATAAAATAGGTAAGTGAAGTTTATTCTTAGTTAAAATGGTCTAAGTAGACATATTACATTTCAAACAGTGGCAGACACTGATATGCGATTATTAAAGAATTTTTAAGGATTTTCCAATCAGATTACGGGAATTGTTCGCAGAATGCTTAGTACTTATTCCGTCAGTTACCTGATGCTTTAATCTAATTTTAATCTTTGGCAAAAATGACTGCCAGATATAGAGCGACGCATGGATTTGGAGCTAGAAAATGGGGATCTTAGTTATTATGAGTCAGATTAAAAAAAGTTAAAGATTGTAAGGCTGTTAAATCTTAAACTCAGCACTGGAAATCGAGAAATGGAGACAGGTTAATGAAGAGTACATCTCTTTAAAAAAATCCAGTGTTACCCGTACAAAACCTTCAACCTTTTTAGGGTTCCGTAGCCAAATGGCAAAAAACGAAACCCTTATAGATTCGTCATGTCTGTCTGTCTGTCTGTCTGTCTGTCCGTCAGTATGTCACAGGCATTTTACTCTAAAACCATAAGGTGTATTTAAATAAAAAATTGAGGATAGGGTGTATTTTGTTAACCGCTACATAGTTTTGTAATGAAATTACTAAAAAAGATTTTTTTTAGAGGTGCATCCCATGCATAAAACTGAAAGTCAAAAATTATTTTTTCATTGCAAGCCCACATGTGGTACATCAATCGACAGGCCTTTCAAAATAAATATAAGGTTTCTAAGCAATTTTTTGCATTAAGTGAATAGAGTCGGAGATTATCGCCCCGAAAGTGACTAAAATTGTGTCCCCCTCCCCTCTAATTTTTGAACCGTGTATTTTAAAAATATGAAAAAAATCATGCTCATAGGGATTATAAAATCCTACCAGCGAAATTTGTTTTCAACAAGATCGGTTCAAAGGTTTTCGAGATATTTATAAAAAACTGCGTTGCTTAAAGAAAAGGACGTAAGTGCCATAAGTATTCAGTAACGATATGACCTTTTTCATGTCAGACCCTTCATACCCCTAGCAATACCCCTGGGTGTAGGGTGGGACTGAACCATACCACCGTAGTGCTGTGCACTATATTATGCTTTATAATATCTATCCCAAAAGTCCTATTACCGTTATCAGTATCACGCAGTGTAGTTGAAAAAGTTAGACTACCGGTATCTGTACGAGTAGGTAACCTTTGATTTAGTATATAGAACTAGATGCACAATGTCAAACAAATATGCCAAGAAATGTGCCCCAGAACATGAACGAAGAATACTCTGGACAGGCTATGGTAATAATAATACCACGTGCGAGCGAGCTGGTAGCATACAAATCTCTATAAGTGTGACAGAAAGGGGAATATCATTCATTGTCATTGTCATTGTCATAGTTCCACTTTTTTATTTTATTTGCCACAATTGATTTAGCATGAAGTTGTGCCACACAAACCATTACCCGTCCCGTAGTAAGTTGTTTATGACAAGTCATCAGCCATTTTAGGACCGGTTCTTAATTTAGCTGCATAAGAACTTTTCCGTCCCTCACCGTGGCAACACGTACAGCCCGTCCATAGTATTCTAGGTTCATGGCCCCAGAATGATATGTGTCATTGGCAATTAGTTAAGGGCCCCTTCGGGGCCCAACTTAGAAAAAAAAAGGCCCCAGAATGACAGCTCTAGCTACATTTCAGTAGTTGCTAATAGCGTTAACTTATAACCTGCATCAAGATATATGTTTCATAGAAAAAGAACTCAGTGTTTTAGAACTTAAGCACCATATTAGCAAACCAACATCAAAAGAATAAATACTTTTAGTTTATTGTGACATATAATGTGACTTGACTGCTCACGTCAAAACTTTAGCGTTTAGCGTTTAGCGAATGAATGGTCGCGTTATAAATTTTATTTATTTCAACAGAAAGCACAAATACATCTGGTTTCTTTATTTTACAAGTGGGGAATAAACAGTTTCAAATATTTGTACAAATATTATATACAAAACAATTGTTGAGATTTCCGTAAGTACACATAGAACAGCTGACAGAGTCCATAAAAAGAAATCATTTTAGTTTCCTTGAAATAGATTCAGTTTGTTAAATAATTGTATTTTCGACCTGACTTTACTTTAAATACTTTCTTTTTTGCGATGTAATGTAAGGTACAGTCAAATAGCGATCAGCTGTCGATTTTATTAAAACGGTCCTGGGTTTTGAACGTCACTCCCATGATCACCCATCAGCCATCACCCGACATCTATAAAACGAGTATTACGAGATATAAGGTCACAAATGAATGATGATGAAAATTGGCAACAATTAGCGCATTTCCAAATGATGTGTTGGGATTGTACTATAGAATTTTATTATAGTTAATTAATGCTATTAATTACCTTTTGTAAGGTCATGTCTGTCTGTCTGTCTGTCTGTCCATCCGTATGTCACAGGCATTTTACTCGAAAACTATAGGGTGCATTTGGATAAAATTTTGAGGATAGGTGTATTTTGTTAACCGCTACATAGTTATGTAATGAAATTAAAAAAAGTTTTTTTTTAGGCGTGCACTCCATACATAAAATTA
This sequence comes from Epinotia demarniana, assembly GCA_945867215.1. Classification (NCBI taxonomy): domain Eukaryota; kingdom Metazoa; phylum Arthropoda; class Insecta; order Lepidoptera; family Tortricidae; genus Epinotia; species Epinotia demarniana. Next base: position 11,757,948 of record OX244268.1, on the reverse strand, counting down.
AAAACTCAAAAAAATAAATTGCATGCCCACGTGTGGCACATCAATCGATAGGCCTTCCAAAATAAATATAATAAGGTTTCTCAGCAAATTTTTTGATTAAGTGAATAGAGTCGGAGATAATCGCCCCGGAAGTCACTAAAATTGTGTCCCCCTCCCCTCTAACTTTTGAACCGTGTATTTCAAAAATATGAAAAAAATCATGCAAATTGGTTTGAACAAGATCGGTTCAAAGGTTTTCGAGATATTTCTAAAAAACCGCCTTACTTAAAGAAAAGGATGTAAGTGCCATTAGATTTCAGTAAGGATACGACCTTTTTGATAGGCACGGAACCCTTGTTGTGCGTGGTCCGACACGCACTTGGCCGCTTTTTTTTAACTTGAAATTGGGATAGAATTTTCTTAAACGCTGAAATTAGTTTTTTTGTATTTTAATAAGTTAACTTTCTACAAAGTTTCAAGTCTCTAGTTCAAAAAATAATGTTTCCCCCATACAAAGATTGCACCCCCATTTAACCCCCTTAGGGGTAGAATTTTATAAAATGCTGAAATTACTTTTTTGTATCTTATGAAATGAAATGAAATTTGTTTATTTGCTTAAAATTATGTACTTATAAAGATGGTATGGTAAAGGGTACATAATGTCCATATAATGTCAATACCTTATAAAAGTCGGCATGCAAATATATTTATTATAATGTACATGCATGCCAAGGGGAGGATATTGAGCCTTTTATAAACAGGCTTACATGCTAGCTGAAATACCACTTCCCTTATGATTTTTTTTGAGCTTTGAATGCTCTTTCAATTTCTCGTAACCTTAATAAGTAATCTTTCTACAAAGTTTCAAGTTTCTAGCTCAAAAGGAGAAGTTTCCTTCATACAAACTTTGCACCCCTATTTAACCCCTTCGAGATAGAATTTTCTAAAACGCTGCCTGCCGTTTTTTGTATTCTAATAAGTAATCTTTCTACAAAGTTTCAAGTTTCTAGCTCAAAAAATTAAGTTCCCTCTTTGCACCCCTATTTAACCCTCTTAAGGGTAGAATCTTCTTAAATGCAGAAAATACCAGTAGTTAGGTATTGGGAGTTCTGGACCACTGCTTCGTTTCGCTTCGCTTCACTTCGCGGACGCGGTCCAGTTCCTCCCAATACCCAACTACAATCATGAGTGGGGTAGAATCCATATGTGGACCAGAATACAAAAGTAGTTACAGTTGTATATAATATACGATTTCTTTTACCTGGAAGGTGTTTCGATGGTTATGATGAGATTTTAGCATCCTAAAGTAATGGTCTAAATATTTAATATATACTCTATATTGAATACAAATGTACTATTTACATTATGCCTTTCGAGTTTGTTGCACGTGCATATTGGTAACATGAAATTTGTAAAACAACCTGAGAGATTGCAGTTGGATGTCGTTTGTTCTTCGCAAAATAAGCGCTGTTTCCGACATGGATCACTTTTACCTGACACAATTCGATGCATAATATGTGGACCGTCCAACTGTGGAAAAACGAATTTGATTGTTGGTTTATTGCTACATGAACATGGGCTACGCTTTCAAAATGTTTATGTTTACTCTAAAACCTTATTCCAACCTATGTATCAATTTCTAGAGCAAGTTTTAAAGTTGGTTCCCTCAGTGTCATTTCAAAAATATAGTGAAAATGAAGAAATACTGAGTCCTCTTATGGCTTGCATTAATTCAATAATGATATTTGATGATGTTGCATGTGAAAATCAAAATAATATAAGGGATTACTTCGCAATGGGAAGGCATAAAAATATAGATAGCTTCTATCTGAATCAAACGTATAGTAAAATACCTAAACAATTGATAAGAGATAATGCAAATTTAATCATTCTTTTTAAACAAGATGATGTTAATTTACGACATGTTTACGATGAACACGTAGGGAGTGATATGTCATGGTCTCAGTTTCGTGAAATGTGTGGGCAAGTATGGGATGTACCCTTCAATTACTTAGTTATTAATAAAGATTGTGATAAGAAATCTGGATGCTATAGGAAAGGTTTTGATACGTTTATCGTGCTAGATTAACTGTATATATAAAGGATTGTATTTAGGTTGAAACTTATTACTTAAGATGAAACCATCTGGATCGGCCATGAATCTTAAAATGAACGAGGAGAAATTATTGAAACAAAAAGTACTCCGTTCTGCCGAAGCCATAAGAAAAAAAGTTAAACTCATTCGTGACGTTAAAACGAACGATAATATGATGTTGGAAACAATGCTAAAACCAATTATAGATCTTCTCAATGAAATGGCAAAAAACAATATTAGTAATACTGATCATAATATCGAAGATTTTAAATGGAATAAATCAGTAAAAACATTAAAATATAGTCCATCTGAACAGGAAGAGAAAGAAAGTTTCGTTGATAAAAGATTTCTGAGAAAATCATCAGAATCTAACTCGAATAATACCGAACATGAGTCAAATGATAGTGGCTCTAACCTAAACGATTCCATATCTCATGAAAGTGTTGTCCAAAATGATTCTGATACTAGCATCAATGCTTCGTTTAGAACGTCTGAGTCGTATGCTTCTCCTCGTGAAGACCCCGTTTGGCAAAAACAATATTTAAACATGAATATTCCTTTTGGTATACGAATGGAGCGTGACAAGCTAATGCTAGGATCTTATCCGATTTCTGTGAATGACAAAGAACTCAAAATAAGTGGAGAAAGCTTTCGTTTAACGCCAGGTCTATACGCTTTATTGTTCAAGAAATTACCCGATTTAAGTCTCGTTACTGAAGACGATAAACGATTATATAAAACTTTGTTGTTAAAAACAAATGCTCATAGACGTGATTTTGATCCAAATAAACCGATAAAAAGCAATAAGGGTATGAAATATTTATATGTGATAAAACCACTTTTCAAATTATCTAAACAACGTTCATTAAGTGAAGAAATACCTGTATCCGGTCATGGGCTACCATCAATGAAAAAAGTAAAAAAAGACATTGCATATGTGTATTGGGATGACCCGAACGAATTAGTGGAGAGATTAAAACTGCTTATAGCAGCACGTGACGCTGGTAATACCGGGTTAGGAAATGAAATCATATCTATTATTGAAGAATTGCGTGAAGCTGGAATAGTCAAATAGTATATAAATAAATGAAGTTTATTAGTTTTATCAGTTGTAGTTTGATTTTCAAGTATACAAAATGAATATAGACAAATTTGGTCACTATGTTCATAAACGCTTGCGTGTTAGCGAAGTTTCTGAACTCAATTCCAAGGCTTTGATTCGTACAGAAGCGGGACATTTTGATTTAAAATCTTTGCGACTAAAAGGAGTTGTCGAACCTTTATCACCCGATGATGCAGTAAATAAACAGTACGTTGACAAATACATGCAAAACACGTATGAGAAGAAGTATTTAGACTCCATGTTTGATACTATAAATGGACAAATTCTTCATCTTGCATCTCAGTTGAAACTAAACTTTTATACAAATAAGGAGATAGATAGAATTTTAAAAGAAAAGTATAATGACAAAAGAACAAATAGTGAACGAGATCCATCGATCAGCGAGAAAGAACTTTAAGCGAAGATCAGTTGTACTCAAAGGAATTGATGATTTATGGCAAGCTGATTTGATCGATATACAGAAATTTCATACAGTGAACAAGGGATATAAGTATATTTTAATCGTCATTGATACCTTTTCAAAGTATGCATGGTGTATTCCTATTAAATCAAAAACAAAAACGGAAGTAAAAAATGCATTTGATCTAATTATAAAATCATCTAATCGAAAACCAAAAAACTTGCAGACCGACTTTGGAAAAGAGTTTTATAATGAAGAATTTAATTGTTATTTAAAATCGTTGAAAGTAAATCACTACTCAACGTATTCAATTAAGAAGGCATCTATTGTTGAAAGGTTGATAAAGACAATTAAGTTTAAACTTTATAAATATTTTAGTTTGATTGGCAATTACAAATGGGAAGGCAAACCGTTAGAAGATGTAGTAAAATCTTATAATCAAACAGTACATCGAACAACAAAATTTAAACCTGTTGATGTAAATTTTGATAATGAAATTAAAGTTTTAAAAAATATTGAAAAATCGCAATCCAATTTGCGTTATAAATTAAACAAATTCAATGTTGGAGATTGTGTACGCATTAGCAAGTATAAAAGCGTCTTTCACAAAGGTTATACGCCTAATTGGTCAACAGAACTTTTCACTATTAAACATGTGAATCGCACTCAACCTGTTACGTATCACATTCAAGACCAGCGTAAAAACACTATTCTCGGTACATTTTACGAAGAAGAACTCCAGAAAACTAAGTATCCAAACGTTTATCTTGTAGAAAAGGTGATTAGAAAAAAGGGTAGAAAGTTGAATGTCAAGTGGTTGGGGTTAAGTGATAGCGAAAACAGTTGGATTGATAAAAATGCAATCGTATAATTATACTCGTATTTATGTTCATTTTCTTAACTGCATTGATCATTATGATTTGAGAAATGAAAGGAAGAGGACTATTAAATAGTGCTATTAATCATTTACCATTCGAACTACATTTACCTGGTTATAACTATTGCGGTCCTGGTACAAAATTGCGCAAACGATTACAAAGAGGTGATAAAGGAATTAATGCATTAGACACTGCGTGTATGAAACACGACATAGCTTACGATACATATACTGATTTAGCTGAAAGACACCGGGCAGATTTAGAACTTTATAATATGGCCAAGCAAAGAAAAAAGTCAAAAGATGCAGGGAGAGGCGAAAAAATTGCTTCCTGGTTAGTAAGTGAAGTGATGAAATCTAAAGTTAAAGCTGGCGCAGGAATGAAAACATTTAAACATTTTGTGTCTAAAATTCGCGCTGAAATGAAAAAGAAACCTAAAACAAAAGCGTCTGTAGTTGATCGTGCACTTATTGCCGCAAAAAATTTTTTTCCTAAAGATACTAAGATACGAGTACCACGTTTAATACCGATTCCAAAAACTGGTGGTTTATTACCGCTGATACCAATTTTCGCGGGACTATCTGCGTTAGGATCACTAGCAGGAGGAGCTGCTGGCATCGCTAAAGCTGTCGGAGATTACAAAGCTGCCAAAAAAAACTTAGCTGAATCAGAACGACATAATAAGTTGATGGAATCTATTGCATTGGGAAAAGGGTTGCATATTAAGCCATACAAAAATGGGAAAGGTTTATGTATTAAAGCTTCAAAAAACTAAATCAGAGGTTACCCAGACGCGCTCTCACAAATATTGATATTTTAAAGCACTCATCTGATATCCCTCATTTTCGAGGAGTTTATATGAGAGATAGTTTACCATCACGTGCCAAAAAAGTAGAATGCGGAATCCTTAATTTGGATAGTTCAGTCAACAATGGAACTCACTGGGTAGCCTATGTGAAGGACAAAAGTTATTGCGAATATTTTAATAGTTATGGTGACCTTCCACCGCCAATGGAGTTACAGAGGTATTTAGGCAATTATAATATATGCTATAACTACAATAGGTATCAAAAATTTAACACTGTAAATTGCGGTCATTTATGTTTAAAATACTTAAAAAAATATTGGTGTGACCGTTTAAATAGTATTGCATAATAAACATCTTATCATTCACACGATGTCTTTCACTTTGTCTATAACGGGAAATTCTGCTACTCTAATAACGAACCATTCACCAGCTTTACAACTAGATGGTGAATACGAATGTGGCCTATTGTATATATCAACTTTTAATTCAATACCTAATATTGATGCAAGAAATAATAAGTTTTATTATGGTGAAAACGAAGTAATTGAAATTCCAGAAGGTTCGTATGAACTTCAAGATATTGATGATTACCTACAAGAACACCTTCAAGGATGCACATTTACCTTGAAATGCAATAATAATACCTTAAAAACATCAATTTTGTGCACCAAAAATATTTATTTTGATAAAGAAAATTCTATTGGGACTTTACTTGGTTTTGGAGCAGAATGTATTCAAGCCAATATATTAACAGAATCTCCTTTTCCTGTATCCATTCTATCTACAACTATAGTCCGCATTGAATGTGACATAGTGAGCGGTTCATTTGTTAACGGAAAACCTAGTCACATAATTCACGAATTTATTCCGGCCGTCGCTCCAGGCTATCGAATAATAGAAACACCGAAAAACGTGATATATTTTCCTGTTACTCAAAATAGTTTAAATTCAATTTCAATAAGAATATTGGATGTTAACAATCATTTGGTTAATTTACGGGGTGAAGAGATTCAAATATATTTACACTTAAGAAAAAAATGATAGACTTTAATAAAACTTCAGTGGCGTTTAAAAGTAGTACTAGTATACATCCAGCTATCAAGAAAAGAAGACGTAAAGTAAAACTTTCAAAAGAAAACAAAGAATTCCTCCAATACCTTGGTCTTTTAAAATGAGTATATTAAACTTAGCTGAGCCTTTTGCCTTTGACAACTCAATTGAGAGCTTTGAATATCATTCTTATAAGCCGTACGTAACCAGTTTTAATTTCAATGATGAAATACGCATACCTATAAACCAACAAGATCTTTACGTTTTGCCATCAGCGAGTGCTATATACATAGAGGGTAGTATAAGTGTATATAACAGACAAACAAAAGCAGAGGTAAAAAGTGTTCTTTTTACGAATAACCCTATACTTCACCTATTTCAAGATATTCGATATGAACTTAATGGAATCGAAATAGATAAAATAAAAAACGCAGGTGTTACGACAACTATGAAATCTCTCGTATCCATGAATGAGCTTGAAGCATCAATGTCTAAATTATGGGGTTGGGATATCAACGGTACAAAAAATGAACACGGATCATTCTCTGTATCCATTCCTTTAAACAAGATTCTTGGATTTGCAGAGGATTATAACAAAATTATTATTAATTGCAAACATGAACTTATTCTTTTAAGGTCCAATACGAACTTGAATAGTGTTAAATTAAATGCAAACGAATACATAGACCTTATAACTATATCTAAAATAGTATGGCGCATGCCTCATATTAAGGTTTCTGACCGTGAAAGATTAGGCTTACTGAAATTTTTGGAAAGTGATCGCGCTATTCAGATAGCGTTCAGGAATTGGGATTTATATGAATATCCACTTCTGCCTGAAACGACAAAGCATTCTTGGGCTATCAAAACTTCATCTCAAATTGAAAAACCGCGTTACATCATAGTCGGATTGAAAACGAAACGTAAAAACGTCGCTGATAAAGACATGACACACTTTGATCATTGTCATTTGAGAGATGTTAAGGTATTTTTAAACTCTAGTTACTTTCCTTATGAAAGTTTTGATGTCAGTTTTTCAGCTGAGAAGTTTGCTATATTATACGATCAGTATGCTAAATTTCAACAGTCTTACTTTAACCGTGGTCAAGCACCTTTGTTGAGCCCGGAAGAATTTAAAAGTAAAGCCCCTCTGTTCGTCATAGACTGTTCTCGTCAAAACGAAACCTTGAAAACAGGTTCGGTAGATGTAAGGGTTGAATTAGAGTGTGAATCAGATATACCTGCCCAAACCTCGGCGTATTGTCTTATCTTAAATGACAGTATTGTTGAATACAAGCCATTGAGTAGCATAACGAAAAAGATATCATAATGCAAGACTATCTATTCGTAGATCTTCAAGGGTTTAAAACCAGCAAGAATGAATTTATTGTTAAAGAATTTGCATACAGCACGCTGGAGTACACTCAAACTTTTTTAATAAAACCCCCCTTTACATTTTCTAAATTATTGGAAAGTGTAAAAGTACAGACAAGATGGTTAGAAAAACATTTAGGTATTATGTGGCATGAAGGTTATGTTGATTATAGAGAATTTAAAAGACTTATTGTTAACCATATAAAAGATAAGACTATATTTGTAAAGGGGGTGGAGAAAATTGAATGGGTTAAACATTTATGTTCAGACTGTACTATTATCGATTTAGGCGAGAAAGGATCACCTAATTTAAAGGAGTTGTTTAAGAAATATTGTTTACCTGAGTGTACTTTTAATTGTGTGAATCATAAGAAAAACTCTGCTTTAAAAAACGTTTTATGTATTAAAAAATGGTATTTAAATAATTGTTAAACTGTAATTTTGTAAATAAACGTTGTTAAATATGATTGTTTTTTTTATGTTTTTTTCAACCTATATATTTAGAATTAATGTTAGGAAATTAATAAAACGTCACATTCCTTTAATAAGATTTATTACACCTTAGTATGTGTACATACTTAACATTGCATAAATTATATTGATTTACACTTTCACGATTTGCACAATTTGTTATGAAATAATATATTATGTATTTGACGCGATTAAGTCCCACTTTATAAATTAACACTGTAACCACACATTTTCTTCGAAATCTTGTTGATGACCTCTTCAGTACTGTCAATTATGTCGTCGTAACCATCGTTCGCTACATACTGCGCGTTCAGGAGAACCTTTTCATTTTGATCATCGTTTTGATCCGTAACGCCATCTTTTATGTCGATTATCTGTATTTTAATGAGGCTGCTTCCTTTTCCGGCTTTGTTGTTTATAACGAAACATGGTGGACGTCCAATACTCTTCTTTACTATCTTGTTACTAGTGTTTACTTTACGTTGCTTCGTTTTTTGACTGTCGATAGTATTCTTAACTTTTTTGTACAGGTCACTATCATCGAATTCTTGAGGTAGTTGGAACGGGTCTTGTGCGTATTGAGAGAAAACAATCTGAATATCTTCGCTATCCGCCATTTTCTGGAAATCTAAAACAAGAGAGACACATACAATACATACATACAGTGCATACATAATTATAATTTTAGAAGACGTGAATGTTGAATACTTTAAAGGACATATCCTTAAATTTTATTATTTATTTGGTTTGTAAAATAAGAGCGTGTTTTCAAGGCTCACTAATCAACTTACCAGAAGTTCGGTTGCGAGTAAGTAATGAAGAGGTGATTGCAACTATTCGAATGTAAGAAATTAATAATTTCTATGCGCTTATATAGGTAAGTTACTGTTTGTTCAGCAAAAATGAAAATGCGCAATAGTGTTACATGATAACTTTAACTTGCACGTTCCTCAATGCACACCTAAAACAAGTCGCAACTTGTTGATAGGTTACCAGACCAATTAGGTGATTCATAAATTATTGTATGATGTGTTTGATGAGGGTTTGTGGCAGATAAGTAGTAAAACATCAGAATGACAAGATTAATCATTTATTGATTATAAAACACAATTTTGTAAAATCAGTGTCAGTCAAAGAATTGGTATAATATAAAATCGTGTCTTATACAAATAACTAAGGATGTATATTTTTCATTATTTACTTAACATACAATAATGATTTATTGATAATTTTTATCTGCAAGTAAGGTAACTCAGATAACACATGTTCATGAAAATTAACTACCAAATAGTATAGTAGTGTGCCCCCAAGCCTTTGTAAAAATTTGGTTGTCAGATATCAGACGCTTATCATCATTAGCTGAAAGAGCAACTTTGTTAACACTTTGTGTAAATATTTCGTGCTTTATTGATTTGAATAATATGTTTTTTCTTTTTATTACTTTCCTTTCAAATAGTGTTTTTTCATAATCTGATATCTGAAAACCGCGTACAATTGGTTTTTTCACTCCTTTAGCTTTTTTGATAACATCATTAATGGTTTTAATACAGTATACTTTTGAACGTAGTCCTACGAACTCTGTAATCATTTGCCCATTCATTTCATCTTTAAAAAGACCTGGCACTTTTTTGTTCTGGACTGGTAACAAGTATTTATTATCGGCACTATAATTACTAGTATCAAAATAAGACAAAAAGTTTAACCTTAAATCTTCGAAATAGTCTTTTGTCTGTATATAATACACAAAACTATCTGTATCCGTGTGGCACATTTGTAAACGCTTACCGTATTGTTTTTTATATACTGAGTAATGGAAATCATACATATGGCTTTTAGATAACTCTAGTACAGCAAAACCGATGTATATTGGCTTGTCTAAAATTATGATGTCTGGTTTCAATTGGACAGCTATAAAATTCTCTGTAAAAACTGTAGCGCTATGAAAATTAGGGCTTGCGATCAATTTATCAGCCGAGATTTTCTTTTTTGTTTTGTTAGTATTGTCGGTCCACTGATTAACTAAGCGCACTTGTACCCTTTTCTCGGTATTCTCCAAAGTCTTACCAAATATACTGTTATTCATCAATTTGCAAAAGTCTTGTTCAAAAACAGACGTAGCCTTCTGTCGTAAATTTGTATTCATATCAATATATTGTTTCAAATACGGAGCTTGTTTGAATGTAATAACTCTATGTATCTTTTGTAATTTTAGACCATGTTTTAGACATGTTTTCAAATGCACATAATGGATCACATAACAGTATTTGTCATATAAATTAGGTACAAGTTTATATTGTGTGCCTCCTGGTGGTATACATTTTTCAGGACAAAATGGTAGATCGTTATGTTTATCATGTAGATGTTTTGGATAAATAGTATCCACTTCAAGGATATAGCCAATTTCTGAATCATTAGGGACTTCTGTAATATTTAAAACACTTATTTCATGATTTTCTAAAAATCTAAAGTTTGATAAAGGCAAATATTGGCACATGCTGTAACCATATAAGTTATTACAGTCGATATAAACAAGGTATGAGTCCAACTGGGATGGTTCATAGTCCTGTAAGTATTTATTATTAGCTTTAGCATACCGTTGGGAGGTCATACACACTCCTCCTCTGATTCCGGATTGAATCATTTTCAGAATGTTAAAGTCATCTATGAGCTCTAATTCTACACCAGTTTTCAAAAGCATTGCGTCAAATGATAAACTTGGAGTAGTTAAATAAAAAGCCGGGTCGAGGTCATAGTGTTGCTTGCAAGTAGAACGAAACTTTTCAAAAATATCGGTTAACAGAAGAACATCTGTTTGTAAATAAAGGTCCGTATACTCGCCTAAATTTTTTATATTAAATTGTTTCCAAACTAATTGTGCATGCTCATAGTCTTCTCTAGAAACGGTTTCATTAGTCAGTGAATTGTAAAAAAAATCGATACATGGAAGACTTTTTTCCTCAAAACTTTCCCATTTATTCATATACTCATAGGGAAACACACCTTTGCGCGTAAGTAATTGAAACTCTTTTTTGTTACAAAAATATTTACGTAAATGAAGAAAGTCGCGTTTCTGCAGAGTTTCAGTTAGTTTCTCTAAACTTGTACCTAAAAATTTAAAGGAATCCACGAAACGAAGTTGAAAATACTCGTTCTCGATTGGAATAAATTTAGTAATAGAAATATAGTTTTCTTTGGTTTTAGGAATAACTTTTACTGCTCCTGGCGCCTCACCCAGTTTTTTTATAAATAAATGAGAATCATAACCAGACAGATTATGAAAAAATATGGGTACAAAACCAGGTCGTTTATATTGTAAATTGCATAGGTTATGTGCTGCACCACGATAGGCTCCTGTAATGTGACAGTGGTCCCGAACCCGATCAGAGAATAGAAAATGATTACATATGTGGCATAGTTTAGCATTCAAAAAGTTTAACTCGTCTTTTTCGTTGAATATTATTGGAGTATTTGTGGTTAGAACTTTATGAATTCTGCCAACATCTTTATAGATTGCATCAATAAATTTGTCAACACAATCGGTTCCGCGATAAGAGACGTAATGATTGTAGCTTTGATCTATATTACTAACAATGTAGTATGCAAAGGCAGCTGGTACATGATGATGCAGAGTAGTCGTGTTAGGCGAATGGTTAGTGTCTGTATTATCATTATCACTAATATCTGAGGATTGTAACAACGATTCGAAATCGGCATATATTACAAATGGACAATTCTGTTTCCGATTGAAGTTTTTAAATTTAATTACTGTTCCTTTTTCTGGTAAAACTGTAACTACTCCCGTACACATGTGATTGGATAGTTCATCCTGTTTCATAAAAAATAACAGACAGGTGTCGCAAAAATATATCTTACTATTATGACTCGTGACTTGTTTACGCACAAGACGACTCAAATCTTTAATTAAAACATAATGCGGTGGATGGCTGCCATCGTCCAATAAGAGCAAATGTATATTTTTCCTATTTGTCTGATCACGGACAATCTCAGACTTGTAAAGAGGACCTATTACAGTTTTATTATTTTTCAAGCCAAAAATTGTTATTGATATCTTTGGATTGTTCTTTTCAAACACTCTGATGTCATCAAATGTGACAGGAAAAGACATTTGAGAAATATTCAATACGTCGCGATAGTTAGGATACGATGAAACTCGTTCAGGGTGGTTGTTAGAAGGATACAACGCCGCTGTCACACTCCATAAAAAGCAACACTGGTCATTGTTTTGTATATTTATACATGCTTTCTTGACTTTAATGCATTTTGGCAGGTCAACGTAGCTTGATCCTCGCAGTGGTTGATACTTGTTTACGTTAATCTCTAAATGCGAGTTATTAACAAAAGCCCATCCACTATCACGATCTTGAAATTCCTCAAACTTTGTCTTGAGACAACTCACGGTCTCGCGAAACAGTGATTCAAAATCATAACTTAAGTATAAAATTTTATTTTTAGTTCCAAAGGACTTAATTGATTGACTGTTATCTTTAAACATTAAGAACATTCCAAAGAGTTCAAAATTTACTTTTACGCACGTGTGTTTTGTAAGAGATTCATCTAAAACCCATTTTATGTCATTTTTAACCGAGTTCATAAATTCATCTACAGATCTCAAACTTCGATCGTCTTTTGTCGATACACGATATGTTACAATACGCTTCAGAAATGCTGATTCTACTATTTCAATGTTATCTCTTAGAGCTTTGCTAGAATTAACTCTTGTTTTGTGTGCATTGCTTCGAAGATGGCCTACCCAATTTATTTTTTTTACAGACGTGCTACACGGAACACAGAAAGGCATTGTGAAATAATAATGTTATACAAACAACAATAAATACCAGGTGTTTCCTGTATCACGAACAAAAGTAGTTAAGTTTGAGGAGTGGAGCTCGTATTAAATTTATTTATTCCTGTTGCAGGAAACACCCTGTATATATCCTAATCTATTTTTGACACTATAACCCGCCGACGACGAGATAATTATTTTTATTAATAGTACATCGTATTACCAAGAATGCAACGACAATCGAATGTGTAGTAATTAGTACTAACACGTAAATAGGTGAGTTGGTTAACCAACAGTACAAAAGTTAATGTATTTAAACGATATTTATATATTAGAAATCTCTTATTAAAAAAAAAATACGAAAAGCAGGATTAATGACCCTGTTTGACTAATATTTTTTGGAATTAGTATAATAAACGGGTTCACAATCTTCAAAGATATGGAAAGCTTCACCCATGAATTTTTGTAATTGATTCCACTCAGAGGAATTTTCGTTACTTTGTAATTTGACCGCCACTAACGCTTTTTTATAGCGATCTTCAGGGTTGGTCTTCAGAAAATCATCTACATTATACACTCTAAGATCTATATAAAATTTACCATCCGTAATCGTACTACGCCGAGAGGTACCCGCAGACACGCGACTTGTAAATGATGACGTGGTCTTGATAGTTTTCGATTCGTCTCCGAGTTCCTCCTCCTCTGCTTGTATGATCTTGAATATATCCGTTGTGACCGAATTCTTGGAAGAACTGAAATAAATAAACGAAAATGTTATTACGAGCTAACACATTTAAAAATAAAATAAATAAAATATCTTTATTTCGGAAAATTAAACTTCTAAACACAATTAATTACACTCATACAAATCATCACAAATTTAAGTCTCAATCATCATCATCATCATCATCATATCAGCCGAAAGACATCCACTGCTGGACATAGGCCTCCCCCAAAGAGTGCCAAAGTGACCGATCCCGCGCCACCCGCATCCAGCGGACACAACAAGCGGACAGTCTCAATAATGAAATTAATTTAAAAAGCAACAAATAAGTACCTGGAACCGGAATTCTTGGCTTTACTGGTTGATGCTGCGACCTTGCTATTTGCTTTTCTCTTTTTAGCAGCTGGCAGTGGCGATGGTGATTGTCTTTGATGTTCGACGAAATTCAAATCAGACCTAATGAAATAAAAAATAAAAAACATAAATATTAAACAAAGCTGGGAAACCGTGGCAGCCTAAAGGTTTAGACGCATGACCTTCGAACAGTGGGTTGAGGGTTCAAACCCGAACTATACCGATGAGTTTTAGGAAACTTATGCATGGAATATAATTAGATATTTACTATAGGCATTCGGTGAAGGAATACATCGTAAAGAAATCTGTATAAACCAGCTAAGAAAGTCAAAGGTCTCCAACCCGCACTGAGATTTTCAGTGAACGAACTTACATAAACCAACTAAGAAATTTAAAGTTAAAACGATCAAAATATTAAGCGCAACTGTTGAAAAATCTAAAAATAATTGAATTACCTTGATGATGAGGTCCTTTTCTTTATGGTCTTTTTCTTCGGCTCTGGCGAAGGCGTACGCGCATGTGTAGAATATTCAGAGTCAGACCTTCAAAAACGAAACAAAAATTAGTCATATAGTTTTTTAAACATATCTTCACAAATACGATTTATTTGAGTAGGTACTTACTAACATTTTAAATGAAGGTCACTCAACAAAGAAACACCGAGAACTTCGAGGCACTTCCCGAATATTTAGGAAATAAATGGATACAAACAGTATGATTGTTCGTTTTATAATAAATTAGTTGATGATTCAATATTTTTCCGAAATATATAATTTTATCATAAGAAGCAAATCATAGCATTCCACTTTAAACCGTAATGTACCCATTATTCACCGATTGTAAAAATAAACAGATTACTCACAAAACTGTACATCATTCGGTTACAATGTGTAATTAACACAAAGAAATGCCGCCGAAGTATCGAATTATCGAATGAAGCCGACGATTACTACGTTGCAACACGTGTAAATAACCTGTCACAACCAGTTCTTGTCTATTTAGTCGAAAAACATTTTGAATTATATCAACATTACTATCATTTTCTTTAGTTCATCTCTGAATTAATATTTTTTAAACGTATATAAAAACAACTAAGAAACAAGCCTTCTCACGAAAATCAAACATTTAATTTCAAGCCCCTATACCAGCCATTGTTTACGTTTCTCCTTAATAGATGCAATTACCTATAACACATGTATGCATTAATTCTTTACATTACTAAATTAAACAAAATAATGTATTACAACATAACCCGCTTATTTAGAATGTTGGTTAAATAGTATCATGGTACAAGGTGAATAAACAGAGCGTAAGCATTTTTAAAGATTCACACGCCGACCGGCATTACGATTGTAATTTAACACTTTGCGATTAACAAAACAGAAACGTCATTTCTAATCATAGGTTGATGCATTGAAGAAAACACGTTTATTCATTTTTGTTATTTTATGCATATGGAAATATAATGTAAGTTAGTCTATTAATTTACCTACATAAAATATCTTCTCTTACACAACTCCATTAACACTTGTCTACAGGAAAGATAATTTCTGTATAACCTATTAGTGTTACTTTTGATACTTATATTAAGATTATCGAGTAGGTATTTTGTTCATAAAATCAGGTATGAAATGAATTAGAAATCATATTTATAAACTGAACAAACATTTTAGAGGGTCCACCTGCAAAGGTTGAAACAGTAAACCGTTCATTCAATTTATTCTTTGACCTGATATTACTTATCGTCATGCGGTCGACTAGCTATCCTTTCGCATGAGCTGTCTTTCGTTTGTTTATACAACATGCTTGAAGTCTGACAAGGATGAAGCATACGTTCGATTGGTTACGTTTTAATACGTAGTGAGTGTTAATACGTACAGTCAACCAATTTGATACCCAAGTGTACCTATAATTATTATGTTTACTGTAATTCTTCATATCTACGTCACATAAATTATCCAATCAGATTGCGAGGCCTGCATCGCGCTTACAAAGTTTTTGTGATCGGTTCATATATATACAATTTCATTGATAGAACTGTCGGAGTGTCTATAGCTATACCGACCGATAGTTCATAGTACTCCTACCACTTAACATGTTGCGAAGCCTGGCCAGCTTTGTGATAATGACTTGGTAACGCGGTGGCGTATGCATACGATGCTTGGTTTTAATAACCCTAAGATGGGCAGGGCTAGTATGCACAACACACTACAACCCGGTGGGGGTAAACACAACACGCGGTGGCGTTGATATAGTATTTGCTTGGTTTTAATAACCCTAAGATGGGTAGGGCAATTACTATATCTCACACAACGAGAAATCTGTTACTATACACGGTCGGTAGTTAACGGTGATCTCATCCATACTTCTCACGTCAAAGTTTCTGGCCAATTCTGCGATGTGATTAGTGTGTCAAACACCGTAATAATCCTGTTAGCCCAGCACAGCTTAAAAGCTCAATATTACCCAAGTCTGGCTATGATGGTGCATTACGAGATCTGGTTCTCCAAGAACAAGATCTGGCGGGTTGCGATGCTAGCTAGCACCCGTTGTGTTTAAGCCTTTTGCATTTTTAAACTTGCATCTTTTTGTTAAATGAGTGCTAAAAGTCCGTTAATGCACTTGAAGTTCTGTTCCACTGCAACGGAGTACGAACTGTGAATCTGATACTATCCTAAACATGCATTGAGAGTTTGCATCAGATTATTAAACACGATGCCAAACACATAAATTAAACGAATCCGTCGGTTTGTCTGATGGCTACAGCGTTTATCTTCAATACGATGAATTAAAGCAAGATATATTATATACAACTGTAACTACTATTTGTATTCTGGTCCACATACGGATTCTACCCCACTCATGATTGTAGTTGGGTATTGGGAGGAACTGGACCGCGTCCGCGAAGTGAAGCGAAGCGAAACGAAGCAGTGGTCCAGAACTCCCAATACCTAACTACTAATACCTTTTTTGTATTCTAATAAGTTATCTTTCTACAGAGTTTCAAGTCTCTAGCTAAAAAAATAATGTTTCCCCCATACAAACATTGCACCCCCATATAACCCCCTTAGGGGAAAATTTTTCTAAAAAGCTGAAATTACTTGTTCTGTATTTTAATAAGTAGTGTTTCTACAAAGTTTCAAGTATCTAGCTGAAAAAATAAAGTTCCCTCCATACAAACTTTGCACCCATATTTAACCCTCTTAAGGGTGGAATTTTCTTAAACGCAGAAATTGCTTTTTTGTATTCTAATTAGTAATCTTTCTACAAAGTTTCAAGTCTCTAGCTCAAAAAAAAAAAGATTCCCCCATACAAACTTTGCACCCCTATTTGACCCCCTTAGGGGAGGTATTTCCAAAAATCCCTTCTTGTCCCTAGCCCACGTTATAAAAATAACCTCATCATCATCATCAGCCTATATACGTCCCACTGCTGGGCACAGGCCTCCTCTCCTGTATGAGAGGGAACGGGCAGTAGTCCCCACGCTGGCCCAGTGCGGATTGGGGACTTCACATACACCTTTGAATTTCTTCGCTGATGTATGCAGGTTTCCTCACGATGTTTTTCCTTCACCGAAAAGCTAACGGTAAATATGAAATAATATTCCGTACATAAGTTCCGAAAACCTCATTGGTACGAGCCGGGATTCGAACCCACGACCGCCGTTTGACAGCCGCTATAAAAATAACCTAAAGTTACAAAACTCTAGTTAAAAAAATAATGTTTCCCCCAGATAAATATTGCACCCCTACTTAACCCCATTAGGGGTGGTATTTTCTTAAACGATGAAATCACTTTATTTGTATTCCAATGAGTAATCTTTCTACAAAGTTTCAAGTTCATAGTTCAAAAATTTATGTTTCCCCCATACAAACATTGCACCCCTATTTAACCTCCTTAGGGGTGGAATTTTCTAAAATGCTGAAATTACTTTTTGTATTTTAATAAGTAGGTACCTAATCTTTTTACGAAGTTTCAAGTCTCTAGGTAAAAAAATAATGATTCCCCCATAAAAACTTTGCACCCCCATTTATCCCCCTTAGGGATGGAATTTCCAAAAATCCCGTCTTACCCGTTGCCTACGTCATAAAAGGAAGTCCTGGTGTAAATTTCAAGTTTCTAGTCCCAATAGTTTCGGCTGTGCGTTGATGAGTGAGTCAGTCAGGACATAGGCATTTATATATATAGATATGAATAGAAAAAAACTGTTTATACTGGTATTTAATGTTTGAGTTAAGACTTCGTACACCAACCTAAAATCACATACTTTTTACTATGGTCCAGGTCCCACCTCAACATTTTACAACTGTGTAGACAACTAAAATAAATTCGACCAATCACGTGGCGCCTTCACTGAACTAAAATGTATTTGACCAATAGGACGACTCACAAAAAATTTAAAGTCGTTGTCTGCACTTCGTTTCAGCAGGGCTTAGATTTTCAATAGATACCACGTTTGTTTAGTTAGTTCAGTTGACTGGTAGGAAAAGTATTTTTTATACTCGTCGACATTAATGTTTGAATTAAGACTTCGTACACCAAACTTAAATCGCGTACTTTTTACTATGGAGGTCCCAACTCAACATTTCATAACTGTTGAGTGTTGACACAACTAAAATGAAATTGACCAATCACGTGGCGCCTTTACTGAACTATAATGGATTTGACCAATAGGACGCCGTCATGAGAAAGTCATAAGGTAAATAGACATCAACGCACAAAAATGAAAAAGTCGTTGGTTGCACTTCGTTTTCAATAGATACCAAGTTTGTTTAATTAGTTCAGTTGACTCGTAGAAAAAGTATTGTTCACAATAGTGTCATAATCAAGCCTTTTAATCTCGTACCTTACTTAGGCCACTCGGCAAGCTTCGTGGCCTAAACACGGTACTCGACTAAAAAGCTCTCTATTATAACACGATTGTGAAAAATACTAGTATACCATAGTTATAATTAGCTTTTTAAGTCTCGTACCTTAATTAGGCCACTCAGCACGCTTCGTGGCCTAAACGTGGTGCTCGACTGAAAAAGCTTACATTACATTAACTAAATATTTTGACATCGATCGCAGCACATGGGAAGAACCTGCCACAAATGCCACACGCTGATGTGTGGAGAAGCACTATTAACACTTTCGCAACCAAGAACCCGCCTAGCGGGCGCCTACGCTGTAGTCGCTTTCCGCTACATACGAGGAAAACCACAGGATCGGCTACGAGCGTAGCGCGTAGCGATTCTTGGTAGCGAAAGTGTTAAAATATCAGGTCTTCGAACTCACGGTTTCAAGTTATATTTGAAAAGCGAGTGCAGAGACTAAATTTCAACCGGACTTACGATGTTAATCCTTAATTTACGAGCCACAAATGCGGAAGAAAATGTCGTGCCTCATGCAGATGTTTCTTATATTACCTGACAAGATGTTAAATCCTAAAGAGTAAGTGATGAGAACAGGCATAGTTTTCATCAAAACGAGCATTAGATAGGTAGGGTTAATCGCCAGTAATGGCCACCCTTCACTAACTACATCATATAATTTAGTATAAAGTTAGTTAGTTATTGAACGTTTTGTCATTGAACGGTGGCCAGTAATTAACACCTTATACTCGTACTAAAAATTAATTTTATTATAGGTGAATAGAGTTCAAAAAAAGATGTACGACGTGGCCAGTTATTGAACGGTAGCCAGTTACTGGCGATTGACCCTAGTCACCATAGAAAGTATCGAGAAGATCTAAATTTATCAGGCAGTTCTATCTCAATTATGAAATGTAATCATCATCATCATATCAGCCGAAAGACGTCCACTGCTGGACAAAGGCCTCCACCAAAGAGTGCCAAAGTGCAAAAAAAATGAATGTTACGTCTCATTAAACATGGCTAGTTTTCCAAAACTTACCGAGTTGCTGCTGTCCGGGCAAGCTTCTCATGAATGGGAAGCACAGCCTCTCCCCGGAGGTGACGTTGACCTCGGGGTAGTAGTGGTCTCCGCGCGGCACGGGGAACGGGTTGCACTCGGGGTGGACCGTGCGCGGTGAGTCACAGGAGCGGCAGTCGGGGATGGATTCGTGGAAACCTGGAGAGTGTATGTAGATTAGGAATCTACTTCGAGGTACTTACTGCTTATTACACTGAATCACAGTGTACAAAATAGCTGTTGTCCACGTTAATCCCCCAGCCTGATCCCCCAGGGGAAAAAACGGTTAGGTTGTTAGGTGAACTGCGACCCTACAGTGCGCGAGCCGAGCGAGCGAAGCGAGCGTGACGCGGTAGCGTCCGGCGAAGCGCCATAACCGAACATTATATTTTTTTCCTACTTGAATACAAAATAATTGCTGCTAATTCGCCTGGGTGATTAACGTGGAGTATCATCGATAAAGGATGATCTTTTGCTTCGGCCTCTTTTGCTTTGGCATCCGCCAATAAGAACGATAGGCCGCCAAAATGGGACCTTTTGCTTGAGAATGATAGGTATATATTAATCAATATCTATTCTTCAATGCATGTCTCTATGTGGAGAAAAGCGAAATGACAATCTTTAGAGCGTAACAATTGAACAAGCATTAAACCAGTGTACTCGTAATCTAGGCAGGTGTCCCGTTCAGGTGCATTTTTTGTGTAGTTGCTACTCAGCAGCCTTCCTCAAATGAAGATGTGAGGAAAGATGGGAGTTTGGGAAACTGGCCGCAGTCCTCGATATGACGGTCACTACTATTGGCATGTATGTAATGCCACAAAAGAAGATCATCGTTGAACTTCGGAAGGTATTTGAAGATCTTACCTTTATGGATGGGAGTCATAGTGAGCTCGTGGTCGACGAACTGTGCGAACTGCATCACCATCAACGTGTATCGTGTGTGCAGGTTGGAGATGTCAGGGTGGATGACCGTGGACACGATACGGGGAGACACTAGGGGTGTGCCTGTCACTGAGTTTATACGGGGCCGGCTGACACCTGAAAGTGTATAAATAGTTCTTTAACTGATTGGTCACATGGTATTACATTATGATAATCTTAGTCTCAATTCAAGGAAGTCACATAAAAGTGTATGCCTCTTTTGTTTACACTACAAAAGGAATGCATCGTAGCGTTGAAATAGAGAAGGAACCAGTCAGAAGCGTTCAGTTAAAGTGAAGAAAATCTTTTTAGGGTTCCGTACCAAAAAAGGTACTAAAGGAACCCTTATTATGGTGCGACTCCGTCCGTCTGTCTGTCTGTCACAAAGTGAAATATCTCACGAACTACTTAAGGTATCAATTTGAAATTTGGAATGGTTTTAAATGAGAGTCATCCACGTGCATGGAAAATGAAAAATTTTAATATATATTTTAATTTTCCATGAAATCTTACGAATATGACGAGGGGGCATAAAAAAATATTCAACTATTTGGTCAAGTGGGGTATCATTTGAAAGGGCTTGAGTTGCACATTTTGAAACAGTTTTTCTTTTTTTTCTACACGGGGAAAATTTTGATGTATGAAGGAAAATGTAAAAAAAAATACCATTCCCCCCCCCCTTATTTCCGAAGTTATTCAAGCGAAAAATTTGAAATAATTACTTGTGATTAAGATAAACATAAATATTACGGGAAATGTTTTTTTTTTCTGTACCTAGCATATTTTTTGTTTTATTTACAAAAATCATTTCCTAGTTAAGTTTGCAATTTAATCAACTTTATAAGTATTTTTTTGTTATGAAATTCCTATAAGACTGTAATAGAAATACCCTAATTTCAAATTAAAAAATAATAATCGAGATCGGTACACGTGATAAACAATAATCGCTAAAACACCAACATACGTACTAAGCTGATTGCCCTTGCACGTTAGTACCAAATGGGGCCGATAGACGGCGCTGACCCCATTCGCGTTGTTAAGATTTTTCTAGAATGAATGGAGTTGGGACGGGTATATTTCAATAGCAGGTCAAAAAAAATCGCGATTCAATTGTCTTGGTAGTCTGATGGTGTTGGTGTAAAAGTTACTCGTTGTTTGAAATTGAATTCTGTTGTGTTGGGTTAAAATAAGTAAATAATTTAACAAATATTGGGAAATTTACCTTTACCTTGAGTTAATTGCTAGTTTGTACGGAACCCTCGCTCGGTGCGCGAGTCGGACTCGTACTTGACCGGTTTTTTTTTCTTTAATAGGAGCTGCGCGTGCTATATTCCATTATGAGACACGCTATAGGTACTCTAAAGATATGTTTTTCTTTGACGTTGTGTTACTCACCATCTTCATAAACAGGGGGCAGCAATCTCGCGAACGTCGTCAAACTCTTGCCCAAATTCGGGTTCCTCAGGTTATTGCAATGTCCAGTATAAGTCCTGAATGGGCTGTCCGCGTCACATTGGCCGTTGTCGTCGCACTCTGGTTCAATAACCGGGCCTAATTGGTCCTGGCCGACGAAACCGCTAACGTCCACAGATTGAAGGGCGTCAGCGAAGTCGGTGGAAGTGGGGAAGCCGAGAGAATCATCGAAAATTTGACGCTTGCGGCGGTGTCTGGAAATTGTTGGATAGGTTAGGCTAGTCTCAAAATTTTCTGATGTTTTGAAAGTTTTACTTGGCGTTACGATCGTATCATTTTATTTTACAAAATATGGTAAGTACTGACTAGTCATATTTTACAGACTAAAATACAAAAAATGTAGGTAAACATGGAGATCGGTTTTCAGCGATAAGACAACCTGTTGTCTTCCTCTACCTACATGTTATTGTATATTATTGTTGTATTGTATTGTATAAACGAGCTTAATTTAGGCCTTAGATTAGGTCTGTATAAAATTGGTGTAAGTTCCTACTAATATTGTTCAATACTAAAAAAACTGGAAGTATCACAAGGGAAATTAAGGAAACTATTAAATTAACTAAGTACCTAAAACCCATTTTTTAATGGAAAATCCGTCCGTCTTTGCAGACGAAGTGTAGTAAGTATTAGGTACTTCTACTAATCTTTCAGTTACTTACCCTCCGTTGATGGAGTTGAGCAGTTCATTGGTGGCAAACTCGAAGAAGAGTGAAGTGTTGGCCAGCTTCAAAGCGTACTTGTTAGCCTTAGAGAATGAGGCAGCGGTTCCGACGGGAGAGTGAGGGTCAGCTCCTCCACCTGCAAAATTAACAGTTAAATATAAACTTCGTCCCTAATAAAAATTATAAAACAGATGACAGTCGCTTTCGTGATACTAGTGCTACTCCAAATTTTGGTAGTAGCTAGCGGGGTCCGCATTAGTACCTAAGGCTTAGGGTTGTCCCTAATAAAAATTATAAAACAGATGACAGTCACTTTCGTGATACTAGTGCTACTCCAAATTTTGGTAGTAGCTAGCGGGGTCCGCATTAGTACCTAAGGCTTAGGGGTGTCCCTAATAAAAATTATAAAACAGATGACAGTCACTTTCGTGATACTAGTGCTACTCCAAATTTTGGTAGTAGCTAGCGGGGTCCGCATTAGTACCTAAGGCTTAGGGTTGTCCCTAATAAAAATTATAAAACAGATGACAGTCGCTTTCGTGATACTAGTGCTACTCCAAATTTTGGTAGTAGCTAGCGGGGTCCGCATTAGTACCTAAGGCTTAGGGTTGTCCCTAATAAAAATTATAAAACAGATGACAGTCACTTTCGTGATACTAGTGCTACTCCAAATTTTGGTAGTAGCTAGCGGGGTCCGCATTAGTACCTAAGGCTTAGGGTTGTCCCTAATAAAAATTATAAAACAGATGACAGTCGCTTTCGTGATACTAGTGCTACTCCAAATTTTGGTAGTAGCTAGCGGGGTCCGCATTAGTACCTAAGGCTTAGGGTTGTCCCTAATAAAAATTATAAAACAGATGACAGTCACTTTCGTGATACTAGTGCTACTCCAAATTTTGGTAGTAGCTAGCGGGGTCCGCATTAGTACCTAAGGCTTAGGGTTGTCCCTAATAAAAATTATAAAACAGATGACAGTCGCTTTCTTGATACTAGTGCTATTCCAAATCTTGGAAGTAGCAAAAGGGGTCCGCATTGGTATAGGTACCAATGCGGACCCCTCTTGCTGGTTTAGGGTACAGGAAAAACATATTCTCAATATTCACTTACGTGATTCCCAAAGCATGTACTCCAGCTTCTTCCTATCAGCCATCTCCTGCTTCGCTTTCTCCAGGGCGGCGTTGAGCATGTCCTGTGAAAGTCGCTCGGCAGCCTTAGCGCCGGTCTCGTCACGCCACGCTGCGAGCTCCAGGCGGCTATGTTGGGAACAATCTTGGGCTGCGTTCCTGTAAAAACAAAGTTGTGAGTCCAGTGGTCCTTCCACTGAAAATTTGACCAGCAACAATGAGAATACTGAAGAAAAAGTGTGCTAAACCTACCTAAGCCTTCCTGTATCAGAAGGTGACGATAGCTATAACGGGCGCAGATAAAGAATAGATCTGAAAATGGTGTCCCGCTCGCATATGCTATCTCGCTCACACCCTATCGCTGTTTATCTGCGCGCGATATAATATACTAAAGTGTGTGATGGACACAGGCCCAAGTTAGGGGTACAGTAATCAAATGATTAATCCTACCTTTTAAATGGCTTTTGGTATGGTTAATGAGTTAGGTCATAAGTTTGATATGTGTTATGGATGTTGTATTTTTTTATGGGTTCTTGGTTTTTGAGGGTTGTAAAATTAAACATTATTCAAGTATAATTTTAAATTCGAAAACTTACAGATAAGGATCCTTTTTGACGAATGATTTGGGTTGTATTTCACTCAAAGAGTCGTCGACGGTGCAGAGTAGTCCAGAGAGAGATACTTTTCTAATGGCCGCCAGTTGCTCTGGCATTAACGATGAAGGAGGAATGTCGTTTTCATACCAAAATCTGAAAAAAACGGGTACGTAAACAAAAATGAGGAAAAATGTCTCTGTTGAAAACGCTTTAATGGACTTTTGTGCCCCTTTCGCATCGTTAATTATTCGTCAAGATTCCAGACGAATGTAACAGTTTTTATTACTTTTTAATACTTAAACTATGGGTAGGTACAGGAATTCAGACAGGTAACTCTTGTACGGAACAAATCTCCTTATTTCAAAGAATTAAGGACATCAATAGGTGACCTACATCACAATCCTGCCTGCTATATTATAGTTATGCTGATATTTAGTATGTGTATTTGGTGGGATTTCTTACCTGTCACTCTTCTTAAGATTAGCAAACTGGAGAGCCAGAACACAAGCCAGGGTCGGTCCAATAACTGCGCCCGACGCTGGTTTCTCTAAGGCACCACCGATCATGAGCTCCACATCTTCCGCATTTCTGTTAATCAAATATTTAAAATTAATATATTATGAGTTTATGATTGGTTGTACTACGGAACCTGTGGCCCGTTACACGAAGCTACATTTTAAAAGTTTACATGAGCAACACTGGCGAGCTTGATCAATAACGACTGGCTATTTAACCAGTGTTGTCTATTTTGTCTATATTTCGAATATAAACGTATTGGTTTTTGTAAGTACTTGCCCACATGGTTTTAATGTTAGTAAAAAGCTTTTGTATAACGATAAGAGGAAGGTCACTTCAAAAACCGGCAACCAAGTAAATTAGAAGCTATAAAAACATTACCTGTACATGCTAGCCATCATTTCTTGCTGAGCTCTATCAAAGCCCAATTTATCGAAGTCACCGTAGGACTTGGCTCCAACCGTGGGTTCGCAGAGCCTGTGGGCACGCAGGTACGAGGACACGCCATGATCACGGGATCTGTTGAGATCCCACTGGGCTGAAGGCATGAAGCGAGACACGCGGTACGCGCTCGTGTCCGCGAGGTCTTGGACGGTTATGGAGGCGTTGATCTACAAAAATTGAAGGGTTGTTAATAAGGTAGTACAGAAGATCTCAGTGATCTCAGATGGCAAACTTCAAGCGCCGGGTGTATTCCCCTGACCAAATTTCATAACCTGAATAATACACATTGAACTACCCAAGATTTTGTTCACACTCAGTATGAAATTGGTATCTGTTAATATAACCTGATTGTCATTTAGAAAAAAGCGCTAATCAGCGGAATCAAGGACAAAAAGAAACAAATGATTGGTAATTGTGAAAATTGTTACCCTGACGCCGGTGGAACACACGTATTTTCAAGGAAATAACTCCTAAAATAGGTTCGTAACAGAATTTACCAGTCTTTCGTTCATCATGGCATCGAAGACAGGTGCGACAGCGACCAGCTCGGAGTAGGCGCCAGCGCGGTTGGCGCTGGAGTAGCCTCGCCAGAATCCAAGGGAAGTCAGCTTCAGTTCAGCCTTAGCCATGCCCACCTGCAAAAATCACACACATAAGTTGAAGAACTGTTGCAGATTCTGTGAAGCTGACCTATACAGTAAGTCTATGAAAAAAACATTTTGGGTAACTGTAATTTAGCTACGTAGTGCTCTGGTATTTATGACTTAAGTCAGACCTCGTACCATGGTCAGCCTTATCACGTGCTAAGTGACAAGATAGAGCGTCCGTCACTGGCTGACACCGTTCGATAGAACGAGACTGACGCTCTATCTTGTCACTTATCGCGTGATAAGGCCGACCATGATACAGGGCCAGTTCGGGTTCATTTACTTCGTGTTTGAGAACATTGCAATTTATTTTGCATGGGCGTTTTACTATGTTGTTCACCTTGCCATCCCTCTTAATGACGACTGTCATCATCATCTCTACCAAAAGATGGTGACCGACTATATGGACACGAAGACATTAAGCGACTGGTGACCGTGTTTTTTTTTTTGTTTTTGGACCGGTTCGTTTGCAGCAGCCTGAAGGGATGTGGCTGCTAGTCTTGCCTGGCCTGTGGGTAGTCTCCACTATGGGGCTACCCGACTGCCGAACGGTGACCGTGAGATTTGGCTCCCTATTAAATAACTCCCCTCAAATTCTTAGTTTTGAATAAGAATGCATTACCAATGCCAGAAACATCTGAGAGAAATGGAGGCATGTTGTAAAGTTCACTCCACCACCAATCGTGGTGGAATGAATCGTTGATTATCGAACCCAGGAGAAACAACGAAGGATCCTTACCTCTCCGAGAAGCACTGGCAAGAATTCGTTGAAAGTAATATGCTGCATGCTGGCAGCTATAACACGCCTAGTCTCCAGGAATAGTGTTGTGTCGTCCCAGAACGGGTTCATGGCGTAAAGTTCACCGGCTACTCGGTTATGTTCGGTGAGTAATGCCTTGTACAGTGGCGCGGTTGGCGAGAGCTCGTTGCATCTAGAATGAAAAAGTTGAGTTATAACAAAAGTGTATGTGTAACATGTGAATGTATGCGATAAGGCGAAAATCTTTCAGATAGGTTGGAAGGTCGCTGATGCAAGCATACTGGTTCGTAGTGGTTGCTATCAGTTCCGGAGCTGGTGATAGCAGCCACTGCTTATTTGAAAGCGTAAGAAATACTTGAATTATAAAATGTTATATATAAATCCCCCCCGTCCCCGTGTGGTGTCGGGTTAGAATTTCACCACCCCCTTTCTTCCCGTGGGTGTCGTAAAAGTCGACTAAGGGACCAAGGTTGAAGTGTGTTGTGGGCGATGGGCTAGCAACCTATCACTGCATTATAACATTTTATCGATCTTTTATACCCACATATTTATGCTAAAAGTGGCGCTGGAACATTCGTTTCATGTGCTCTGCCTACCCCTATTGGGAATAAAGGCGTGAATGTATGTATGTATGTATGTATATATAAATAACCGTTGAGTTTAAAAGAAGCAATACAGATCCTTACACGTTTATGTTTTAGCTACCTACGCGATTCTATGTCTAATGGTGCCTAATAATAATTGCGAGCAAGGATTTTTTATATCTCTAGGTACCTTATTGCAATACTATTAGGTTTATTGAATCATATGAAGGTTCAAAATAGGTATGATCTTACCATATCTATTAATATTGTTTCTACAGAACACTTCGTATTATCCAATACTCGGTAATTCTTGTTAACATGTCAATAAACCTCTAAGCTTACGAACAAGGCTCCCAACTTATTTACGATACCAACCTACCAAAAATATACCTTATGTCGATGAAGTAAGAACTGCAACGCATCTATTGTAAGATTGTAAGTCAGTGCGTGGTTTGTACTAACAACAGTGTGGGAAAGAGATTTGAATCTTTGCCTATATGTAAATGATCAAGGTTGGCTGACATTTGCATACAATCCATTTCTGTGACGACACCTAAGAATTCCATCGGGTTTTATCAATGACAAAAGCTTTTAATTGCATGACATGTACCTATACCTATCTAGCTTACATCATTACCTACTTAGAGTTTTGGTAAATTAACAGCATAATTAGTTTTTGAAACAATAAACTGCTTTAACGATTATGGTCATGACCTCATGACGGCCTGTAGGTACTTACATGAACACGCCGAGCAAGATACAGGAAAATTTGTGGAAAGTTGGATTATAGTTAATAAAGGCTACACAGGATCGTACAAGTTTTCAACAGTGGTAGTCATGTCCTTTTGTCATGACGACTGGTTAGCCCAGTGGGTAGTGATGCTGCCTACGAAGCTGAAAGTCCTGGGTTCGAATCCCGGTAAGGACAAATATTTATGTGATGAGCATGAATATTTGTTTCTGAGTCTTAGATCTTTTCTGTCATCCATACTAATCCATCCATATTAATATTATAAATGCGAAAGTCTATGTGTTTGTTTATTTGT
Source organism: Epinotia demarniana (assembly GCA_945867215.1). Taxonomy (NCBI): domain Eukaryota; kingdom Metazoa; phylum Arthropoda; class Insecta; order Lepidoptera; family Tortricidae; genus Epinotia; species Epinotia demarniana. The sequence continues at coordinate 11,729,202 of OX244268.1, read as the reverse complement.
CCGTCTTTCACGGCAAAACGGAGTGACGAATTGACGTGATTTTTTAAGTGGAGATAGTTGAAGGGATGGAGAGTGACATAGGATAGTTTTCATTCCCGAAATCATCCCCTAAGGGGTGAAATGGGGGGGTAAAAGTTTGTATGGAGCTGCGATATAAACAAGTTCCACGCCGACGGAGTCGCGGGCAGAAGCTAGTCATTCATATTTCTTTCACAGCGCGGCAACGAAGATGTTAAAAAATTTAGATTTATGTATGTATCTTAATAAAAAATGAATATAGCTGTTTTTATACGTTTTAATTGCCTCGGGCACATGTAAAAACAGGTTAAATTGAACGTCCATCAATTTAAAGTTAAGTGTTTACTCAAGTCAGGCAAAAACGGCGAATAAAAACAATGGTGTGAACACTTAGGCAACGTCTATCTCGAAATAACACACGTGATTCTGTGGGAATCAACGGTATAATAATAAACAGTGTGAAGGTACGATAACAAGTCTTGCAAAACCAAATTAATAAGTATCTTTTCATGTCTTTGCAAGTTTTATTCTTAATTATTTAAGTATTTTATAACCTGGCAACAACACGTCTTTAATTATATTAGCTATCTTACCACATATTTAGCCAACGGGTAGAGTCCCCTTCGCCAAATTTATAAGGGATGTTCTTGTTGTGAACCTAAGGTAGGATAGTTAAAAACCTTCTCCATGGGTTAGGTAATTCAATCGTATCTCGTTAATATCATATAAGAATGTGTAATCATTTTACAGTGAGCCTTTTTTACTTATATCTAGATACAAAACAAGTTTAGGCATAAGCACTTACTTCCTGCAAGAAGCCAGGTCAAGCTTGCCGACATCATACAATCGCAACGACCGTAGTTCCTTCTCCGAGCTGCCATACAAAGCAGAACCATCCAAGAAGGCCGTGGCCATATTCATCTGGTCACGCGATTCTAAGGAAAAAAGAAAAAATGCTCCTTTAGTATCACTTCCTTTGCACAAGTCTGATAAACTAAACGCAAGAAGGCTATATGATATATATTCATCTCATTCTACCATCTAATGTGAGAACGTGATGGGTAGCTTAGCTGTAGCTGTATTGCAATGCCGTTTTGCCATCAATTAGCCAAGTTTAGCAACCTTCCACATTCTTAGGGACTGCTCATGACGACGTTGACACAAATTCTATTTGATGGAGAGGGAGAAGTAACCATTTCATCATCAACACCAGGCTCCATCTCATTGTAACACCTCTAGGGTACTAGGCAGCTGGCAGGCCAGTTCATGTAAGAAAGCATATGAAATGATTTTTATGCCATGTCATAAAATCATTTTACCTACTTAGACACAGATAGCATTTAGATTGTTTTTCTTTTTAGGGTCATAAAGAGATGATTTTGATAAAATGTCGTCTACAAGATTATAGACCAAAAACCAAAAAAATGTCTTTATCTCTTTATGTTTTATGTGTTATTGTTGTTGTTTCTTTTTGTTTTATGTCTTTTTTTTAAATGATCTTTAGCTACTTTCACAGGAAAGAGGCAAACCTAAATCATTGCATGACACTTCATTATCTTATAGTTAATTATTAGAAAGTAAAACTCACCGAATGCGCAGGAGTCAATATTTCTGGTTGGCGCTGACCGAACGTATTCGCAGTGACCTCCATGGCAGTCCTTTAAACAAAATAAAAAAGTTAAATCTAAGTACTTGTGTATAATTCTTGGCAAGCTTTGCTAATATGTGTTCGAGGTGACCTCATAAATTGCTATGTTTTATCTTAATTATAATCAAATTGCAGAAATTGACCGTCGTCGCCATTTTTGATCGAAGGAAGTCGAGTTCTGTTAATGTTGAACATTAGCATAAGTATGTAAAGTAGGAGATTTACGGAGTATTGGTCAGTTTATTTGGACACAGAAGATTAGATTAAGCCATTGCAGATACTTATACTCGTAATGTTCAAGTAAGTAGGTACTTACTACCTATGTATTGGGGTAATCTTTAAAATATGGAGAAACTTGATGATCTATCTACCAGTAAGTAAGTAGCTAGAAATATAATACGAGAAGTGTAAACCTAATTACCTATGCCTTTAGAAATACTTACCTTTAATTTAAAACTTTAAAAGGTATTTAAAACTAGCTGAAAATATATTCATCATTTTATTTAGTAAAGGTATTAACTAATAAGCTTGAGCGCATTCAAAACGTCTGCATACGGTTCATATTTGTGGTACGCAAGTATGACCATGTATCTTATTTTCGCTCGCAGCAGTGGCTCCCTAATCCATGTTTAATTTGTTATACATGTTACATAAAATCTTAAAAGTAAGGTTAAAAAAAAAGGTATCAGTCCAAATGCGGGGGAGAGCAGCACCGTCGTCAAAGCCGAGCCATCTGGCTACAGGTTAAAAGCGGTGTCGTGTACCGCGGTTACACATACTGGCGGCGCATATGACGGCAATGCCGATTCGTGCTCTCAGCCAGCCCAGTATGGTGCTTAAGGAGCGGTTCCAGCGCTCCCTAATTTCCCTATTCGTTATCGTCGTCGTTATTCGTATTCGTCACGCTCTGATAGAAGGCTATATAATATTTTGTTTCATCTCGCTACTCCCCGCTACCTCAAAGAACGATTCAGTTTTTTTAATAGTGTTGTTCCTGATACGGCAATTGCCGTGATATACGGCAATTCAGATATCGTCGGATTTAAAACACGGCATACGGCAGCAAATCCATTACCGTATCATAATACACGGCAATTTCACGACGCTGCAGCTAGCGATAGATATCGCCATCAAGCGCCACGGACCGTCTGCCAAATTGCTTCGTATGTAATGCGCCTAACGAGATAGAGCGAGAAAACCAAGGTTCAACAACCTATCTCGCTCTGTGTTGCCGCGTTTCAATTGCTAAATTAGAATTAATTTTGCGTTTTTTTTTAGTATTCCGGGGCTTAAATTTCAAATATACCGAACGCGGCATTTGTTTGAGGTTTTCTCTTAAAAACGGCAATTTTAGACTGTGTCTGTACACGGCGACCCAGAATTCGACAGGAACAACACTTCGGACAGGTCATCCCAAAATCTTCTTGTCACTGCTCGACTTAAGACGTGCTAAATCTGTTGCTACTTTCAAAGCCAACCTAAAGGAGCACTATCTGTCTCTGCCACATGATTCCTCATAGTTTCTATTTTTTTTATTCTCTTATGGTTAACATGTATAAGTGATTATGTAGGAATTTATGTATGTTTATTTGTATGCTTTTATATTATTAATGTAATTTTGTAAGTTTTAAGTTAGTTTACTTCAAAAATTACAAGTGGCATGTAATTTTTGTTGCAATTTCTCCACTAACTAAAGGTTGTCTGGAAGAGATCGCTCTTTAGCGATAGGATCGCCTGTTGTTAACCTCTATTTTTAAGTTGTTATGTCTATTTGATTAATGTTTAGTGTGGAAGAAAGAGTATTTGTATTGTATGTATTGTATTGTACCTATGTGACCAGTTTCTTCTAAGTATTTGGTCATCCTGCCCAGTTATTAGTTTTATAAGTTAATAGTGCTACTAAGTGCCTTAGACATAAGCGTGCAGCATTCAGCCAACAGCGGCTAGCTCAACAAATCCTCAATTTTCAATGTACCTAATCTGATTTTTGATCTATAGCAAAAGGTTTTTTAATTTTTAAGGCACCGACATTTGCATACAGTAAAGTCAATCAGCAGAAAATAAGTTACGTAAAATTACTACCTATCCTACGCACGACCGTATAATTTGACAGTGATCACAACATACATTTTCAATCGCGCGCTTTAACATTAAATAATGGCCCTCAAACAATGAGCAAGTACCTACTTGAAGAATTCGGACGACCATTGTGATTTGTGACTTTCTCATATCCGTAATATACGATTTATATAACCGCACCTCTTAAACAAGATTGTGTAATACTACATTGCGTTTTAATGCCCATTGGTGCGTGCGCGATGTTAAATAATTAGGGGAAATAGACGTTCTTTGTTATGGCAACAATTGATTAATTGATGAACTGATTGATAACTACGCTAACTTACTGAACGAATGGAGTAGTTTTTTTGTTATAATTAAGTAAAGTAACGTTCCTTTATTGACTTTTTATTAGTATCCTATTATGATATGAGCCGCGGAAAAAGGAATAAGTTTCTGTTTAAAAAAAAACTATTTGGTACAGTAAGCTTTTATTTTAAACTGGACGTTTTTGTACTTATACCGTCATCAACTGGAAGACGATTCTAACGAGCCCAAACTCAACGGGGTTACGCCTGTTAAGTCCTGTAATCCCATGGCCACCTTCTGTCTCCATTATCAGATGGTTGGATGAGATCAGCATGGTTGGCATGGTGTCAGCGAGATAGCGCGAAAAAGGTTCCATTTTAGTTTCTTTATTGGCGCGACTTATTTTTAATTAACCGACTTCAAAAAAAAGGAGGAGGTTCTCAATTCGGCTGTATGTTTTTATTCAATGTTTGTTACCTCAGAACTCCGTCATTGATGAGCCGATTCGATTTTTTTTTAATTCGTATGTATATACTTCCAGATGGGTCCCATTCTTTTCAAAATTCAGTTATATGTTAGATGATGGGATCCATGAGGAATTGAGGGGACTCCTGAATTTTATTTGGTATTTTCTGTTATAACTCGTGTATTTACATCCGGAATCATAAATTTGGTGGCGAGGAATTGATGATGAAGACCACAGATAACTTATCGAATTCCTCAATTATGTATTTAAAAGTGCAAAAGTACGTCACAGGTTCTGATAAGATTCCGTAGAAATAGAAACTAATGAAGTGATGATTATGGGGAATCGATGGAGAAGTCCTCCAATATTATCGGCCCACATACAGCGATTCGGTTTTTTTCTATAGTAATCAACGCATTTGCTATCGGAAATCAGTTCATGTGGTAAATTGTAAAAAAAAATTGGAAATGTTCTCGTGGCTTGGCGGAGTACTAAATTGAAGTCGGTTAAAACTTTGTTTTTAAAGTAAATTATTTAGGTAGGTGTGTGTGTAAAAATAATTACGTATACGTAATTTATTGCCCTGAAATGATTTCCTGGGTATATGAGAGTGTATGCAAGCGTAAGAATAATTTATTGGCGAAGGCTATTAAAAATGTCGGAAGCTTATACATAAGACAGGGACAAACCGTCACCTTAATAACAAATTGGAACTACCTTAAGTATAGACATAATATTAGCCCCAAGCTATAAATAATAGGCTTATTAAATTAATTTCGACATCAAATTAAAATACTAACCAATGCATAAACAATATTTAAGTCATTGAAACATATTATTTTGACGGTGCTGTGTGCCCTCTCTATTAGGCTTTAGTTCTCCATAATTATTATAATAGGTACCTACCCAGTTAATCCTATATTATATTTAAATACCTACGAAAGCTTGGATGTTTATATGTTTGTTACTCAATTACGCTAGGCTTTGGGCTTGGGTCATTAGCCCAGCTCAGACCACAACGTCCGAATTCCGTCAGGTCAGTCAAGTCAGTACAGATTCTTCACCGCGCGCATTTGTCGGGTTCGGTACGGTACGGTATCAGTAGACCGTAAGCTGCCAGCTGCCCGTGTCAACTGTCGGATACATTCGTTTACATTTAGGAGACTTCCTGATCTGTCGGTGCGAAGGCGGTACGATATCAGTATGCTGTCTGTCGAGTCATCTGTCGAGATAGTACCTGTGTTTCTGACTGGCGCGGGATGCGCGGTAGCTTGAAAATGCTACATGCGTACAGTACACACAATACGCATTAGGTACTGCACAGACAGTAGGTACCTATACTGACAAGTAAGGAAATCACGTAACGTTTTGAACAGGCGTTAGGTACATCCAACTGTCATTATTACATATAAAAATTGACATCTAGATGTACCTATCGTACGATCAATGCGTTACGTGATCGACCTGCTGGGCAACATCACTAAGATATCTCTCGGTAAAGTACAAAATACCGCATACCGATTACGTCCCATCGAATGTGGCAGGTGGCCCAGGTGAAGTATAGTCCGTAGTCCGTAAGCCCACTCCCAATACACCTACGTCTCATGACAACACGATAAAATGCATGACAGCAGCACGGCTATCACGCGACGGCGCGCGATCTCTCTCGATTTTTCTCGCAGTGCCCGTCTCTTTTTTATCATAACACTTAGAACAAGAGGTATAGTGCGAGACAAATCGAGAGTATGTCGCGGCCGTCCCATCATAGACGTGCAGGTCGAGAAAGTTGTGCTGACCAAGAATCAGAAGAGTATCGCACCTAAAATTGGCCGAAAGTTTGAAAATCCTTCACTGCCGGTTAAAATTTGTAAGAGTAGGTATGTTTACGTCATGTGACAACAGTACGAGACATGTGGCATTATTTAGGCCTTTAATCGTAGAGAGAATAAACCTATGTCTGTCATTCCTGAAATGGCCGGCAGTACTTGGCAGACGGTGTCAAAGGTGGCCAACTTTCTGCTGCTGCTTCTTGTGAAAAATATTTTCAAGCGATGAATTGGGTCCGTCACAGTGAGACATTCAGCTTAACACTTCCACTGCAACCATTACAGCCTGCACGTGTAAGGCTCATTAGTCGGCCTTTAAAGGTGCTCTATTAGGCCTTGGACAATGACTGACTGACTATACAAGACTAGATACGGAACCATGTACTTCCTGGCTTTCACTTGACCACTCCTCACGCGGCCTGGCGAACTGTTACGAAACTTATTTTTAATCTAAACTTCAACTTACCTTCGCAGACCTACAATCTTTTAGTGATGGTACCTTTTGTCGATACATAATTATTTGTTACAAAGGACCATATTCTTCAAATTTTATTTACTACCTACGAATACAGACCAATAGAAAACCCGCTAAAACTTTTGTTTTTATGTGATTGTTTGGAACGTTAACAGCTATACTTATATATCTTGATTGTTAGGTGCATTGGTTGATGATGTGATTATTAAGTTGAGATGTATGGTCACCGACATTATATCCGTGCAAAAACGAAACACATGCATATCTGCACACTTTATATTACTGATAAATGAAAGAGTCCTACAGACTAATATTCTTCCGTTTGCTCAGCTGTATCTACATTTTGTCTCAGGGTATCAGGTTTTATGACAATGTAGGTAACACAATGACCATCATGTTTTAGAGGTTGATTGCACAATTGCGTGTTGTAGAACTTTTAATTTACCACTTGAAGCAAGCAGCCTAATACTTTTTTTTTTGTATATTTATTTGTTGCAGTATGGGTCTTATAAGATGTTAACTATATACATATAAACACAGTTCCAGCTTAACCCTGTTAGGGCCTATATACCTATTCTAGGTTGGACCTACTCGATAAAAATGAAAGTGGGGGTGGACAATATTTAAAGGATTTAAATGTAAGCTAAGTTTACAGTTAATGTTCTTTCCCTATAATGTGTTTATTGGATATGTACTTACTAGCCAACTAACTTTATCCCTGTCATCTAACGTAAATGTCCCAGTGGTAGATATTGCCCCAATACATGGAACCTTCAATCTTAATACTAATCATGGTGACACTGACAATGGTGCCAATTATTGAAATTAAGGCGTCGAACACTCACGTTTACCTTAATTAGCTTGTAAACAAGATCAAATTATATTGATGGCGCGTGATGAGTGATGACTCAAGCGTCATTAACCATACGTAACACGCACAATTATTTTTGCCCGGTCAAGTTCAAGACTGAAAAACCAAGTGCCTGGTTAAGTGGGCGGCGCATTAGCCGGACGATTACGCTTTGAGTTGCGACAGCATCCGTTCCTCTTAACAAAAACGACATCCTCCGGCCTTCGGACACGATATATTCGATAAAAGCAGTATCAGGACTTAAACTTGTCTAAATTACCGAAATACTGACGAAGAGATAGAGAGGAAGTTCGTTTGTGTATCTCCTCTATGTTGCACTTGCTAATACGAGCGACAGATTCGATTTCGTTTCGCGGTAACCGCTCTGTTTTGTATGGGAACACAGACGATTTAACAGAATATTCTTATAAATAGCTTAGGTAAGGTTAGTATTATCTCCTGAAAAAAAAATCCCTTAGCGGAACATGGTTTTCGGAATTACGAAAATCGGAAAAATACAGTTTCGGACAAATGAGTCTTTGGAATTATGTAGTGTACCTACCCGTTTTGGATGCCTACTCGTAAGGTTTTGGATGCATTAGTAGATGAGGTAGATTGGGCCTGCAACTTCTCCTACGTTGAGACGTTCAGTTCGCATAGTAACATAGTACCTTCTACATCCTGCGTTTAAGTTACTAAGTATAAGACAAAATGACAACATTTCATTTTTTTAATTGCTTCATTATTTGATTTAGTTCGATAGAAAATGAAACTAAGGTATACGTGTTTGTTTATTTCTCCCTAAATGTTTTTTTTCATCCAAAAATATCAAAATGAAAAGTAGTGAATTCCAATAGGTCGTAAGTAAAATACGACGTCATTATTATGTCTCTCTATGGCACCTGTCCACATCTTTCACTCAACAGACGTAGGAATGACGTCACGCACAGGGTATACCGCGTTTTACAGATTTTAGTGATTTTCTCGGAAACGAGTAAGAATAAAAATGGGAAAACCACTTTATTACGTTCAGATAAGATAATTACCGAAATGGTTTTCGATTTAGACATCATTACATATTTTGCATGTTGTCAATTGCACGAAGTGGAGGACAAAGGTACATTGCTGGGGCGTAGTAAAACACGATTTATGTCTTCCTTGTTTAGTGGATAAAATAGTTTTAATAAAAAAAACCCAGCATTTTTTGTAATAAACAACTTTATTGTCAAATCAATCAATGACTCACATGAGAGCTTCAGTCGTTTGGACGAACTTAAAATACTGGTTCTGACAGTACCGTGTCGGCCTTCGGTGCAACGAGATGTATGGAACGGCTTTGTGGGCTAAACGACAAGACTTTACTTGGCCCTAATTAGGATTACGCATATTATGTGGTACACATAATATGCGTAATCCTAATTAGTACTACCATACTACTTATTGCATGGCACTAGAAGGTACTTTAGTTGAAATCAGCGGTTGAAGTTTAAATAAGGGATATCTCGGAACTTAACTAAAACTCGTACTTTTGATCATAACTGCTTGCCTATTTAAGACCTTTCATCACTTCACTCCTAATATTGTTTGTGTTTGTGAGTGTGTGGCTACTGCCAAGATTACTCAACGAATGGAGCTATGATATTATTTACTTTTAACGATATAAACTTATCATATTACTTTGTAAACATAAATAAGTACAGGGCTAAAAGTATTCACAATAATGTTTATTGCAAGACCATCAGTCATAATGTATGCGGAATATCTCATTATCGATGTTATTTTCCTTATCACCTCACATAACATGCAAAGAATCTTTTAAGTATTTAATATACTAGCTTCTGCCCGCGACTCCGTCCGAGTGGAACTCGTTTATATCGCAGCTCCATACAAACTTTTATCCCCCCATTTCACCCCCTTAGGTGATGGTTTCGTGGATAAAAACTATCCTAAGTCACTCTCCATCCCTTCAACTATCACCACTTAAAAAATCACATCTATTCGTCGCTCCGTTTTACCGTGAAAGACAACAAACAAACAAACACACACACACACATACTCTTTCCCATTTATGATATTAGTATGGAAGTATGGATACGGATATGTATGATGTAATGTAAGGGTTTACTGAACATTATGTCATGTTTTCTTGTAATTTGTGCTCGCATGATTGTATGTAAATATGAAATACGATTGATTATGATTAAATGCAGTTAACAACTACACCTTACAAAGTTGTGCAACAGACGACAAGAATATAATTATTATTATACTTTTATTATACTTATTATTAATGAGATTGTGAACTAGAATAAGACGACATATACATACACGACAAAAAATACAGCTCTATTTTAAGAATAGCTAGCAGAACCATCGAGCGATAAACGCCCCCGGCATGTAAGTCTCGTATGGATCTGGTAATTACATATATATTAAGGGCTGGTTGTACCAGCTTACGATAACATACCGATCAACGGTAGGCAAATATAGCGCCAGCAGCTGTCATTCTATAGAAACTTGTCAAACTTTTAATACATTCAATTTTAACGAACACCGCTTCTGATTACCTACGGTAATCATCGAAGCTATAAGTAACGAGACTAAACTGGAAACACTAAGGCTGTTGACCAATTTTGACCAGTGTTGCCGGTTTACGAATCTAGACGCGAGTTGTACCGTGAACTCTCTGCGGTCGGTAAATAATATTTGGATGCGAGACGAGCCGAGTGGAGCATTTGAGTTGCAAACATCTAATGTTCACCGTCAGGCGAGTCGCCAGCTTATTCAACAAACATTTCTCTGTAGTTTTGTTGCATTCGAATATTGGAGTGGGTACCAAACTGCCCCAATAAACGAGACGGTTTCATTATCCTCAAATCTTTGTAAGCAAATTAGTGTAAAGCAGTGTTTAACACTCTTTTCTCACCCTCCACTGTTCTTAACTTATATTTTTAATCAAATTCCTATATAACTTCAAATTAATAAATACAAGTAGCAAGTAGCTACCACCCTCCAAGATGCTACGCGACCTCGTCCAACCAAGTTTGTAAATGTTGAGCTTTGTAAATGTTGGTGTACCAGTACAAATAAAGGTACTGGTACACATGCTGTTTAGTAGCATGCTTATGTGAGCATGCTCAATTATTATTAAGCATGCTACTTAGTAGCAACTTTACATTTACACATGCTATTTGCTCGAAACTAGCATGCTTTCGTGCTACTAAACTTAAAGAGCATGTGTAACAGTACCTTAAATATACCAAGAAGCAGCATACCTTGTTCCCGTTGGCGGTGGCGATGAGATCGTCCATGAGCAGCTGTCCCCATCCCGCGAGCATGCTGGTTACGTACTCGTGGTCGGCTGGTTGCGTCAGCTGGGCTGCGGCGCGCACCGCCAGCGCCGGCTCCGGCAGGCGCGGCGGCGACATCGGCTGCGAGACGCCTGGGGAATAGGAAAAAGCTGTAGTATTCAATCGTCAATTTATCTATACTTTTATAATACTATTATATGGTTAACCGAAGTTAATCGTTTACCTGATCAAGCAATAAGGACCGACCACATCAAAGCTTGAGCGTGTGGATGGCGTTGTGCAAACCTCCAAACGCTGTCGACATGGGGCTGGGTTTGTTCGACTTGACGTATTGAAATTCAATCGATTTGGTATTTATTCGTGCACTCATTCTGACACACGGTAAAACGCACTTGCGTTATCAATACAAGAAGAATCCAAAAACGCGTTAACCCGTAAAGCCTTTGGTGTTATAGTAATTAGCCGTGCACGTGAACACTGAGATCAATTTGCTTTCAATTTGTTCACAAAGGCGGCATTTCCATAATGCGGGGAAATGGTTATTGTAATGAGGAAAGATTTGTATTTTTGTGTGTGTGTATGTTTGTAATGAATAAACTCAAAAACTACTGTGTCGATTTCAAAATTTCTTTCACCATTGGAAAGCATATTCACCCTGAGTGACATAGGCTACTTTTTACCGCGGGAAAATGCTTCATTCCTACTGGAAAACGGGTAATACATGCGAAGCCGGGCCGGGCAGCTAGTTTGTTAAAAATACTTGGGATATAATCTCGTATAGAAAAGCGTTGTTGCTTCTAAAAATAGAAGATAGAGGCTGTTTTAGGCACATTAACAAGGAAAGCTGTCAATAAGTATTATCGAGTATAACTATTATCAGAAATTACTTTAATTTGAGATGAAGAGTACTAAGTATAGCTACTTATTACGTCGTTTTGCCTACAAATACTTCAGGTACAGTCACCAGCCACCACAAAAGCGCCCATTATCTGACACGACTCTATTTCCTTAAAATCGTGTCAGGTATTTTTATCCGCTTTGTTATGGCAGATATAAAAGATGGTGATTGTACCTTAAGTATTAATTATATTTGAATAATTAAAAAAACAAAAAAAACAGTTGACAGCTAACTAAGTATGTATATTTAAAGCTCTTTCCTGTTAAAAGTATCACGTTTCACGCTCTTTGTTAAATATTGTACAAATAACAATTATTGCTTGTCCATGAAAGTGTAGGTAAGCACCATTTTTTTTTACGGAGTGGAAATGCACTTACGCCGGGGAAGCTATAATAGGGGGTATGTGAAACTCACACCCTCCAGCCATCTGTATTTAAAGAGAAGGGGGAGGGTGTCTAGCCACTAAAACCACGCTGGCGTTTCCGTCTTTGCCGTTAATGGGATCGCGAACATGTCACCACGACGCCCCCCCCGCGGTGTAGGTAAGCACCATAACAAGTACACTACACTTAAATACCTACTTGTGTAACTTTCATCAGTATCGTTCAATAAATGTTCTTCCTGGTCGGAACGAAAGGGAGAAGTCATCATATGAATTACTAGAATGGCCCTTCTCTTTCCGTATTTAATGAAGGCAGATGTTTGAGAACAAAACATAGGGGCAGTGGAAAGTTACCAGCAATCATTATCTGCTATAACAAAGCGGGCCAAAACACCTGAAACTTCCTAACAGCCCTATAATAAATATCAGACACGACTTTGACACGACTTTTGTGGCCAAGAAAGAAACTAAGGACTTACTTTACGATGTACCTATAGAGTTTATCGTCGTTTAGAGGAATATCGTCGAATGCTAGCTATTATTGGTGGTGGCTGTTAACTATGGTACATCACAAGCGGACCACCAAGTTACAATGCTGCTTTACATGATCAACACATAGGTATACCTTTTAGTTAGATAGTAGTCTGAAACATTTTACACAATATGCAGTTTAAAACTCGGCTTTGTTGCAAAATTTTTGATTGTATTTTTATAAAAGATGGCATCATTTTTATTGTAAGACGTTAGTTATCAGATCCAACCTGGTAAATTTATGGCAGACTAATAGTGGGTTGCACGAGCTTAGCCTACAATTAATAAAAACGTTTCTGTGATTTACTTTATCCAACAACCGAATAACACTGCACATTGTTTTTATTTTATCCTAGACACTAACGCAAAACGTATATAAAATAAAGAGACTTATGGTTTTTTTCTAAGACACTTGAATGATGTAGAAATTTTTGTGGATTAGTTTTCCTTGTGATGTTCGATTTAGAATCCCCGTAAGTTTGTAGGATTTGTCAGGCAAAGCTAATACGAAAATACCTATTGTATTTTGTAAGATGGGCGTTTGCCAAAAAAGGGAGTATTTCAGATACCAATTTTTGTCAAGAATAGACGATTTTTTTTATTATGTTTTTATGTTATTAATTCATGACCAATCTTACAATTGTATTCTGCATGTAACTACTTACGAAAGTCTCTTAATCTAACAATTATACAGTGTAACACATCATCAATAGTTAATACTGACGGTCCACTTACAAGAAAAAATATGTCCCAAATATTCCATTCCGGATCGTCACATTTTGGTATGACGTCTTTTCGAACTAGAGAGCAAAGCGAACGAAGTTCTATGGTTCAGCTTGAGCCGAAAATCGTTTGTCTGTCCGGTTTCTGTCCCACTGTCTGTTCTCCTCTACAGCTCGCATTTCTCAACCGATTCTCGTGAAATTTTTAAGTAAGTTCGTTAATACCTGCCACTTATTCGAACATACAGGGTGACATTTTAATAAGTGTCCAAATTCAATTATAAGATTCTTCACCAAAATTATAGCAGCAGCATATCATTCAGTACAAAACATTATAGTAATTGCTGCTTAAAGTTATACCAAAAAAACCTTACCGCGCGGGCACCTCAGCGGGTAGTAAGGTTTGCGCTCGACACGCCTCCCCTTCCTCGGCCCCGCCCCGCTCCGCGCGGTACTGAATGCCCGGTAACCAAGCTATACGGATAATTCTTTTGCGATAGACCATTTATAATTTAAAAAATACCTGCCAGTTTTTTTTCAAAAATGGAGTCTATTAGTGATACTAAATGCCTACAAAAAATTTGTACACTGATTAAAATGTCACCCTGCATATTCGCGTGACGCACAGGAATAAAAACGCATTAGGTATATCTGGGACAATCTTTTTTAGGGTTCCGTAGTCAACAAGGAACCCTTATAGTTTCGCCATGTCCGTCTGTCCGTCCGTCCGTCTTCGGCTTAGCTCAGTAACCATTACTACTAGAAAACTGTGATTCGGTATGGGTATATAAATCAATCACGCCAACAAAACAGTACAATAAAATCGTATTTTTTTTTCTCGTTAATCCCGCTGTGTTCAAAAATATTATGGGTTTCCTACAACCATTTCTCAAATCAGTGATTCGTTGGCGAGATATTGGGCTTTAAAGCCCTAATTTTTGTTCGAGTCATGTGTCCCCACCCCTGCCGGCTAAATGGCCACTACTGGAGATGTGAAAAAATTTGTGGTAGTAGTACATATAATGAATTTAAAAGGAAAACTATCACGGACAAGTAGGCATAAGTAGTTACCGAGTAATTGTAGACCAACTTAATGTGTACTTGGAAAGGCCAATTTTCGTACAAATTCGGTCGACGCAATGTTGATGTAACTAGGACAGACAGGCAACTACGGAACCCTACACTAAGCGTGGCCCGACACGCACTTGCACGTTTTTTTGTATAAGGATCGATAGTACTCGTATCAATGATTCTGATTAAGAATAACTCAACGTAATTAGCCAAAATAAATAAAAACCGATACAAAAATACCCCAAAAGCGGAAATGCTCGCAAAAAGTACGTACTTAATGATACACAAGTACAGGGTGTATCAAAAATGCGGTGTCAACCGATCAAAGCCATGTTCGGTAGCCTATTGCGATTCCAAAAATCTATTTGTTAATTTATTATTTATTTTTGAGTGGTTTTTGTTTACATTGATATGTTTGTTTTTGTTGACTTTGCTTGTGTGACATCAAAAACGTAAAAGCCTTCACCTGTGTGCCAAGAAAACATACACAAAACATTTGTTTTCATAACACAGCTTGTACACGCAGCGGTTGAAAATGAAATAATCCCTCCCGTCCTTCACCCTGGCGGGGGAATGTTGTCACACAAGCAATGTCAACAGAAACAAAGACTGCAATGTAAACAAAAAAAAAATATCGACGTAAATTACAACAATAATCAAAAAAAAAAAAAATATAAATGCATATTTGTAATCGCAATGCGCTATCGAATATGCCCTTGCTCGGTTCACATCCCATTTTTGATACCTCATACAGACATACATAGATTCACGCCCTTAGGTATTCCCAAAAGGGGTAGGCAGAGTACTCGAAACTTACGATCCAGTGCCACGTTAAATAAGCATACATGTGGGTATAAAAGATCGATAAAATGTGATATCGCAGTGATCGGTTGCTAGCCCATCGCCCACATCACACTCCAACCCTGTTCCTTTAGTACGACTCTTACGACACCCACGGGAAGAAAGGGGGGGGTGCTATTCTAACCCGACACCACACGGGGACCCCATGATACCTCATGTATAAGAGCGGGTTGCACCGACTTACCATTACAGACCGATCAACGTTAAGTATGGCGCTGACAGCTGTCAGTCTGTCAGTCCATAGAAACTTGTCAAACGTTCCATACATTCAGATTTTAACGAACACCGCTTCCGATTACAGACGGTTTGGTGCAACTCACCTTAAGTAATGTACTTTAAGAGGCCACTGCTCACCAAAGAGTTGCTGCCAGCATCTTCGGCACAATTCCGCAGGAGTCTTTATTAAATTCAGTTTATTTTTAATAACCTGTATAAAAAATAAACTGAATTTAATAAAGACTCCTGCGGAATAAGAGGTATGTTTTAATTTTATTTTAGAGATTTTAATGTTACCTACCTATTTAGTTAGTTATGTAATGTGTTAATGTTTGTTTTATATTAATTTATTTGTTTAAGGGTTTGATAAAAAAATACATTCCCTTATTGTTCTTTACTTGCTTGCTTATTATAGTATCCCTTTTGTAACACCTTCTAAAACCTCAAAGGTGTCATTGAACGCCACGTGCTCGGATCGCGCATGTCGTAACGCGACTATCACTATCGCTTTGTCACTCGCCTAAAGAAAGTTGTATGTTAGGTTTAATCAGCCACATCCATCAAGACTCTTTACGCAAGTAACGTGAGCTCATAACTTTGAATTTTTAATGCTGTTATGAAATCTTTGAGGCTTGAGAGCCAGTGCTTTTTTCAATAAGTGACGTAAGTTTCTCGAATGTTTAAAAAATAAGTTTTAAGGAACAGGACCCACAGAAGGGAGTACCCTAGTACCTTACACTGTTTTTTTTTGTAAATTCATATGCTCAGAATTTATATAAGTAACTGATAAAGATGTTTTTTAGTTGTCTAGTTTAAATATTTATACAAAATGAAATCTTTTAGCAACTTTGCCAAGCGAAATAAAACGCAATGCCAGTCGTGACTTTTTGCCACGATACGACCTTTATGTATATCAAGTTTCTCGGCTCTTGGTTTATTTATAAATCGGATGAGCCCCAATATCTTAAAATAGTTTAATTAAATGATACCGTCGGTTCTTAATTTCGTAGATTATTTCACAACGCAGAATGTGTATTTCCCCGAAAACCGTTATTCACAGAAAAAAGATCTTCCGATTTTTTATAACATTGTGTAGAAAACATTAAGTTAAGTTTAGATTGTGTTAACAACAAATACCGGTTTCGAAGACAAAAAAAAACTGACAATGCGAAAATTCTAGGAAATGAGACATCACACGAGTACAGGTAGTTGACTAGATCAGACCTGGCAACCGATGAAGTTACAGTTTTTGCACTAATAAAATTTAACGACTGCTTGTAATCAAACTCCAATTAATCGTGCAGATCGATAGACAAGCGTAAATAGATATCATCGTTGATATCATCATTGAATCAGGAGAATCAAGACGTGTAATTAAAGACTTCTAGTGAACTGAAAAACATTACTAATGAGTTACTTTGACATGAATTATTTGAATTCGTTTTCAACGATGACGACAGTGACTATTTTTATAGATAGACGGTGTCAATATTCATTGGTCAATGTCAATAATAGGACGTCTGTGTCGAAAGTACATAAAAGCCACGTTACGTACAAAGAACTAGCAAGCACTTGTGAAGTTTGTCGCAACAGTCCTTAAATCCAAGAAGCAAGTACGCTAACCAGATCAAATCTGCCGATTACAGGTATGTCGTGTTTAGATGAAGGTGAATGTTCCCTATACTCGGAAACCTAATACAAGACCAAAAAAACTACGACAGATATTATGTCACTGTCATTAAATGTCAAAGTCACTTATGTCATTGTCAATCGAACATGTCAGATGTAGCCAACCTTTTTGCATTGCTCATCAAATCATAGTAAATATTCGTAGATATGACCAACATTTTCAATATCAAAAAAGTTACATTCAACAATACGCATTATTAAAAAGTAATTATTTTTTCTACCTGATATCGTTCAGAAACAATTACAATATCCCAAAACAAAAATTACTTGTTAAACATTTCATAAATCTATTCAGATATAAAATGACAGATTCACAATTGCTAATCTATGGCTGGTGGGGTCTACAGATTATATGATTTCACCACAATGTGTCAGTACTGTTGTACTGACATGTCGAAGTCATAATTGGGTGTGTCGTATAGATGTAACAATCCAACCACATGTGCATCAAATAGCTAAACGCATGGCATAATATTTAAATTACATCAAACGTTGTTCACGAACATTGTTTATAAATCGTACCAAATGTTATGAATACCTGAAGTATTACAAGTGCAATAACAGTTCTTCCAAAAATCTTCTATGGTGAAATATTTAACAGGGCATCTTGTATTTTTGTAAATAAGTTGAATTAACTTGTTTATTTAAATCGTAGGTTTAAAACTACCAAAAAATAAATTTTCTTGGTGCGGCCTTTTAAAAAGTTAAAATATACCACCGTAAACATATTTTATTTTAGTGGCAACCCACGTTGGTCTTTAATTAGGTTTTCGAGTATAGTCAAGTAGTATTTATACCTTTCACGACCGCTTTAGCCTAGTTGGTAGTGACCCTGCCCTTTGACCCTGCCCACGAAGCAAGAGGTCCTGGGTTCGAATCCCATTTGTGTGCTGAGCTAGAATATTTGTTGCCGAGTCATGGACGTTTTCTATTTATTTATGTATTTGAGTATGTATATAGTCGTCTAGTACCCATAGTACAAGCTTTGCTTAGTTTGGGACTAGGTCGATTTGTGTAAGATGGTCTCCTAATATTTATTTATTTTTCTTTTATTAAAAAAGTCGGCTACACGCACATACGTTACGTAGAATTCTTTTAAAAGAGAAACTTTTCATCATTCGCTTTTCGTAAGCCGCATACAGACGAGCCTTGCAGTTCTGCAAGATAACTATAAACCAAGGTCTTAAATCTTTCTTTATCGCGCTATCTAATAGCTTCTAATACGACTGACTATCTAGCTCTAATAAACTGATCTAGACTGCAAGCACTGCCTTTTATCACTTATCGTTGTACATAAGACATCCGCCACTCTCGCACTCGCTTACTAGTCAGAACGTCATGGATGTCTTATCGATAGCGATAAGTGATAAAATGGTAACTATCTTAGCCCCGCTATAGTCTTAAAACACGGAAATGTATTATTTAGGTACTTACGTTAAAAATAACGCATGCATCAAAAGCGGAAAATAGCGAGCCTTGCTAATTACACACCGTAAAAAAATAAACCGACACTAAGGTTTTACTACATTCAATTTAAAAAGACGTAAAATGAGAGGTCTGCCTGTTAAATTAAACCCTTTTGTTTCAACCGGGCAGGTTAGCATACAGCGGCCTTCACGAATACTTTGTGTTACTGTCATGTCGGAAATTAATGTAATCGTCCAATTAAACAGTTGTCTTCATTAATTGTTTTGTAACCCGCAATGAACTTGGCCATCGATTTTAATAACTTCAATTATGTAGGTATCTGTGATTGTTATACATGTCATGTTGCTTGTAACAATTAGTCTAAATTGACAATACAGATACTAATGGTGATTGTATGGACATGTGCAACGTTATCAGGCTCTTTATGTGTGAATATTGTGTTTTACTGGATTTATGTTGCTTAAGACCAGGTGGACTGATGACCTGGTAAAGGCCGCGGGAGTCCGCTGGATGTGGGTGGCGCAGGGCGTCTTTATGGAAGGCGTATGTCCAGCAGTGGACGTCATTCAGCTGATATGATGGTGATGATTATACTTATTATATTTACCACCTATTGCTATCGCTTTTACATGCTGTGATTCAGTAGTTTTGTAAGCATAGCATGGGGCGCCCAGGTCATATATTTTATTTATTTTGTGTGCAGAGGTTGAGCCTTTCGTGACTAGTAACAATCATCTAACGCGCATTTTACTAAACTACATCTTTGTCCTGCATTATACGCCAAATTTAATACGTATTTATAAATGCACCAAGGGTACACTTTACATTGGACGCATGTTTGGAAGCTGGATGCTCAGATCACGTTTCGAGTATGACGGCAATGATGGTGGAGAATGCATAGAACTTGCTTGCCAGATTGCATCCCAGATTGGATGATCATACTCACCATCAGCGTAGTTTGCGGGCAGTAGCCGCAGGAACACATCGCCGCGTCTGCCCCACGGTCGGCGCCGCACGTTATTGCACTCGCCGCTGGCGCTGCGGTACTTGCTGGGCGGGCACGGAGTACTGCTGGCTTCGTCCTCCGCTGACGAACAGGATTCACTAAAGCAAGGTCATACAATTGACTGAGTTTAAGTGTGTCACTTTTGGAGCGCTTATAACCTATCTACCTCTTTTTTATATTGTATCATTGCTCATCTGCATAATCTTACAGGAGGTTTAAAGTTTCGTTTCTTAAAGTTAGCATTACGAAAACACAACGACAGCAACGGGCGAGGACCAAATGCTTGGCCAGTAGTTAGCCTGGTTGGGCGGTAATTAGCCATCCAAACTGAAGAAATGAATAAAGTTCACTTGTGACACAAACATTTACCATAGAATAATCATGGTTAAATTTCGTCTCACAACGGAAAACTTTCATAGAAGTTGAATTGAGTGAGTTAAGCTCGCCAAGAATTTGGTCCTTACCCCAACACCAATTTCCTCCTTAAGGCGCCGTAGGTTCATGGTCTTCTCTCCCTCTCACTGAGCATAAGCGTGAGCGAGATGGAAGTGCGTGCTCGGAAGCGCGGAAATCATGTTTTTTAATTTTAATTTTTTGGCCGTTTAAATAAATAAAAAAGTAAACACTGATTTCCCTCAAACATGATATTGCCGATTTTTAGAAGCCATTTTAATATTTTTAGCTTTTGTTCGTAATTTGTAACAAATATTTTAAGTGTATTTTAGACCCTTTTAGACCTATGTTCGTGATTTTTTTCTATCGAGCGAAAAATGCTAAATCATGTTTCTAAACACTGATTTCCCTGCAGAAAAGCCTCAAGATTACTATTCGTATTTTTTTTAAACCATATTATTATAAACAGACGCATTATATTGTTTCAAAAACCCTGTTCGCTTAACTTCGCTGAACCTACGGCGCCTTAATTAGAGGCTCAGCGTCAAAAATAAATTGGTAGGTACATACCTATATTACTTAGTCATATTTTTGTATTATTGTAGATAAACTGACAGTACAGGTACTTAATGTAAATATGGTTAGGGTACGGTTTAACGTGGGTTAAACAATAATTAAAAACAAATGAAGGTAACATAGCATGAAGTTTGATGCACTCTTCAATCTGATAGTAATGTGATGAAGTTTGGTACCTAATTAAAATACAGGAATTATGTATCCTTTGTTATTCAGTTCTTTGTTCAATTGGAAACGAGTAGTACAACAGCTTTTATTGCACTTTTACGAACATGAATCACAACCTTGATATCATGAACATTTCATTCAAAGTTATAAAAACGGCGGTAAGTACCTACTTATCAGAAATTTTGTTGAAAATCTTATTTAAAACAAGTAAGTACTGTAATTTTAAAGCAAGCTTTTTTCAATCAGTTTTTTACACGTGATTTTTATCTAAGTCAGGATCAACGTAGCAGTTGATTTAACGTAGAAATTGAAAACATTACATAATTATTTCACTTATTATTATTTTTCTAACTAGCAACGTTCCCTTAGTTAGAAAGATGTCACACTACTTTTCAAGGCAAGCTCCAGGTCACGCATGTGGTCAGACTAGAATTGATATAAGTATACATTTTTTTACTCACTCTTTAGGTCCTTGTAAGATGCGTCTCTCAATAGCGAGAGCTTCGCTTACTGCTCTTCTCAAATCGCTAGGGACGGCTTGTAAACTGTCCTCTGACTTGCTCTGGGCGAGTGTGTATGACACTGCTAATAGAAGCAGAAGACTACGCCTTAGCCTGCAAAAAAAAAACTTTACGATAGTATCTACTTGAAAATATACGTCTACTGAAAGGGTCATGTTCACAGAACTATATTGATATAGTTCTGGCCTCGTATCATGGTTGGCCTTATCACGCGATAAGTGACAATATAGAGCGTCCGTCACTGGCTGACACCGTTCGATTGAACGAGACGGACGCTGTGTAAGGGCCTTTATTTGTGTGATGAGCATGAATATTTGTCCCTAAGTCATTGACGTTTTCTATGCATTTAAGTATTTATTTATCTATATAAGTATGTGTATCGTCGTCTTGTACCCATAGTACAAGCTTTGCTTAGGTCCCGACCAGGACCAGGACCAGGTCGATTTTGTGTAAGATTGTCACCAAATATTTATTATTTATTTATTTGTGATACACCTGTTGTCATACAATATTTCAGTTATTTGATATTTTTGATCGTAGCATACTTTTTATTTATACTGTACCTAACTGCATAAAAAGTTTAATCTCAATTAAGTTATAGTTACTTACCAGATTGTCTTACTTTATTTTATTTGGGTTTTTTTCTGTATTTTATTTGGGTAAAGGTACCTTTTGTCAATATATATATTTTTTACATTAAATTATACCTAAACGAAACTGCTGCATATTAGCTTGATATCCTACAAACTTGTAACCGACAAACTTGTTTTGTAGGTCACGTTTACACATGTTATTTATCATGACTAGAAAAAATACGAAACGTAAAACGACAGTGATCAGCGGGCGTAGCATGGTTAACGTTTTATCACTTATCGCTGTCGATGATAAATTAATACAATTAATATTTGGAAACAATCTTACACTAATTGACCTAGTCCCAAACTAAGCAAAGCTTGTACTACGGGTACTAGACGACGATAAACATACTTAAGATCAATGAATACTTAAATACATAGAAAACATCAACGACTCAGGAACAAATAATCGTGCTCGTCACACTAATAAATGCCCTAACCGGGATTCGAACCCGGTACCCTGTAGCCTAGTTGGTAGTGACCCTGCCAGCTTCGTAGGCAGGGTCACCACTAACTAGGCTACAGAGGTCGTCAAATCGATAAGATGACAAGTATGCATGTGCGAGAGTGACGAATTTCTATTCACAACGATAAGTGATAAAATTACAACCATCTTAGGCCGGCCCGCTGACGTGTACCAGAATTCCGATTCTAGATACAATAACTAAAGAAAAAAAAAGGTACAATAACTAGCTAGCAAGATCACACGGTAAGAATGCGAATCGACCATATTATTTTATTATTGCACCAGTTGGGAATTACCCACATTGGGGTAGGTACTGGTTTACGACCTCTTAGTTGACCTGGTGAACGGAACGGACCCTTTCCTTTGATTTAGCTGTTTCTGTTCTAAAACTATAATACATATACATGGCTCACTGATTTTTGCGGGTCTGTATAATTATTATATTTTCTTTAATTGAAAATACCTTGTCCTTCAGATGCTTGCTAATTGAAGCTAGTCGCATAACCGGCGCAATGACCCTACATAATGAAGAGAATAAAGGAAGTAATGTCAACCACAAGTGCAAGAACATAGCTACATGGCAACCACAAGTGACGCTTTCATTTTAATCCCAGCTGACACTTCACTAGTGCTTTCTACTTATGTCATTGACATTTTATAGGACTTAGTCATATTCAAAAGGGATCGTCCTAATACAACGCGACTACGCGATTGTATCGCAAGTTCACGTCAATTTTACTAGCGCAGACGCGCGAACAAACATAATTGGACTCGAATAGGTATCCTAATTGACAATGGCGCGATCAATTAAGACACCTATTCGAGTCTAATATGCTTGTTCGCGCGTTTGGCTAATCGCGTTTATAATCGCGTTGTATTAGGACGATCCCTAAGAATTCATTAAGATTCTTAAATTAAACTAATAATAACTTATGATTTAATTAATCCTTACATTAATATGTACCGAAACCTTAATCCGCTCACATAACAGCGATGGGACATATTTATGAGTAAGTTGTACCTATGCACCCATATTTTTATAGTTGAGTCTCAAGGGAGCAAATTGATATATTTCCGGCGAAACCAGTTTATTGGATTCTGAGTGAGCGAAAGATTCTACAAAATGTTATTCAAAAAAGCGAAAAATGAAAAAGATTCTTCTTTAGGGGTAAACAAGAATCTTAAGCGTAGCGAGGGTTACAAGTGTTTACGCCCAATACGGAAATAATTTTGCTACCGAGTGGCACGTACTGTTTTTCACAGGTAATTTTTAAAACGTACTGTTTTTCACAGATAATTAAAATTGTAATCACTCATTGGAGCAACAACGACTATTTTCTGAATAGCAGGATAAAAGAAAAGAAGTACAACTTTGATCCCTCATTTAAGGGCAACATTGGCTCTTTTCTGGATAGTAGGAGTGAAAAAGGATTTTTCACACCTATCATTCGGAAAAGTAAGTTTTGCTCCACGACGAGAGGGACCAAAACGCTACTTTTCTGTTCAAGCTACTTTTTTAATTTATACATTGGCATTGGAACATTTGTACGCAATGTGCCAATTGAACACAGATGTTAATAAAATAATCGATTGTAATTTCATCGTAGTCGATTCAAAACGAACATATTTCAAGTTTTAACTATAACAACGTTGTATAAAAATTTATAAATATTTCGTAATATTTAAAGATTAGTAATAAAAATTAAGATAAGTTAGATATATTTTAACAATAGGTTTTTTTAAAATTTCCTCATAGTCGGTGTGAAAAATAGTATGTGTCACTCGGTAGCAAAATTATTTTCGTCTCGGGCGTAAACACTTGTATCCCAGACTACGCTCAGGATCCTACGTTAGAATCCCTCGCTACTCTCAGGATTCAATACACCGCCCTCGCCGTAAATATACTATTTTGCTCCCTTGTGACACAAATAACTATTATCCCATACCTATACTTCTTAGTGATCTAGAAGGTCTTAGGTCTAGTAGTCTTTTTCCATATATGTATGTGGTAGGTATTAAGTAGAGGCAAGTTTATTGGTATAACAAGTGTAATTGGTGTAAACCGTTCTTGTTTTTAATAATAAATAATAAATGACGTTTTAATAGTGGTCAAATATTTATTATATTTACTATGTATTTCATTATATGCGATGCAATTCCATTTAAATCGTTTTAGTTCATTAGTAAGAATAACGGATACTAACGACAATATTATTACAGCCAGACTCTAATAAATTAATAATCCTTTTGTATACCCAGGGAAAATCTTGGAGAAAATTCCACTCCGCAACGAGGACGCGGACAAGACTTTATCAAACTCAATTTATTATTAAGTAATTTAGACGATTCATAGTTATATTTTACAATAGGTACTTTCGAATAAGACTAAATTACAGCCCAATTTGTATATTATTTGTTGAACGTGACGGTTCGGCATTCGACTAATCGATATCGGTTTTATACATTTATATATCCATATATACTCTCCTGGCCGATCGGCGACTGCTTCAACTCCGGCGTTGATCTCGCTCATGTGCTCTTGTGTGGCTCACGTAGCCGATCTTATTTATGAAGACCCGAGTACACAATGGGCACGTGAGTACACTATTCACAAAATTATAGCTGATCGCCGCAGGTGGTCGCGCTTCCAGCTCGTCCCGTTTAACATCAAGCTCTTTACAGCGGCGGGATTCAAAGGTTGATGTTTTCGTTTTAACTAAAGATCTCCATTCCCGGCGGTTGGCTACCTGATCCTCCCACTGGAGAGGGTCAATTTCGCAGTTTTTCATGTGGCGCTTAAGCACATCCTTGTACCTAAGGAGTTGTCCGCCATGCTTTCGCTTGCCCTCCTCAAGTTCCGAATAGAAAATGTGCTTTGCCACTCGACCCACTGCCATCCTTGAAACGTGGCCGCCCCAGCGAAGTTGTCGTCTCATGAGATAAACTTCGATTCCTCCCACGTTGCCTCTCCGCAAAACTTCGGTGTTCCGTATACGCTCGGACCAGCTGATCTTTAAAATTTCACGGAGGCATTTTAAGTGGAATCGGTCTAACGTGCGGATGTGACGACGATATACGGTCCACGTAATATTTATTAGTTAGTACTTTATAGATTTATTAGTTATTAATTAGGGTTATATTCACATCCATCAAACTAATCCAAGTGCTCCTGTTGTGTCGACCGTCATCGCATCAGAGAGTGTCACATCAGGTAAGTATAAATCCGGCTTAAGTAAAGTTTCTTATTCGATTTGAAGTCGTTACAAAGCTTAGAATGTGTCGAAGTTTAATCAATGCACAATAATTGTGTCAGTGACACTGAATGGTATTATGCAACACGAAACTGTTGATGTAGGTAAGTGTCACCAATTAATATTAAATATTGTAGCCAAGAGTTTCTAATTAACATGCAATACACAGATAACCTGGAAAGTTTTTAAAAATCGTTCCATCCAAGGATACTGGTCCTATTACAAACTGATGAAACAATGCTCTTTAGGCTACGGCATGCATACTAAAAGCAAAAGCTAGGTGATAAAGTAGAAGTAATTCACTGAAATTTTTAATTTCTCAAGAAAAAACCCTTGAAAATCTGTTTTTAACATTTAGTTATTTTTATAATACAATGTAGACTTTGGTTTTTGATTAAACACTGATATTCACTGATTAGAATATGCCACTCAATGTTCAAAGTGACAAGTCAAGGGTATGTACAAATCCATGGGTCATTCTCATTGATATAGGTCATCAAAATGATAACAATATCAAATCACAAATAGAAGTTTCAATGTCAGTGTGCAATCGCAGAATTGGGAGCCTTCGTTCTGTCATAAGAGGGAAAGTTTCTACGTGACCACTGATACATAATGCATACCAAAATAGTCACTTATGGAGTATGTTGGACAAGGTCAGTGGCGAAACTTAGTCTGGCTGGATGAGTTTAAACAATAAAGGGCCACGTTTGATGGCGTAACGTGTTAAAAACGTATTTATGTCTTCATTATTTATATTTAACTGTAAATTTTGGGTCACCCCCACTTAAACTAATATCGTTAGTGCTAATTTCATTACACCTAACAACGTTCGATATAATTTTCATCAGCCCTAATATTCGGATAACTAATTTTATATGGCATAATTATTTGCTGCGCCTAATTTCAAACCTCCTAATCATTCCTAATACTAAACATCAAGTGTGCTAATATATTGGAAACTAATAATCATATTTCCTAATGACTACTAAGCCTAATGATTAATGTGCCTAATGATCACTATGTTTAATGTTCACTACACCTAATTTCGTCACACCTAACTATCACTTGACCTATTAACTTTTGCTCTAATGTTTGACTAGTACTAATTAATGCATCCCTGATGAACAGGCTACTATTTACGGCGGAGTATGTCGCGGCCGTCCCATGATAGACGTCCTAATCTCGTCAAAATGGGAGCCAATAATGCACGGCCAAATAATGTACGGCCCGATAATCCGTGTCCAGTTTTCGTGGACGTGGATTATTGGATCGTGCATTATCAGGGCGGACGAAAATGGCATGTCATAAGCGAACTCTATCTTAGGTCGGTTAGGTTAGGGTTCACTTGTGTCCCTCAGACCAGAAATAGACACCCCGCGCAGCGGGGTGGCGTCGACTTGCTGTACGGCTATCACAAGACGGCGCAAGAGCTCTCTCATTTTTTCTGGCATGATACTTCTCTGTCTAATAAG
Source organism: Epinotia demarniana (assembly GCA_945867215.1). Lineage (NCBI taxonomy): Eukaryota > Metazoa > Arthropoda > Insecta > Lepidoptera > Tortricidae > Epinotia > Epinotia demarniana. The sequence goes on along the minus strand of OX244268.1, from coordinate 11,701,952 downwards.
AGTGAGCTAGATAGACATCGGATTACCCACCTATTCTACCCTAAGGCAGGTCAGTGTAGGTACGACGACGAGCGAAGCGCGGAGGAGTGTTAGGTAGAACTGCGACCCTACAGCGAGCGAGCGAAGCGAGCGTGCCGCGGCAGCGGCCGGCGAAGCGCCAGAACCGACATTATAAGAGAAAAAAACTGAAATAAAATTAGTACTACTGACAATTCGGGATAATGACATTAGGGCTAAAATACTTAGGCAAAATGAAGATTCGGGTTAGTGATTTTAGAGACATTGATAATAAGGTGAAGTCATTATTAGGCATTGCAATATTAGGCCTAGGAAAAAATCGGTCAAATAAAATTAGTCTTAGTGAGAATCGGTCATGAGAAATTAGATATTATGAAAATTAGGGCCCTAATTTAGGGCTAATGAATAATTAGGAACAATGAAAATTCGGGTTTGTGATTTTAGGGTTAATGAAATTAGGGCTAGTAAAATTAGGTATGAAATTATTAGGGCTAACGGAGGGGAACCGTAAATTTTATATTCTGGATTTAAAATGAATACCAACCATAAATACAAACATGTGTTACCGACAATACATTATACCCATAAACCCCTCACGCAAAAAGAGGGGGTACGAATGATTACGACTCCGTTTTTCTTAATAGTTACCTGTTATCACCTATTTCTATAAAAGTTAGCTTGGTAAATTACATAGGGACATATTCAATCTATACTTAAACGAATAAAACTATAAATTACGTTATACCTACTAATCATTTATTAGGTAATGAAATTCACGACATAGTCTTCGCACGTGCCACGGAGAACTTTTTAAATAAGATTTCAATAAGTGTACAAATATAATTTCAAACAAACCTTGACGCTATAATATTGTGACATGCTATTTACATAAATACGATAAATGCATGTAAACAAATTCATCTCATTCAAATAAAATACGAGGAAAGTATTTGTAGGTATATTAATGATTATCAATTTGGCTCGTCTCCATGAGCCTAGGACAAATGTATTAGGCTCAAGTGGTAAAAAATTGCCTGTCGTCATGTCACAAGCTGCACTTAAAACATGTCGAATCAAGCCGTTTATCTTATTAAACATATGAAGGAACATCACCGTGTATAATCATTTAATTTGAGCGTACCCGTACTAACTGATAATAGGCATATTCGTGCAAAGTGGGTACATAATAAATAGGTGCCCTTTATTACCACTTCAGTCATGATCAAGCCTCATCTTCTAAGAATTTGTAATCAACCGGATACGGATTTTCCTTTTAGATCGGAGTATGTATCTTTTATTTATAAGAGATTACCTCATATGGGACTCTACTTATCATACGAACTTCCTGACAAGGCTTTTTTCAATTAATATTCATTGTCTACGCCCACATATTGAACTAATTAGAAAGCCTAGTCGTATTACACTTCGTAATTCATCCGTGCTTTGATAAGCCTCAGACTGATGATGAGTAAAGACACGTAGAGGAGAAGGGAAATACCAAAATATCTTGTAAAACTATTGTATAAAACTGAAGACATTTTCAGCGATGAGCTTTGAACTACTTTGAAGAAGGTAGAGAAGGTTGCTTAGCTCCAGCTGCCAACACAGTTCATGCCGCCGTGTTTTTTGTGTTGCTATCGCCTTATAAGAGTCAGTTTAATGAATTTCTGACATAAAGCTTTCGTCCTTTGGTGATGTTGGACTTAAATGTGCGTATTGTGCGTGATGGTCTTCAGGCCGTAATGTCTGTAAACGTCTTCATCGACAGACAATAAATACTTAATTGTTTTTAAGGCTTTCCTATAAATCAGCAATGCCGTAAACCTCGAAACATCGACTCTTGAAGACTAGATATACAATAATTCGTATACAATTATGAATCTTATTCCTTAGACATACGGTTTAAAACAAATAATACATGATTATATTACTAGGCATAGTAAATATTGTTCCTCACGCGATGTCCCAGGATGATTGAGGTTTGAATGGACAAACAATTACTAGAGAATTAAGCAATCTAAAAAGAATGTTGTTGACAATTTATGTGCGAACATACACTTAAAATCTGTGTATAAATTAAGAAACAATAGCATTGCTATGGCAAGCATTATATGAAATTGGTTATTTTGTAGGAAATTAGGACGCCATGCTAATTAGCCGTAGTAAATAAGGGCTCATTTTCACCGGTCATTAGAGCCCACATCCCATATGCAGGAAGCTCGTGTTACCTCGTTTTTCCCTCTAATTAAAACAAGGACAGCCCGGGCGCTCCGCATGCGGAATGCGGGCTGTATCGATCAGTGAAAACGAGCCCTTAGGAAACATGAGAAATGTTGATTTTGCACAGAACGTAGCAGCGTTTATTATGGTAAATTTCTTGGTCTTTACCGTTACCATTTTTTCATAACTTGCACAATATTGATATCATCCTGCCTTACGTCATTTATACATGTTTACACTAAGCAAAACATGCATTCTCCTTAACTGGGTGTGTGTTAACTCGCCCGCCTATGATACACAAACTGAATACAATAAACGCCCGCTGTTGAAATGCCGGTAAAAAATGTAGGTTATCGAATGAAGTCATTAATCTTGCTTCTGTATTCTACGCTACTGCGTTACGCACGACGCTGTGACTAGCATAATAAGGTGCAAAGTGTGTGTCAATGTGTTCGATACAATATTAAGAGATACGATAAAACATTTTTTTTCTAGCTAAATTGTTTGTAAAATGTTTAAGTATTTAAAAAAATATTATAGTTCGTGTGTTTGAAACACTTTGGGTTTAGCAGATGACGGTGTGTCACTGTTAAATCTCAAATAGTAGACTTCCGACTTATCGTACGCTCCTATTACGGATACAATCGAAATAAAATTATCAATGTACATCATTACTTAGTTTAATTATCATACTTGACACTGTCATGGATGTCAATTAATGGGGCCGTGTTTGCAATACATTTATGGTACCTACAGTTAAAGTTCAAGCTATTTTATAAATTTGCAGAACAAAAATAATTGTTTGACGAGCAGAACCTAATCTTGAATTTAAAGCCCCGAGGTCATATCTCATGATATGATGGTCATGTCATTCTGTATGTACTATCTGTTACGGGATATTGGTAAGTTATAATAATTTCATCGCGTACGAGGAGCGGCAAGCGGGTACGGAAATATAATGCAGGACACCACCAGCTGGGTTGGTACCTACAAGGTGGACTGATGACCTGGTAAAGGTCACGGGATTCCGCTGGATGCGGGTGGGGCAGCACCGGTCAATGTGGCACTCTATGGGGAGGTCTATAATCAGAAGTGGACGTTTTTCAGGTGATATGATGATGATGATGATGACACCAATTATAATGTAATAGACTATTGCGTAGTCGTTTATTTCATGTAACAGAATACTGAGTAACCGGATGTGGGGTCATATGTTTTTACATCTTATACCGAATGCTCAATCACGACATCCACGTCACTAAAAGGTCGGGTTCCTGCAATAGTTGATAACATTATATGTTCCATAAATAATGTATTGAATGAGTGAACTTTGGTTACGGATTTAAGCCGGATTATTACCAACTTTAGTGCGTCATCAAGTTTACTTTCGGCGTTTCAAACGCTATCATGTTCCTACTCGTATGAGCCTCGTTGAACAAAAGATTTCAACGGGAGAGCGCAGAGTGTAACTTAATGCTTTTCAGCCTATATACGTCCCACTGCTGGGCACAGGCCTCCTCTCATGTATGAGAGGGAACGGGCAGTAGTCCCCACGCTGGCCCAGTGCGGATTGGGGACTTCACATACACCTTTGAATTTCTTCGCAGATGGATGCAGGTTTCCTCACGATGTTTTTCCTTCACCGAAAAGCTAACGGTAAATATGAAATCATATTCCGTACATAAGTTCCGAAAAACTCATTGGTACGAGCCGGGATTCGAACCCACGACCACCGTTTGACAGCCGCATGCCTAAACCACTGGGCTACCGTAGCTTTTGTCTGCTTAAGTGTGTTTATTTATATTTCCCGATTTGTTGTTTATAAGTAAAAAACTGCATTATCTATAGCCCCTGAATTTGCATGATCCTCAAAATCAATATTCATACTAATATTAGGTATGTTACCTTTTCACGCATGAACCGCTTATCCGATTGAGAAGAACTTTGGGTACGGAGATAGTTTTAATATTTTTTAGGGGGCGGAAGTTTGTATAAGTACCTATGTAGGTGCGATATGAAAAAGCTCTACGCTGACAAAGTGTGTAAGTCGCGTTTAGTAGAAATAATGCAGCCAATTTGTCTCAATCAAACACATTCAGTTTTTTAGTATGTTTTGAACGCGGATACAGGTGTAATCGATTCGAGTGTTAATGGACAGCCTGACTGTTATTCTTTACACCCTCACGTGCCTCAGCTCACCCGTCACGTCTAACGAAACAGACCTCTACCTCCGCGGAGTTGCTACGAACTGCGGCGTCAAGATATATTTGAGCGGTGAGGTGAGCTTAAAACAATTTACAGAATAACGAGGCTCTGTGACCTCACGAGCCGGACACCGGGCGACCTTAGATAACATCCTGAACGCTTCTTCGAACAATATGAACTATGGTGTGCGATTTAACTTGTTTATAGTCTTGTTTTGATGGAACTGGGCCGGTATTGTATGTATGTATGTATGTAAGCACTTTATTGTACACAATAACAGGTTAAGGAATATACATGTCACACACTAGATCAAAGTACAAAGGCGAACTTATCCCTATAAGGGATCTCTTCCAGCTAACCTTTGAGCAATTGAGAGGAAGGTAGGTAGAACGAGATAGGCAAACTTATACCGTGTACAAAAACAGAGAAAATAAAGCAAATCCTAATTAGTATTATCCTAATTAGTAGTATTATACTTATGGAATGTGGCGGGTCACACATGTGCCACAGGGATATCCCTAGGTTCAGGTTTCTGTCTTTTAAAATCAAAATTAAGGTGAAATTGAAAAAAGTCTATCTAGATAAACTTAAGGGTGGACTAACGGTAACGTAGGACAAACAGCGCGGCTACGGGATCCGCTTCTTAGTAGAAGGGGCGTCTCTGGACAACTTTTGTTTCTTTCTGATCTTAAAAAAAAAGACGGAGACATTTGTGTGGGAACATCCCTACGATACGCTGGGGATATCACATATTTTCATCTCGAATCGGGCCTGACGCTTCTTTAAACATAACAGGGTAATAATATGGAGATTAAGATTCGCTTCTGTCATGTGAACGTAGCCAAAGTTAAGGGCTTTGAAAAAATATTTTTTGATTGGGCTTATAATTCATAATCCATATAAAAATCGCCTCCCCTTAAATAATCTGTGAGGTAAAACCTTAACCTTACCTACAATGTTTGAACTATTGCCCACACGAAAGACGGTTTTTTTTTCCAAATCTACACGGCTAACAATGTGAAGAATGGGTAGGTAACCATTAACTTGCACTAAAGTCTTGGTTTGTATTAGTTTTGATAGAATTGTTATGCTCTGTTGACTGATTATTAATTTTACTCCAAGATGAACGATACATAAATCGTTTTGGTTTTTATAAAATAAGTATAGTAATATTTTTATTTGATCAACTTAATTGATCTACCGGTTTGTCGAATTTTATTACGTATGTATATTTTCATGTTTTTACCTGATAAAATAAGATACCGCGGCATCGACGATACTTTAAAGAATTGGTTTTACGTTGCGGACCTTTTGCAGAATGCCTCTTCTTAAATTAACTGTTCAATGTAATTGACAATGTATGATTAATACAAATAAATACATATCATATCATACAGTTTTATTTGTTTAACAGCTTTTTGGTAGTTTGATTAGATTGTATTGCATCGCCTGATTTATCCATTATTTGGGTCTTATTAATTAGGTTGAACTTGAAAGGATCTCTCGCGAATAGTCACTTCGCGATGATCTTACATCTTTGTGGTTGTTCGGAGTGTCGCGAATGGTGACAGTTGATGATATCGCGATGTCTTTAGCTCATGGTTGGAGCGTGTGAGATCGCCTTAAGAGATTATTTAGCCTGGCAAGGTAGTGATATAGTGTCACAGGAGACAGTTACAAAAGATCACACCGTTGGATTGAAATGCGTGAGAAATACGCCGGAGTCTGTGACTGTACGTTAAAGTGATATCAACGAGGAATTGGAGACTACACAGCTAGACTCGCAGACAAAGCTAAGTGTCTTAGAATAATAGTACCACAATTCGTTCTATTAGATATATTGTTCCGCTATAATTATGATCCTTAACATGCATATTCTAGATGGTCTCTCAGAGTAGTATTGACTGATTCCACTGTAATGTAATGATATGAACTTGCTACTCGTAGCCTGAGCAGGAGTGTAGACCCAGCGTGGTGACACAAAGACCTATTATGTGGACAGCTATGTACTCCCTAGGAGAATACGATACTTTAACTGACAATAAGCATTGACGCGAGAGACAATGACTAACCGAGTCTAATATGACATGGGTGAGACCTTTCCTATGTAGATATGAGTTGACAAGAGACAGTATAGTGGAAAGTGGATGTCTATGGTTGCTCGGTCATTAGGCGAGAACTTGGATAGTAATATGTATATCACATACACTGTAGTGCAGACACCTTGTGACCAACATATGAATAGTACAAGGAACTGGCAGTATGTAATTGAGATGTACGAGACGATTAGTATATCTACATGAATTAGAACGATTCCAGTAGTTTGGTAGTTAGGACTTTATATACTATGATCTGAGGCACGCAGTGACGGTGTGATGATGTCACATTTCCCCCACAGGTGTGGCAGATAAGTCCAGCAGAGAGCGAAGCAGAATTCTATGGATTGCGTAGAAGATTTAAGGTAGGATTCAAAGTACTACCTTAAATCGCATCCAGAAATTGTCGTGACGTCCTCAAGATTAACGCAATCCGATTAGATTAAATGAGAGTTAATAACATGTAATTTAACATGTAATATTCCAATATGACTGGACGTGACGACAAGGATCTGGAGGGGCGACCACATACCGAAAGGGACATCATAAGTGGACCGATGACCTGGGCTGTTATTCCCTACGCACTACTGCGGCTCATCCCGCCGGTCACCCGTCACGAAACGAGACCTCTACCTACGCTTAGTTACTACGCATCGCGGTGTCAAGATATATTTGTGGGTGAGCGTTGAGGTGAGTTTAAAACAAGTTACAGAATAGGGGGGCTGGTAAGGGGTCGCGGTAGTCCGCTGCATGCAGGAGGCGCATGACCGGTCGTTGGAGGGAAGAGTACTACGTACTCGTCCATACCAAAAGGGAAATAGTTTTTCTACTTCTAAATATTTTCCAATCTCAATTATTTTTTAGTAGGTATGTTAGCGACACAATGAAAGACAACGCTTATAGGTTTTCCTTTTTTGCAAAATTTGCAATAAATCAAAAACCTATTAACCTAGAATTTATTATGCTGAAGATGACATCAAAATCAAAGTGATTTGTTAAGATTAGTGGAAACCGTTTACTCGCGAAATTGAAATTTCATCGAAAAAGTACCTTCTCAGTTGCTAGCTGCTAGCTACTGCAAAGCTATTCTTCCCTCTTAAAAAAGGGAAGCCTATGTCCAGCAGTGGACTATTTCGGCTGACATGATGCTTATATTTTTATGCATAAGGGCAGTAAAGTTATTCAGGTTCCACACGCGTTGCTTCCGCATGCGTCGGTGATGCAACGATGCGGGTCTGGGCGGCCGAGTGTGTCGCATTACTTAAACGTATACAATTTATACGATAACTAATCGGTGATTGCGTTAACTTGTTATTTGGAAATCTTTGTATGTACACAAGCGACATTATTTATTGTTTCTTTACCACGCTGGTGGTACACAAGCTTACGGCCTGCCTGGTATACAGACACGGTATCCTTTCACTATGATTAGTAATACGCTGTAAAATGAGACCGCTCATAAGAAAAAGAAAACAAGTGATAATCTCTTTTCTGACAAATATTTTGAAATGAAATAGATTCTAGGTTGATTTTTGTCGACGTATTAGGTAGGAGTACCTGCTGTCACTTGTGATGAAAAACACAGTCTAACTCGTGCTGATTGAAGAATGAATATATTATAATTAGGACAATTTGGCAAGTCCGTCTATCTGCACAACCTGTGTTGATGTATTACTACTTAGTAAAAAAAAATATACCTATACGTTCTTTCAACCATATAATGGTGTAATTAGTTATGATTATGGCAAAAAAGTTTGACGTGGATCAACAACAAGCTAAAATATTGACAACAAGCTAATTGACAACAAACATATCATAAAAACAGATGATAAAGTTTAGACTGTAAATATCAATCATGTTGTTAGAAGTCAACGACTCCTAATTTAAATGTTAGGACAAGTTTCGTCTCCAAGGGCCACTCAAAGTTCACAAACTAACAAAACATTTGTGTGTCTGTGTCTAGAAAACATGTCAAAACATCTTCAATATCAATTAATTAGCTATCCTACAGTTTCGTTATGATTATTATATATTTTTTAGTACACCCTCTTGTAATGAACACACAATCGTTAATGAAATACCTACCGACCAGATTCAAATACATAATACAACATATTATATTGTATTTCCATTATCGTAATAAGCGCTACCAATTCGATTTACAAAACAGTCACGAGACCGGCTGTTATTTCAAACGCTTGAAACTCAGGAAAACCATTGTAAGTCAGACCTCCAATCACGTTTTGTTATTACGAATCCCGGCGTCAAGGTGTACTAGGGTTGAGCGGTAAGGTTAAACAAGTTGTGAATATAGTAGATCCAATTCGATATCCGCCAATATTGGCCAAATAAGCCAACACTCAATTAGCATGGTGTCTCTGGCGCTGAGAAGGTGAGGCAACGTGTTGCGGCAACCGCGGGGAAAAACGCTTACCTAACCGCTTACAATGCCGTCGGCGTCGGCGCAGAGAGAAGGACCTATTTATACACACCCCTTTAAAGACGGTTAGATATTATGATTACGAGAGGTTAATCACCCATTCATCTCAGGCTCTCTTCAAGTACGCTACTTATCCTGGACTTATCCTGGAGTGACCCGATCTGTAATCGACCTATCAAACTGGTGGACATAAGACTTCCTTTGTCCATAAGTCACCACCGATTTTTAACGTTTCGGTCCACCAATCGTCGCTTTTGTCTGGTAATTCTGTACTATAAATCGGAGGTTAATACTGATCGGCAAACGATGCACTGATGACGTACCTACTTGCGAAGACCTTTACCTTTCTGTAAGACGTTAATCTGGCTCGATACATAGACTATTGGGGACAGCTCAATGCTGAGAAAACGTAGGACGGGATCACAATCTTCAATGTTTAAGGGATTGACTGAGGACATGTAAATCACACATACATACTTAGTAGCTTGCGCTGATAGAACTAAGACAAACGACGCTTAAAAGTCACCTAAACAGCGAGAGAAAAGCTGCTTACGGCAAAAACTTCTTGAATTACTGCCGAACTCACAAATTTACTTATTTATGACGCGTTAAATATTTGATGTGTTGTGAGTATTTGTAAAAGAGTTTGAATTACAAAATACCATAGCTGTATAGATATAAGATTAACTTGTACCAACTCCAAGATAAGAACAAATTCCCGTGCCTGCCGCTGTAAACGCAAATCACGTGCTTTCAATAGCTGCCCTATTGGTCACAACACAGCCCACGCGGCCTTTATAAATAGCAAATAATTTCTCCACAGAGTACGTAATTAGTACTTCAGGAAACGCAGTAAATACCTGTACTAGGTATATAATAACAATCGACGATCACTGCAGATGCATTGTGGCGGTGTAAATACTTTCTCACGGCTACAATGACCGCGTGATAAGTAAATGAAGTATATTAATTCGCCATGGAATAAACGAAGTGTCAGCGCCTATTAGTCTGGCTAACCCAGGCCAAGTAACAACTGAATTGATTGCATAGGCACCTACAATGTTGATTTGATGCGTAGTTATGATGCTATAAATTAATGGCTAGATTTTTAAGATTAACTTTTGAATTTGATATACATGCATATACAACTAAACATAAGATATACAAATGTGCACGATAGTAAATAAATAATCAACTAGAAAGACAAATATGATACATGTAGGTATACGTGAGGTATACATATGAAAGTGAAAAACGTACTATGTTCGTTTGTACAATTAAAATGGCGCACAAATAAGCTTTTTTATTTAATGCTATATAGCCAAATATCTACGTCACGACACTTAAGAACATGAAATTACCTTGTGTTGTATTATAGAAACAGATATATAACTATAAGCATTTTATTAATTGTTTTAAGTAATAAAATATACGATGTTACAGAGTTGAATTTAATTGCTCATGGTTAATTAAAATTGACCATAAATGCTTCCTTTATTGTTAAAACTAACGACCAATGATAATAAATTAATTCTTAATATTACAAACTAACCTCTCTAAAGGTCAAAGTGAAGTCGGCGTGTACATTTTTGCACGTGCAATAAAATACCAATTCAGTCCGCAAATTTTCAATTAATAGTGGCAATTAATCATCGCGGTAGTAAAACTTCCGTTCTATTGTTAAAGTTGTCTTTACTCCCTCATTAGAGTAATGGAGGAGTAGATATCGATAGGTTGATTGGCCCATTAATTCCTACGTGTGCATGACCTTTGTCTCACGAATTTCAATGAATTGATAAGTACCATATCCGGACTGGAGAATTATATCAATTGTAATGATAATCGCCAGTAGAGAACGTGTAACTGTTTTTCAATTTGACAGGAGGTATGATTTTTAAGGCGCATTTCCTAAGGATAAAAATTGTTGTTACAATGTACGTCGTATTACAATAGTATATAGTGTAAACATGTCTTTGACGTCGACTGCACGGCTATCGTAAGACGGTGTGCGAGCTCTCCCGACTTTTCTCGCAGTATAAGTCTCTTTTTAAGTTTTCTAATAAGAGAGAGAGACGGATAGTGTTAGAAAAATGCTGTACAAATGCCAACAGTCGAGATCTCCTCCTAGCCATGCCCCAAAGGAGCCCGGGGTCCGCTTCAACAATATGGCCTAAACCAGTCGAGATGTATCGATGTAAATTTTTTCACCAGCATATATATTCAGATTGTGTGAATCACTTTTTTTAAAGAATGGATACAGATTGTCTTCCAATCATGGACCATCTATAGGTACATTATTATCCCAGTGCTGGTAATTCTCATGGCACCGATGTGTTAAACATCCGTGAATAATTTTATCTCACAAGAGAAGCAATTTATTGCTCAGTTCAAGTCCATTATAAAACATAAGTTTTAGGCTAATTGTCCTGTTAGCCTTCACCAAGGCAGTTATGTCGGGAGTGGGGTCAAAGTACAATAGCCATATAAATATCATGCCTGCTAGTACAAGGGATTTAATTAATATCTTACTGACGCGAAGGCCGTAGGGCCAACGTGGTTTAAGGTAAAAATATAATTACATGCATAGGTCATATTCATAGGCTGTTTATTGTAGCGAGCGTAATATAGCGATTTGATTGTTGCTAGTAGGCAGTCCATACGCAATCCGAGAACAATGTATTTTTTTTCGGATTTTGATGATACGCATAATTATTAGTTTTTTTATCATACGGATATAGAAATACGAATGCGAAGGTAAAATTTAACACACATGCCTATTCCCAGTGCGTTGCAGTGCCGCCAAGATAATAAAAGTAGATTCTCTAGTCTAGACCTTTATAATGTGGGGGATAAAATACTGGCGTTTACACGATTTACCCGATCTTTCACGACCAATTACCCGACTGAAATAGGGGTGTAGACTTGAAAATTATTATTACTCCAAAAGAAAAAAGGAAAAACAATTCCCATTCATCTAAAGTGGGTGACAGACGTACGAGCTTTAAAATCGCGAGTTTAAAAGTCGCGAACTTACTCGGCTCGGCGTCAGCGACAGACGTACGAGCTTTAGTCGCGAACTTACTCGGCTCGGCGTCAGTGACACAAGATCCTCGCCCTAACTGCACACATAAAATGGCGGCTCGCGGCTCGCGGTAGTGACAGACAGGCGGGCTACGAGCAAAATTCAAACGTGTTGGATCTTCGTAAAACTGGCTCGGCGGTTTTAAAGTACGCATACTTACGATGACACACAGGCGAGTAAAGTAGTCGAGCCGTAAGTACGCGAACTTACTCGCCCGTCTGTCACCCACTTTAAGAATCACGAAGCTACAACCGTTTTAATATTGCTTGTCAGAGAGAGAAAACGCAAACAGTGTGTGACGTCACAACACAGGAGTCTACGGCGACGGCAACGCCGAACACGATGCGGCACGGCACATTGGCGTCTTCTAGTGACGTCACAATCTACAAGCGTCATCGTTTCATATGAAGTTGCCTTTTGCGAAAAAGGGACCGAACATACCCCTTCTTAAAACTTTGGACACATGATTATTTAAGGCGCCGTAGGTTCAGCGAAGTTAAGCGAACAGTGTTTTTGAAACAATATAATTTGTCTGTTTATAATAACATGGTTTAAAAAAAATACGAATAGTAATCTTGAGGCTTTTCTGCAGGGAAATCAGTGTTTAGAAACAAACATGATTAAGCATTTTTCGCTCGATAGAAAAAAATCACGAACATAGGTCTAAAAGGGTCTAAAATACACCGTAAAACGTGCCTACTTTGCACCGAAATTTGCTCCAAATTTCGAAAATTTCGTTTTTTTCGGAAAATTTTTATTAAATGATATGTCGTTATGTACATCATTTAAAAGTAGATCATCCCTACTATCGTATTACAATGCTCTTATAAAGCCGCAATCACGTTACATATATATATAAAAACATACATTTAGGAGCAATGTTATCCAGTGTTTGGGTAACTTTGGCTTTGAATTTATCTTGTCCCAAAATTAATACTTTTAAGTGTTTGGCGCCATTTTACACCGTCGTTTAATCAAACAATGCACAATTTATAATCATACCTGCCCATTTTTGTGTAAATATGAAGAAAAACAAAAAAACTAAAAAATATTAGGAACAAAGAAAAACGGACCTTTAGTTGAAGTGTTTTATTTTTATTATAATTACGAAATTGTTCAGTATTGGTATTGTTTCACTCAGACAAAAACCAACAAGAACCAAAAACAGTCTTCTAAAATACAGAACTAGGATATATATAAAACAATCAATTTTTTTTACGATGATTATGAGGTTTTTTGGTTAGAGTATTCCAGGTACTAGTTTCCGGTTCATTATCTATAGTCGCCCAGTGAAGCCAGATCAGAAGAGTGGTGAGTACACATGTTAACACCTGCCGCATAGGAACTCTATCACCTATCACTATATCTATTCTGCGACGAACACGTTTTGAAGTGGCTGTGGAAAAAGAAATTCTAACATTTTCGTAAATTTTTATAATATTTTTTTTATGAGTCAACTGTAAATACAAAATATGATATTATTCTAATACTATTTAGTTAAAAATGCCACAATATTTTTCTATTTATAAACATAATTAACTTCATGAGGTAACTATGTCCAGGATCAAAGTTACCCCCAACACGTGGTGCAAAGTAGGTACTTGAAAAATAATTTGAGGTTAAGCCTCGAAAGAATTTGAAACTACTAGAAATACTGTAAACAATGAGTAGCCTATTAAATACAAGAACACTTCAAAACATATTTATCGCCAATCGATGACAACTTGCTGAGATGGAAGTAGCTTTTTCCCGTATTTTTTTTTAACAAATTTTCGTAGCGGCACTGTGCGTCGTCTGACAGAAAGAGGAAATAGCGGAACGAAACTTTGACTTTCAGTGTTGCCACTTGATTGCCCAGTGTAACAAATGCGTTTGGAAATGTTGCTGTATTAACCATAGACATCGACTTATAAGGGCATGAAACTAAATACAAAATTGGAGCACATTTACCTAGAGGGGAGCAAAGTAGGCACGTTTTACGGCACTTAAAATATTTGTTACAAATTACGAACAAAAGCTAAAAATATAAAAATTCTTCTAAAAATCGGCCATATCATGTTTGAGGGAAATAAGTGTTTACTTTTTTATTTATTTAAACGGCCAAAAAATTAAAATTAAAAAACTAGATTTCCGCGCTTCCGATCACGCACTTCCATCTCGCTCACGCTTATGCTCAGTGAGAGGGAGAGAAGACCATGAACCTACGGCGCCTCAACCTTTTACGTTGATTTTTTCACCATTGACTACAATTTTAATCCTTGTTCGAGAAAATATAACATTATTGATTATTTTATTTAGTATCCCCTATTAGTGATTAACATGAAGCCAGTAAAATAAATATTTATTTCCGCCAAACCTAAGTTAAGTAAGAGTCACGAGGTGTAAGTAAGATTGCGCAAAGAGGAAGGATCCGCCAGTGCGGTAATCGCCCGCGCAACTGGCCGTGCCTTGTTGAGTGCCCATTCGACCTGCGAAACCGCTGCGGTGCGAGAAAGATGTATTTAACCCATTCATGGCCAATGACGTCACGTATACGTCAGACCGCCGTAGTCGCTTTCCGCTACATACGAGGAAAAACACGGGATCGGCTACGAGCGTAGCGCGTAGCGATTCTGGGCCCTGAATGGGACTAACCTGAGGGCAGGAGTAATCAAGGGATGTCAAGGCATTTTTAACAAACTTAAATAAGGAGAAGAATTCGTTGCTTTGCAAAGAACTTTGATTTTTTATTTCCCGATTACTCGAGTACCTACTGTGTGGACCGGTTTGGAAAATCATTTTTTATACTCGTCGACTTTAAAGTCGTTTGAGTTAAGACTTCCTACACCAAACTAAAATCCAGAGATGTACAAAATGGTTTTAAAAGCATTTAAATACAAAATGCAAAATACTTTTCAGATTTACTATTTCAAATGAAAAATACCAAATAGTTTTGCGTTTTGTATTTCAAATGCTATATGCAAAATAGGTATTTTCAAAATACTTTTTCAAAATAAAATACCTTTTGACCAAATCGAATGATTTTATTTAATTTATTTTAGGTATTTATCATGAGAAATAGAATAGAGATACAATGCCGAGCCGAATGGCACCTTATGCATGACATTTTGGTCATATTTATCAGTACGCGTATCAATAAATTCTGTTATGTTATTATTAATAATAATACTCACTTAAAATAATGTAAAAAACTAGACCAACGAAAAGATAGCTCGATAACGAATGGCTCCATTTTGTGAATTGTGTGGCCATTTATTTCGGTTGATTGTGCATCTAGTTCTTATTTTATTGTTATTACACTTTTCTTTTATTAATAACAATTGGACTGGTATTGTTAAAAAGTGAAAAAATAAACATCAATTTTTATTTATTACGCTCTATAGACATAAGGAGCGCACTCTGAGAATTCACCAAAGAAAAAAAAAGGAGGTGCTTCTATCGGTCAAAATTCGGTCAAATACAAGCGTCATTCGGTCATTCAATTTTGTTTGACTGGAATGTTGGCTAAACTTAATCACAAAGTATTTTGCATTTTGAAATGAATAATAAAAACGCAATACATCTCGAAAGGTATTTCAAATAAAATACAAAATGTTTTTTACTAAAAGGCATTTAAATGCAAAATTTAAAATAGGTATTTTGCATTTTGTATGTGCGTTTTAAATAGAAGTATTTCGAATAAATCGCATCTCTGCTAAAATCAATTTTTTTTAACAATGGAGTTCCCACCTCACCATAATAGATAACTAAAATAAATCCGACCAATCAAGTGGCGCCTTTACTGAACAAAAATGTATTTGACCAATAGGACGCCGTTGTGAGTACAGAAGAAAAGACATCAACGACCAAAAAAGAAAAAGACGTTGGCTGCACTTCGTTTCAGCAAGGCTTAGATTTTCTATAGATACCAAGTTTGTTTAATTAGTTCAGTTGTCTCGTAGAAAAAGTATTGTACCTATTCATTACATATATTCAGTTCACGTTCTCAAGTGCGGTGATCTGTGGGAATTGGCTAAATACCCACATTCATAATCTTGGCGCGCCCGATATTTCTTAATCTAAGCAAATTGTAGAGTAGTCACCTTTCATCAATATCCAAAGGAACCGGGAAATTATATTCCATATTAGAATTTTCTAGTCAGATCGGCTCTTTCACCGCTATAAGACTTTGCACCAAACTCGATTACGTTAAACTACTTACAAGACTGCGTGTACTTCATTTCTACTTTAATTTTCTAGACAATGTATGTCTAAATTAACTTAAGGCGCCGTAGGTTCATGGTCTTCTTTCCCTCTCACTGAGCATAAGCGTGAGCGAGATGGAAGTGCGTGCCCGGAAGCGCGGAAATCATGTTTCAATCAAATAAATATAAATGTAAACACTGATTTCTCTCAAACATGATATTGACGATTTTTAGAAACCATTTTAATATTTTTAGCTTTTGTGCATAACTTGTAAGGAATATTTTAAGTGTATTTTAGACCCTTTTAGACCCATGTTCGTGATTTTTTTCTATCGAGCGAAAATTGCTTAATCATGTTTCTAAACACTGATTTCCCTGCAGAAAAGCCTCAAGATTACTATTCGTATTTTTTTTCAACCATATAATTATAAACAGACGCATTATATTGTTTCAAAAACTCTGTTCGCTTAACTTCGCTGAACCTACGGCGCCTTAAACATCTAACTAAACAAACGTTCAGTTAGCGTGCAAGCATAACAAACGTTATGCAACTTACATAATACAATTCTTATGAATGAAAAGTAATGCCGGAATACGATTAGCGAATTACCAGTTATTTCAAACACGTAACGAAGATCTTTGCGCCTTTGAGAGATTTTAACCAATACGTTATTTGAAGAAGTGAATAAAGTTGAGAAATTACTAGTAGGCAAATCAACAAAGATATTTAAAGACCTCATACCTCACTTATGCCGTGATTAAATGTGTAAAATATATAATTTTGCATTGTGTTTGTTTATCAGAGACGAGAGGAGACCTCGTCTCTTACAACAACGTCATTGTTTATATGGGGATAAGTTGTTTCGGAAGCGAGTGTATTTTTTGGCGAATCAAGCGGCGAGTTCGAAAGTGGTTTCGCTGCGGGCGGGATTGGAACGCGTTCTTATGCAAGAGACGAGATGAGGCCCCCTGTTACATAAGGTGGGTAATGTTCGATGATATACAGCCATAGAGTAATTGATGAATAGGTGAACCCAGGCGACTATAGTTTAATCTACACAACAAAGACCTAATTGACTGGAAGTAAAGATAAGAATTTGATTAGGAAGATGTTATGTTGAATGAGTCGCAATTATCTTGAGCCTAAGTTTTTTCTCTAAGATGATTCTGTTTGATTCGGGTTTTAGTTTCTGAATAGTCTACACAAATCGCTTCGTACATGCGTTTGTAAAGGCATTATTAACAGGATATTTCAAAGAATAAATAATACTCATACGCTACACCATTGAATTTACAAATGAAATGTATTTCTCTTGTCATAGAATATTCTCGCTTTATCAAGAGGTGTCAAAAGTGACGTCATTTACGTCAATTTCAGGATAACTGGGGCGTATAGAAGAGATATTAACCCTGCTAGAGCAAAATCATTGATAAAAACATTGATAACATTACATTGAGGGATTGGTTGCATTGTTTTTTTTTGTAAGATGTTTCTCTCGTATCGAATAATATCGAAATAAAGAGTAGGTATTTATTATTTATTTATCGTGACCGTTTGAACTTTAACTGTCGACAATAGCATACATATTCCTTCTCAACAGTGAATTGTTACAAACAACATGTTTTAAAACATTTTATGTGATTATGCAAACCGTGACCGAGATGGATGCGACTAACAATTAACATATATTATATACTTAAATAAATAAATGCATACATTGTTAATTTCTAGATAATTCCGAGAAGATTCTTGAATTCTCTGAAAATAATAAGGAAATGTGGGCAATTACTTTACTATCATCCTTCTGATGGTGCATTAGAACCTAAACTCAAATAACTCTATATACACATGTCAGTTTTAACCTTAATTTAAAATAGCCTACTATCTTTAACCTTAAAATTGTTTTCTACTTAGCCCATGGTAGTCCGAAAAGTGCACCACGACCTTTTTACCTAGGCACAATGATCGGTCATTTAAGGCTACAAAAAAGAATTAAAACTATTCGAAATCGATTTTAATGGTGCGCGCACCTAATCTGAGCTCGCATTTCGCAAACACTTGCTCGTCCTGTTGAGCGTTATGTAAGTCGCAATCGCGACCCGCATTCCGATACAGGGTGCCATTGCGCAATAATGTCCTTCATCCGTGTAAACGAAACTTCTAGGTCACACATAAAAAAGGTTTAATTACCGCGCCTATAATTAAAATTTCTTCATCTGACATTGTCGTGTTAGAATCGCACACCTCCTTTCTTCCCATGGGTATAGGATTGAAGTAGCTACCTAACAATTTCTTCGTAGAACTGGGACCATAAAATTACTGGCTGCCTCGTTTAGTATTATATGTGTTAGCTATGTTTCATATATTTTTATTTTGGGATTTCGTATTATAAAAAAAAACTTAGTATGGATACCTATAGTGAACAGTCTACATGCTGCAGTAATTCTTCTGTTCCAAACACAAAAGTGGATGAGTAAGTTATTTTTGCTCTTCGAATTTGTGTTATCGTAGAGCAAAAAATTATACAGGACGGTTGATGTAATAAAACATGCTGGCGGGGATGTCCCACTTCACAGAAAACGAGTGTGCCAATAATATTTACTAGCATAAGCGCTTCAGAATTCCCGCAATGGAAATTAGCATGAGGTAATGTAATGTCAAAGAGCAGAGGATAGGTATGTACGAGTTGTTTAGTTATTCTAAGCAAATGCTACTCGTGAAGAATCTTATCTTGTTCAACAATGCTACAAGGAAGTCTATTACAGTATTAATTAAATTATCTTCAACAAATTGCTCATTATTCAACAATTTATTAGATCCCTGCAGATCTGAGATTGAACTAGCCAGGCGTTGAGATAACTTTGTTTGCGAATAATACTTTAATGAGGTGCAATACGTACACTAAAAGTTACGTAGTTCCGAATGTTTTATTTAACTTTCCGATTAACTGATTATAATATGTACTTCTGGCATGTTTTGTGTAGTAGCAAGACAGCAGTCCTGATGGAATAATTTCTAGAATAGGTAGTTAGTGTAAGAATACTTATTTGTGAATTTTGGTCAAAAGACAACTCATCCTCCTCCTAGCGTTATTGCCCCATGTGCCTTAAGGAGTCCGGGGAAATCTGACCTTCCAAACCAAAGGGAAAACTAGACCTTATTGGGATTAGACTGGTTTCCTCACGATGTTTTCTTTCACCGAAAAGGTAACGGTAAATATTCTGTACATACTTACGTTCCAAAATACTCATTGGTACGAGCTGGGATTCGAGCCCACGATCATCGCTTGACAGCCGCATGCCTGACGACTAGGCTACCGTAGCTAACCTTAATTCCACTGCTTCTGTCACTATAATCTAATGAACATTTACTGGGAAGATTCAAATACAAAGTTAGTTTTTTTGTTGAGATAGGTATTTTATAAATAGGTAGAATGGAATATGTACAGTGGATGTCCAAGAGATGTATATTTAACGGTGTATGTTTAACGGTGGCAGTTAAGTTGTGAAGACCGTTAGTTTATAATCATACTCGCGATATTATAAACTCCTCTCAAACAATTGTGAACTGTCAAAACCGTTCACAATTTAACGCATTATTTTTCGTTAGTTTTTAAACTCGTGTCGAATCGTCCAATTATGAATATAAACATGAATATATACATATTTCACCTTATCACAAGGGAATGAGGTTCAAAATTTTAAACATATCTTTGACATCGACTGTACAGTCAGGGGTATTAATATACGTACAGGTCGATTCACAAGAGCAGGCGCGTAATGCCTATGAAATTGATGACAGTTTCATATATTTCCGCGCCAGCTCTCGTGAATTGACTTGTACTTAAATAAGAACACAAATATATATAAGTACATGACTCTGTTTTCAGTGTCATAAAGGCGTGTACAGATATTTATGTCCTTATTTATGTAGGTATATTAATACCCCTGACTGTACCTATGCATTTTACATTCTTTGCTGAAATACTACATATTTGCTTAAGATAAATATACTTTTCTTTTCTAATCCGATCTAAGTGGGTCACTGACTATTACGCAAGACAGATCCTTGACACAAACTATACAAAGCTTCAATAATATTTACTTATATAATTTACAATGCGATTTTTCAACTCGAAGCTGTCATCAGTTAAGTAAGAAGACGGCAAACATTTGCTTAACAAATGACAAACAAATGAATCTTAACACTTAGATGTAAAGAGGTAAGCAATAGTTATGATTACCCAATCTTCAATTCCCTTATTGGTCAATTTTAAAAATCAGCATCAATGAGGATGACGAGTTTTGTTTGTTTTGTGACCCCTAAGGGGCAAAACAAATGAAATGAGTGTCAAAATTTGCTCGTTCGAAGATGATCAAATAGGTAATTCAAAATGATCAGTCCATTGACGATGAATACCATGATACAAAAAAGTTATTATCAAACGTTGTGAATTTGCACGGTGCAAAAATTAAATACTTAATAAAGTGAAACTTGACATTGTTGCTGCGTCTATTTAGCACCTAGCTATGAAATATCGAATCTGCCGTCTTCATTGGATACTGCTAATAAGAATGGTTCCCCATTTAATTAACTTTTTGCTGTCACAAAAAGCGTAACATTGACTTTATATCGGTGGTGTAAGCGAGACTAAGTAATTAGCTAATTTCCTTTTAGAAATAATAAAAAAAAGGCTAGTAGAGAAGCTGAGAAACCGATGAACTCGAGACATTTTCCTTAAAACGCGAGTCCGGGGATACTGTAACTACCGTGAAGTCAAATAAACATCCCGTACAACAAAGTTTTTTTTGTTTCTATTTAGAGAAGGACCAAAAACATAAGGATAACATTTTGAACATTTATTTTATTTATGACGATGAGCTATCTGTGTAATGCTGACTGGCTGTCGGCAGATTAGAAAACGAAATCAAAACGTGATGATTATAACTGTCGATTAGCCAAAAAGGACGGTTATAGTGAAAAAAAAACCTTTTCCACGGGTCATGTAAAATTCAATATTATACGAGTATTTACACATAAAGACACCGCAGTAGCCTAGTTGGTAGTGACTCTGCCTACGAAGCCGGAGGTCCCGGTTTCAAATCCCGGTAAGGGCATTTATTTGTGTGGTGAACACGAATATTTGTTCCTGAGTCTTAACTATTAAGTATTTATTTATCTATATACGTATGTATATCGTCATCTAGTACACATAGTACACAAGCTTTGCTTAGTTTGGTCCTAGTTTGATCTGTGTAAGATTGTCCCAAACATTTACCCTCTTATTCATAAAACTTAAGATGCCTCTGCTAAATAAAATGTGCTTTGTCCCTTTCTTACGAAAACAAATGTGAAAGTGACAGATAAGGACTAACGAGTTTTAACGCCATTTTAGTTAAAACAGGCTTGTAGTACGTTGATGAATACGGCAGTTAATATGTAAAGAGCGCAAATAGACTTTTCTCACATTATTAGTAATGTTGATTTGACAAGTATTCTACTACTGAAATAAATAATGCAAAATCTGGGTCCACCCGGAACTAACCAGCAAATCTCCCTTTCGAGAAAATAAAAATGATTTGATAGCTTAAAATCATACAAAAGGGGGCGTCGGCGTCGTCTATGCGGATAACAGTCCAATCAAAAAAAAGGCTCTATAGCTCTTAACTTTGGTAATGTCCACAGAAGACACAAAAAAATATAGAAGAAAAGTAACGATTAATATCAACTGTACATTTTCTTGTCACAAGTTCGACAAATATTTTACAGATATGCCTATTTACTAGATATTGGGATCGCTTGAACCGGCGTGACCTCAGATAGCAATCTATTGGCCTCGTGTGGAGTAAGTTTTTCGGAAGTAAGAAAGTGTGAGAAAATGGCAACAATACGCATAATAAATCTTGGTTTCAAGTGCTAAATGAGCTGGAACAGTCTATTTAAGCGTTAGATAGAGATATAATATGATTTATAAGCGTAGATGTCATAGAAAATGAGCTTAGAGCATTCGTTATTTTATGAGTGAAAAGATTATCTAAACATGATAAGGTCATGTTATAATATAAGTCTCATTAACTATTCTCATCATAATTCCGCTCTGATCTCAATAATACGTATTTTAATAAACTAGTCGCCATTTTTGGCATACGGATGTTTTTAGATTAGCAATGAGTGCGACTTATGAAACATGTTTTCGGTATGATAATTTGATATAACCAATTAAACTAATGTTTTGTTGAAGTATAACGACTGACTGTCGGACTATAAGGGGTTCTTCAAAAAAGGAGATTTGGGGGCTTTTTAAAATTCAGAATTCCTAGATTTTACCTTAGGCCCCCGAATCCCATACATCCATAGGTCACGGTAATACCTTAGTGAGCGAATTATAGGTCTAGGTACAATGTGGTATTACAGAAAATTTTAAACTTTGCCAGTGAGTTCCAAATTGCGTATATTGTAAACGTGAGCTTATAACCGTGACTGGCATTGTCCTACATTTTCTAGACGAGAGGAATTTAGCAGGCGAAACTTAGCTTAGCAAGGACAGGCGACAATTCTTTTGTTCGAACGCATTAAGCGAATTTGTTTGGCGTTTCAATGTGTCTATTATTTACAAATCTAGTGCAAAATGTGAACTTACGTTTTAAAAGTTCCCATGTTGCCGGCTTGACAATAAACAAATCACTGAAACATACGCACAACGAAGCACACGAAAAGTTTTCAAATTCGACACTTTTAAAAATGGAACGTTTTTTTTCACGTGGTTTTATGACCGGGTGGCGAGCGCTCCAACCGCGCACGCGCGGGCTCGCTGACAGTGGAGGAATGGAGCTTGATTCGTCGCTTCTCAGCAGCTCCGGCTCCGTCGAGAGAGAAAGTTGCCAAGTAAAGACTTGGCGGTTACGTTCGATGACGATCCTCCCGGTCGATTGCGTATTCGGTGACAAAATTAAATTTTCGCGTCCCGCCAAATCACGCGCTACTGACACGCTGACCGTTCGGTCGACAGTCCTACTTTTGAGATTTTGTTTTGTAGCGATTATTATTGGTAGTTTGTTTTGTAGCAGAAGTTGAAGTGCGTTGCTTTCTGATAAGCGTATATGCAGTTCCAATGGAATAACAGAATATTCAGATACAATTAATGTTTTTTTTATTTATTTTATCGTTTATACGTCCTCGAGCCTAGATTATTTACTTACTTACATCCCATTCTCGAGTTCCTTATCATGCAGTTTAAATATCGGAAGAAAGTACAGTTAGCATAGGTCCTCTTTTAATTTTAACTTTTTTGCGGAAAGCTAGCGGTAGTAGTAGGTAGGTAGATTATATTGAATCATGAAGGAGAAATCACGAATTATATTCCCATTACAAACACCTTTAGATAAACCTAATATACCAATAGGACTATGAGAATGTACTTTTACCGAAAAAACAATGTAATTTGTGAAAAAAAACCAATGGACCACACCCGTCTAAACTTACAATTGAGTGCAAGTTATGTAAGTTACTGAAGAATATTTAACTATTGGCAGTTTTGTTAACATCCGGATGTTGGTCACGCGGCATTGTTTAATGCAAATCACAAATCAGTCATTAATAACTGCCTTTCTAGGCAGATGAGTTAAAAGTTAATTGAACTGGGGCCGTAGACAAGGTTACAATCGACAAGCGCTAACGCCAATAGAAAATGTATGGGAATGACAGATGCCGACGAAACACTTTTCGTTGACATCTGTCATACCCATTCATTTTATTAGTTTTCTATTGGCGTTAGCGCTTGTCGATTGTAACCTTGTCTAGGCCCCCTGGTACGCGTGGATATCCTGCACAAACTATGATTCTTCTATATTCTTTTTTACCCTAAAGTATTTCTAGTAGAAAGTCGTTGGACCCGAGAATGGACTTGCATTTGTCTCGTACTATCAATAAAGGGAATCTTCAAAGCAGCAAAGTCTATGCCTGATACCGACACAGGCATAGTGACGCCTCTAGAGTTGCATGTTGCAGTACCTACACTATTGCGGAACAAGCCCTACGCCTGTTTACCTACATTTCGTAGTACTGCGCTATGTTGGGGCGGAAGTATGTGAGTAAATACTTTACCACAATGCCAGATACTCCAATTCCCTAGGCATCGTTTTTGGATTATGAATAAATTTATTGAATTAGATCCGATTCCTCATATATATATGCACACCGTACGGTAGTATCCATTTTCATTAGTATAGTACGTATGTACATAAAGCTGCTTTTACATCAGTGCTCTTTTTAACTCAGCGTAGGTATGTTTCTCATAGGGTTTAAATTCCATGTTGTGTTTGGTTAAATTCAGTTTTACATTGATCGTCTAACCAAATAACAGTATTAAAAAGCGTCGATTTAAGAGATTTTCATTTCGAATTCACGCTGAAAGGGCATAATTAGAAATAATTAATCACCACGACATCCCAAACATAAATATGACTGTGCAACGATAGAGTACGAGGCTAGATGTTGCATTTCAGGAATGCTTGCTCCGTCGCACTCTCTCTCCGTCAGTCGACATAAACTTCCCGTCGACCTTCATGAAGGAGGAGATCTGGCCTAAGGGTGTAGTTTTCCGGTGATTTCGAGGCCGGCTATTTGACACCCAGAACTTGCGCCGAGCGTCGCCGGCTTAACGTGATTTTGTTTTATGTTACGTGTGTTGTGCTATGTTATATGTTTTATATATTGTTATGTGTGTTAAGTCTATAAGGTATTTGTTAATGTGGGTCTAGTTGCCTGACTCAAATAAATAAATAATAGTATAAGTATAAGTAGCTGAAAAAAAGCGATTAGAAAATTCGCTATAAAGAAATAACGATTCTGGGAAATTGATCTAACAAACCGTATCCACTTCCAGCTTATTGGAACAATGGTGTCTCGAACCTTTGGGAGGCGAGCACGGAGTCGAATACAACATGTAGAGGGCATTTAGGTCCTATTGTCCTTCTTACCGCGACTCCATCATTACTGTCCTTATTATGGATGATGTAAAGCTCGGATGTAGCTCATAAAACGAAATTTCCAGGTTATCCAGCCCTTAATGCGGTTACGAGCGTAACCTCAGGTACGCATAGCATGCGAATCATGTGATCGATAATTCTCTCGTTACATAAGACGGGTTAATATTTACTTGATTGTGAGTGGTGACCGCGCGACTTTCACTTTCGCGAACTGCCATATGAACTGCGTGCAGTAAGAACGTAAGGTGAGAGGCGCACTCTTAGCAGCAAAAATGGAGAGGAGGGCGCGTTTCCTGGGGGTAGATTCAAGACATACTTCAAATAATGTAATTTGATTAGGTACATTGTTTCACGCGCTTGTTCCAACTCGTTAGCACGGCGCGCGTGGAAGCGAGTGCGTGAAACGCATTGGCATCAAGTAAATATTAAAATGGGATGCGTAACGTCTGTGATGAATCGACCCTTTGTTGTAGCGTCTCGCCGTACTCGGAAATTAAGCACGTAATGACGAGAATTTCGCATATCTTTTTAGTCACCTCTATTTTTAAAGGACTGTCTTCTCTCTTATTATGTTTAGATATATATATATATAGGAAGGTAGGGCTGAGCTGCAGGCTACAACCGGGGTCCACAGGCGGCGGATAGTGGAATGGCCATCAGATATGATGGTTAGCTGCGAATATACTGAATAAGCAGTCCCCGACCACGCAACGGCATGGTTATCAGGATGTAGTGGGTAGGCTTGTAGGAGGGGCTACTCTATAAAAAGCTACAATATCCGACGACGATTCTGTGACATGGCGAGTAGTTGCCGCCTTAAATAAGCAATCCTCTAGTGTCAGGCAGCAGTAGCACTAGTACCGACTGGAGAGCGAAGATAGGAATCTGGAAGGGCTCTTGTTTGGACATCACGGAGCGGGTGAACCTCGGTTCGTGTACTGCGGTGTGGAAGGCAAGGGGGAAACCACCACACTATGCTTCCTCAAAAAAGGAGTAATGGATTACTCCACCGACAAGAGCCAAGCTCTTAAATAAATTATGATGATGATATATATTACCTCTTCTTCGGTAAAGTACGGAATACCGTATACCGATGTCGACCCCACCAAATGCGAAAGCGGCACAAATCCCATTTTTTTGATCGTCCGTTGTTGACTTCCATCTGTACGTGTACGTACATATCTAAATAAATATATACAAAAATCGTATAAACTAAATAGTTTGTACAACTTTCCTCTATGTTGCCATCTTCTGTTCCCTTATCTATGTTTAATTTTTTAGATCTCTATGTAATATTACATCCTGAACATCTATCATAAATGGGTGGATATTGTTCAAATCGGTTGAGTACCTAAGTAGTTTTGGATACAAACTTACATAATTAAATTTTTTATAGTACATCTACTAACTAGCCGCGCGACAAATAAATGTAACAAGTAAATTCACCCCGAAGGCCCATTTCATATATGAAGGTACTGGTGAAGATTAGCCCCTGCACACAAATTTACACCTATACCTCTATACATATAATAAATAATTTCTTCGATGCATAACAGGTTTGATACAAAGTAGGTTAAAACGGATGTCACATGATTCGCATGAAGCACAGAAATCGCAAAACCACGTGAGACTGTGGGAGCTCCGGATTTAGGGCGTTTGCGCAACGATCCTAAGACAATCACAGCAGGTACCGCTGCTTAGTTTAATGGGTAATTGTTTCACATTTGTTACAAGGAGATCAGAGGTATGTATGAGTTTTATTCTTTACAATAAAAGCTGCGGCACAGAGAATTGCTCATTTCGACGTCCGTGGCACAAAAGTGTAAATATGTGGGAATAAATCGGACTAGCTCAATAAGTCTTCTGTTGTGGGTCTAGGCGACTATGTACTAGATAGATATATACGTAGATAATATATTCATGCTCTTTCACCACCTACATATATGTGTTGTGTCGGCGTATTGGTGTAACACTGTAATGCCGTGTAAACATATTCCTATTCCTACAAATATCATAAATGCGAAACTTTGGATATTTGCTACTCAATCACACTTTAAATATAGTTAAGCCTGGATTAAAAAATACGATCTACGAAGACGATGCCGCGGGCGCTAGCTAGTTTGCAAATAATAATTGCCTTTACCGGTTTTCGAACCCCGGACCGTCAGTTTCTTATAAGACAGAGTCACCGATAGCTTTGTTTTGTGCCCGCTATACTAAACTGACCCCGTATCGTGGTTCACGCGATAACTTTTTTTTAGGGGTGCACTCCATACATAAACCTGAAATAAATTTTTCATTGCAAGCCCACGTGCCACAGAACATCAATCGATAGGTCTTTCAAAAACCTTATATTTAAGGTTTCTGAGCAATTTTTTTGATGGTTTGGGTGAATAGAGTCGGAGATAAATCGCCCCGAATGTCACTAAAATTGTGTCCCCTCCCTCTAATTTTTGAACCGTGTATTTTTAAAATATGAAAAAAATCTTGGCCATAGGGCTTATTAAATTCTTTCCGTGAAAATTGTTTCAACAAGATCGGTTCAAAGGTTTTCGAGATATTTCTAAAGAACTGCCTTCCTTAAAGAAAAGGACGTAAGTGCCATAAGATTTCAGTACGGATACAACCTTTTTAATAGGCACGGAACCCTTCGTTGTGCGTGGTCTGACACGCACTTGGGCCGCTTTTTTGTATTCAAATTAGTAATCTGTCTACAAAGTTTCAAGTTTCTAGCTCAAAAAATAAAGTTACAAGATAGAGCGTCCGTCACTGTCTGTCACCGTTCGATAGAATGAGATGGACGCTCTATCTTGTCACTTATTGCGTGATACGGCCGCCCATAATACGGGGCTAGGTCGCCTAAAAAAATTGTAAGTACTTAACATTGTCCGACTAGCAAATGGTTAAATGGGCAGGGAATGTGTAACACTTCTTTGAAGGGTAGTGTTGTGTTGGGTTAGAACTAACAGTGAAGAGCATTCATATAATATATCCACTTTGCATGCTAAGAAGTTGTTGGAAACACAAGTTGCGGTTCAGTCACTTTTAGTTATTTTTGAGCACAATCCAATAAAGGTAGAAGCAGGTCATCGAATGTCGTGAAAGCATCGTCAGGGAATCCCAAATTAGTCGTATGACGACATACTCGTAGTCATGAAAGGTCTTACATTGTTAAATGTTAATGTATTCCCAGTCAAACGTTAAATTCAAATTGCCCTTTTTAATTCTGCCAAATTTAATTTAAAAAAACCCTGTACTGAACGTTTATCAAACAAATCTCAAAACCCTTAAAAACTCGCTCTTCTTAATCTGTCACTTAATATAGTTTACAGGTATTGTGGTTGGCGGCGTTTCCGCAACTCGACGTCGTAATTGCGCTTGTCACTTGGTATTGTGTTTATGGGAAAGAGACAAAACATATTTAAGTAAACAGAGGTTAGTTAGGTTCTCTATAAAAGATGGGGTAAGTAAGGTTCTGTGTGGAGAGTCAACTTTACAACGAATGATTTCTTGAATTTTAGTTTATAAATAAAACGTTACAGTATGACTTTAAAGGACAGTGTTTTCGGAAAATTAAATGAATTGAAAACTGTAATTAGTACCATCCCATGATATTAATACATAAACATACTACCCGGTCACAATCATAATATCTGTGCCTCTCCTCCCATTACCTCGCCGCGCTCGCTATGTGCGCTTCACCCCGTACTCGACGCTGATATGTCGTCACGCGACGAGGTGCACAGATACGATAATTAAAAGCGCTAAAATGACGTTGAAGCGTTTTCTCTTTTTATAATAATAATGACCGTGCATAACTATATTTTACATTGCCCTTTTGTTTACGATCACATAATGTTGTCAAACAAACATCGCCAAGGCCGTAACACAGCGATCAAGATGTTACGTGCAGTTTCGCAATCACTATGTGTCCGACAAATATTGACCAAAATTTCTCTTTCGACGCACGTCGACCTTAATATGGCCGCTCCACAATTGGACAGGCTTTCCACGCGCACAATAGGCTTTTGTCTCACTTTCAGTGGGTTTGTCTTAGCCTGAAAACGAGCTCGATCATTTACTTGTGAGTTGCTATATTATTATTGTACTTTTTACCGCCGAGCGGAGGCGAGGATTGATTTAAAAATGTATACAATCGGTGATATGACAGACTTTATACCACCGTCTGACTCGGTTTCACGAAAACTGTAATTACGGTACGGTTATAGTGACAGTTCCTTCACAAACGTCAGGCAATATTCAATCTTATGCCAATGATATAAAGACTGAGCGCATTTCTCAACATATCTGTAATGGTTAGAATGTATATATTATAGTTCCATCAAGTAGACGTTATCTACAATATCTCAAGAAAGTCATGACAGTCATCCCACGCAATACGTAACCTATTAAGTGGATGCCAACGAAGTCGCTGGCTCAATATAAAAACAGCGAAAGCGCCGCAGGTACTTAATATTTTCAGTGATCAAAATGTTTCATAATTATTTAAATAATTTTGCATATTCATCATCATCATTTATTTATTTAAAGGTTCACCAACAGTTATTACATTGATACTTAATACTTAATATCAGCCGAAAGTCGTCCACTGCTGGACATAGGCCTCCCCCAAAAAGTGCCAAAGAGGCCGATCCTGCTGCGCCACCCGCATACCGCGGACTCCCGCGACCTTTACCAGGTCATCAGTCCACCTTGTGGGGGGGCCTACCCATGCCGCGTCTTCCGGTATGTGGTCGCCACTCGAGAACCTTTCCGCCCCAACGGCCATCGGTTTTACGTGCCCCGCCTTCGTGCATTCGGAGGGCTATATCGGTGTTGCATATTAATTTAATTTAATACCCATGAACTACTTAGATACATTTGTAAATACTTCGAATATTTTAAAAATCCTTGTTTGTAAAAGGTTGGTCATATTTATTTTCTAGTATAGTTACTATACGGAATCCGATCTTTGCACGAAACGGTGGTAGTTGACAGAATTCGAGTAAACTGTTATTAAGTAATAGATGTCATCTGCCACTACAGTTACTGAGAACTTCGGATTCCATTTACTTACGGTGGTATTCATAATTTCGGAGAATCGTAGATTAAACTTTAGAAGAAGTTAAAAGTATAGAGTCGTACGGTTCATTGAAAAAAATATAATTTTGAGCACTTGACCCGCTCAGTTACTTGCTGTTGTCTGTATACTGTCACCGAAGACTTAAACGTGTCTCTTGTCTTATGCAGGAATATGGTTCACAAGAATCGAGGCATCCCCTGTGTTAATTTCACTTTTCATTTAATATTAATTTTAACATTGCTATGCATAATAAAAATAAAAAATTTAGAAAATTAAAAAACCCGACTGCAAAAATAAATGAAAAGAAAAAAACAAGTTCAGTAGTCGAGAACATTGAATCAGTTTCATGATTAACATTTCGTATGTCAATTTAGACCTTGGAGTTTAAAAATAATGTCCAAATCGCTTGTGACGGATCTGGAACGAGGCATACGAATCGTTATGACACAGATAAAACAAACTATACATTCTTATACGAAACAGCAACTTCAACAGTCGGGACCCATTATTGTCGTCAATATTAGTGCCGTAGCCTAGAACTTTTAATGGGTCCCGACTGTTGAAGTTGCTGTGTGTGTGTGTGTGTGTGTGTGTGTGTGTGTGTGTGTGTGTGTGTGTGTGTGTGTGTGTGTGTGTGTGTGTGTGTGTGTGTGTGTGTGTGTGTGTGTGTGTGTGTGTGTGTGTGTGTGTGTGTGTGTGTGTGTGTGTGTGTGTGTGTGTGTGTGTGTGTGTGTGTGTGTGTGTGTGTGTGTGTGTGTGTGTGTGTGTGTGTGTGTGTGTGTGTGTGTGTGTGTGTGTGTGTGTGTGTGTGTGTGTGTGTGTGTGTGTGTGTGTGTGTGTGTGTGTGTGTGTGTGTGTGTGTGTGTGTGTGTGTGTGTGTGTGTGTGTGTGTGTGTGTGTGTGTGTGTGTGTGTGTGTGTGTGTGTGTGTGTGTGTGTGTGTGTGTGTGTGTGTGTGTGTGTGTGTGTGTGTGTGTGTGGGTGTGTGTGTGGGTGTGTGTGTGTGTGTGTGTGTGTGTGTGTGTGTGTGTGTGTGTGTGTGTTTGTGTGTGTGTGTGTGTGTGTGTTTGTGTGTTTGTGTGTGTGTGTGTGTGTGTGTGTGTGTGTGTGTGTGTGTGTGTGTGTGTGTGTGTGTGTGTGTGTGTGTGTGTGTGTGTGTGTGTGTGTGTGTGTGTGTGTGTGTGTGTGTGTGTGTGAGAGTGAGTGAGGGGGTGGGTTGTGTGTGGGTGTGCTCGCGCACGAGTGTGTATGGACGTATGCGTATAAGTGTAGGTATGAGTTTCACAAAATTTCACTACCTTGTTCTTAGCTATATTTATATAAGTTACATACATTAGTTCTTGTTTTGAGTCACGCTGTTTCAACATTTCATAATAAATCAGCATTTCACATAAATGCTGATTTATGTGAGTAATCAGTTTTAATGAACAAAAATATACATGTTTGATATTGCAGAAAAGTTTCCCTGAGATCAATACTCTGTATACATAAGTAGGTATAATCGTTTTATAAAATAATTTATTTTTTATTGTAATTAGTTAGGCACATTTTAAGTGGGTTATCAATAATAAGTATCTTAGTAGTACCTGATATCCTTATTATTAAATACTAAAATGCCATAATTTACAATAAAAGACATGCGTTATATACAGTATATAATATTATCCATTGTACTGAAGTGACATTTAGACTGTAAAGTCACTATAACTATGTAAACTTGAATACAACTTCTTACAGATCTAATAATCAATTACTTGTGTAACTTACCTGCCTACCTAAAATAGTTTTTTCTTCATTAATTGAGTAAGGTGCTTTCATTGTTTAACATTAAGTAGGTGTTTCGTGCCTTTTTTATTAGCCATGCATAATTTGAGTTTAACACTGCTGAATTTCCAAGATATTTTCGTTATAAGGTAAGGTAACTCCCTCTGTGGCCTATTTGTATACTTATCTGAACACTGATTTTGCCTGTATTCATCTTCATTCCTTCATATAAGTCAGCAGTCAGCAAAAACCTAATACAAATTAATACTAAATCGAGGCAAGTTGCAACAAGGGAGGTGGGTTGAAACAAGGTGTTTCAATTTACCTCTGCCTCGAAATTAACGGTATTGTATATATCATCGTGATTTTTAGCTACATGCCATTAATTTATTTAAAAAATAAAGTGACTGCATAAAACCTAATTAACTACATATGCTTTAAAAATGATCAATGCGCGCCACAAGTAATATAACAGCGTAGAAAAAAACATAAAAAACCTACTTTTCGTGAAATTTTGAGCACTGATGCCGTTGCTCCACAACCATTCGCCTAGTGGCCTGGTGGTCGGCGTGTACTGACGAGTTAGTCAACGGGAAGGCGCGGTTAGAACTACGTTGATGCCAGATTTCTACTGCTTATAGTTTTTGAGATTTTGACGTTGTGTCAACTTACCTTTGTGTCAACTTACCTCGGTCTCCCCTACCTACCGCGTTTACTTTTTCTTATTTAATTCTTATATAACTTCACGAAGCTTATTTAATTTTTCTTAGGTGCCTATTCTAATCAGATTTAATTAGTCACATATTGGCCCTCCTTTGCGTCGCGCAGAGCAGTATTAATACTGAACAGAATTACTATAACTTTATAACGTTATAGAATATAAATGGTCACTCTAAATGAAAAACTGTAAAAGAAACCTAGAACTGATTTTTAAATACCTATTCAGTGATACCCCACTCGACATATTTCGTTCACTTTTTTTTCTTTTTTTTTCAATTTTGGCGTCTGGTTGTCGCCATATTGAATTTTGATTTCTGTCATGTCTTTAGTGACACACGCAAGAGTAAGACGGTTCGATTGACGTAAGAATTATCAAAATCGGTTCACGCGTTTGGTCTCTGGAGTGCCACATAGGAACAAACATACATACATACATACATACATACATACATATATAGGCTGATAAACACATTACCCTCCTTTGCGTCGCGCAGTCGGGTAAAAATCGGCTTTCGCCTGTTTCCTCCTCCAAAATCTAACTTAGGTATTTAAATAATTTAGCAAAAAATGTATTGGCAGATGACAGAAAAGGTAAAAACGAATAGAAAGGAAATACGAGTAAATTGATTTTATTACTAGGGCTAAGAAAAGTCATTTCTCATTCTTTCCAGACTGTTTTTTCAAAGCGATAGGCGATGAAGTGTTAAGAAATGAAATGCTGTAGTAAGTACTACATAGGGACCTATTCAATTACATTAAGGGCTGCCACTAGGTCATATTTGAAACGTGGCGAGCCTTATATGCAAGTTGCAGGACTTCGTGTCTAACAAACATTTCGTTACAAGTGAAGGGATTTTAATACCCAGTCTTCATGGAATCAACACAGCCCACCAATATAATAGAACTGCCAAATGTATGGTATCTTTTTGGGCATCCGGCTCAGGTTGTGCTGGAAAGATGTTATGAAATTATCCTGGAATAAGCTGGTCGAGCAAGTTTGTGTAATCGTTTGTGATGTGGAAATTATACGGCGAAAGAAGGACAGGCCGATTTCTTGGTAGCTTCCATTATTTGAATTGTGGGTTATAGTTATAGATTTATCTTCGAGTACCTGTCCTCATTCCTCTGCCTGTATTTGTTTAACAAAAATCATATATATCAACGGGTTTTACATCGAGCCTGCATATGCTTCGTGATGGTCCTTTTTATAAGTAGGTGCAAGAATTTTACTACCACTGTAATATAAATATTTATAAAGTTACAAACTGACAAACTTTATACCCCTTTATTTATTATTAGGTACCTATAAATAAACCTAAAAGTAGGGTAAGGTTAAGACATTAGGGAGTAGGAAAATAACTTAGATACCACTTTTATTTCTATACAAAAAAATAAGTAAGGATATACATAAATTCCTATAACCTGATACCTACTTATTCTTATTAGTTATAAATATATTTTAATTTTCTATGTACTGTGAATGTATTTCTGTTTTCTACTTGTGAGTGTTTCGCTAATATTCACAATTCAACCAAGGTATTTATAACAATTACTCATCCAATATTAACATGTATAATTGGAAATCACACATTATTAAGTACAATTGTGTAAATATATTATATTGTGTCGTTGGAATTAATAACCCAGGGCCAGCGACCGCAGCGAGCATTGACAATGCTTACCGGCAACTCACCCCGCGTAGCATAAGACTTCCAATTACGCGTAGTTTTTACCAACCTCGAGGTCCATTTATACTGGACATTGTTGAGGTGAGTCTAAGGTGTGAATCACAGAGGAGAAGGGACAATAAAACTGTTCGCCAAGGATGCGCGTGAGATGAACTCGTGACGCTCAGCATTATCATCTTCGGTCTATCGATACTTCAGCATATTAAAGATAATCACATGTTCATGTAACCCTCAAATTTTATGACGAGTTGATTACTAACGTGGTAAGCCGTGACACATAATTTGATGTATCTAATTGTTTCCCATTTGGTGGTTGAGGATTGAGGAACACCTTATCGGGTGTTAGTTAATTAGTAACAGTACGCTTACCATGAGTTTGACAATGACGGCTTACGCTAACGAGTATCGAGTTTTCTATCTGTGCATCCCGCTCGTACTGTCAAAGTGCAATAGAGATGCACAGATAGAAAACTCGATACTCGTTAGTGTAAGCCGTCATTGTCAAACTCATGGTAAGCGTACAGAAGTTAGGACTGGTCTGAATCTCGGAAATGTGTGTGGGGGTATTTTCTGCGATCTCACTAAAGCGTTCGACTGCGTTGGTTACAGAATTCTTCTAGATAAACTAGACTTCTACGGTATACGTGGCAATGCTCTGGCCTTGATAAGATCGTACCTGACTAATCGCTGTCAATATGTAGAGCTTAATAATTACTCTGATATGAGTAAGGTCGCAATACGTTCGGATGAAAAACACGTAAAATATGGTGTTCCTCAAGGGTCTGTACTTGAACCCATACTTTTTATAATATTTATAAACGACTTACCAAACGCTTTAACCTATGGAACCCCTTTTATCTACGCTGATGATACAAGTGTTATTTTAAAGTCATCATTTAATGAAACTCTAAATGTATACATGCAACAAACTTGGACTAAACTTGTAGGATGTTTGACAGCTATTGGATTAAAGATGAACTGCAGCAAAAGTTTTTATATGATATTTTGTAGAAGTACAACAAGTTCTGATTTCGAATGTAGAATCCCAATCGTAAAAGCTAAGTGTGTGCAGTTTTTAGGTGTAGATCTTTTCTGTGTGTAGACCCTTTTCTGAGATGGCATAATCATATTGATAAGATCAATAAAAAACTAGCAGGTGCATGTTATGCCATGAAATCCCTTATGAATGTTGGTAATAGAGAAGTTTTGTTAAACATGTATTTTTCTTATTTCGAGAGCATAATAAGGTATTGCATTGAGGTTTGGGGAAATGGAACTAATATTAATTCCATTCTATTAAAACAAAAAAAGGCATTGAGAATTATTGAGAGGTGTGCCTCCATTCCCGACTCACATCGCAGTATATTTGTAGATAACAAAATCTTGACCGTCATTTCGCTCTATCTATACCGTATCTGTGTTTATGCAAGGTGAGGCTAACATTCACAATCTCCGTCGGAGAAATAGGCTAATTCTTAATGATGTACATTATGCTAATTTTGACAAGAGTTTAAATAACACTGGCATAAGGGTCTATAATCTTCTTACAGATGACATAATAAATAGCAATAATCTTAAAACATTTGTCATGAAAGTAAAAGAATATTTTATAGCCCGTCCGTTTTACTCTATTAAGGAATATTATATGAAAACGAAGTTTGACGAAATGATCCTGATACCATTGACTTTTATTTTAATTTTGTTAAATTGTGAATTTATTATTCTCATTTATTTTGGCTGTCTGCTGCTTTGCTGCCTGTTTGACTGTTTTATATTTCATTTACAATTTAAATGTGTTTTTTGTTTTGTTTGTAATCTCTAAAAAATATATTAAATTTTATTTGCATGCATGTGTTTAGAGCAAATAAATACTTGATTATGATGATGATTATGATGTTATTACCCCAGGAAAATTACGTTTTTTCCAAACATTAATTTAAATAACAACGTTTTTTTTGTTTGTTTAATTTTCAAATGTTATTCTAAGATGCCTTATCCAAGAATCCACCAAAATTTCCATCGGGAAGTAAATATATAAAAATAAATGACACATCCATTATGTTTTTCGTGTGATTTATTTATTAATCTTGAAGAACTCCTGTAAATTAACCAAAACAAAAATTAAAATATCTATTCATATTTTTCCTCTCTTTTCAGGAATTGGTTAAATATCGAGTTTTTGATGACTAATATTTTGGTGGATTTTGAGTCCACGTAATTACAAAAATGATAATATATCAGTTACACACAAAAAAGCTGCTGTTATGAATTTTTTCCAAATTTCCATTTTTTTCCATACTAATGAAAATAAAGTGCTTGGGCTAAATTGGTTTTCCCTTGAGACGATGATCCAATGTCGAACCTAGCGAGTTCTTGTGGATTTTATTTGCTTGATTCCTGATTAATTCGACGGAACTAAATGTTTTTTTTATAACTGGATGGCCGGGTGGCGTCCCTTGCGTATTGCAAAGACAAAACAAAAAACTCTGTGCATTCAGACAGTCCACTGTAAAGATTTTTTGAAATCGGATAAGCGTTTCCAGAGATTTCCCCCTACATGCAGATAAACAAACTTACAACGCTACAATCTCGAAGACTTTTAGTCTTCGTAGACAAAAAGGAGACAATGTCAACAACATATACGTTTGTAGCCTTGTAAGTTTCAACGTTTGGAGGTAAGGGGTAAGATCTGGGACTCCAGCCGCCAGAACCATTTAAAAGTCATTGATTTTGATCGAATGCGTTTGATCGAAGCAAAAGAGACCTTAAAAAAGTCCATTCAGAAGGTCTATTCTGTATACTGGAGAAAAGAACATGTTTGTAATCCAATGAGTAGTTCCTTACATGCAAACATACGAAGTTACACATTTCATCTTTACTATATTTGTAGGTAAGGTAGGAAGAAGTGAAGTGACATTGATATTAATTAGCAATATTTGCACTTCAACAAAAAGGACTTCTTTTTCTTGCTTACCCGAAAATATGAATAAGCTATGAGTCAACGTAATCTGAAAAGC
Source organism: Epinotia demarniana (assembly GCA_945867215.1). Taxonomy (NCBI): domain Eukaryota; kingdom Metazoa; phylum Arthropoda; class Insecta; order Lepidoptera; family Tortricidae; genus Epinotia; species Epinotia demarniana. The sequence goes on along the minus strand of OX244268.1, from coordinate 11,664,448 downwards.
GCAGAATCATACGGCCGGAGAGTAAACACATTACATTTTTTTTCGTTGGTATGGCGGCTTAGGACTTACGAGTATTAAAATTATTTTGATCATGGTGTTTTCCAAGTCAAGTTCGTCGACCCGGATGCCCGGAATTTGACCTCTGCCTGTTGTCATGGGCCGTCTATCTCCACAGTCCGAAGTTTATCTCGAATACTCAACCTCCTATAAGTTTCCAAATTAATAAAAGGATTAACGGTCTCCTTAGACGCCTCCAACTACTGACCAAGAATTATTTGATTTATTTACTTGGAAAAAGAAGTTTCTTTTATTGTAGAGGTTGTAAGTAATTTATAGTATTTCATTTAATATGCCCGTTTTGGCGATGTTATTGTTAAATCGATATCCTTGCACATCATGCGACTAGGGTACCTCTAAACATTCTGCGATGGCTGGGCACCAGAAGATCTCTTTTGCTCATCGCATTCGATCCAAATCAGTGACATTGGTTTTTGGTTCCATGCGCGCCGAGTTTACGTTTTAGCGCGTGAAGCAATATAACTACTTAGTAGTGACCTAGTGACAATGTGAGTTGTTGTAGAACTGACGAGTTCGTGTTTTTCCAAAAACAAAATCGACAAACGAAGCTATATTATAATCATTGAACCGGCTCACAAAATTTCACGAAAATCGGTTGAGAAATGTGTATAAGAGAACAGTTGGACAGCCCGACATATAAAAGAAATTTGGCGCATACTGTAACAGAGGAATTAATTCGCTTCGCTCGCTCGTTCAATGAAAGAGTCTCTTCGGCTCTATTCGAGGGGTCTATTCGACGTATTGGATTGGAATTCGTTTAGAATTGTTGCACATGCTCGTTGGGCCAAATTAGATTTCAATTATTGACAAGCGGGGCGATGGGCGGTTCCTAGCACGTGGCGCAAGACGCGTAAACACACGTTTGCTTAATACGTGTGAAGTCCACACACGCGCCACGCCCCGTGCTATTTCCATAAACAAAACTTTAAGCTTGACGCAGGTGGACTGATGACCTGGTAAAACTCGTAGGAGTGCGCTGGTTGCGGATAGCATAGTACTATGGTCATTTTGGCTCTCTTTGGGTTAGGCCTGCGTTCACCAGTGGTCATTCGGTTGATCATTTGATGGACGCGGGCAAACACGGAGCTTTTATTTTGCGTTTACGTTGACATACGTCATCGCTTAGTCGGTTAATAGTAACGCAAAGTATGCAAACTTACAGTAGGAGCGATCTATTACACGGCACGCCACCTGTCTTGAGGCGAAATAGACTATCCATCTCTTTCCAAGTGCTTTAATTACAAAGAGGCGGATACGGTGGCAGCGCGCCTTGTAATAACTGTGCGATTTGAAAATGTGTCTCGTGCGTGTTTTGGGACCTTTGCTCTTTGTTTGGCGTGATTGTTTTATGCCCTGAAGCAACGAACCTTCCTATTTAAATAAAAATAACCAGATGATAAATAAAGTTGAAAGTATAATTGGCTGGCTATATGACTGTTGCGGTGGGGCTGAAAATACTCTATAAAGAAAATAATTCTATTGAAAATACGTAGGTACTTAGTTTTTATATTTACAAAATACTTGAAAAAGTGACGTGAAGTATAACTTTTTTTTTATCCTATCACTTATTTCACGTGGGCAGGGCCCCGACAATGTAGACTGATGACCTGGTAAAGGTCGCGGGAGTGCGCTGGATGCAGGTGGCGCAGGACCGGTCATTCTGGCACTCTTTGGGGGAGCCCTATGTCCAGCAGTGGACGTCTTTCGGCTGATGATGATGATGATGAGTTATTTCACTAGCTTAAAGTAGTTAGAATGAGCTGTAAAATAAACTAACCGCACATTATCATTCACGGAGGACAACCATAACCAACGTTTGGCCTGCTGTAGCCTTAGTTTTTTTACGTTTCCCCGAGTCATGTGATTCGCATTATGACACGTAAAACAAGCCAACCGGTTCGAGATAGCAATAAAAATGTCTTTCCTTACGCAAGCGCCACGTAACCAGATTTAGAATTGCAAGCTAATGATTCTATGTAAATATCATTTTAGGATGTTACTTTACTGGCTATTTTAAAAAACGAAACTCACTATGAAACAATAAGGTGTGTTTTAGCATTTACGCTGATATTGAAAATGCGTTGAATAAATTACGAAGGACCTGAAATACCTAGTTCATCAGGACCTCTGAACTCATAAAAGTTTGTTATTCCTCGCTATGCAGTTGAATTCGAAAATATATGCACGGACAATGCGATCAAAAATATGTGAACAAGACTTTATTGTAAAGGGCATAATGTTGCTCAGATAATTTTTAACCTTTGGAAACGTAGGTTCATATATTTATCAACTCGGCTGTACAATGGACGCTTGATAAATGGGAGCTGATATCGAAAACGGTCACGACAGTGTAATGTATGCTATTTTCGATCTTACGCGTATATTTTTAAATTCTATATTTACTTAATATTAACTTGAAGTGTGGCATCATCCAAAGTTGGATTCCAAACAACGCAACGCATGAAGCAATGCTCTTGGTACCCAACAACAATATTCTCGGGAAGACCTAAAACCTAAAATACAGCACAAGATATAGACGTGGCAAAATATTAATACATTAATTTAATTTGTTAATAATATAAACAGTTTAAGTTAATTCATGCTTTCACACGAGAAAGAAGAATAATTTGAAATTGGTAGGGATAGGGTGGCATTGGCCAGATATTTCATAAAGGATGTACCTAAGGTTGTCGAGTGCAAAGACTTTTGAGGATATTGGTTCTTCGGTGAAATCAAATAGTCATTTAATAAATATTTTCTCATGATTTTAACACTAAGTAAGCGCGCTTCTCTCTAGAATCCTGCTAAATTGTTCTGCTAAATGGTTCTGCCAAATAATTCGTTCTAAGTACGACCGTACAAATGAAAATAATATAAATGATATTATTTACAGACATAATCATTTGAATGCAATCGTACCTATCAGTAAAAGTAATGAATGTATTCAGTTTAAAATAATAGTTAAATGTAAAGTTAAAAAAAGTACTAACAAAATTCATGGAACTGAAAATGTTTTCGAAGACTTCAGTACCTTAAATGATAGAACAACTTACCTTACCTAATGTTAAGGATCTAGAAAGTAGTAACTCTGCCACGTACATTTATCACACTGTATTTAAAGACTCTCACCTACTTTTAAAATCCGAGTGGTAACTGGCTCTGGGTGACCATGTATTTTTAGTATTGTTATATAATGTATTTTCTTACTGGTTTGGCAATATAATACTGCTAAGTGGCTAATGCTGCTGGTAAGGACCAAATTCCTGGACAGCTTAACTCACTTAATAAAAAAAATCTATGAAAGTTTTCCGTTGTGACGCAAAAATTAACGATACAATTCTATGGTTATTTTTGTCACAACCGAACTTTTTTCACTTCTTCAGTTTATATGGCTAACTACTGACTAACCTGGCTAACTACTGGCCAAGAATTTGGTCCTTACCCATATATGACACAAAACATAAAGCATACCTACTGCTCATAATGCATCAGTATTATTATAGCTTTTGGACAATTTTAACCATACAAACTTTTACGAATACGAAGTGCCCTGTGCTATTTATGTAAGTATACCGACTCCTTGAACCTTGATGATGAAGACGTGTGTTTTTGTATGCCATACGTATATTTTTAAGGTATGTACGGTACCTAAATGTTTTATGTATCTCATATAAGTCATTTATAAATACAAACAATAAAACAACAACTTAAGGGGGTTCGGCGACCATACAAAACGTTTTTTGACATTCGCAGGCTAACAGCGTGATATTTTAAGAAACGTGTGTAACTCACTTTCGTAAATTGGCTTTCATTTGCGCGGATTACCCCCTTTCCAGCACGGCTATCACGCGACGGCGCGCGAGCTCTCTCGATTTTTCTCGCACTATCCGTCTCTCTCTTATTAGAACATTTAGAACAAGAGGTATAGTGCGAGAAAAATCGAGAGTATGTGGTGGCCGTCCCATGATAGACATGCAGCGGAATTAGATTGCCACGTTGGCATACATTGGGAAAACGTTTATAAATTATTGTAGTTTATACAAGTTTATTCCAGGAAATGGGGAATTTCGCGCAAACGAAAGCCAATTTATCATAGATTGTTACATAAAAAAAAAAAATATATTTATTCAGTATCAGTTTAGTGACATTGGAACAGTGCTGGTGCCTCTTTTTAGGGTTCCGTAGCCAAATGGCAAAAAACGGAACCCTTATAGATTCGTCATGTCTGTCTGTCTGTCTGTCCGTCAGTATGTCACAGGCATTTTACTCTAAAACCATAAGGTGTATTTGAATAAAAAATTGAGGATATGGTGTATTTTGTTAACCGCTACCAAGTTTTGTAATGAAATTACTAAAAAAGATTTTTTTAGGGGTGCACCCCATACATAAAACTGAAAGTCAAAAATTATTTTTTCATTGCAAGCCCACTTGTGGTACATCAATCGACAGGCCTTTTAAAATAAATATAAGGTTTCTTAGCAATTTTTTGGGTTTAAGTGAATAGAGTCGGAGATAATCGCCCCGAAAGTGACTAAAATTGTGTCCCCCCCCCTCTAATTTTTGAACCGTGTATTTTAAAAATATGAAAAAAATCATGCTCATAGGGATTATAAAATTCTACCAGCGAAATTTGTTTTCAACAAGATCGGTTCAAAGGTTTTCGAGATATTTATAAAAAACTGCGTTGCTTAAAGAAAAGGACGTAAGTGCCATAAGTATTCAGTAACGATATGACCTTTTTCATGTCAGACCCATCATACCCCTAGCAATACCCCTGGGTGTAGGGTGGGACTGAACCATACCACCGTAGTGCTGTGCACTATATTATGCTTTATAATGTCTATCCCAAAAGTCCTATTACCGTTATCAGTATCACGCAGTGTAGTTGAAAAAGTTAGACTACCGTTATCTTTACGAGTAGGTAAGTAACCTTTGATTTAGTATATAGAACTAGATGCACACTGTCAAACAAATATGCCAAGAAATGTGCCCCAGAACATGAACGAAGAATACTCTGGACAGGCTATGGTAGTAATAATACCACGTGCGAGTGAGCTGGTAGCATACAAATCCTCTATAAGTGTAAAAGAAAGGGGAATATCATTAATTGTCATTGTCATAGTTCCACTTTTTTTTTTTGCCACAACTGATTTAGTATGAAGTTGTGCCACACAAACCATTACCCGTCCCGTACTAAGTTGTTTATGACAAGTCATCAGCCATTTTAGGACCGGTTCTTAATTTAGCTGCATAAGAGCTTTTCCGTCCCTCACCAGCTCTAGCTACATTTCAGTAGTTGTTAAATAGCGTTAACTTATAACCTGCATCAAGATATATGTTTCATAAAAAAAAACTCTGTGTTTTAGACCTTAAGCACCATATTAGAAAACCAACATCAAAAGATTAAATACTTTTTAGTTTATTGTGACATATAATGGGACTTACTGCTCACGTCAAAATTTTAGCGTTTAGCGAATGAATGGTCGCGTTATAAATTTTATTTATTTCACCAGAAAGCACAAATACATCTGGTTTCTTTATTTTACAAGTGGGGAATAAACAGTTCAAATATTTGTACAAATATTATATACAAAACAATTGTTAAGATTTCCGTAAGTACATAAGTACAGCTGACAGAGTCCATAAAAAGAAATCTTTTTAGTTTCCTTGAAATAGATTCAGTTTGTTAAATAATAGTATTTTCGACCTGCCTTTACTTTAAATACTTTCTTTTTTGCGATGTAATGTAAGCGTACAGTCAAGTAGCGATCAGCTGTCGATTTTATTAAAACGGTCCTGGGTTTTGAACGTCACTCTCATGATCACCCGACATCTATAAAACGAGTATTACGAGATATAAGGTCAAAAATGAATGATGATGAAAATTGGCAACAATTAGCGCATTTCCAAATTATGTGTTGGGATTGTATTATAGAATTATATTATAGTTCATTAATGCTATTAATTACCTTTCGCAAGGTCATGTCTGTCTGTCTGTCTGTCTGTCTGTCTGTCCGTCCGTATGTCACAGGCATTTTACTCGAAAACTATAGGGTGTATTTGAATAAAATTTTGAGGATAAGTGTATTTTGTTAACCGCTACATAGTTATGTAATGAAATTACAAAAAAAGTTTTTTTTAGGCGTGCACTCCATACATAAAATTGAAACTCAAAAAAAAATTGCATGCCCACGTGTGGCACATCAATCGATAGGCCTTCCAAAATAAATATAAGGTTTCTCAGCAATTTAAGTTTAATAGCAATTTAATTAATTTAATTTTTGATTAAGTGAATAGAGTCGGAGATAATCGCCCCGAAAGTCACTAAAATTGTGTCCCCCTCCCATCTAACTTTTGAACCGTGTATTTCAAAAATATAAAAAAAATCATGCAAATTGTTTTGAACAAGATCGGTTAAAAGGTTTTCGAGAACTTTCTAAAAAACCGCCTTTCTTAAAGAAAAGGATGTAAGTGCCATATGATTTCAGTAAGGATACGACCTTTTTAATAGGCACGGAACCCTTGTTGTGCGTGGTCCGAAACGCACTTGGCCGCTTTTTATTAAGTATACTGGATACTTGTGTTAAGAGAACACCGCTCTACCACATGTTGTTTCTT